>OX244259.1:45850000-46475000 GCA_945867215.1 Epinotia demarniana
CGAGCTATGAGATTGTATAGATACGTTCAGTGCTTCGCTGACGGAGCGACCGACCGTACGCGCGTACGTACACTCAAAGCAAAAATGAATATCGATACAGAGCGCCTTTTATTACTGAAGTGCGGCTTCGTCCGGCAATTTGGGATCTATCGTCTGTGTTTTATAAAGACCGTGATGGTAAAATAAGTGCATTTAATTAGAGCATTAAACTAGGGCATTTACAGCAAAATGATTCATTTTCCTTAAAAACTGTACACACGCGTCGCAGTTCGCCGTCAGCGTAGCACTGAATGCATTTCCGCAACCGACGCTGAATCAGCGCTGACGGTCAGGACATACGGTCAGGACGTACCGTCGGTCGAGCACTGTTTCCAGCCTTACAGCAGAATTTATATGACTTACACAGCACAGACATTAATGTGACATTGTCATTAAGAACTACCAATTAATTGTGTTCAGTTTTCATTAAAGTATTTTAGTATGGCAACATTCTGTGCCTGCGTTTGACAGATAGAATAACTGTCGATTCACACTTTCGTCTTTGTCGTTTTGAAATACTCGTACGGTTCGAAAATTTAAGCTCAGCGCGAATAGTCGCGCTATTTTACTGGCAGTTATCATTTTGAGCTAGATTCATAAGTGCCTTGAAGAAGCAGGAGGATACCCCATAAGCTGTGTACAATCAGGTGCCAGGTACCTTGGAGTCGGGTGAGTCTGTACAGTACAAGCCAGGTCTCGGGGTCCTACACCTGATGAAGGAGCGTCGCAGCAGCTCCTGGCAACGGTGAGTGTCCTCTCAGCACCTCCAAGGCTCTATTTCGTTGTATAAACTTATCGTTTTGACGCTAGCTTACTTGCCACGTATATAACCGTTATATTCATTCAAAATTTACAGTCCACTTATTAACACATTGTTTTATCGTGTTTAGTCTTCAAGTGGCCAGTATATCAGATATCTGTTTTTAATAACGAGTATATATACATTATTGTCGCAGTTCGTTTTGTTATTTACTTGCCAATTGTACCTGACCTTTTTGGTACTTACAAAGAGTCTGGCCTTAAACTCAACTGATTTCATAAGAATCTGTCCAGGCCCACCTAAAGGGATAAGGAACATTCGGAATCAACGTTGAATTGTTGATTGTCGACGAATCCAGACACTGGTGCCGATACATAGGCTGAAAGCAAAATGTTTCTGTCAAAAAACTAACAGAATCAATTAAAGTGATAATTCAATAAAAGAATAATGGACGTTCTTTATTTATATATATTATTCATAACAAAAACAACAAAACAAAAACACTATTTTTAATCTTAATCACTTGAGCAGGATGTTTAAAAATTAACTTTTCAACGCAACGAATAGACAAAATATTCACAAAAAAAAATACAATTTACGCGGTATTTCCTGTTGCGGATAATAAATTCGTAATGTTGGAAGCACACTTTCGTCTAAAAGGTCTACATAGTCCTGAGCGGTTGCTCTAGGTGGCAAATTGACGAGTTCTCCCACACGCGCCGAGCAAATCCAACCCGAAATGTTGGCAGTAATTCGCCCAGAATTATGATTAGCCACGACGTGGTCTTCTGTGTACCGGGTTCGA
The DNA here is from genome assembly GCA_945867215.1 of Epinotia demarniana. Classification (NCBI taxonomy): domain Eukaryota; kingdom Metazoa; phylum Arthropoda; class Insecta; order Lepidoptera; family Tortricidae; genus Epinotia; species Epinotia demarniana. Next base: position 45,851,605 of record OX244259.1, read on the forward strand.
TTAAGCCGCCACAAATGTAATCTTCCAGTTTGAGAACTGGAAAATGTCTTTTCGTCAATGAATGCTGTAGACGTCCAGTCAAAATTTAAGTACTGACGGGCGAAGTGACGTCGTGCTGCTTTATGAGCCTCGGTCAATGCATTTTTTTTCGCAGGCCGCCTGTGATGTTAATCCATAACATGTAGGCAATTCCTTATTGTTCTAGGGTGAACGTCAAACATTTCTGCAAACCTTCCTGTTGCCGTAAAGCCATCAAAAATATATTGACGTTGCATTAATCGGCGTTGGTCTTCGGTTAATGCTAGCGGGCGATGGTTATTTTGCCCGATAAGGTTCGGTTCGATCAATAAGGTTTCCTTCAGCATTGTATCGCCGTACCCAACGGCGAGCAGTGTCCCTATTCACATTTAACTGACGTATTATTTCATGAATCCCTACTTTCCTGGTGTAATTCCCCTATTTGAGCTCGCAATACTTCACGGTTTGCGGCAAGCATTTTATTATTCTTCAAATTAATTTCGTATTTGAAAATTATTTTACAATTTTCTCGATTGACATTGCCATCAACTGACATGTGTTTAATTGTAAACAAAGAGGTTATCTGTAATGTGCAGTGACAAATAATAGGTATTGAATTGACATATCAATACTAAAATGAACATTTCGACCTTAATGCATCGTGAATGCCTAACAACATTTCAACAAAATGGGTAGGAAATTAAATTCCTTGACTGTACCTACCCAATTATAATGAAATTCACACGCACTACTCGTCCGGATATTCATTGTTAAGCATGGTCTTTGTATGTACCTCGACTGTACTCAGTTCGCCGTCGACCTGAAACCAAAATGATCTTTTTATAATTTTTTTGAGAAATATATTCCTGAGAAACCTGCTAATAATAGTCAAAACTAAAACATACCGATGCGGCTGAGTTGAACCCTTGGGCCTGGAAACGAGGAATATTATAAAAATCTGCAAGCAAAAGCCTCAAATGAAATAATGTTGAAGCTTTAAAATGGAGTGTTTTGTGATAGTTATACTTTTATTTATGACAGTGAAAATCACAACTAAGAAATTGCGATAGAACAGTTATCGCATAAAAGATTCACGTCTTTTACTTGTAATTCTCTGAAAAAAACAAGAGTTAGAAATATTTATCGTTGTTGCTTTAAAAATCTATCAATCACGGCGATTTACTCGTCTAAGATGACAATTCTCGTCGTGACGTCCTTGGATTCGGATACAACTGAAAAATATAGTTAGCGCGAGCGTGTCGTTGTAACATAGACCGGCGGGCATTTAAGAAACTCTACACTGCGCGTTGCCATGCACTTGACCGGGTTTTGTTCTTCCTTGGGACTGATGTGTGTGCCTGTGGAAAATTTTCGATGTTGCGAAATGTTCCCAAGGGAACCTTTCAGTACATTCTCCAGACAAAGTAACAATGTAAATATATATAGGAAATGAATCGGCAATCCATGCAAAGAAATATCAGAGTCATACTATATTATTTCGGCATTGATTTCATCAATACCAGATGAAATCAATCAAAGATATTGATTTGGGCCAAATTAGTAAATTTCAAAAAATTCTAGGATATTTATTTCGTGTTATTTCGTTGAATATTCTTTTTTGAAATGTCTTGCAATATTGTACAGTAATAATAGTTGTAAATAACTACAACATACCGTTCTTATTGTTAATTAAACAACTAATAGACATTTACAGCTACAAGACTGGTGGCAACATCAACAGCCGTCATTGATATTGTCATAATGTTTGTCATTTCATCTCAAGTAATGAGAAATGCATTAGAACGATATAAAATTCACGCGAAAACAACGTAATATTAGTAAATTTTAATCATGAAGCTGACAGGTTTAGTGCATAGTTATTTTAGAAAAATTACAATAAGACTTCTTTTTGCGGCACATCATATAAATATCGAAATGCGACAAGACGAGGGAACATGTTTTGAAATGTACACGTTGTCCGGTGGACATAAAAATAACTTGAATGTTAACCACAAAAAAATGATGCAAAAAGAAGCCCAGCGAAACGAAATCACGGTTAGGTAATTCTCGTCTATCCATCTATGTATTCTATACTAATATTAATATTATAAGGTAAAGAGATAACCTGGGTGAAAACGATTTTTCTGAATATGATACTTACTTAGATCTATCCCTCCCCAACAAATTCTTCCATTGTAAATTTAATCGGCCCATTTTTAAACGTTTCTCGTTTAATTTGTTGCAGAAATCTATAAACAGTTTAATTGCCCGTGTGTTTATGTGACTGCAATGTCTCTTACAACTTAAGAGCATCCATTGTGGCACACTACGTCCAGGTCGTTTTTAAATATTGAGTATGAGGCTATGAAAAAACTAGTCAAAAATAGTAGTTTATGCGACTGATCCATAATGAGAGGCCTCAAAATACGAGTGAGGTTTTATGAAACGAGCGTCAGCGAGTTTCATAATAGGATCACACGAGTGTCTAAGGCCTAATTATGTACAGTTGCATACACTACTTTATATAACTATACACATATCATAAGTAGTAAGTAACAGCAAAAAACCAACAATAAAATGACAACAGCAATGGCGGCAATTCGATCATCCGTCGTGACGAATGTTTTTTTTTAAATCATAGACAAACGAATGAAGTCCCTATACTCATATCACTCGACATCAAATGTCGTACGGTCTGTATTAAAAAATGTACTGAATTGACGTTTCATATCGATAACTGTTTTAATATCTATGGATACTAGAATAGAGATCCACTTGAGTTTTGACAGCTGTTCCAAATTTAAACTCATAACGATACAAATTTATCAAAAATCTGTACAGTAATGACATTACAGTACAGATTTTACCTACTACCACATACAAGAAAGTTCTCATAGTAAAATCGGTTGTAGTAATGCTGGTCATTTCCTATACGGTTTTGGAACGCATTTTAGAGCACTAATGATATGTGCGTAGATAAAATATTTTTTCCACTCCTGTACCGTTATCTGTCATTTACATAGGCACTTAACTCCAATACAATGACACCGATAATAAGTAAATAAATTTAAATATGGAACGAACCATGGGTCCTGTTTCTAAATAGTTGTCCAAGCGGCCAGTGATAGAAATTCAAGTATCATTATATTTAAACTCTTTTAATAATTAAACATAAAGCAAGATTTCTTTTTTATTTTTCATCACACTTGCTCGTCAACGGCGTTTTTACTTGCGTGCGTACAGAGCAGTTACAGCCGTCTTACCTCCCACGGGATGTTAAGTTTAGTTTTAAAATATAGAACCAACTCATACTTCACTTCGGACTGAGGATGTTTCCAAACAGCCAAGGTGTATTTCATATCTTCAAAAGTTTGCTACAACCAACTTTTAATATGTATAAAACATATCTTTATATTAAATTTGACTGCAATTTAATGTTTAATATGTAGTTAAGTGTCTATGTAAAACGTTTTAAGTGTTTTTAAATCGTGGCTGTATACCGAAGGGTCTTTGCCATTCGCGCCTCACGTCAAATTCAACAAAATGGACGACTGACATGTTGCAGTTTTTATTACGATATGCATTAATTTCTTTTAAAATGTATTTGTTTCCTCGCAAATGTGATGAAAAACATTGTGTATAACACGGGGGCGTAATAATATTGCAAACTCGAGTCATCAAAAGCTGATAGACTCTTGTTCGCAATATTCCGCTTACGCCCCTCGTTAAACAATGTACTATTTATTTCATGAGTTTTAGCTCATTGGCTATATTCTGGCATAGTTAATAGTGATTTAATCTATATATTTTTTACTCATAACGCTAGTTCATTCTGTGTTTGCCTAAGTTTTATGTACTGTTTCTAAAAAATATGACATGATTACATTATATTGTGTCAAATTCGAACTAGAAAAATAATTTAAAATCTGATTGAATTACAATAAAAAGAAATAATCATGAAGACTAAACAATACCATCCACTTGCTGGTCTTGATTCCGTTGGAATCGACCACTTCTTCATTTTGTTGTGAGTTGCTTTCATCTGGGTTAGATGACTGTAGGATCGAGCTTGAGCCTTTTCCCTACATTGTCTAAGTTATTTCCTAAGTTTCGAGAAAAAGGGCCTAAACCGTACCATTATCAAACGAGCGACTAAGTTCTATAAGCTTGGGCCGAAAATAGTTTGATTTTCCGGTGTGAGTCACGCTTTCACGCTGTCCGGCTGTTCTCCTCTACAGGTCGCATTTGTCAACCGATTCTAGTGAAATTTTATAAGCAGGTTTGTTATTTCTAGTTTTTTTTTCGAGTAACTATTTAGTTTTTTTTTTGGTTATTTAAAAACAGTCTCGCAAGTTCTTCGTCTCAAAGAGCCACTATAGCTTGGCAATTTCGTTCGCGACACTCCCATTTTCCGCGTGGGGGGCAGGGGACGTTGACTTATTATTCGCCGCTACACAACGATATGATTTACGTAACGAATACTCGTATGTATTTGGATATCCCTAACAATATTCTATTTTCTTTATATAAGAATATTTTGTAGTTGTGATACCGAGTAACAGGAATAAATGATTAGTTGATTTATATAAGTAATTTATATCTTTGACGGTCATTTAGCCGAGTGGGTAGCACTACACTGTCTAGTGTCTACGAAGCTGGACGTCCCGGGTTCGAATTCTGGTAAGGGTAAGTTATTTGTGTCTTTAGCACGAATATTTGGTCATGAGACATGGACATTTCCTACGTATTTATTTATCTGTATAATTATATTTATCGTCGCCATTGAATTCGGATCGTCCTTAAGTTTTTTTAAATGCCTATATACATTATATACGATTTGTTTGGCTTGACGTCCAATAACTTTGCCTTTCGGCGGACTCATCGTTGCGTAGCTATCTTGTGTGCGTTTTGTAACGAGCGGCCGTGCTGTACACACGTTGCCGCCAACTGCACTGGCGGCCAACTGACAGAAGAAAGAAACTTTACTTTACGTATGTGTGTCGCATTTCACAACCGACTCTCGTGAAGTTTTATGAGCAGGTTCGACAATTATATGCTATTTTTGCGGACTCGCGACGTCTTTTGCTCACAGAGCCTAGGTACTTACCGAAGCTACAGACATGGAGCCATTGCACTAAAAAAAATACGACTTACTTCATTAACTTAGACTAAAACATCACGTTCTAAGAAGCATGTAGGGACAGGGGGACCTACAGTCGCAAAGCGGGATTGTTGAGGCACTTGCCAACGTTCGTACCTTAGCCGTAACTTTAATGGCTTTACCGATGATTCTCGTATGCAATCACGAAAACAAAACGCGTAAGATTCCCTTTTCTTGCTAGGCTGTACTGTACGTCTCGGGAACGATACATATTTTTTTTGGTGTAATCTTTGATCTTTCTTGAGCATTATTATGTTTCTGTCCCGAAGGTTTAACGCGATACCAGTGCCTAAGTCCTTGTCCAACTTTCTTGTATCGGTCAGATTCTTCATTGGCAATTGCAACTGTGAACATCCAGCATTATCTTTAGGATCTTGCTACTGCGTGTACTTTGGGTGGGTTGCACCAAACCATCTGTAATCGTTAGCGGTGTTCGCTAAAATCTGTTTGCGTGGAAAGTTTGTCACGTTTCTATGGTGTGACAGCTGCTGGCGCTAAGTTCCTTCTTCGATTTTCTCATCAGCTGGTTTCCTTTAAATAATGACAAGGGAACTGTCGAGAGTTTGTGCACAAGACTAGCACGTAGATCATGAATGATAGATTGTATTGTACAAAGTATTATATTAAACAATTGGGTTGTACACACTTGTGCTGTGTGATTCATTTCATTACCGATCTCTGAAGAAACTGTTGTCGAAAGCAGTGATTTTATGAAATTTGGGCGCTTGAATGTTACGAGTACCGAATATTGGTAACATGCTTCTTTATTAACTCTTCGCCGATTGTTGAATTTTTGTCAATCGTCCTTAAGCACTTTCCATTAACCGTCGAACAAGAGATAGTTGGAAATTATAATTGGTTTCTGGATCTCTACCATCGGGCTGATCTCGGGGATACGGTCGCATCAAATATGTTTTCAAAGGAAAAGCTTCGTTGCCAACCATTAAATCGGGGTGGTAATTATTGAATTCGGCAAAAACCAACAAGGTGGTATACTTTCAGTATTGATTTTTTATCGCTGTTCTAAAGAGCATCGCTATTTCGGCCGTATGATCCAAATTCCACGTAGATAATTTTGTAATGTGCGTCAACCAAGGCCAGTAAAACTATGGAAAATGTTTATTTGGAATTTAAGTATATATATACAACCACTATTTCATATAAGCACCAGCCTTCAATAAGAAAATGCTAGCCATCTTATGCTAGAATGCTATTTGGAAAACGTCACAACCTTTCAAATTCGTCGACGATTTATCTCCATGTCTCTTCGTTTAGTTATGACATCACCTCTTTCATTAAATAATCAACTCTACTATTTTCGTTAACTATTTTACAAACGCCAGTAGTAAATGGATTTATATATACAATTATTTAAACAACAGCTTCATATACTTTGGAAACAATTACAAAAAACCAAAATACTATATTACCATTATTACTTTTTTCCCGTAATTTATTTTTGTATACTATATTCCTAACATAGTTTCCTATTGTTCCCAGTACTAACAAAATATGGCTCAGTGATCTGAAATACACTATTGAAATTAATTTATTTTTGATGTAATTGATTGTTAAGAATCATTGAGTTTGTTTTAAAAAACATTCTACAGGAGACTTTGCGTCATAATGACGTCACGTGCACCATAGTTTCGCTCCCTGGTCATGACATATAGTAACTGGTTACGCATAAACAGTTTACACTGCGCTTGCATGATGTCAATAGTAAATGCTTAAATTTGACGAGACAAAAGGCATTTTTTTAACGGCCACAATCGTTTATTGCCGATCCCGCTAGACGGCTAAATTTCGATGACTATCAAGTGGCTCAACTACCTCGCTTCATGACTACATGCGACGATGAAGGTTGTTTCATCTTTTTTCTATTAGGTCCCGGTCCAGCATCTATTTATATTGGGAACGACTAAAATTAGAGCTTACATTTTTCTAATCTCAGACAAAGCCAAGACGCAGTGATTCGTCGGAGTGATAAACCTCTGCACTCCTTTCTTCCGTTCAGGATGATACATTACCGGTATTTGTCCTTCCCCTTTAAGAGTACTATCATCTTACGCTCAGTAATTATTGTACATATACTTCCGGGCCTTTCAGTGACTACCTTTGGACGCGGGTACTAAACCACCGACCACTTCCAATAAAATTGCAGCTATAATTTAAGCGCTTGCTAGATTTCCGAGCGCAAAATGGTCATGGTGTATGCTTACATATGTTTTGCACTCATTTCCCAGGCACTGTAAAAAAAGGGATATATATACAGGTCATGGTACCCGAGCAAGATAACCGTCTGCTGTAGGTTTCGTAAACTAATAAATGTTATGTTAAAAAGACAATTGATATTTTTGTGTGCCTATTTTCACAGTGTGTTTATTATGAAAGATTTTAATATTTAATATACGCTTTAAATGTTCCATATATTTTTTCATAATGGTTACCGTACAGAGGTTCCTTTACGTGTTGCCCGTTCTGAAATAGACCCTCCGGCCGTTGTCTGTATTGCTTATAAAATGCTCCGATCTATATGATGCTACTATATTAAATCTAAACTTTAAAGCCGCATAACGTCTAGTTACTTATGGTTAACTTTGTATTAAGCGCAAACACCTGCTAACTAAATTCATAAATTTCAAAATAAGGGAAGTAAAATATTCTCCGACCCGGATTCGAACCGGTGCACCGGTGTGACCACAAGCATACGCGGCCCGCCGCTCTCAACCAAATGAGCTATCGGAATATTCCGTCTCACTCACCAAATTCAATCTGTTCCCTCTTGAAACGCCTTAAGGAGGCGTAAAGTGATATCTACCTAGTAGACTCAGGCTTAGGCAGGTCGTCTCAAATTACATTGAAAACTTTACTTAAGGCCTAGGATACAAATAGGGGCAGAATCTGCACATGTATTTTTTATCGAACTTATTAGGTACATTAAGAAGTAATTCGGCAATGAATTGGCAAAAAACGTCCTGGGAAGACTAGAAATCATGATAATAATAACCTTGCACATCATTGTTTAACAAAAAATATATACTAATCAAATGTATGAAAACTATAAAATATACTCACGCTGAGTTGTCTTTTTTAGCGTGGCCTATCGGGTTGGCAGGTATTAAACCAACCGATTATTTAAAAACAAGACAGCACAGATTTCATCCGAAAAGTAATTAATACATTATCAGTCACAATCGACCTCTTGTCATTAAAATAAAGTATAACATTAACTCCAGAAATATCGAAGAAGAAACATCAACTTTATATGCGGATGACACACGTCTATTTTATTTTGGAAATTCACACCATAATATTCCGCAACAAGCACAAAACTATCTAGATGTAATCTCTAATTAGTTGCAACAAAATATTATTAGCTGTATATTAACACCGCTAAAAGTTGTTAAGTAATATTCTCAGCAAAATACCAACAATATTAAATAAAATACAGATCTATATGCTAGCAACGAGGGTTATGCCAAAAGAAATAAGATAAGTACTCAAAAGTGACAGTTTTTTTTTCTGTGCGCTGTCTACCAATATATTAGTAACGCAAGAGTTTTATAGATATAGATTGCAGTTATCTATTTTTTCGAAGTATTCACCGTGAACACGTATACACTTTTAGATTTAGAGTCATTCATTTATTTCGAGATAAAAATTACCATACAGATTCGCATACAATGTCAAAATTATAAGAATCCTTATCCCCATCGTCAATAATCAGAAATAAAAATTAAATAATATTCAAATTGTCATTCAACAACTAGTGGTTAATTAATTTTAAACAAGAATAAACAATGTCAATTTACATATTACGATTTCACATTAGAAATACAATACAGTGCGTTACCGGTAAGCGGGCTTTTTTAAGTAGGGTAAATTAACGGAGTTCTTTAACTTAATCATGACCTTAATACAGATCTATCTACCTTGTCTATTTAACAGAGTTAGCAAAGCGTTCTTTCTGTTGCACTTTTGTATGAAAATGAAAGGGACAAGAAACTGCCAGTGGGCGTCAACAATCGCACGTCGATGGCGGGCTCGGCTTACATGCCGCTTGTTGGTAATATTTCTCGTGATTTTTGCTTGTAGTTAGAGGCACCTCAAATAATTAACTTATTGATAACATGACATTGTCATGTCATGTTTATTCATCTATAAATCATAATTATGTAATTTAAAGTCCAATAAACGAGCCAGGTACCTTAGGTCACTACGAAAGTTTTGAGATACAAAAACAGTATAAAAGTTATTCAATATTTTTTTATTACAGTTTCTCAAAGTACTCTCCATTAGCTTCTATGCATCGATTCATCCGCCTAAACCATGATTTATAGCATTCCCGGTACTCTTCTTTAGGGAGGTCTTCTATGGCCTGCAAGTAGGCATTCCGTTCCAGTCCTCAGGACTGTTGCGCGCGTCACGAAGTCCGAGTTTGATTTTCGGAAAGAGGAAGAAATCGCAAGGAGCTAATCGGGGCTATACGGAGGATGACACAATTCTTCAATATCTGTACTCTTCAAAAAATCCTTGGTGACAATGGCCTTGTGCAGCGAGGCATTGTCATGATGCAAAAAGAGCCCCCTCAAACCAGTTTTAGGTCGTTTTTGTTTTAAATTATTAAATACAGTAGGTAAACACACTTCAATATACCACTTAGCATTCACAGTTTTTTGGTCGTCTAAGGAAATTGTGGCCACATGACCACTTGCAGAAAAAAATGTGGCCACCATTTTTTTCCCAACACTTCGCCCGCGTTTCACCTTCGTTGGAGGTTCATCATCGGGAAACACCCAAATTGTCGATTGCCGTTTAGTCGGTGGATCATATTGGTAAATCCAACTCTCGTCTCCAGTAATCATGTTAAAAATTGACCGTCCTTCTCCCTGATCAAATTTTCTGAGCATATCTTTGCACCATGTCACGCGAGCTTCTTTTTGTTCTGCAGTCAGCGAGTGAGGCACCCATCGTGAACATAATTTCCTGACTCCAAGCCGGTTGTGTAAAATTTCATTAATAGCTGGCGATGAAATCTTCACGACCTCTTCTATTTGTTTGTAAGTCACTTTTGGGTCTTCCTTAATTTTTTTCACAGCTAGGACGTTTTCTTCTGTAACTGAAGTCGCGGGTCGGCCATTTCTTTCATCATCATTTAAGGAAAAAATCCCTCGTTTAAATTGAGCAAACCATCTGAAAACTGTTGCACGCGATGGTGCGTAGTCCTCAAACGCCGAAACTAATCGCTCTCTGCACTCACATTCATTTAATCCAAATTTATAATCGTACAAAATCATCGCACGAAAATGTTCTCGCTTAAAATCCATAGTTGACGATAAAAGCCCGCGGAATTGAAACAAAAAACAACCGTATTTTTTTTTATTTTTAAATATTTGTTCAAATGGTTTTCTATGTTCGAATTACAAATAATTTATCTTTTAAAAAAGGTTAAATCTCGTTGCGTTCTTTTTATAAATTTTGAGTATCTCAAAACTTTCTTAGTGCGTAAAAAATTGTAACCAAAGTAAGCACTTGAAAGCGTCCGCACCGTACGAGCGACAGATGTTGACTAAATTTTGACAAGCATGTAAACCTACCTTGTGCCTGTGCATCGTCCTTATCGCTGACTAATTACGTGCATTCTCTGTTTTCTAGTACTAACTCTGTTAAATAGACAAGGTATATCTATATATCTATTCAGCCCGTATCTACCCACTGCTGAGTATAGGCCTCTTCTTTATTACGCCACTCTACTCAGTCCTGTGCTAATCTCATCCAATGTTTGCCTCCTGTTCGGCAGATATCATCGGTCCATCGAGCTGGTGGTCTGCCCGCTGACCGTGTCGATGACCTTGGCCAGGATTCAGTAACCCGTTTTGTACATCTCCCATCGTTCCTCCTCGCCAAGTGTCCCACCCACCTCCACTTTAACTGTGTTATTCGTTTGCTGACGTCCGCTACTTTCGTTCGGCGCCGGATCTCAGTGTTTCGGACACGGTCTACAAGGGAGATGCCTAACATGGCTCGCCCCATGGCTCTCTGCGCCACATTCATTTTGTGCAGTACTCCCTTGGTGAGTGCCCATGATACAGATAATGAACTAAAATTCCGGCTTCATAAATTTCCTAACACAATTTAAATTGCCAGCAATGTACATCAAAGTAAATTGACAAGTAAGGCCTGTACCGAAAAGTTTTTTTACAAAGTTTGCATATTAGTAAAATACTGGCTGGTAAATGTTTTTTTTTCTGATTATAATTTTCAGTGTTTGTCATTTTGATGTATCAATTGACATTGTTAATTTAGGCTAGGTATTGTTTTTATTAAAAATGCAAGACGATAAAATAACTCGGAGAGGAAATGTTTTGCGAACGTATCTGGAAAATCGTGATTCAACTTTTGCGGCGGTCGGAAAGATGGTGAATGTAAGCCGTGCAACGGTGCGAAATATATGTGCATTCTTACTTGTCTTATTTGGTAAACAACATTTTAACCTCAAAGTGCTTCTTTTTAGGATAGAATAGCAATATTGTGAGTAATTAGATCATGCCGAGACGAGTTTTCGGACATCACTTCACGATTTTTTGTCTAGCAACGCTTTTTTACGATAAAAGAGCTGCTATAGTAAGGATGAATGCACCTTAGTTATTCGATACTTCAATGAATACAGAACTCAAGACAAAGCTCGAAGTGAACGCCCGACAGGTCCGTCAAGTAAAAGTTTAGAAAAGAAAATAGTGACTGCTTATAAGAAAAATTGTAGTTTATCGGTGCGGGATGAGGCAAAAAAATTGAAAACTAGTACATCTATGGTCCAGAGAGCTAAAGTACGTCAAAATTAAAAGTCCTTTAAAAAAGCAAAAGCCCCAAAACAGTCGATAAAACAATTCAATAGTTCCGTTACAAGGTCGAGAAAATTGTACAAGCTGCTTTGCCGGAAATGTCAAAAGCATCAACGGTGCCACGTTTCCGCCCATCCCTCTAAACCACTTGGAACATACTGATGGCCACTCATCTTTAGACACCTCAGAAATTTCATAATTTTACGCAGCCAGGGCATCATCTTTGTTCTCACATTGCTTTCCTTTTAATTTTTCTTTAATATCACACCCTGTCTAAGCTAAATCAGGGGATTATGGTGGATGGGGCAGAATTGTAACGTTTTTTGAACTGAAATAGTTAAGTGTGCGGGGCAGCGCTGTCCAGGTGCCACAGCAGGTGCTGGGTTCCTGATTTCGGCCGGTTGGCACACCAAGCTGACAATACTCTTGGGGCAGAAACTGTCACGTACCATTATTCTGAATTAAACTGTCCTTTGGTCTTCTAGCACTATCGTAGCAAAATGTCCCGTCTTACAGAAAAATAAGGCAACCATTTGTTTCTGTATACTTCGTGCTCGGCGACATTTTGTTGGAAACTGCTCATCTTCATAGCACCATACTGTGGACTGTCGCTTTGTTTCAGTATCGTAGTTCTTTCTGGATCCTTCGAAGTGCCCGAAGCCTAGCCCGCGCCCGTGTCGGGGCACGTCGCCGGTTTTCCTGCTGCCTCGTGGACCGCCACCGCCGCCACCGCCGGCGTCTTGCAATGCGTCTAAACGACGGCATTTTAGCCGGTAGCCATATTTAGTCACCTGTCAGTATATCATGAACTTTTATTTTCTCGCCAGCGTCGAATTTATTTATCATAAATTTGCACCAATCCACGCGACGGCACCCATCATGAACAACGCTTATGAAGGAACAGTTGATCATGACTTATAGTTTGCAATGCGGCTGATCCAATGCCCAGTTCACACTCGAGCTCTACATATGTAATTTGTCGGATCGCACGATTTCTTTTTTCCACTGCTGGCACATTTTCTTGATTGACTGCGGTTGGCGGCCGCCCCGTCTTCGCCTCATCTTCAAAGCTCTCCCATCCTCTTTTAAAGTCAGCAAAACAATTTAAAACAGTTGGACATGAACACGCAGACTCACCAAAAGGCGTGAATAGAAGTTCAAATCACTCTTGAGTTTCTAAACCTTTTTTAAAGTCGTAATAAATCATAACACGAAAATCACGTCGAGTGAGCTCCATTGTTGCGGCAAATTCCCCCCAAATTCAACCAGAAATTAAAAGAAAAAATACTTCGGTTCTCCGATTGTTCCATTTTTGAATTTATAAGCAAATAACCAGCCTTTACAATGGTGTATAGCTTGCCAGTATCAATCTAACTTCTTTTGGCATGACAATCGTATACAAAGCTAGTATCTCACACTCTTCCTCTTTATAACAAATCTGATGCGTGAAATAATTTACTTCTACATTGGTCTAAATCATAGCGTCACTACCTTATTTATGAATTCACTTGACTGTGTTCGACAGGTCTCCGATGTAATAGGAAACTTACCACTGCTGAACAGGTTTTCTGTGAAATAAACAAATCCTATATTTACTTATAGTATACATACATGCATATTATGAGTATCATGATTTGAGAACATAAGGGATTGCCTGACGAGTTATGGCAGGTCGAGATTTGCCAAGAAAAGAATCCAGCAATCCCAGTTTCCACCTAAGTCTTTCTGTAAAGATGAAAGGAAATTACAAATACATTTAAACATAACAATAACATTGGTGACATACCTACCGAACGATGATATAGTATGTATATATTTACATGGATTTAACTGAAAACAGTTGCTGCCGGTGGCAGGTATTTAGCAGCAACAAAAGGAGCATCATGTAAATGGTCGAGCAGTTATGTTGCTGGCTGTGGCTTTATGGGTATTAAAATAAACACAAAGCCACCACTCGCTGTCCACTCATGTATGCAACAATATAGACCAGCGGCTGAATAAAAATGGGTTTTTACATCGTTAAAGTTTTTTCTTTTTTGATATGTTGTTGGAGGCATGTTAAATAATACTTATGTAAAAAGTTAGAAAATTTTAGGTGGAGCGTTCGGCTATATTGAAATATTTTAGTTTTTGCCAATAACTATGTCAATATTGAATTAGAGTTACAAAAAACTGTAACATATCCAATAACACTCTAATTTATATACAATATTGTATTTTTAGAAATCTGGAACTTCTGCATTTAGGTGAACATAAAAATGCTAATTATTTTGTAAATAAAGAATTAGAGTAGCTGATATTGCAAAATTACGGTATTGTCGATCCACTTAACATATTGGAAGATCGTTAATAGCCTAGATTAAAATATAGGATAGTTTTTAACTCGGGTCTACGCAGACCAAGCGGCGGGCGAAAGCTAGTTTGTCTAATAAAAACTGCTTGCGTTCATTGTTTTATCATTATTGTCAGTGTTTACTATGAACTAGACTTATTTTACTCACCCGGGCGTAAATTGGCAATAACAATCTCACTTGACAGCCAAAAGAAGACTACACCAACAAAATCTAAATTTTTTGGAAAACTTATAAAATGATCTATCTGTTTTATAATAACTTTAATTGCACTAAAGTTAAGTTATAATTTATTGAGTTACAAGTGAGTTTTATCAGTACTCATGCAAACACGCGCGGTAAAATAATCTTTTTTTTCCTAATAATGTTGAGTGTACGTCATAGCGTTCGGAGAATCAATTGTAGTACGTTTCATGTGCTTGCAAATGACTCCTCAAACGAAGCAATCAGTAAAAAAGTACCCGAGAATGGAACAAAAATCGATGACCGTAGGCCGCAATCTTTCTGACGTCGAAGCTATGTTCGTCATCCTCTCCCTTAACTAAAACCTGTAGATTCGTACTCTGGAGATAACAAGTTAACAAGAAACACATCCATACCAGTTTTAGGTATATATAGAGAGAGAGGGTAAGAGAGAGATACACGAAAATCGTGAAGGAGACGTCTTTTTGTGATTTTGCCAGTTAATAGTAAGTAGGGGAAATTGTCAATAACTGGCCACCTCATACTATCTAAATAATATGAATACATATATGTATATCACGCCTATTTTCCGGAGGAGTAGGCAGAGATCACGGATTTCTACTTGATACGATCTTGACAATCCTTTCTTGCTTCATTTACTTTCATTACATTCTGCGTACAAATAATATTTGTAATCAAATAATATATTTCTCGCTGTTTTGGTATAAATTATGCTCCCTACAAACAATCTACGTAATTTTGTCTTATCACATACTTTCTAAGTTTTCTTTAATAAGCAGAAACGGCCAATTTTAAGTGTTAACGTAAATTGGAATGTATAATTTAATAGCGTTAGGTCAAGTCAATACGCCGATTATGCTACCAGCACGGCTATCACGCAACATAATAAATTAAATGCACATGATGGATAAACAAACAAATGCATGATTTGAAAGGCAAAAGCAGCGCATGCGCGGCAGTGCGGGTAGGGCGGGGCGAGGTATCGCTTTTTAGGTCAGCTACGATCGGCTCCCGCGCACCGCCGCAGGCGCGTTGCGTTGTAGGGCCTTTAAATAGATTATACTACTATATTGCAAGCAATTCACAGAAATTTCTAACTTTTTATAATATGGCTGCATATATTTTTTTAAAGTATTAGACTTATCTTTACAGACTCATTTAATATTCGATCTTACAGGACAAAAACGCATACTACTTTTATAGCATGTATCCTATTCTTCTACATTTTTAACTCTGTCTATTAACTAAAGAAATAAAATATATTGTTGAGGATTTTTAAACTTTAATTCAATATCGACAAAGTAATACCCTAATTCTGGTTTGACAAAGAAGCTGCTTTTAAAAAAATCTACAAACTTAACAACACATAGCGTCATACATATTATAAATGATGAAGCTAAAACTTTTCACTTAAATTCAATATTCACAAACTATAAATAAAAATACATAAATACCTAATTTATACCTAACGCTCGTTCTAACTTTTCATCATATTTAGCAAATATGCTTAAAAATATGTGCCATGTCATATAAGCATCACTTTTCCCTCTTTAGAATTATAAAAACTTTTAGGGCAAAAATCCGGTCCAGCAAGGCGAGTTGCTGGACCGGATTTTTGCCCTAAAAGTTTACTAGTAAAGTTCGATGTAATTACAATGTCATTAATGTATCACTGAGCGGACTTGGCCGGAGGCGGAAGCGAGGGTCAAGACTTGGGGCAAATGAAATTGACACTATTTTAGTAATAATAGATACACTTACAGATGGCCTTGTATTATTTGTCTGTAAAGTTAATATTTTGATAGTTAGCTATGCACATAAATGTATTAAGAAAACGGGGTCAATCGGAACGTTTTCGACAATATTGGCTTCTGTAAAAGATTTGAATGTTAGCTAAGTTATCTGGCAATATGATGACAACGTTTATTTGATTTTATAAATAACCAATTCATAGTTAGGGCGCTTTTTAGACAACCTCGGAAAGGGGGGTATTTGAAACACAAATGAACATATTACTTTTTTATTGCTATAATCACAGCTATGAATTTTTAACGTAATAATCGTATCCACCCAATGTCTCCCTTACCATTTAATTCTGAACTATTTCAGTAACTAGATCAACTTACAAAATGAAGCAACACTTTTAAAACTTTCTAGTACAAAATATTTTTTTTTAGTAATTAATAGTAGTAATCGTACCTAAGATGAAGTTGCTAATTGACAACACAGAAACCAGAAAGAAAAACAAATAGAAACATATTAGATTAATCAGATTCACAGTTCTGATAAAAGTAATAACGGTCACCGCCTGTGCAAGCGTCATGTACAACGCTTGTGCAGTGCAGTACAGTGTACACCCAGAACACTGCACCGAATCATCTCCAGGTTTGCTGCGTCCGTAGCTTTCTATGCAAACAAGTCAAAAGTAATCTTCAGATTCATCCTCCGAAGAGATAGCTTTCTTAGTGCTCATCTTTGCCCTTGCCCTTGCCTTTATTTGTTTTACTCATATTTTTGGCCTGTCTTTTCGAGATTTTTCAATTGATCTTTCGTGCTGATGTCTTATTTCTCAGGCGTGTCCGTGCTCATGGCTCTTAGTGCAGCAAGCGAAAATGGTCTGGTTGATTCTCGTGAAAAATATTTGATCAGCTTGTGGATGGCTGATTCGGATCGAAAGAAGTTCCATGAGTTGGGGTTTAAGGTATTGGAGGTGTGGTGGAAATCAAGGTATTGAATTAGTTAATCAGTGTTTAATTAGATGACTCCCACTCCAAGGGTTCCGCACAAACTAACAATTAAGTCAAGGTATAGTAAATGTCACAATATTTGTTAAATAACTTATTTAATGCCCAACACAACAGAATTCAATTTCAAACAACGAATAACTTTTACACCAAGACCATCGAACTACACAGACAACTGAATCGCGATCTTTTTAGGGTTCCGTAGTCGACTAGGAACCCTTATAGTTTCGCCATGTCTGTCCGTCCGTCCGCGGATAATTTCAGTAACCGTTAGCACTAGAAAGCTGAAATTTGGTACTAATATGGATATCAATCACGCCGACAAAGTGGTAAAATAAAAAGTGGAGAAAAATGTTTTATTAGGGTACCTCCCCTATACGTTAAGTGGGGAGTGATTTTTTTTTATTTCACACTTAACGTGTGATATATTGTTGGATAGATATTTAAAATGAATACGGGTTTAGTAACTAACTAGTGCGGTAACCTATCGCAATCACTAAAATTTATTGACCGAATATCGTTTGTCCAAAAACCTTTCGTATTATTATGAGTTCTCCGAATATACAATTCATTACTTTTTTCATTTACCATTTGATGTTATCCAAATGTTTCAGTTGTCCGAAAAACATTTACCGCTACAGTCATTTGGGCTTTGGCTTGTTACAACTTTTGTTTCACAGCTAATTTTTTACTTATCCATCATTACTTTCCGCATTTCATACGTTTAGCCAAATGTTCATTTTGAGGGAAATTCAAGGCGGCCGTGTTTGTTGGGAGCCAATAATCAGGGCGGACAAAAATGGCTTGTCATAAGCGAACTCTGTCTTAGTTCGGTTAGGTTAGGGTTCACTTGTGCCCCTCAGACCAGAAATAGAATTGATGATTGAATTCATTTACGTATGCGATATGCCTCGGAATTTCGTGATCTGGCGAATTTTACAATGGCCCGCCGACATATACATTATTTACCATAAATACAGCTTTAGGAGGGTAACCTTAGTTTAATTATAAACTTTTTGCTAATGTTTTTAATATTGAAAATGCATAAGGTAACAACCATTTTCATAAACAAACATATGAGTATAAACAATAATATTATATCAAATATAATAAAGTCGATTTGATAAAATACGAACAGATTATCAACCGAATCGTTACGTCGGTATAACGATATTGCGGGTATACCAATAATTGGGAATCATGGATTTGTCAAACAATTACAAAAGCTAAACCATAAAATGACCAGCCGTAAAGGTCGCGAACTAAAGTGTCGGACAAACGAAAAAAAAGGCAAACGAAGTTTGTCGAATAGTAAATGCCGAAATGAAAATAGGACAAAAAATTTTAGTGATTCAGATAGGTAACCAACTAGTGCCTATGCCAAATCTTGGGATTAGGCGTCAAAGCGGACCCTGGGCTCCTTTAGGGGCACAACCGGGAATAATGCTAGGAGAAAAAAAAGATGGGTTTAGTAAAATCATTTATTGATAACGTTAATATTTTCGGAGATAATCGCTCCAGAAGTTAAAAAAATGTGTCCCCCCTCCCTCTAACTTTTAAACCATAAGTTTTAAAAATAGGAAAAAAATCTCGAAAGCAGAAATTTATAAAAACTTTCTAGGAAAATATTTTGAACTTGATAGGTTAAATAGTTTTTGAAAAAAAAATCAAAATAATTTCTGAACTAACTTTGTAATTTAACCGTATAACTACGTGTTTATTGTACCTGTAATTAATACAAAATTTCAATGAAATGACGTGCTTTCAAAAAAAGTAAAAACGGTGAAAATCGGGTCACGCAATAAAGAATTATCCCATAAAAATCATCTTCCATACGCTCGCGCGCAATAGTTTACTTAATTTGCCGATAGATGTCGCTGTACGCGGAACGCTTATAGAGTCCGGCAAACGAAAGCGTCACCTGTACTTATTTTTAAAGTAGCAACTTTATAATCTGTCAAAGGCACGTCAAATTCTTTGGTTAGAATTTTCAGTATTTTGTTTACACAATTATTTTGCATTAATAATTGCCGTAAAAACAAACAAACAAACAAAGTGAAACAATAAAAAGTAATGTGCGAAAGCTGCTACATACTATGATCAGGTAAGTTCAAGCAAAAACAAGAGGAAAAACAAGTTGTTTTCCAAGAGAAACAACAATGTTTAGATGCGAAGTCGGATTTTTTAGGTTAGTATGACTTTGTAATCCTAATCCTTGTCGGCTGATTATTTGTTATAATAATATTGACGATAATGATGATACTTTTCATATGTTTACAAATAATCTTGAAAATATACAAGGAATCCGTAAATAACAAAAAAATAGTAATACCACATGTAATTTTTTCGAATTTGCCGCGTTTGCTCAGGGCACGCTTTCGTTTGCCAGACTCTATCGTACATGGCGGTGTTAAGATTTTTCCTGATTTAATGGAGTCGGAGCAGGTGCGCGCCCATTCATTAAATCGAAAATTTGTCGTGCTCAAATTGTCTTAGTTGGTCGTTCGTTGTCTAATAATAAAATTGTTCGCTAAGTATTGCTTGTTTAGCGCTTAAATGGGGACACTTACTGTGACGGGCGGAAAACTACGGAACCCTACACTGAGCGTGGCCCGACACGCTCTTGGCCGGGTTTTCCGGATCTTCCAATATTGAAACATACCCATCCGCAATCCGCAACCCCATTCATTCTAGAAAAATCTTAACAGCGCTAAGTAGGAATGGGGTCAGCGCCATCTATCATCCCCATTTGGTACTAACGTGCAAGGGCAATGAGCTTAGTATGTATTGTTGGTGTTTTAGCGATTATCGTTTAGCACGTGAACCGATCACGATTATTATTTTTTCATTTCAAAGAGAGTACTTCTATTATAGTCTAATAGGAATTTCAAAACAAAAAAATACTTATAAAATTGATTAAACTGCAAACTTAAGTACTTAGGAAATAATTTTTGAAAAGAAAACAAAATATACAGAAAAAGTTATACTTTTCCAATAATATTTATGTTTATCTTAATCACAGGTAACTAATTCAAATTTATCGCTTGGATAACATAGTAGATAAAGGGGGTGGTATTTTTTTACATTTTGCTTTATGGAGCGAAATTTTACCAATGTAGAAAGACAAGAAATACTGTTTCAATAAGTGCAACTCAATCCCTTTCATAGATACCCCACTTGACCTAATAGTTAAATTTTTTTTTTGCCCCCTCATATTCGTAATTTTTCATAGAAAATTGAAATGTACATATAACATTTTCATTTTATAACCATTTCAAATTGATAGCTGAAGTAGTCCGTTAATTGAGTGAAGTATCCACTTTGTGACAGACAGACAGATAGATGGACGGAGGCGCACCATAAGGGTTCCTTTTGTGGTACCGAACCCTAAAAACAAATAAACATAAGAACATAACAATTGTAGTTTTAGCAGGTTCGGTTATGGGTATCTTATGATGTCCCTTAGAACGGAAACAGGCACCCCGCGTTCGCGGGTGACGATTACACGCTGAAACCGACAGTTACAGTTAGGTTATATTTAGGTTAAGCAAAAATAATTGCCGTGCTTTTGTTTGAAAAAAAAAAGAACAAAGTTGGGTTAGGTTAAGTTACTAGTTACAACAATATTTGTTTACCAAATGTACAGGATTCAAAATGTTTCTCTTATACGACTGGAAACGTTATGCGCTGCCTATTATGGAGTTTGATATTTTTTCTTAATTATACGTAATAAATTAATCATAAATGTTATTTATGCTTTCAAATATTATGGTTAAAATAAGACCGTGTTGCCAGAAATGAAAACTTGAGAACTGCTTAAAACAAAACTTGAATAATTTTAATTTTTGAAAAAAAAACAACCTCACCCAATCCCCCTCGCAAGTCCCGCTTTTTCATGCGTAATGATAATTATGACACTAGTAGTTATGCCAATCAAAAGTATGGCTTTAAATATTATGCAACCCGATGGTCCCATTTACTTTGATTTAGCTGTAAACAGTTGCTATCGGTGGCTGGTGCATAATGTAAATGGGGTATTATGAAAAGCTATTTCTAAAGTCGAGCACTTATGTACCTGGCTGTGCACCACTTGCCAGTCGGCGAAAGAGTTGGTACTACTTTGGATCTTGATGTATGGATGTATATTAAATTTTGATGTAAGTACAATGTCATTAATGTAACAGTACTGAGCGGACTCGGCCGGTGGCGGGAGCGTGGGTCAAGACTTGGGTCGAATGAAATTGACACTATTTCAGTAATAATAGCGACACTTACTGATGGCTTTGTATCGTCTGCCATTATAATAGTCTGTAAAAATTACATTATGATAGTTAGCTTTACATATAAATGTATTAAAGTTTATCTTCGTTAAATAACAGATGTAATTTACCAATGCTAGAATTCCTACTGCCAGAATTAGACAATCATAATTCCGATTCACTAATATGGACATTTTACAATTCTGTCTTGTCAGCGATATCCGCTGGTGTTGTATTTATCGCTGACACTGCATTGTGTCTCGCTTTATAGGAGTTATTATCCCGAGTACCTATCGCGAATCATCTAACGCTTGATTTGCCGCGGATTAGAATATACATTAAAAATTAACTACTTCAACTTCACGTTCATCATTTCTTATCTTGTAACTAATCAACTCCTGTTTCACGTGTCATTGTTATTTGTTGTTCGGATAGATTTTTTTACTGTCGTAACATAATTGTAAAATATAATAATTCGTACCAATAGGGGAATATTTTCGGTGGTCAGTTTTGTTCACACCGCTTTATAAGTACGCGACTTCTTTGTAGCCTCATTCTCTTCAAACGTTCATTAACCAAATGACCCTCCATGTACTTAGTCCAAGGTCTTCGTTGATGCTTCCGGACGGGAGCCTTCTTCCTTGTCGCGATTCTCGCCTTCACTGCCTGTATTGGGGCAGGTGTCGGAATGTTGCGTGGTCTGACCAGATCTTTTGCGGTTGTCAAAGCTGAGGGTACTATTATACCTATGAATAGAACGATAAATTAATTGCTTATTGACTTTTAAGTTTTGAAGCCAATTCAAAATCATGTTTGGCGGACTCCCAGACTTGTGATACGCAATTACAGCAACACGATTGTCTTCTAGCTCCCAATTCAATGTAAATACGACAAGATAAGTTTTATGCGTAGTATAGAATTATGTCTTACAAATCTGTAAAATATCTTTTTTAGGGTTCCGTAGTCGACTAGGAACCCTTATAGTTTCTCTTTGTCAGTTCGTCCGTCCGCGGATAATCTCAGTAACCATTAGCCCTAGCAAGCTGAAATTTGGTACTAATATGTATATCAATCACGCCGACAAAGTGGTAAAATAAAAAGTGAAAAAAATGTTTTATTAGGGTACCTCCCCTATACGTTAAGTGGGGAGTTATTTTTTTTTCATTTCAACCCTAACGTGTGATATATTGTTGGATAGGTATTTAAAAATGAATAGGGGTTTGCTGCAATCATTTTTTTTTAAAGTTAATATTATCGGAGATAATCGCTCCAGAAGTAAAAAAAAATGTGTCCTCCCCCCTCTTAACTTTTGAACCATAAGTTTTAAAAATATGAAAAAAATCTCAAAAGTAGAACATTATAAAAACCTTTTAGGAAAATTGTTTTGTACTTGATAGGTTGTATAGTTTAAAAAAAAATTACAAAATAATTTCTGAACTAAGTTTGTAATTTAACCGTATAAGCAGGTGTTTATTGTATTGAAATATTGAATGACGAATGAAATGACGTGCTTTCAAATAAAGTAAAAACGGGGAAAATCGGTTCACGCAATAAAGAATTATCCCATAAAAATCATCTTCCATACTTTTAGCTCGCGCGCAATAGTTTACTTAATTTGCAGATAGATGTCGCTCTACGCGGAACGCTCACATTGTACATGGCGCTGTTAAGATTTTTCCTGATTTAATGGGGTCGGAGCAGGTGCGCCCATACATTAGGTCGAAAATTTGTCGTGCTCGAACTGTCGTAGTTGTCTTTGGTCGTTCCTTGTCTAATAATAAAATTGTTCGCTAAGTATTGTTTGTATTGTGTCTGTCTAGAATACATACATGGTCGATTTGATTTTGGAATTTGAACTCTCTTGCTCATTCGGTTCATAATTGAAATGTAAGGGAAAGTTGGCTTCGTAGTGTGTAAGTAGAGATGCGCAAAACGATTCACTGAAATGAAAAGATTGATTCATATCTTTTGTTCGCGAAGATAAGCAAAATTTTTATTCCTTGATGATGTTTATTCCTTGACTGAGGTTTTAACTTCTGTGGGTTTTGTACTTAATATGTCAACTCAATGTAACAAATAGCCCATTTTTTTAACGCTTAAGTGGGGACACTTACTGTGACGGACGAAAAACTACGGAACCCTACACTGAGCGTGGCCCGACACGCTCTTAGCCGGTTTTTTAAGAGACAGTCCGGTACGTAGTAAGGTCTGAGATGGTATTCGAGATCAAAAATGTAAACAAACAACTGTCAATTTCAAAGTGACATTCCAGAGGTATAAAATCTTTTGTATCCGATGTAATGCACCAAATCTAAATTATGCATGATTTTAACTGACACATACAGCTATTAGGCCGAAAGACTTTCGGATATCTAAAATATTTTGACAGAAATCAGTTTTTAGATTTATAATAAATCTATTGTTGATATTGTCATTCAGGTGGTCGAGTCGGCACATTTTGTCTTCTACTTTAAGGAAGTGTTTTTACGGGATCCTGCGTTTTACCAAATTTATTTTGCACAAATTTCATTTCCCAATCAAATTTTAGCAACTATTTTGTTTGCCAATGCAAACTTTGGCACAATTTTAATACGATTATTTTCATGACGTCAAATTTTCATTCAGAAAAATATTACTAAGAAAAATTACAATACGGCATTTGGTATTTTAGGAAATGTTTCAATAAGGCAAAAAAATATTAGACATTAAACATTTAGTCAAGTTAATGTTATGGCAAACTATAAATAGACAAAAATCATATTTGTTTGGGTTATGACATTTTACCAAAATACTATTAATAAAACGGCACGGTACCTTAAATAAAAAATGCACGGTTAGGTAGGTCGGTAGGCAAGGGCGTTAAATTAGATCAGAGCAGCCAAGACAGGGGGGAGAAGCAATCGTAACTATTGTATTTTTGGTAGGTTAGGGTTAGCTTGTTCCCTTAGAGCGGAAAAAGGGACCCCGCGGAGCGGGGTGACGTCGACACGCTGGCGGGTTAGGTTAGAATTGCGACCTTTTTACAAATTCATTTAACTGTACTACCACTTTTTTTTGTTTTTTTTTAATCCTTTATGGATCCCACCCGACTCGGGAGAAGCGGAGCGGGTATGTCCGACTTGCATGGACTAAAACCACTGGGGTGTTCCACCGCTCGCTTTTAGACAGAGCCCCGGGAACGCACACATCCGGAACAACTATACTACCACCTAACCTAACCTACCCACATAACAATAGTAGATTTTAGGGCTGAAAGGCACACATTTCTGACGAGATATTTTGGTGCTCGAACGAAGTGAGAGCACCAATGGTTTGAGTCAGAAATATGGGTGACTTTCACCCGAGTTAAACACTCTACTTTTCATATCGAATACAAGGAAAGTAAAAAAAACACAGACGGAAAATTTAAAAATACGTTTAATCAAAGTACTAAAAATATATTACTTGAAATTAATAGAAAAAATTTAGCAATTTGCGAATGTAAATGTTATATTTTTGCCTGGAATATTCACATTAGATACAGTTTGTGAGATTTGACTTTCGTTTTGAGTTATATCAGTAAACGTCGGAGAAGGCAGTCTTATGTTGGTCATTGACGCTCGTAGATTGGGTTCTACTGGGTCCAAGACCTCTTTTCTGTACTTTTTTATCATATTTATTTAAGTTTTTTGAACTGTATGGACGCGGCGTAGTGCAATGTAGGTTTATTTTATCAGATATATTTTACTTATTCTGCAGTAGAGCAGGTACAGTTATCGAGACTTCAGTGTTGTTTTGAGGTGCATAAGGTATCCTTGCGTTTGTCTCAACAAAATACGTCTTTGGAAGTACCTGGACGAGGCGAAGCGCTACGTAGGTTTATGGTATGTGTTATTTTATTAGATATTTTGGACTTATTTTGCACCGAGTCCTCTATATAACCTTCTGCCACTGTACTCGATTTCCATCCTCCGTGCCGTTTCACCGTTGTCAAGTCGGCCCCAGAATCTGCTAAAAGGGTTGCAGACGTTCTACGGAAACAGTGCCCTGAATATAGTTCAGGGTTTGGCAAGTTCAAAAATTCTGCAATTTTGTTGGGCAAGTTTGAGATTATGTTTCTTCCGATATTTGGGCTTAGACATATTCCTCGCTGGTAATTAATAAAAAACGATTTGTTTGCAAATTATCGAGGCGAAGCGCTTGATACTTTAATACAATTAGAACGAATTCTTCCCTCACAACGAATGCTCGGTCGATTTTTGTTTTTGTACTGGGAAGCTTTACCAATAACAATTCACCGTGCTTTTCTATATTGTCCACGGTAATGTTTGCGAGTTCAATGCCTCTGCAAGCACCACATATGCCAATAACCTGCGCCACCTGAAAGTTAAAACAATTATGATTAAGACGTAATTTATACATTACTTTTTATGTGTTCCATAGAAATTTAGTTACATTTACAATATAAAATGATTATTGTATTACCTTTGTTGCCAAATAAATATTATTAGTAGCTTCATTTAAGAAGGTTTCGATCTCATTTGCAGTAAAAATCTTGGACTTTTTGCTCTTTAAGCCATCCGACTGCCTTTTTAGAAACGATGTTAGCTTACCGTAGTTCTTTAAATTCACATCATGTTTGGTGCTTAAAGTGGTTTAAGCATGGAATATATACTCCACAGCGTTGATGGTTTTAATTTCTTCGATAAATTGGTGAAATAAGTTAGCATCACACTTTCCGAGAAAGATTTTACTCTCTTTTCGGACCGCCATTTCATAAAATCAGTATATGATTTCATATATCTTTATTTTGAAATTTGCGGTAAAAGGCCTTCCACGATAGAATTGAATATTTTGAACAGCCTAAATGAGGAAGGTGTGTTGCTGTTTGGTGACGTCTCGGCTCGTAGCGGATCCGAGCTAGGAACCGCTGATTCTGTATTTTTGTGAGCATGAATCAGAAACCGCTACAAGTAGCCAGTTTGCCATTCGCAAATCTCATAACTTTTGATGCCTACTGCTGCAGCTTTGTTCAGAATGAACTGATTAATATATGACCACCCTTTCCACACCAGCAGAGACTCGTCAAGCGCGATGTTCTGTGACAAATTGTACATGGATTGAAAACGGCTGTTTAAGTGGTCTAATACTGGTTGGATTGTAAATAATTTTGCCTCGAAACCGTTTAAGTTCAAAGTGTACATATCTCCGTTGTCGTGAAAGTGCAGACATCTGCTAAGGAGCTGAAATCGCCGCAAAGACATGTACACGTGGAACCCGGGTGTAGTAAATATGCTAGCTTTGACACTCCAGTAATCGATAATGTGACCCCCCCGTCGCGACGATAATGGTGAAGAACACGTACCTACAGCTTGTCGGTTGTCGTATCCTTCCAGCTGCACATGCCACTATTGGGATGGAGGTTATTGCTAAGGATCAACGTTTGTGCCACCTGTTGAGCGTATTTGTTGGTTTCTGAGGCTATGTGCTCCATAAATGGTCGATCCCATATGTCAACAAATACGTCATACGGGTCAACATATGGAATTGTCGGACCAACATTGTTTTTGGAGAACGATTCCCTCTTCAAACCACTTGGGATCGGATGATTCGGGAATGATTTCCATTTAAAATCAAAGAAGTCATTAGGTTCTAACGGAATTACTGAAGCGGCAGACAATGCCAGAGGTACTGGCGAGGGCTGTTGCGGCGGTGGAGACTCAACAATTGGCTCATCATCCTCCGGCGTTTCCATTGTTGCTTAAAAGACCCGCGGGATGATGGGCTGGGCCGCTTCGTCTTCTTCGCTATCGTCGTCTGACTCGTTTTCACTTCCTAAAAAAATATAAAATAAATGTGCCAATTCTGTCAGTAAGCTTGTATCAAAACCATTGGTACTTAAAAACAGATATTAAGATACTCACCAATGTTAAGAACTGCCATTATTTCAGCGTCGTGCATAGGACGCGTGCGCTGAGGGCGCTGAGGCATACTTTTTTTCGGCAGCGGGTGTTGTGGGCGTGCTGCCACCCACGGAACTATTGGCATATTCCACGAACACGAAGTTTATAAACCTTCTACAAGATTATAGTAAACATTATATAGCAAGCCAAACAAAAAAAAAACCAGCCAAGTGCGAGTCGGACTCGCGCACGAAGGGTTCCGTAATCTATAAAAACGGCAAAAAAAATACGTTTTTTGTATGGGAGCCTCCTTAAATATGTATTTTATTCAGATTTTTAGTATTTGTTGTTATAGCGGCAACAACAATACATCATCTGTGAAAATATCACGGTTCATGAGATACAGCTTGGTGACAGATAAAAACAGCAAAAATGACACGTTTGTTAAAAAGTCAAAAGTCAAAGTCAAAGTAATTTATTTTGCTTAAAATGTGGTAGGTACATAAGAAGGCATACATTAACAATAGAACACACATTTTACCAACAAGTGGCATGCAAAATAGAGAAATTCCTAGAATAATTTAATTAATTCCTACTACCTACCCAAATCTTATCTTTTCTTGCATCGTCTCCACCACCCAAATGTTGTTTGGAAGTGATCGCTTTTTAGCGATAAGACCGCCTGTTGTCTTCCATTGTTTATGTTTAACTTACCTCTTTTTTATTTTTTACTATGCCTGGTGAGCAATAAAGAATATTTGTATTGTATTGTAATTTAACGTCAATAACGCACGCAGATATAACGGGCTTTAAGGGCTACCACCAATGCTAAAAAATAATAATAATCCATGACCACTCCCAAAGTTTCACCATCCAGCGCGCATAGGAAGTGCACGTGTGTATGTCGTTCCCCGACAGGATCGGATATTTTCATTACCTCTAAGCAAAAAAATTTAAAAAAACCACCAGCAAAATTATTGATAAGAGAGGTAGGGTCAGCGGAATGTCATCTCACTCATTGAATATTTTGAACAACCTAAATGAGGAAGGTGTGTTGCTGTTTGCTGACGTCTCGGCTCGTAGCGGATCCGAGCTAGGAATCGCTGATTCTGTACCTTTGTGAGCATGAATCAGAAACCGCTACAAGTAGCCAGTTTGCCATTCGCAAATCTCATAACTTTTGATGCCTACTGCTGCAGCTTTGTTCAGAATGAACTGATTAATATTTGACCACCCTTTCCACAGCAGCAGAGACTCGTCAAGCGCGATGTTCTGTGACAAATTGTACCTGGATTGAAAACGGCTGTTTAAGTGGTCAAATACTGGTTGGATTGTAAATAAATTTGCCTCGGAACCATTTAAGTTCAAAGTGTACATATCTTCGTTGTCGTGAAAGTGCAGACATCTGCTAAGGAGCTGAAATCGCCGCAAAGACATGTGCACGTGGAACCCGGGTGTAGTAAATATGCTAGCTTTGACACTCCAGTAATCGATAATGTGACCCCCCCGTCGCGACGATAATGGTGAAGAACACGTACCTACAGCTTGTCGGTTGTCGTATCCTTCCAGCTGCACATGCCACTATTGGGATGGAGGTTATTGCTAAGGATCAACGTTTGTGCCACCTGTTGAGCGTATTTGTTGGTTTCTGAGGCTATGTGCTCCATAAATGGTCGATCCCATATGTCAACAAATACGTCATACGGGTCAACATATGGAATTGTCGGACCAACATTGTTTTTGGAGAACGATTCCCTCTTCAAACCACTTGGGATCGGATGATTCGGGAATGATTTCCATTTAAAATCAAAGAAGTCATTAGGTTCTAACGGAATTACTGAAGCGGCAGACAATGCCAGAGGTACTGGCGAGGGCTGTTGCGGCGGTGGAGACTCAACAATTGGCTCATCATCCTCCGGCGTTTCCATTGTTGCTTAAAAGACCCGCGGGATGATGGGCTGGGCCGCTTCGTCTTCTTCGCTATCGTCGTCTGACTCGTTTTCACTTCCTAAAAAAATATAAAATAAATGTGCCAATTCTGTCAGTAAGCTTGTATCAAAACCATTGGTACTTAAAAACAGATATTAAGATACTCACCAATGTTAAGAACTGCCATTATTTCAGCGTCGTGCATAGGACGCGTGCGCTGAGGGCGCTGAGGCATACTTTTTTGGGCAGCGGGTGTTGTGGGCGTGCTGCCACCCACGGAACTATTGGCATATTCCACGAACACGAAGTTTATAAACCTTCTACAAGATTATAGTAAACATTATATAGCAAGCCAAACAAAAAAAAAACCAGCCAAGTGCGAGTCGGACTCGCGCACGAAGGGTTCCGTAATCTATAAAAACGGCAAAAAAAATACGTTTTTTGTATGGGAGCCTCCTTAAATATGTATTTTATTCAGATTTTTAGTATTTGTTGTTATAGCGGCAACAACAATACATCATCTGTGAAAATATCACGGTTCATGAGATACAGCTTGGTGACAGATAAAAACAGCAAAAAAGACACGTTTGTTAAAAAGTCAAAAGTCAAAGTCAAAGTAATTTATTTTGCTTAAAATGTGGTAGGTACATAAGATGGCATACATTAACAATAGAACACACATTTTACCAAAAAGTGGTATGCAAAATAGAGAAATTCCTAGAATAATTTAATTAATTTAACGTCAATAATATAAAATATCACAATCACTAAAATATAAAATATTTAAAGAGAAATTTCTGAATAATTTAATTAATTTAACATGACAATAAAATAAAATAACACAATCACTAACATTTAAAATACTTAAAGAGAAATTCCTGAATAATTTAATAAATTTAACATGTCAATAAAATGAAACATCATAGTCACTAAAATTTAAAATACTTCATCAGAATAATATAAATTATGACAAATCTTGGAAATAATAATAATAATAGCCTAAGAAAAATATTAAATAAAGAGATAATTATGTATGTGTTACGTGTCCAAATATAAAGTCACAATCACTAAAATTACAAAATACTCGATTAAAACAATGTATGTATGTGTCATCCAAGGTTCCTCATAGGTGTTGTACGTCCAGAAATTCCTTAACTGAGTATTTTTTTTTATCATTAAGCCATTGGTACAGTTTCTTCTTAAATAGCCTTATATTCATGAACCGTACCTCGATAGGTATTTTGTAAAAAATTAAACTCCGTATCCGGCTCCGGCTCCGGTAAAGCCGCCTCCGTAACATCCCTAAACAAAATTTTTGTTATTTTTGTTGTATATTTTTACACTGAGGATTAAAAAGCTCTTTTTGTGCTTTGCTATTTGTGAATGGGCATCCGGTAGAAGTCTGTCGGGATCTCGACAGGAGCGAGGATGTTGTATGGGAGCCCCCTTATATATTTATTTTATTCTGTTTTTTAGTATTTGTTGTTATAGCGTGAAAATTATGAAATTTTCAACTATCACGGTTCATAAGATACAGCTTGATGACAGACAGACGGATAGGGTCCCGCTTTTACCCTTTGGGTGAGGAACCCTAAAAAATTGGTATAAATTAACAAATTCCACGAAATCCTGAGCAAAGTATTAATCCAAACAAAAGAAAACATTACAAATTCCGAAAACATGTAGTACAATAAAAACCATGCCATCGACACCCACCGGTCAAACAGACATCGCTGGTTGCGTACGCGGTCGAAAGGTCGGGTCGAAGTGATCTGTTTATAATAAAATGGTTTAAAAAAATACGATTATTAATGTTGAGGCGTTTCTGCAGGGAGATCAGTGATCAAAAACGCAGTCGTACAAAGTGTCAAAGCTGTCATTATATTATATCATCTGAAGTGCTTGATTAGATATTGATATTCCAATTATCACTCTCGACTTGAATTGTTTATGGGAAACAGTATAACAATGCATTATTCACCTGAATATTCTGAGCAGCCAAGTTCATAAAGCGTGTTAGATGATAAAAGGGGTTAGGGTAAATGTGTTATCATATTTTTTAAATGAGCGGCCACTCCTTAAATTGGTATATTATGATAAATCTATTAGAAACAAACATATTTTGTTATGAAATGTTATACTGTAAAATGCATCGGAGCCGAGATATTTGCAGTACATATTTCCGCAGGTCATATTGAAAAGTTATAAACCAAACTAAAACATCTCGGCTCCGATATTGTTTAGCGCGTTTATTTATATATATGCGTATTAAGATGTCCTCTAAAAGATTTTTACACAAACATCCGTGGCCGCTGCAAATAAAAATGACAATTGTTCTCATACACAAGGTTACCCAATGCCCTTTGAGTATATTCTTTCTAAACGAGGAGGACAAATACTGTTGATCAATGGTCGCAAATATTACCGCAAAAAAGTATACAAAGACTCCCAATCTTTGTGGATCTGTGCTAGTACACCAGCGGGTAAGGGAAATATTACACTGGACCCCGGACGAAAAGGCATTATAAAATGCAAAGACTTAATGCATTGCAAAAATCCTGAGGAGTGATGGACTTCGTCTTCGATGTTAGTGATGGTACATTACGATGTACAGAAATATAGATTAGGCAGGCATAATATATTCGTGTTTGTGAATCCATGGAAATACACATACAAAATTTAAACCGGCAAATTTCATGCCGACAGCAGCGCCACCTACCAGATCCAATTGCATTTTTAAATCATCCAGGAAACCATCGAAATACCCATATAAAATGTCAACCCAATCGGTTCAGCCGTTTAGTGGTTGACATACCGACAGCGGCGCCACCTACCGGGTGCAATTGTGTTTTTAAATCATCCAGGAAACAAAGGAATACTTAAATAAGTTGGAAACGGCCCGTTAGCTAGTTACTATGGGATCCTGCGTAGCCACCCCAACACAACCATAACTGAATTTACCTCACACCTGGGCATAATGCGAGTTTTACTGCACGCTGCGCGTACGGGAAAATCGCATTGTGGCCAGATGAAGACGTAAAATTTTGTACGCAACACGGGCGGTAATTCGTAAAGCCCCAGTGTGCATATTTATGGCCCTCACCTTCGGTTCGGGCCACAAACACCTGCGATCTGGGCCATTAACGAAATTATACATGTTAACACGACTGCAAAACGCATCTAATTGGTAAAAACTTTTAATTCCATTATGATTTCAACAGTTGTAATTATTAGAACGAAAACTAACTCAAAACTGCATGACTTGCGGTCTAATATCCAATGCCAAAAAAATTACAAATATGGCTGCCAATGCTTTATCAATATAGGGCCAATTTCGAAAGGGGTTTTTAAGTATGGAAATAAAAATGTGAATAGTCTTGATACATGCTCTCCTTCTCGCGTAAAAGCATATCTAAACGTGTGTGAGGGTGTCACACTTATGACTGCTACTTGCTGTGTAGTAGTGTTGTGTTTCTATTGGTGAGCACGGTCGCCAGAACTCCCGAGGATGTGCTGTGTTGAGAGCGAGGGAATTTGTTCCTTCAGCTGTCAACACGGCGAATCCTCAAACATATCAAGGGTTGGCAACGTACATCTTACTCCTTTGGAGTTGCATGCGTCTATAGGCTGCGGTGCCCGCTTACCACCAGGCGGGCCGTACTCTTGTTTGCCACCGTCGTTGTATTAAAAAAACTAACAAGTTTTAAAGACATTTTAATTTACTGTGTGTTACCGGTAAGCGGGCTCTTTTAAGGTGGGGTATATTAACGTAGTTCTTTAACTTAATTATGACCTTAATTCAAATATTTATCTAAATCATGAATTTTCTAACAAAATTGAAATTGGCAGCAATGTACAGCAAAGTAAATTGACAAGTACGTGTAACTGACAGCTCTTCGTACTTTGTTTATTACGGCGTCATACACCTAGTCCATTGAAGGCTTGTATTTGGGAAAAATAATTGCGCAGTTAATTGACATAATTATTATTTGCAAATACATGCAATTAATTGCTAATGGAACATATTATTATTATCAGTTTTAATAAATGCCCGCATGCCGGTAACACACGGTATACAAGGAGGATGTGACAGGGAGACAAAGGATATAACATACTCTGATCATTATAGTAATAAAATTGCACATTTAAAGTCCTCTAATATACCATGCCATTTGTTTCCCTGGGGCCGTCGGGGCCGTTGGGGCCGTCGGGGCCGTCGGGGCCGTCGGGTAGGCATTTCTGCAAACAATTTTTTTACTAATAACTTTCAATCAATCTTTGGATTTAAGGCTCCATCGATATTGTCGATGATTCTGACAACGTCAAGGTTAGAAAAGGCACGTATTATAATCAAACCCCGGATGACGGGAGCAAAAATGCACTTGTCACTAGTGCTTAGTTAAATATCGACTATTCTATCGACATCCATACGAACAAATTATTGAATCAGAAATTTATAGATCAAACTTATTATCTTACATGTCAGGTTGTTACACAATATTAGGTACATCAGGTAAGTATAGATACCATTTCAGTCAACTAATTACATTGGTACTATAATTATATCATACTCACGGGAACGATTTAAATATTTTGAATGATCTAAAATGGATAAACAGTGATTTGACAATAATACCTAGTACAATAAAATAATTACAAAATCAAAATTTAAGCCTGGAAGCCAGTTTAAATATAGTACACAAGTTGAAAGTGCACTTGTCAAGATTACGGTTACATCCTCAAGGTAAAGTTATTCACAACAAGTATCAGGATGTGTTGAAGAAAAACGTTGGCTTTTTAACTTTAAACATCTTAAATAATTTGATATCTGGTAATGAAGTGGAAGTACGTTGTACAGAAGAAATCCATAACCACTATGAATTATTTAATTTTGCTCCGATTACTACAGTAGATTTAGAACGGTCCTTTAGTTGGATGAAATGGATTTTATCGCCAAGGCGAAGGAGTTTAAAATCAGAAAATTTAGAAAGAATTTTAATTGTATATTACGAAAACTATATAAAATACTGAATAAATACAAACATTTCGTTTTAATTTTATTTTCAACAACAATTAATACTTCTGCATACCATAGCGGTAGTCCAGTAGGTACATCGTGCTTTTTATCGGCATCGATTTAAATGATATAAAATGTGTGTCCTCGCACTATAAAGCTGTCAACGCATTTTTGCTCCCGTCATCCGGGGTTTGATTATAATAGATATTTGACCGGGGAGTGCAGATTACCAGCTTCACTCAGGGTTGAATCTATAAAGCTGCGTACGAACTTGAGCGAAATGGGTGAGCCGTGCGTGCCTCAACCTCAACCCGAGGCTGTTCTAATTCGAAATGGGTGAGCCGTTAGCACGATAATTTAAGTTTTTGTTTATACATGTATAATTATATAAATAAATGTACAGAATTATACATGTATTACTCATGTTATGAATATGAAATAAATAAGATATAAATAAATAAAGTAATTAAAATTATTGTACTATCCAGTATCCTACATTATGCCACGGCCTACTATGTAGGACATTCAAACACAACTTACACACTTACAAAGGTCTATGGCAGTTTACAGGGAAGACACCGCTAGAGTTTTAACGTTATTTATTATACTTTCAATTACAACAACATTCTTGATGGGAGGATTTGAAGAGAGTGAAGCTGTCAACGTCTAGTTTGTATACAAACAACATTGACAGCTTCCATATTTAAACGGTTGACCAGCCAGCATAGATTGTAAAGCACATTCTACACTCAACACACCCCCTCAATCTATGCTGCTGGCAACCCTAATACTACACACATTATAGTAACAATTCAAGACCAAAAACCTTTTACCTTAACAAAACATTTTTCCAAAAACAGCACCAAAAGTTTAATAATGTATCCCACCCTAAATAACACCTTGTATAAAAATCTAATGATTTTAATCTATAAACTATATTTTCTATTTAAAACAACAACAACCCATTACAAACCTGTTTACTTCATAACCCCTTTTACTAAATACTATCCCGTGCAATATTCATGTTCCTTTCTTTAAAACTCCTACTCAACTCATCCTTTCTTTAAAACTCCTACTCGACACCTCACTTTAATAGTCACAATATAATTAAACCCTTAAATCTCCTGCTCGATACATCTTCTTTAAATACATCTATAATTAACCTTTAATTCTCCTGCTCGATACATCATCTTTAATCACATATCTAACTCTACGTAAATCTCACCCACTTTCTGCCACTCGATACCTCAACTTTTATAAATACTACCTATCTATCTTAAATTGCTTCTAAACATCGTTACTATTTCAATAACATTGTTTCTTTTTTCCTGAATACATACACTATCAAATTATACAGAATTCAAATTAGTTATAAAAGGAATACAGACTCAAAATAAAACTCAAGGATATAGTTGTTCGAAAAAGGTGTAAAATTAATATTAAAATGAAAAACTCTCCTTTCTGATGATGATGAAGTTGGTGATGATCGCACGAAACAATGATTCAGTTACAATATAACAACCATTTCACCCCCTTAAGTGAATCATTATTTAGCACCCCCTTAAGTTAATCATTATTTTGTTTCCACGGTTTAAGAATCCTTAAGCTTTTATTCGATGTTACTGTTTAAAAGATTACACTCCCTATAAAAACTTACATACTACCATACATTATAAATTAAGACCCCGACATTAATCCGAATAAATAATAATGTTCACTTTAGCCCACACTTACACTACACTTGATAACTCACATTATCACTAACACACTAATCTCTTCTGACATTTCTCGAACTTTAGTGCCGGTAAACTTTTTGTTAATATATCCGCTAGTTGTGATCCAGTCGGACAGTATTTAACTGAAATCTGATTTTCATCTATTTTCTCTTTCAAATAATAGTATTTTACATCAATATGTTTGCTTCTTCTTCCCATAATTCCTTTCTTCATTAGCCAAATTGCAGATTGGTTATCCACTCTCATCTCGACTCAAGCCTTTCTTTTGTAATTTCGTAAATCAGATCTCTGACGAATAGTAGCTCCTTACAGCATTCTGCAGCTGCTATAAATTCTGCTTCTGTACTGCTTAGTGCCACCACTGATTGCTTTCTTGAGCTCCATGCCACTGGTCGACCATTCAGCCAAATCACAAAACCAGAAGTACTGCGCCTAGTGTCTGGATCTCCCGCAAAATCTGAATCACAGTAACCCCTGAGAACCTTGTCGTCTTTACCAAAATGAATACCTTTTTCCGTTGTACCTTTAACAAACCTAAAAATTGTTTTTGCGTTGTTCAAATCGTTCAAGTTTGGAGAATTTTGATGCCTGGAACAATAACCCACCTGAAAACTGATGTCTGATCGCGATTTATTTGCCAAATATAATAATGACCCTATCATCTCGCGGTACAGCTCATGAGACTTCATATCAACCTTGACAGATGGATGCTCTTCTATAGTTATATTTGGAGTTTTACACTCTCTCGCATTTTCCAGATTAAATTTCTTAACAATCTTTTCACTGTAGTTCTTTTGAAAGAGTTTTATTCCTTTGTCATCTTGTTCAATATCCAAACCTATGTAGTTAGTTACTTCGTCTAAAATTCTAATCTCAAAAGTCTTCCTAATTGTGTCCATTACATGTATCAGATCTTTTTCTCTTTCGCCAAACAATAATCCGTCGTCTACATATATTGCCAGAATGATCTTCTTTTCTCCTTCCATTACAAAAATACATTGATCTAGTTTCATCTGTTTGAAACCCATTTTCGATAGAAATTCTGTGAATTTGATATTCCACATTAATGGAGCTTGTTTAAGATCATATAAGCTTTTGTTTAGTTTGCAGACTTTTCCTTCTTTGTTTAAGTATCCCTTAGGCACTTTCATGTAAATTGTCTCCTTTAGGTCTCCATGTACGAAAGCTGTTTTTACGTCAAACTGTTTCATTTTAAAACCTTTCGCTGCAGCTATTGATAGTAAAACTCTTAGCGAAGTTGTGTTTACCACCGGACTATAAGTTTCATCGTAGTCTATTTTATATTTTTGCTGAAAGCCTCTTGCTACTAATCTGGCCTTATATCTTCCATCAGACTTTACTGTAAAAATCCATTTTGTTGTGACTAGTTTTCTTCCTTTCGCTTCCTGTTCATTTACAAACGACCATGTATTATTTTCTTCTAGTGATACAATTTCTTCTTCTATTGCTTGTTTCCATTTGTCTTTTTCCCAAGATTCTATAGCTTCTTCGTATGTTAGCATCGAAACTTCTGTATCATAGTCCATTAAGTAATCTTTGTATCTATCTGGCAATCTTCTTTCTCTTACTGGTAAAATTCTTCTATTTTCATTATTATGATTTCTGTGTTCATGACTTTCAGATCTATTTTCATTTATTTGAATATCAATTGGTTGTAAATTTTCATCTCCATCAAAATATTCTTCATTACTTTCTTGTTCATAAACGATTTCATTTGTTCCACTATCATTTATTTCTTCTTCATTTATTACTACTTCATTTGTTCCAACATTATTTGTTGTAACGTCATTTGTTTCAACTTCATTTTTTCTAACGTCATTTGTTTCAACTTCATTTGTTATAACGTCATTTGTTTCAACTTCATTTGTTTCGTCTTCACTTGTTTCAATATTCAATCTTTTCATACGAACATCGCCTACTCGAGTACTCTCTATGCTTCTACTTCTTATTCTTCTTGTTTCGCCTTCTCGACCATCATTATTTTTTAAACTTCCACCTTCTCGACCTTCATTATTTCTTAAACTTCCACCTTCTCGACCTTCATTATTGTTGACTCTTCCTCCCCTATTTTGTTCCTTTCTGTTGACTTCTCTATTTTTTGGTGAGTCTTCCCTAACCGTTTCTTCATCCTTTTCATCTATATACCATAGACCTCTGATATCTTCATCATTTTGTGCATTTAAATATATACCTTGTTCGTTTTCATTAATTCTTACATCCCTTGCTCTTACAATCATTTTCGTTTCATCCACCCATATTTTATAACTATTACTGGCATATCCAATCAGTATTCCTTTAGTGCATCTAGCGTCTAACTTTCGCAGACCAGAGTTTATTTTGTAGTATGCTGTAGATCCAAAGGTTTTGACATGCGAGACATCTGGTTTTACACCAAACCACAGTTCAGCCGGAGTTTTGTCTTTCCCTTCAGTGGGGCTTCGGTTAGTTAGAAAGCTTGCAGTCAGTAGAGCTTCACCCCATAAATAATTTGGGACACGGCCATCAAAGATGAGCGCTCTTGTTTTCTGTAGCAAGGTTCTATTCAGTCTCTCCGCCTTTCCGTTGAGTTGAGATGTGTAGGGTACCGTTACATCTAGCACAATTCCTTTTGTTTTGGTCAAAGACATCAGGTTATTGTTCAGGTATTCCCGACCATTGTCGCATCTTATTTTCCTAACCTTTTTGTTAAAATGATTTTCCGCCAAAGATATAAACTGCTTCACTTTATCGAACACTTCACTTTTGAACGAGATTAGATACACAACACAAAAGTGCGTAAAATCAACTAAAAAGGTTACAAAATATTTTTTATTGTCCCAAGTAGGAACTTTAATTGGGCCGCAAACATCCGTGTGAATTATTTTAAAAGGGAATTTAGCTTTAGTTCTATTGTTTTTAAAAGGTTTCCGGGTCATTTTGGCTTGGACGCAAGTCTCGCAGAATGATTCATTAAGATCCCCCCAATTTTGATACCGTTAACCATTTTAGCTAGACGCGGTACATCCGATACGTGAGCAAGCCAACGATGCCAGATATGGGCATTCTCGGATAGCATTGTCTCACTAACAGCCTTTGCATTAAACTCCGTTTCAAATAAACCATTCGGGGTTTTGTAACCGGTGAGAATAATTAAATTGTTTTTGCTAACTGTTACCTTGTTTTCAGTGAAGAGCACGGAAGCACCATGATCAGTAATAGCACTTACAATGATCAGATTCCTTGAGATAGCCTGAACGTATAGAACATCCTCGAGTATAAAGGTGTTAGTATTAATTGTACCTCTGGCTTGTGCGACGAGATTCTCTGCATTGGCGCATTTGATTTCCGTATTTATTTTCTCTGTAAAATTGATGATGTTACTATTATAAAACATGTGAGAAGAAGCTCCAGATTCCGAATTGCATTTATTTTTATTAAATGATTGTTCTGGTCACTTACCAGGCTAATAGTGCGACAAGATTTCTCGATATGGCCTTTCTTATTGCATTTTCTACAAGTCTTTGTAGAAAAACACTCTTCAGATCTGTGGCCGCTTCTATTACACACTTTGCACTTGTTATTTTTGCAGAACCTTGCAATGTGACCTGGTAAATTACAGCTGTAGTATTTTCTTTCATTCGATTTCATTGCTATTTCTTGTATATTAAAATCGGAATTATCATTAAAAACATCATTTCCTAAGAGTTTTATTTCCTTTTGTAGACGTTCTATTAATTTGAGAACTGTTTGATCTGATTTTGGAGTAATTTCCCAGACTGTTCGAAAATAATTTATGTTCGAAGGTAAAATTATTACAAGCTATTGTAAATCAAGTCAGTTGAAATTAGACGTTCGTTTAGCCTACAATCAGTGAAGAGCAATTTTAATGATGACCATTGCTCCATTAATCGTTCTACCACGGCTACCAATGAAAGCCAACGTGTTTGTGATGTACGCAATATCTTATGTGGTGACACATTGACGTATTCTTGGGACTGATGAAAACGGCACTGTCGTTTAAAACTGTTCTTGAAAAAGCCATATATTTCTCTCGCTAAATCTACGCAGCGCCGTGGAAGCTGTTTACAAGCTTCTGATGCGCGAATGTGCGCAGAGTGGCAAACGTATTTTATTACAAATATACCTGGTAAATATTTCTTAAAGCGACTGCTAACAGAATTTTGCTCCCCCATCATGACGTTGCAGCCATCTGCACCAAAACCAATAATATTACAGTCGGTATGTTGCGATCCGAAAAAGATTTCATCTAAATGTTGTACAAGTTTTCACCAGTTGGGCCTTCTTCTACTATTTTTGGATCACTTAAATCAAATATCTTACAAAGTTCCGAGACCTTACTAACATTTTTTTTATTTGGGATTATAATATTTCACTATTATGCAACTTGCCTTGTGAGTACTGATATCGATAGATTCGTCTGACAATTCGCAAAATTTTACATTATTTAATTTACGGGCTAAAGATTATTTTTCTGATTCCCCGTTACGGCTTTTTTTAATAGCAAGCCTTTCTCCAACCCCAAATTCTTCTAATATTCCATTGAACCAATCTTATAAATGATCTGCCGTTTGAAATGCTATTTATGCTCAGCAATGAAGCCAGCAATTTTAATTTCTGATACCTTTACTATATTATTTTTAGGTATATTTTTTGAGACAAATCCTGACATTATCGATCACTGTGTCGATGTGCCTGGTGCATCAGATAATACTTTCAAATGTTTCTGCCGCGAAGCTTTTCCAGGTCACAACCAATCTTTAAATAAGTCTAATTTCTGCCAATATACTCGGTACCTTTGCGCTCTGTGCTTATCCTTCACGTTCATCTTCTTACATCACTTTTTCACCATTATTCACGTGAAACGAACGAAGAAGGCTGTTTGTTACTTTTTACTTTTCGCTAGGTTAGATTAGAGACGAGGAGTTAGACAAACAGGTTTTTAAGGATTTGTTTATGTTACGTTTCGTAACTAACAAAACAGAATGAAACGGAAAAAGAAAGGGTATTTATCATAGCAAAGAGGGCTTCTACATCTAAGGGACTCATTTCCCGGACACAGACTGAGAGTGGAGGTCCGAAAAAAAGGAAAAAGAGTAACTTTAGGACTAATTTGTAAAACAATAGGTGTAAAACAAAGGAAATAGGTAGTTTTGTAAGTGTAAATAATAAGTAATGGGACTTACCGGAATATGTGGGAGAGTTTCAAAAAGTGCCAAAAAGTTGGTCTAGGTGTAAGGAATAAAAAAATAAAATGACAGAAATTAAAAAAAACTGGTTTAGTAAGAAAATTATAGGAATAAGCAAGAAGAATAAAATAATGAAA
Source organism: Epinotia demarniana (assembly GCA_945867215.1). Taxonomy (NCBI): domain Eukaryota; kingdom Metazoa; phylum Arthropoda; class Insecta; order Lepidoptera; family Tortricidae; genus Epinotia; species Epinotia demarniana. The sequence goes on from OX244259.1 coordinate 45,893,095, forward strand.
AGGATCCACCTTACTAAGTTCTGGGGGCTCTCTGGTTATCCAGTTGGCTGTCCTGCGGTTGCTTGAAGGAAGGGTGTTGGGTCAAAAAGATGACTCTGATGACGAGTTGTATTAGGTTCCTCTTTGTTACCTTAATCAATAATCAACAGAACATGTTCAGCTTAATAAAAAAGGGAGGGTTTTATTGCCTTATTTAAGAAAAAGGAATTTTAGCACAGAGCTACAGGACATAGCACTTGACAGCACCAGTAAATTACTAAAGTTACAAGTATACCAAAATTTAGGAAAGGAAATACCTTATAATTCATAATTCATTTATTGTGTATTACAGGTAGTTTATACAGATGTTACAAATAAATTACATAGTTCTCTGTAATATATCTTACGACGTACAATGATTTAGTTAGAGATGAAATACACCCCTAAACCAATTTAGCTACTTTAGTATGTCAAATGCATGCAATTATAACATTTTATTAAAATACAGTTTATAGTATTAAGTGTCTATGTCAAAAAAAAATATATAATAAAAAATGTTTTGTGATGTCATGTCTATGTCAAACAATATATCATTTATTTATACATCATTTATACTACCCCAAATTGACAAATATAATGTTCATATACCTATCGATCTTAAATGCTACTTATTTCAAACTAAATACACCAGTAAGATTAAATTGTCAAAGTGTCCATAAAGAATTCATTTTAATTATAATAGCATTTCTCTTTTAATAATTTACATAGTTTTACTTTAAATAATGTCAATTTTTCCCCTTTCAGTATATCTGGTAATTTGTTAAACATTTTTGGAGCCATTGTATATATGGCATTTTTGTAAAAACTAGTTTTAGATCCTGATGGAGGAAGAATTTTCAGCACATTTGTAGGCGGGCGAGGATGTGTATTCATTTTTACAGTGAATCTGTTAATGTGCTGCTTTACAAAAGTACATGATTCATATATGTATATAGAGCATAGTGTTAACAAGCCTAGTTTCTTAAATAACGGTCTACAGCTTGTCTGTTGATTTACTTTATACAGTGCTCGTACAGTTTTCTTCTGGGCTTTAAATAGAGGCATGAGATCACAAGCAGCCGCATTGCCCCAATGTATAATTCCATATCTGAGATCCGAGGATACGTATGCGTGATATGCAATGAGAGCTGACTGCTGTGAGACTGTTTCTTTAAGTCTTTTTAAAACGTATACATATTGATAATTTTTATTACACAGATTATTTATGTGTTGTCTCCATCTGACATTACTATCTATTTGTATACCTAGAAATCTTATTTCGTTTACATTCTCTACAATTTTTCCATTATATTTTACTATGTTATCTAAAGGTGTCTTTCGAAGATTAAATTGTATATATTTCGTTTTGTCTAAGTTAATCATTAAATTATTCTCATTCATCCATTCAATTACATGTGTAAGTGCTGTATTAGTTAAGTTTTCATAAGAGTCTCTATTACTTTTACCTTTAATTACTAAAGTGTAGTCGTCAGCAAATAGGACCATCTGCTCATTTACAACCTGAGGTAGGTCATTTATATATAATGTAAATAAAAGGGGCCCAAGAATGCTTCCTTGGGGAACCACATATTTTATAACCTGTAACTGAAAACTTGCCTTTTTTTCTACTCTTTGTTCGTTAATGTAAGGGATTTCAGTATATTGTTGTCTGTTCGTCAAATACGACTCTATAAGAGCGTATGCTGGACCTCTAATTCCATAGGCAAATAATTTCTGTAGAAGTTTTTTGTGACAGACGAAGTCAAATGCCTTTGACATGTCCATAAACAACACAGACATGACCGGTATTCTTTTATTGAGGCACTCTGTTACGGTTTTCATTAAATCATAAATGGCTAAATTAGTAGTTCCTTTCGAATTTAGTTCTTTAGTTCTTTTCTAAACCCAAATTGTTCGTCAGTTAGGATATGATATTTTTCCATAAATCTATATATAATGTTATGGATTACTCTCTCAAATATTTTCGAGATGACCGGAAGCAGAGCAACAGGCCTATAGTTTTCACAAAGTAGTTGATCTCCTTTTTTGAACAGTTGGCTTTACGAGTGAAACCTTTAGCTTTTCAGGAAAAATACCATCGTTAAGCGATAAATTTATTATATGACCGAGGGGTCTCGCTAGTAGGAATGAACAGTGTTTCAGAACTATAGTTGGAATGTTGTCATAACCTGTGCTGTTTGTTGATTTTAGTTTCATTGTTATTTTATGGATATCAATCGGCGTAGTGGGTGTCAGATAAACAGAGTGTAATGTTTTATTTATTCTATTAACTTTAAGAGAACTGTTGGTAAATTGATGTTTTTGTACTTGATCTATGTATGAATTATTAAATGCATTAGCGATGTCAGTAGGCTTTGTGACAATTTTTCCGTTACATTTTACTTTTGAGATGCTTTTAGGTGTCATGTACTTATTATTGTTTATTATTTTCCATGCTGTTTATGTTTTATTGACAGCATTGTACATAGATTTGCTATTTTGTAGCCTTTGTGATTTATCAATTACCTTTTTAAATATGGTACAGTAATATTTATAAGCTGACAACTGTTTCTCAAACTTTGATTTTCTGCTTGACATACATAATTTTCGCTTGTTTTTACTGGATATTCTAATACCGCTTCTTATTGCTGGCTAGTCGTCTAGTATACTTTTAACTTGTTCTTGACGTCATCCATTGAAATGGGGATGGAAGAATGTGAATCACACAGTGTTAAAAGTGTTAAAAGAGCCTCCTGCCTTAGTCTCTTGTGTCCGTAATGGAAGAGCGTCTGGTCCCATAATATGGGGAAAGTAGAAATTAAGGACTTAAAATTCATTGCAATTTGCCGAGCTAATAGTACGCAATTTAGAACGCTGAAATTCGTAGGAGGTTATAAATTTTTTATAGAGGTCGAAAGAAAAGGTAGTAAAGAAATGCAACAAGGAAAATATATTTTTTTCTAAATAAGAAGCACTAGAAGATTTACTTACCATAATAGTCGTCCCAAGCCGGAAAGTGTAGATAATTCCTTGTAAGGAATCGAAGCATGAAGTTCTGTCTAGGCGCATACAAATACTTAGGTAAGAATGCATGTACGTCAAAAAGCCTCGAATGTAAAACATAACTCGCAACGTCCGTTCAATGTGCACTGGAGACTAATAGCAACATTGTAAAATGAAACACGTTTCTCGATGTTGAAGGATGTATTATAGCTTCTGTTCCCACTTAAATCTTAAACTTTATTCACACTATCTAATCTTAATAATCGATTAATTAATTACATTGTGGAAACCCTTCGGTATTTCTTTGACAAAATAGTAAACAAAATCATATTTTGGAACAAATCACGACATTTGGCCATCAGACTAAGTGCAACCTTCTGGTGCACAAAAAAAAACAACATAAATCACGACATTACACAATTATTTTGCCACCATACATTATCTTTAAGCCATTAGAGTTATCAGTTACTAACTATCAGTTATTAATTAATATTATATATATATTTATTAATATTATCAAAAACGTTTTATGTAAGCACTCTTGAGGACATAAACATCTCTAATATCAATCATTGGAATCTATTCTACAGATTATAGCAAAGCCATATAAATCAGTTATAATAATTACAATTATTCATGGATTAAGAAAGAAATACTGATGTGTATAACTAATACAATCACGCTTCCGAATTAAGTTTAACAACCTTACCATAATTACAAAGTTATACTACCTATAATATAATTGTGTAATACATTAATCAGCACGTCTTAACGTTTACATTAATTAGCTTAATTATGACTGAGACAGTTTATTTAATGACCAACTTTGCCAGTGGGATGTTATCATACGACGACGACGCTATCGTAATCACATCCTTGGTCTTAGCCGATCTGCGGCAAGAACACTGATGTTTTTTTTTTATTTTTATGTTTCATCCCAGGTACATTAGCGATCCTATACCTATTATTACCTAATACTTCTATTATTTTATAGGGGCCGATAAATTTAGACATTAATTTTGTACTGGCTCCGTCATTATTATAATTATTCCGTTTTATTTTAACCAAGTCACTTAAAATGTATTTTTGTACTCGTCGATTAAAATCTGTGTATTAAGATTTTATAGAGAATACTGCAACGTCACACTTTTCATCATTAATAGTCTATGTTACTTCCGAAACAACCGAAATAACTGTTTCGATACGCTCTAGACAACCGAAAAAAAATAAAAAATAGAACTTCGTATTTCAATAATATGTGTCCTTGTTTAAGGAGACTCGAACCGATACAAAATTGCCAATCTATGGCGTTTCGGAACGTAGCAGCGTCACGTCATCTGTCAAAAATCTACTTAAACTTGCTGCTGTAGCCAGGGCATAAAAAAAGAAAACTACGCTTTGTGATTGGCTGGTCAAGACAATCACCGCAACATTACGGACGTCGGTGGTGTGATAACTTTTCTTTTCAAAGCTAAACTTGAACAGTTAAAATAAAAACTAAGAAAATTAGTACTTACAGTGACGAAACGTCTTTGATAAATAACTAATATGAAAGAGGAAACTACACTTACCTTGCTACCTGAAAAAAGTCAAAAAGCCTTTACAATAGTAGAAGTAGACAATATAGTACTTGCGATATTTAGTTTTCTTATATACCTACTTATGACAGTTATGACTTAAATTAATAATTTTAATGAACTCGTACAAAAAGTATTGTTCACAATAGTGTCATAATCAAGCTTTTTAATCTCGTACCTTACTTAGGCCACTCCGCAAGCTTCGTGGCCTAAACACGGTACTTGACTAAAAAGCTCTCTATTGTAACATGATTGTGAAAAATACTATTATGAGTGGGTGCGTGTTGGGCGTCGTGCTTTTGTTTCTGTTTATCCAGCTTGCTTTATATTCTCGTTAATTTTTGTGTGTACGTCTTGAATAGTAGTATGATCAGAAGGATTTTGGTACAAATTGAGTTTGTTACACATTTCGTCTCGGGATGTTGTACCAAACATGGCTTCTGTCGCAGTCTTTTGGGTGGTTGCATTTACGGTGTTGTTAATACCCCACTGTACCTTTTGTAAACATTTATCCCTGTCGCGCTCGTCCTTGCCAAAATTCTGAGCAGACAGAGAATTCAGTATTGTTCGGTTGAACCTTTCTGCCTGCCAATTAGGTCTTGGACAAGCCACCTTATTAAGAATATGTTTAATCGATCGCTCCTTGCAAAACTTCTCAAAGGTTGACGAAGTGAACGACGTTTCGCGATCAGAGATAATTCTATATGGTAAATGGAAGTCTTGGAAGATATTATCCAAAATCTTTATTGTGATTTTAGTTTTGGTATCTTTCACGGCCTTAACGAAAACTTACTTCGTGAATCCGTCAACAATGGTAAATATACGAATTACTCGTACCATCTCGATTTCGAACGAATGGTCCGAGGTGATGAACCTTTTCGATGGGATATAATTTACCAGTTTTAGTCTTCGAGGCGTTATCTTTATTGTATGCACAATCTATGCAAGCACCGACGTACTTTTTTACAAATCACCTTAATTTAGGGAACCAGAATTGACTTTGTATTTTTTCTACCGTCTTACTAAAACCTAGGTGGCCAAGTTCGTCATGATTCGAACGACAAATATGCCATCTAGCATTTCGAGGAACCACTAAACGCAGGTCATTATCGATCTTCTTATACACAGCATGGTTTTTAATGATGTAATTTTCTTTAATGTCTTTTATCTCATCTTTCGTTTCGGGTTTCAATATTTTATAAAAACGGGATACATCTGGATCAGCAATTTGCAAAGTCAGTAGCCAGTTTTGTTTACTTATATTGTATACCGTCATGGTGGAGTTATCAAAATTACCCGATTGTTGCGTTGTGTTGCGGCTTAAGGCATCCACATGAGCCATGCGAATGCCCGGTCGATGTTCAATTTCGAAGGTGAACTCAGTTATATTAAGCCACCATCTGGCTATCCGTGGTACAAGGTCACGCTTTGTTAGGGTGGTCCGCAACGCCCCACAATCGGCGACGACCTTGAAGTCTAGACCCAAAAGATAGATGCGGAACTTCTTTAGTGAACAAACGACGGCTCTAGTTCATATGAGTGTAAGAACTTTTCTTCAGGCGCCGTTTGTCGACTAAAATAAGCCACAGGCTTTTAACACACGCGGATTAATTTGCCATTGGAGGAGTATTCCTCCTATTCCCCGTGAACTAGCATCCGTGTGAAGTTCCGTTTCTAATTTCGGGTCATAAAGCGCTAGGAGAGCCGTTCAGTCAGCATGTCTTTTAGCTCAGTAAATGCTTTTGTCTCTTCAATGGTCCACTGCCAGGGAACATCTTTTCTTAACAAATTCGTGAGCGGTTTAGCGATTACCCCAAATCCTTTTATAAATTTTCTAAAGTAGCCCGCAAGTCCAAGAAATTGCCCGACTTCGTGAATATTAGTCGGTTGAGGAAATTGCTGAACTGCTCGAATTTTATCTTCACTCGGTTTTATCCCTTCTGCGGAGATTTCATGGCCCACAGGTAGTTTAAGCTTGTGTCAAAGAACCTACATTTTTCGAAAACTTGAGCGTAAGCCCAAATTGTTTAAGAAGCCTCAAAACTTCTTCTAAACGGCTAAATCCTTCTTCTTTCGTGGTCGAAGGTATTAGCAAGTCGTCTAAGTAAGCCAACGCCGAGTTGAATCGTTTGGCTCCCAATATTCTATTTATCATCGGTTGGAACACGGCTGGGGCATTAGCGAGTCCAAACGGCATTCGTTTGAACTCGTAATGCCCATCTGGGGTCACAAAAGCCGGGCCGGTGAGTGGACGGCTCTTCTCGGCAACAGGTACTTGGTAGCCTGTGTGGTACCTGAGGCCAGGCCCAAAGTAGTGAAGAATAAATTTCCACTGAGGTTTGTAAGCTGATCCTCTATCAACGGAAGTGGAAATTTATCCTTAATTGTTTTTTCGTTCAGTGCTCTAAAGTCTACGCAAAAACTCAGCTCTCCATTTTTCTTCTTTACCATCAAAATTGGACTGGCAAAATTCGAAGTGGACTCCTGGATGATATCATTCTGCAGAAGATCGTCAACTACTCCCCTAACCTGTTCGCGTTCCGCAAATGACAGTCGATAGGGACGATAAACAATTAGCTTTTCGTCCATCAATTCAATCTGCATCTCAACATCCTTTGCGCACCCTATTTCGCTTAAATTCGTGGCAAAGCAGTCGCGATAGGTTTGTAAAAGTTCATATAACCGCTCGAAATGTTTATCATCCAGAGTTTGTCCTACTTTAATCTCTGATTTGTCAAGGGGCTTGGGAGTCGTTTCATCCTTGTTAGTTAACTTCCTTCTCAATAAATGTTAGGCTTCTGGCGATGATCGAATTCGGTCTTAATTCTAATGGTTTGCGAGATAAGTTTGTCACGACTACAAAGCCACTTCCGTCCTTAATTCGATAGACTCCCTTGTGGAGATGATACTCCTTACCTATCTCATTATTATCGTAACCCTCAACATAAACATCACCGGAATTGGAGGATTGGAACTTGAGCAAGCACAGCATCTTATTTTGATTATGATCCTGAATCACGGAACTTGCGTAAAACGTTAATTGTTTGCTATCTTTTAAGACTGTCACAGATGGCAGTTCAGTGAAGTCCTGCCCCACCAGCAAAGGGGTCTGCATGTATTCATCGCTCACAATTATAACTTCCAAATCAGTGCACACATCATCTAGTTTTATACTTATACTGGATTTGTACATCGGGGTGATTGTGGAATTACCGAAACCTTTAATAATGGGCAAAACAGCAAAATCTTTTTTAAGATTTAGTCTTTGCGCCTCTGTACTACGCATTAAACTACATTCACTACCGAAATCTACGTACCCGACAATATTGTCCTCGCCATTGACTGTAATGTGCTTAAAGTACTTGTCATTACCTTGGCTGTACGTAGAGATCTTTTGCACTTTTGGTTCGCTGTTTGTAAAGGGACTACTTTTAGTATCCAATCTCATATTTAAAGGAGTCAATTTACAAGCATCGTTCTTATGACCGACCCTATTACATTTCGGATATTGTATTAATGGTTTTGGACATCTACTGAAAGAGTGTCCCTTGGTGCGACAGTTAAAACAAGTCACTCCACTCTCAGTGGATGTCAATGCCGCCTGAGATGAATAACCTTGCCTATAATTCCTACTTTTGATAGGGTTATTCCTTCTTCTGTTGTCAAAGCCAAATTGCTCGCGCTCATAAGTCCCTTGGGTGTTAAGAAAGCTAAGTAAGTCCTCTGGGCTTTGACAATTTAAAGCTTGTGCTCCATTCTGAGTAGTCCTGTCACTAATACCATGTATTACGCACTGTTCTGCATTCTTACCTACTATCTCGCACCTATTGATCAACGCAATTTTATCATAAAAATATTCTCTCAAACTTTCATTCCGTCCAGAAGTTCGAGCTAACATTTCCTGAAGTAAACGTCCATAGTTTTCCTCGCTTGGGAATGCTCTTCTTAACTTGTCTTACCAATCAGTCCACGTATATACAACTGTTGGGAGACCCTCGTACCATTTTTTTGCCAATCCTACTAGTTTTTGCAGAGAAAAATGTATGGTTGGTTTTTCCTCCCTGCCATAGATCAATGAGCATTCTTGAACTTTCCTAATCCAGGTTTCTATATCTTGTGCTTTGTTATCCGGGTCAAATTCTGGAATAACGTTGTTCATTTGATGGAATACAATCAAATGAACAACACCGCTTTGTCCTTTCATTTAATTAATCAAATTAATCACGTCAGTAATCGGCATGGAGTCGTTTGAATTAACATCACATGGTTTCGGTTGTGTGGGCGGTGGTACTTCGTCTTCATCGGATGAGTATATGCATCTTATTCGTTTCCTTGTTCTTTTCCTAGCTGTATCCGCTTCTTTCTCTTTAGCGTTATCCTTCCCGATTCTCGTCTGATAACCACTGTAATTACCATAAAGTCGTAAAATCAGAGATGATATGAATATATATATACTTGCACATACCTACTGGAGTAGGTGTATCTAAGAAAGACTCAAATACTTATTTAATATCCCTTAGTTAGTTCGGTGTCATCAAAATTAAAATCCGAGTAAAACATGTCGCGGAGCATATATAGCATAATAACCGCTTTAGAAGTCCGTGTGAAGTTATACAGGGCGTCCCAAACTTATGGGACATGAAGGGGAAGTACCTTAAATATCGTAGATAGTGTATTTTGCTGAAGGAAGACTTTATTTTATTTTTGAAATATGTAATTCTGCATTCAAAGTTTTTCAAAAAATTACTTGCTTCTTCTGGGAATCGAACCGACTTAAATGTGAAATAAAATCACCCCTACTTTTACAATGCCAATGGAAAGAAGAGCTAAAAAATAATAAATCTTCTTTAGTGACACAGTATTTTAAAAGAAAAGAACAACGTGAAATTAATCAATTTAATCAAATTAAAAACATACATGAAACTGCCGAAGTCAATTATGTAGGTAGTTCTTGTCTTACACAAATCGCCAATCTTTTAATACGAGGGCTGTTCTGAAAATTTTTAGTTAAACAAAAACTATAAGGAATATAATAAAACTTTAATTACAATTTTTCAAAGTATTCCCCTGCTACATTTATGCACTTATGCATTCGACGGAACCAACTTTCAAAACAGGAAAAAAACTGTTCTTGCGGAAGGTCAAAAAAAAGTCGCCTGAATTCGTCTACTGCTTCATCCGCCGTCGAAAATCGTCGCCCACGTAATGATTTTTTTAACGTGGGGAACAGAAAAAAATCACACGGAGCCAGGTCAGGGCTGTACGCAGGGTGTGGTAGCAGTTGCACTCCTGATTTGCTAAAAAAATCCATGGTTCTGGCAGCCGTGTGAGCCGGAGCATTATCTTGATGAAAAATTATGCCCCGGGTTCCAGTACTTGGACGGCTGACGTTCAGCTCCTGGAAGGCCTGTGGCAAGCAAACTTCACTGTACCATTGGCTGGTAACTGTTTTATGATCTTCAAGTGGAATTAAGGCTACCGGTCCACTACGTCGAAAAAAAAACAGCAACCATTTTTTTGTTGACGCTTCGGCCGCGAACTTCTTTAGTAGGTAAATCATCTTCTTCAAAGACCCATTGCGTGGATTGCTGTTTTGTAAATGGGTCGTAGCTATATATCCAAGATTCGTCGGATGTCACAATGTAGCTCACTTGTTGTGAATCGCCTTTATCGAATTTTTTTAGCATAAATTTGCACCAATCGATACGTCTATCTTTGTGCTCCTGCGTGAGAAAATGTGGTATCCATCGAGACGAAACCTTCCGAACTTGAAGGTGGTCATGCAAAATGGTAGAAACTGCCTGGGATCCAATCTTCAGTTCATCCTGAATCTCTCGGTGGGTAATGTTTCGAGATTCCTTGATTAGCCACTCTACCTTGATAACATTTTCTGGAGTGACTGCCGTTGGCGGTCGCCCCGGTCTAGGCTCATCTTTGACGTCGCTCCGCCCACGCTTAAATTCACGGAACCAGTAACTAACAGTGGCAACAGATGGGGGATAATGCCCCAAAAACACTAGTTAAATTTTCACGAGAATCCTTGTAAGTTAGCCCTCGTTTATAATCATAATATATCATAGCACGAAATGCTTCCCGCGTTAGCTCCATTTTTGCGAGCAAAAAGTGGCAGACATGTTTTTTTTCTGATTTCATAAAAAAATAACGGAATGTCACTGGCCAGTGACATTTACACGAAAAAGTTTGTAATGAAATTTGCCTTTGAGCTACAGTAAAATTATATGAATACGATTAATAGTACGCTGTTGACTAACTATTTTCGGAACAGCCCTCGTAAGGCCGCTGCCTGTTGATTTTCTTATCATTTCATGGTGAATACTCGATATGGCATGGCATAATCAATGCTATCTATGGAATGATAATATCGCTACTTTTCGTACGTCATAAATATGACTTGAACATTTTACATTGTTCCTTTCTTTTAAAATACTGTGTTTCAAAAGAAGAGTTATTATTTTGTAGCTATTCTTTCCATTGGCATTGTAAAAGTAGGGGTGATTTTTTTTTCACATTTAAGTCGGTTCGATTCCCAGACAAAGCAAGTAATTTTTCGAAAAACTTTGAATGCAGGATTACTAACTTTCAAAAATAACATAAGATTTTCTTTCAGCAAAATACCCTATCTACGATATTTAAGGTACTTCCCCTTCATGTCCCATAAGTTTGGGACGCCCTGTATACTTACTATACACTACTATACACATACCACTGTAAATTAATAGGCTTTTCCTGTATTTTAATAAGTACCTATACCTAATCGCTACGCCCTACACGCCCTACGCGTACTTGATTCTATTCTATCAATATAGTAAATTCACTCAATATAGCATCTGGACAAGTATCGCGTTACAGGGGGTCGATTTTTGAATCTCACCAAGTGACTAATTCTCACCAATGTGAGTGATTTCCGAAAGTTCGTATTTTTGAAACTCATCGGTGACTTACATTTGTCATACCTATGATATCGATTTACGAGTGCCCCTACCCACTCGTAATTGAAATCACCATGCGATTGTTTTTGACAGTTGACGTATGTGACATCTGCCAAGAATTTATCAAAACTTTAATTTTCAGTTACATGACACTGACACATACGCTACGTTTTACGTTTGAAACTGTTTTAAGTTATAGTATGAGAAAATAAGAACCGGTATTAAGGACAACATCTGCGTAAAAAGGAAGGTAACGGGAAGATTGTCTCTGACTGACATTGTAAAATGTCTGTATGTTGGTAAACAGCGTGTGACTTTCAAAAATTAGGATTTTGGAAAATGGTGACATAAAAGTCATCGGTGATCATTTTAGTCACCAGTGAGATTCAAAAATCGCACTCCAGGTATTCCATTACGGATACGGCCGCACTGAGGTACCTCATCAAAAATCCTCAGCAAATTACGTGAACTTGTAATACATCACATTGTTATATAATATGTGGCCCATGTAAAATTTAAATTATAATTAAGATGAATATACTCGTCGCGCCGCGTCACGTTCAACTGTGTGTGTGTCAACGTTCAATCTAGTTGGATCGAACAATCAAGTATTATATAGTTAGTCATAATAAGATCGTCAGTAACCTTAACTTGTTTGATTACTATTATCGATTTGAATTACATGGCAAATGGCAGGTATCACGATCTCATTTATTCATAGTATTAAATAATAAATTAAAATTTAAGGAACGCAAGGACATTGTATCCTTGTCTGTTGAACGGACCATAGAACTGAGTGCAGTAGAATTAGAGCAATTTATCGTTGTTTGTGTATATAGGCCGCCAGTAAGTAATTTTGAACTCTTTGAAAACATAATGGAATCTGTGCTTCTTAAAATATCGCGTTCTAGAAAGAAATTACTTATATGCGGCGACTACAATGTAAATATTTTGGAAAATTCAACAATAAGTGTCAGATTGTTGAGTCTTTTCAAATCTGGTAATCTCAACCACGTATTTATGGAGCCTACTAGAGTGACTGCTACTAGCTCAACATGTATAGATAACATTTTCACTAATATTTTTCCTAGTAACAAAAGTATAATCAGCAAATTAGAATCAGATCACTTAGGCCAACTCATGGTATTTGAGATATTAAGGAAAAATATCGTGAAAAAACAAATAACTTTTGTACCAGTAACCACAGATCGTGTGGAAAGAATGAAACATAGTCTAGCTCAGGCGCTACCCTTTCTGTCTTCCGATATGAGCCCTAATAACATGTACAATTCATTCTTCCATACTTTTATGGCACTTTATAATGCGGTATTTACTCGCAAATCGGCCGTGGTTACTAGTGCACCAGTTTTTAGTGAGTGGGCTACTGCGGACTTACATAAACGTAGACAAGTACTGTATGCCTTATATGAGGAACGGCGGTTTAATACGAGTGATGAATTTAAAGAACATGTCAAGCAATATTCGAAGCAATTTAAAATAGATTGTCATGTTGCCAAGCGTAATTATTTATCTCAGAAAATAAAAAATAGCTCTGACATTATTAAAACAACCTGGAAAGTAATAAACATGGAGACTGGCAGATCGAAAAACACACCGACTGATCTTAAAATAAAAATTGATGGCAGAATTGTAGATTCTAGTTTGGAAGTAGCTACTGAATTTGAATATTTCTTTACTGAGATACCAGTCTCCACAACTAAGTATTTAAATTCATCACCTTCCTCTGCCGTTACATTGTTGAAAGAAAACGCCCCAGAATGTAATAAAAACCTCCATTTTGAACACGTTAGTTTCTCAGATGTAGTAAAGGCGTTTAAATCGATTAATGTCAAAAAAACTAGTGACCTCTGGGGAGTTTCTGTTCATGCACTCAAATGCATTATAGGAATCATAGCGCCTGATTTGGCAGTTATATTTAACAACAGTGTCGATTGCGGCGAGTTTCCTGATCTAATGAAACATAGTAAAATCACTCCGTTATTCAAATCGGGTAGCACTACTGACCCCACTAACTTCAGACCAATATCTGTGCTCCCAACATTTAGCAAAATTTTTGAAAAATTAGTTTTGTCGCAATTAATAAAGCATTTTAATATAAACAATTTGATGCATAACATGCAATTTGGATTTACCCGGGGTCGCTCGACAACCGACGCTGGTGTCGAGCTGATTAAACACATTTTCGATGCCTGGGAGGAATCACACTTCTGTGATTTATCCAAGGCCTTCGACTGCGTTTGTCATGAAACATTGATCAGGAAACTCGACTACTATGGAGTCAGAGGATCAGCACTGAATTTACTAACGTCATACTTACATGGTAGAATACAAAGGGTCGAAGTGAATGGACAGCGATCACCGGGGTCATTGGTCTCGATGGGTGTACCGCAGGGATCAATATTAAGGCCTTTCCTGTTCCTTATCTACATAAATGACTTGCCATATCTCGTAAAGACCCACCATGATATAGTATTATTTGCTGATGACACCTCACTTATTTTCAAACTTATAAGACAGCAAAAAGCTTGCAATGACGTAAACAATGCTATTTCTAAAGTAGTAAATTGGTTCAATATTAATAATTTATTGTTAAATGAGAAGAAGACTAAATGTATTAAATTTGTCACGAATCACGTTGAACACGAGCAAGGGAGTGTCTTTGTGAAAGATGAGGAACTGGAACTAGTTGATAGCACAGTTTTTCTTGGTTTAACGTTAGATTCTAAGCTTCAATGGGGTCCCCATATTGCTAATCTCTCGAATAGACTGAGTTCTGCAGCATTTGCAGTGAGTAAGATCCGTCAATTAACAGACGTGAAAACAGCTCGATTAGTATATTTTAGCTACTTCCATAGCATTATGTCATATGGTATTTTATTGTGGGGCAGTGCCTCGGACATTCATTCGATTTTTGTTCTGCAGAAACGGGCTATTCGGGCGATATATAGATTGAAACAGAGAGACTCACTTAGGGATAAGTTTAAAAATATTAATATCATGACATTGCATTGTCAATATATCTATGAAAATATTGTGTATATACATAAAAACATTGTCAATTTTAGGAGAAACTGTGACATACATAATATTAATACTAGAAATAAGCATAAGCTCGCGGTGCCCACCACTCGGCTCCAAAAATTAAAAAAATCATTCATGAGTAATTGTGTAAGGTTTTATAACAAACTTCCTGGAAACGTAACCGAGTTATCTATTAATAAATTCAAAAACTATGTGAAACGTAAACTTATTTCGAAAGCTTATTATAGCGCACTAGACTACATGAATGATAAAACTTCTTGGGACTGTTTTGACTGGATTTATAATTTATTTATTCCGTTTGGAAAAATTTGATATTGTGTTTTTAATTAATTATTCTCGTTATATTTATTTTTTGACATTAGATTGTCTTTCTAGAAACATTCTAGACTAGTACTTTTTTATATAAAATTTTAAATATTTCATATAAATGTTACTTTTTATGTTAAATAAATTACTCTAAGTAATTAGCTTATGATTATGTTTCTACCTGACGATTTGAAAGTGCTTGTTACCTACTTGAATAAATATAATTTTGAGTTTGAGTTTGAATATCGAAATAAAAGTAAACTTGAATCTTCACCTCAATCGATGAATATATGCCCATAAAGTTGGCAATTGGTAAATAATGCACGTCGACTCGACCAATGCATATATTAGGCGTTTGCACTATGCCTATAATACATTCACTCAAATACTGTAGGCAAATGCGTACATAGCATATACCATTATCAGGAACTCACCTACTTAATTCCTTATAAAAGCATCGAATTCATCTCAAACGTAGGTGTACTTAGTCTGTAGTAAGTTGCATGGTCAGGTCCTATGACATCGACATAGCTAACCTGTATCTGTCGGCACTTATAGCCTAGAAGTAGCCTCCGGTGAAAGAAAACAATCTCATATGAATTGTGCTAAGATAAATAGATATGTGTATTGTATTGCACGTAGTCAACATAGCTGCATCAAACAATATTGGCATTCCTAGCCTCTGTAGGCGAAGTGATAGAAACAATTATGATTTCATCCTTAAAAATCAATATGCGAAGACAATACAAATATACGTAGCTAGGGAAGAAACTCACATTGTTCGTCAACAATCCAGCATAATCACTTTTGGCACACATAGCCTCTGCCAGAAAATAGTAGAAACTCACTTGGTTCCATACTAAAAAAACAATATAGTTAAGCAAAATAGGCACACATAGCCTGCTACATGGTAGAAATTCACTTGATTTCGTACAACAAAATTAATATAAGTACTATTGGCAGGCCTGCGAGTACTTTTTAGCAGTAGTAGAAACTCACATGGTTCCGTACCACAAAATCAGCACAAACAATTTTGGCATACATAGCCTGTTCGTCCATAAGTCGTATTGGAAAATCGCTTGGTTTCATACCACAAAATCGGCATTAACAATTTTGGCATACATAGCCTATTAGTACAATAAATAGAATAATAGTAGAAACTAGAAACTCACTTGGTTTCATACCACAAAATCTATACAGACAATACGTACTGGCATACAAGCTCGCGAGTACTTTCTTTATTTTGTAGCAATCGAACTGTAAAAATCTACCGAATGAATCATGGCACAGCTTACTCAGAATACCTACACGAGCAACCTAGCTCATATTATCAAGTAAACTCAGAGTAGGTACTCACTATAAAAACTACAACCTTCGTGTGCCTGTTTAACACACTTCTTTTAAATTTGAATCTGATAGATCTTCGCTTTAGTTTTAAAACCTTTTACCTCTTTCATGCATTAGGGACGACCGTGTATTGCAATTTTATAACAATTTAGTATCATGTGGCATTCAGACGCCCATATATTCACAAAACACACTGGTTCGGCCGTAACTTCAAAGGCCAATGTAGGTAGACCCTTGAACGCTTAATACTGCGTAAGGCACCGGAGGTCAGACTTACACTGGACAGTATTTTGAACGGATGATTATGTTGATCCCTGCTATATTGCTTTGTTATATAGATCTATGAATACAATAAGTGTATTCCTCTAAAGCCCAATAACTTATTTAAGTACACTGTAGTAAGTACAATTAATTTTCAATCGAATGGGTCAACAGCAACACAATTACGTTTCGTTAAAGGCTCGTTTCACTAATTATTTGGCAGACTCTGAATTTGTCGGTAACTTAAAAAAACAGGATAGTCAGAATTTGAAATACGGCACTTTTGTAAATCCAACTTCAATTAACCGTTTTTATTGTAGGTCCGCACTGAGAAAAATGTGGCACTATAAACTTATGTGATTGCACATCTTTTTGACCAATCATGCAAGCACATAAAGTTACGCTGCCGGCTGTGCACAAAAAAATATGATTCCACCGTGACGTCATCAATTTAGTGACGTCACAAGCTCATTCGCAGCTCACAATGGGTAAGTAATACGAGGTATAACAACTTATCATATAACGGTCATAATATATACGCTCACTGTGTATAAGTTTGTTTAGTATAACGTTCATTGCACATAACGAACGAAAGGTATAATGTCAAAATATATAATTTCGTAAAGTATAACGTACTTTAGATATAATATCAATTGATATATCGATTAAAGCGTATAATATTCATAACAGCTAAGGTTTATAATATATATTATTCAATTTATCTAACATCAAACAGTATAATGCTCGTATAGTAGGTATAATCGCCTTCAGTTATTTTAATTCAATTATTTTAATGTCCTGTAGGTAAGCATTAATTATTATTAAAACAACGTTGTGGGTTTGGTGTATAAACGTAATATGATTTAGTGGTCATCTTAGTCGGTTGACACAATTGATTTTTACTGTTGTATGTGTTGTGTATTAAATCATAAATAACGCGTTCATATCTGAAGTATTCAAAAGTGCAAAAGGAGCAGTTAAATTGCACGAGAATGGTTACAGTTTTTGTAAAAACAGACAAGTAAATAACAAATTCTATTGGATTTGTGAGTTAAGCCGGCGAGAAGACTGCAACTGCATTAAACGTTTGTAAGATTAAAATAAATTAAATTTGATATCAAACACTTACCTAACCGCCAGCGTTTCGACGCCACCCCGCTTCGCGGGGTGTCTATTTCCGCACTAAGGGACACAAGGCAACCCTAACCTAACCTACAAGTAATACCATTGTAAAGAGTATTTGTTGTTTTTTTACTACGAGGGGCTTCGCCCACCGAGCCCCCTTTGTAGGTGGCTCCGCTCCCCGTCCCCCTCCCCCTTCCTGGCTGCCATAACCTAATTTTCTGTATTATAATCCCTATACAAAAATATACTATGCGTTATGATCGTTATACGTTATGTATGTTATACGAAAAGGTATCATATGTATGGTGATCGTTATACGAAATTAAATTAGTCAATTTGAGTGTTATAGAAAAAAACGTTATATTATATGATTATTATGGCATTTGACCGTTATTCCTTATAAAAGTATTGGTATTGTTGTTATAGCTAACGTTCATTATATCTTGTGAACGTTATTAATATGAAATTATATATATTGTTGTTATATCTCGTGGGACGCACCCAAATACTTATGTTGGAGGCACTTTATAGTATAATGCATTGCGATAACTTATAGTTCCGTATTATGCTATTATGTGCGTTTGCATTTTACTAATTGGTGCCTATCAAGACGTGCCCCGTAATATTTCGTGCCTGCCCATGATAGAACCATGTTTTTACATGCGAGTGCACTATATGTTTTAGTGCTTTTCTACCTTGGCATCATCGTTTTACTCATTTCTATTTCTAATTAAAAAAAAATTTTCTAATTATACTAACATTTATTTTTCGTAAACATAACTAATAACAGACACTATAACAGGCTAATAAAAACAGCACTTCGGGTCGGCTTCCAGAAACCCCTTCTTGCTTGCAGCTGCAAAATCTTGTACATGCAACTCAGCAATATTATCGCACCTGCTATCTAGAATCGTCATCATCTGAAAAAAATCAGTTAATTAAAATTCAGTTTTCTGAATAAATTCTCATAATTAAGGACGGTTATACGTTTGAAACGTTTCGATTTCCGTCAAATAGAAGGATAACACATACGTGTGGCTGACGTTCCGTGCGATAGTCTCCGAACCCGAAGTACATCATGAGGTCAGCCAAGTTGGCTGCGCTATATCCTGGCTCATCTGCAGGAGATCATGGTTTTCAGGCAGCTTAACATATTTGTCCGTCGGCGTTTGCCGTGCGCGTTAGGCCCGGTCTGGCTTTCCCTCTGGCAGGCTTTTAGTATAGCCCTCCTAAGGCGTTGCCTTACAGAGTGTTACGACCTGAAATATATTAAATTTATTAATTTAGTTGCATCAAACCACACATTCTATGGGACAGAGAAGTAAACCATACCTGATTCTCCCGGTGTTTTTGGGTTTAGGAGTGCTGCAATCGGCTGGTGTGTTGAACGATTCCTCCAGCAGCGGCAGCTAGCGGGCTGTCCCGCACTTGTAGTTAGTTGTGACTCTTCGGCTCAGTTAGCGGGTGTCACTCCTTGATTATCTAAGTCAAGGAAATCCTGCTCCTCCCTGCCTAGAGCAAACCGCAATAGCGACGAAAGGTCGGTATAGCTGGTACACGCCTGAAATACCAAATAAAATTTATGTAAATTACACAATTATAAACTTAGGTTCTCCAATCTACATTTTACGACTAACCATTTTAAATAATAGATAACTAATAGGTACTTACTGGCAAAGTGTTCGACGACTTCTTCATCAAATCCCATTTTCTGAGGAGGTCTCCCATCCCATTAAATCCTTAGTTCGACTCTGAATAAAGACGCACATCACGCAAGGTCAAGATTCGAACTGCACACTGTCCATCCAATCCACCATCCAAGGCCTCTGCTTGCGAAACTTTTATGTGTATACGCAATATTTAATTACGGCTTTGCAATTTCAAACTTGCTGCATAGTCTGAAATATATACATGCATTACACAAAACACCATAGTGCAATTCTTTGAACCATAACTTTCTACGCAAATAACGATATTTTTCAACACAATTGCTCGTAACGTTGTTGTGCTTATTGTGTCGCTTTTAGGCTCATAATCCTGGATATTAAACACGCGTGTTTTATAACATTACAACACTTGTGTGTTATGGTTATATCCCTATTTAGTCACGTTGGTACCTTGCAGCAAGATATATGCATGAACACGGTGCATTCTTAAACTAACCGGGTTGTACAGAATGTACAGCTTTTTTTTTAATTCTCGGCAAATGGATTCTTACTCGACTAAACAAATTAAATCCTTTTTGTTAATTAATTGACTATTTATTTTTGTATATGATATATAAACGTTTAATGTAGTAAAACTATTCACTTTTGATAACATTTTACATGAATTAAAGATAACATTTTAAAACCAAAATATAATTTTATTTTGTATTGGCTGTTTAGAGATTTCTGTGCCCACTGGGCAAACTTCACGAAAAAACCAAACTGTTGCGCGCCATTAAAGGTTATTTCAGAAATATTTGTAAAATTTGTTTATGCGTGTTTGGTTATTATCAAAAATGATGACTCGTGGTGACTAGAAAAGTGATAAATAGAATGTACGCCACTGGAAATTCTTGGCGATGTGCAATTGTGAGTAAAAACCTGTTTTCGTCTTAACGATTTACTTAATGTAAAGAAAATAATTTGGCAGGCCTATAACATAACATAACATAACATTTTTTGCGTAAGCGTGTCGCGTCCCTGCTGAGGCGCCTGCGCGGCAGCCCGAACAGCCTCCTGCAGACGGTGGCGGCGCGCCTGGATGGTCCTTTCCTATTCCACTGGGATAGGTTGCATAGGGCATCCAACTGACGACTTGCTAATAGTAATATAATACTTACTAACATAGTTGTTAAGACCTTTATTACTAACAAATTATGGAAACAATTCCGAAATAAATGATTTGATTTGATTTGATTTGATTTTGAAAATGATTTTTTCCTCGCAAAATGTGTTGAAAAACGTCGTATGATACACGTGAGCTTTGATAATTACATCCTCGGCTTCCTTATCACGCTCACCTGCGGTTCGCGTGAATAATTTCGCCTCTGATGTAATTATCAACATACCTCACTTGTATCACAATGTACTATTATGGTTCATTTGTGACGTCACTAATTTATCGTGCATTGATCACTGTTTTTTTTTTTTTTTTTTAAATTCATAACAATATACATTGTGTCGAATAGGTTACAAAAATTAAGATAGAAACATTAGATGAATTTACAACACAAAAATTAGTCAGATCAATTCACATTAACATTATTATTCGACGTTATGTATTTTTGGTGCTGTGTGCAATAATATTGTATGCTACTTGCACGATAAAAGATAATGCATTTGAACCTTATGTTTTGGTGAGGTTTCTTGCACAATAAGTTCATTATCCAGCAGAATAAATTTAGATTCGTGTCACTATTTAAAGTGTTGCGCACTGTTTTATTAGTGGCAAGCAGCGTATTTTCTACTGTTTGCATAATATTTCATTACGTCGTCTTTAATCCATTTTTCTCAGTGCGTAGTTGTAACAACTATTGCATATTGAGTCTACCAAATCAACCAAATTCTGGACAGATGTAACTTTCAAATGTTCGATTAATTCAAACTATGTATGTCAAACGATCGTAGAGTCGTTGTAATAATTGGTCATACACGTCAAAAAAATATAGTCTCGATGGATTTAAGAACACAATTGGGACTTACATGTCTTCCTTGTGGGCTTTCGCGGCTTATGCTCACTTCCGAATTAAAATGAAACACGTTTCTCGATGTTGCAGGATGTATTATAGCTTCTGTTCGTCACCAGGACACAAATCAAAATGAGAGGCAGAAAATGAATGACTACCCGTTTTATAAACTGTTTCCCACCAACCTTCGGGTCTCCCCAATGTTGCCGGTTCACAAAACATATTTTACCCACTTAAATAAACTTTATTCACACTATCTAATCTTAATAATCGATTAATTAATTACATTGTGGAAACCCTTCGGTATTTCTTGGACAAAATAGTAAACAAAATCATCTTTTGGAACAAATCACGACAATTGCGGGAGAGTTAGAGAGATAAAACCACAGAACACAGAACACAGAACACCTCCACTAGAAGCCTAAAGTTTGTCATTTTGTTCCCGACGCGAGTCAGCAAAGTATGAGGTACTTTACTTTATCTTTAAGTTTAAGTTAAGCTAAAGTATAGATAGTTTTTTTACCATTTTAATACACAGTAAGTTAGAAATCCTAACCGGTACTGTAATTTATTACTGGTAAATTATGGTAGGTACCTACTGTATATTAAAATAGTAATAAAACTATGTATACTTTAAAATGTACCAAAATAATTACTTACCATTCAGTATTTTTGGTTCTAAAGATTAAACTACAAATACTTCATTAATCAGTATTTTTATTTATGGAAAGTTGGGAGCAGTTTGATAATAAGTAAAGTCTCATTATTCCTTTAAAAGTTATATTATAAAAAGATTATATTTAACTGGTACTTTATGTTACTATAATTTCTTCGCGCGGAATCGGGCAATTCAGTTTTGAAGCAGATATCTTCAACCGATTGAGCTGAAATTTTGGGTAAAAGTAGAGTTTGCATGACAATTCAATATTAATATTATGATACTATCGAGCCAAAAGATGGATGGAGACAAAAGGTGGTTATGGGAATTCGGACTTTAACAGACGTAACTCTGATGAGTTTGGGCTCTCAACGAGTAGTTGATGACGGTATACAGAAGAGTACATGACAAGTTAGTGCGGCGTGGCTAGGGAATCAATTTTAAAAACGCTGTTATCTGTATTGTAGTATTTTAATGAATAGTCTAAGACCTAAGTTTCAAATATCGAACCTTAAACATTTCTTGCTGTCCATACAAATTTTAAAACCCCATTTAACTTCCTTAAAGTATGAAATTCAAAAAAACGCTGAAACGACTTTTCTAGTATCAAATCGTTTTATCAAACCGCCTACGACCGAATATCTCTCACTTTAAAAATATGTTGCTCTCCATATAAACTTTGAGCTCCCTTTTAACCTTAAGGGATGAATTTCATAAAACACTAAAATTCGTTTTCTAAACTTTTAAAAATCAGTCTATAACCGAGAGTAACAAATCTCTTACTTTGAAAATATGTTGCTCGCCCCCAGCGTTGAACCCCATGTGAACACCCTTAGATGATGATTTCAAAAAAAAGTTGATATTTATTTTTAAACAAACAGACCAAAACCACAGTAACAAATCTATTACTTTAAAAAGGCATATGTTTAACGGACCACCAGATATAGTAAAATATAACGCCAAAAAAATACTTTTTACTGCCAAAAAGACTAAATGATCACCAAAATTTTATCTCCATTTTAATGTGAAATGTAACCCAAATTATATCGTCTTACTACCCTATTAAAGAAAATGCTATCCAAATAAATCATTGCTAATCCAAAAATTGTTAAGTGATCACCAAATTTTTTTTCTCCTATTAATGTGAAATAATAACCCAAATAATAACATCTTACTATCCTATTTAAAAAAACGCTATCATAAAAAATCATTGCTTACCCAAAAATAGTAAGTGATCACCAAAATTGTATCTCCTATTAATATGAAAACATAACCCAAATTATAACATCTTACTATCCTATTAAAGAAAATGATATCGTAATAAATCGTTGCTAAATTAGAAATAGTAAAATAATTTCCTAAATTCGACGCATCCCCGCTTTCGTTTATAGGACTCAAGTCTCCCGCCGTCCGCCCGGGCTCCCGCCAGAAACTCCAGCTTCTGGCTCCGCGAACTTTTATATATGTCGGCGGCCGATCGTAAAATCCGCTAGATCATGAAATTCCTAGGCATATCGTGAAACGCCGCCCTTTCATGATTTGGCTGAGTGACATACGCCATATCGTTCAAAATTCACCATTTAACGATTTGCCTATAGACGTTTAGGCCGATCATGAACTTCCTAGGCATATCATGAAACGCCGGCATTTCATGATTTGGCTAAGCCAGTGACGTTTAGGCTGATCATGAAATTCCTAGGCATATCATGTCCAGCAGTGGACGTCTTTCGGCTGATATGATGATGATGATGATGATGATCATGAAACGCCGCCATATCGTTCATTACTAACCGTTATACGTAAGTAGGGTGTCCAAAATTGAAGTAGATAATGAAAAAATAAGGAGTGCGGACTGATAATCTCCAGCGAGTAGACGCCACCCCGCTGCGCGGGGTGTCTATTTCTGGTTCGAGGGGCACAAGTGAACCCTAACCTAACCGACCTAAGACAAAGTTCGCTTATGACAAGCCATTTTTGTCCGCCAGTGGCCAGGAAAGAAACTATTCTACAATGTGCCCGGTATAGAGCTAGGAATATCGACAAATGCGTTGCTCTAATCGATCTGCCGTATTGTTTATCAGGGACATCGTGATAAGCCTGGCCAACTTTTAGGCATATCATGAAATGGCAGTGTTTTACGATATGCCTAGGAATTTCGTGATCTGGCGGATTTTACGATCGGCCGACGACATATACACTCCAGGGGTAGGACAGACAAGTCCACGTGGAACTAGCGTGTGCTGATTCGGGTTTTGGTATCACTTGTTTTGGCATCATTATACTTTATTTGGTAATACTCATATATTTTATGGCAATCATAGTGGGTTATTTAGGTAGAAGTATTGTATAAATTTGGTCGCAAAGATTTGGTGATCATTTAGTCAATTTGGTGTTCGAATAAATTTTAATGTGCACTTTTTATTAAAACAGGTAGTACTATTGTAATGGTAGAATTATTATTTTTGGTGTTCAGTATATTTTTTTGGTATAAGATCTTAGGGTATCAAAGCATTTTTTGGTGGTCATTATATTTGATGCCCTTTGGCAATGTCTTGCTCTCGATACAAATTTCGAACCCCCTTTTAACCCTTTTAAAAAACGCTGAAATCAGTATTGTTGTATTTTAATAAACAGTCTAACACAGAAGTAAAAAATCTCTTACTTTAAAAATTTCTTGCTCCCCATTCAAACTTGGAACCCCCTTTTAAACCCTTTAGGAGATGAATTTCAAAAATCGCTGTGAATCGTTTTGTACCCTTTTAACAAACAGACTAAGAACGATGTTGAAAATCTCTTACTTTTAAATTTTCTTGGTCTCCATTCAAACTTTGCACCCCTTTTTAACCTCCTTAAGTATGATTTTTTCCAAAACGCTGAAAGTGCTTTATTTGTATTTTAATAAGTAATCTTACCACAAAGTATTAAGTATCAAAAAATCAGTTTCCCTCATTTAAACCCTGGGACCGCTACTTCGCCCTCTTAAGGTGAATTTTGAAAAATCCTTTCTTAGTGCACCCCTAGGCCTTATAAGGAATCTACGTGCCAAAGATTGCTCCAAACATTAATGTTAAAGCGGGCTTACGGCGTTCCTCGTATGCCAAGGGAAACAGAGCTTGAGGAAATTTTGAAAATACTTTACTAAAATAAAAATAGTTCAAGTTTCGGGAATGAATGGTACGAGTACTTACTCATCTTTATAGTAGTCGGAGAACAACCCGGCGACGAGGAACTTCTTCCTGAGGTGCAGGTTCCACTTGGACACCGTCGGCTTGTCGCGGTCGCTGCCCGTGTCGTCGCGCGACGACGCCACCCGCTTCTTGCAGATTATACTCTTCGACAAATGATGCTCTTCTCGAAATCTATCTTCTCGTTCAGCGGCAGCGGGTCGTTCTCGTCGTGGTCTCGCAGGTTGTCCTCCGAGGGCTCGCGTGATTTAGAACACGGCTTGCGGCTGGTGACGGTGTCTAAAGAGCTTTCGCGCGAGCTCTATTGGACTTAGCCAATTTTCTTGTTCATCTGACACGAGCGAGACTTTCTTCTAGTTGTGATGGAAGGTTTCACCTTGGCTGGTGTTTCTTTCTGTGTTTCAACCTTTTGCTCAGTCTTAGCTCTGCTTTTTCCTACTTCGGTGTTGTCAGAACTTCTTGTTGTTGTCAATCTCGCACGGGTACAGAACGGGCAAACTCGATTTTGGTCGCAATCCAACTTTGCTGTTTTTGTCGATGTTTTTCCTCTTGTAGAGTATTTCGTCGATCTCCTGCGAAGGAGACACGGCTCTGGTCTTGCGCTTCAAGCCTACCACCTTGCTCGCAGGACTGTCGGCTCTCAGGTTCAACAAGCTGAGCGGAATGCTTTCCTCGGGGTCGTTGCCGAGAGAGCTAGCCAACGACGGTATGCTATCAGTCTCACTCAACACTTCCCATTTATTCACGTGGTTTTTTATTTCCTTGTCAGCCTTACTTTGTTTCAGTTGCAAAGCTGGAGCTCTCAAGATGGACGAACCATTATTATTTTTCACAGCATTATCGGCCAATACACTGCCAGCAGTCTTATTATTATTTTCATTGACAACCTTCCCTTGCAGTTTTTCGAGAGCTAACTACAACTGTCAAGCGAGTCTGCTGTCTTGGACATTCGTCTTTATTCAGTACAACCTTCAGTTCTGCTTTCTTACTTGTACGTTCCAAGAAGCTCTTCATTGCTTCTCCGTCTTTCGGCACTCTGTCAAATGCGGAATAGGGAATATGCATGTGATTCAGAAATGGACTAAAAAAACATAAGTAATCTTTATTGCTTAATAAATATTCTCACATGATTAGTTTCAAATGATCATGTTTCTAATAACAAATAATGTAATTATTTAAAAGTAGTATTTTTCATATTCCCTCGCAAAGGGTCTAGCCGCAATCCTATAGTGAAACTGCCCGTGGCTGAAATGTATAGCTTTCTTAGGAGCTTTTATTTGTCTCATTAAAAGATATCATTTTACCAAATTTTCAGCCTGGAATCCTCTTAGTTTGAACAAAAATTAAAAATAATTAAAATAAGTTTTGAATTATATTTAGCTAAACCGGTAGTTCTATTTCTTTGAAATTTGGATGTCATATGTACCTAATAATAACTCGTTAAAAAAAACCAAGGTTCTAGCTTATTTATAAAGCCTTAAAAATTGTTGTTTTTTTTTAAGACTTTTTTTAAACCTACTTATGAGATACTCTTACTCTTTTTAAGGGGTAATTTGTGCTCATTGGTGTCCTTACCACCCTTGCTCTAAGATTTTGTTAACTGTTTTTTATGTCTTCGCTTCGTAGTGGGAGTGACGGTTTCCTGATTGTCGAAATCTTTCTTTTTTTCGAACCCCTTTTGATGACCTTGGGGGCCGCTGCTGGTTCCGGTGGGGGCTTTCCGACACTTTTTACTGGAGGTGTATGCAATTTGACACAACTTGATAAAGTTGCTTATAAAATTGTCCATGTCCTGAGAAAATTTTTGATCTATTGTGTCTACACACTTCGTGAACGTCTTGCGACACCGCGATATCGATCGCGATCGGTGTCTTCTTCTACTGCGGTGTCTATGATGTTTGGTTTCTATTTTGATTGTAATTCTCGATGGCGTTTCGGCAGGTTTTAAATTGATCTTGGGCGGTGCTAGAACAACGGTCCTTCTGTGTTTCCGAACGTGCAACAGCGGTTTAATTTGAGTTTTCTTGACGTTTAGAAACACATTCCTCGTTAATGATTTATTCGGAACGTAGCTATTCTTATACCTTCGAAAACATTCGGAAGTTGTTTGGCGTAGCTCTCTTTTTTCGCACTTTGTGAAAATTGCGTATTTAAGTCTTTATATAAAAACTTGGCACTTTCGATGCACGCGCAGAATCCAATAAAACCAGTATTCCTTGTGGTTTTCACTAGTTTCGTTTGTTTACCTAAAACAAATGTTGTTAGACTTAACGACATCTTTGCATTCTTCTATTAATCGGTTTAGGAGCTTTTCCGCATTTCCTAAATTTATTGCCCTTTTTAATCCGTAGCCGTGCACTTTGTAGTCCAGGATATCAAACAAATCGTTAACATGTAGCAACATGTTTGCTGTTCCATCTATGTCTTCAAATTCTTTTAGATGCAGATTATTTTCACAAAATTGCAGTGCGACTGCTACAATACTGCTGAAAAGTTGAATAGCAAGCTTTACTTTCATTATATTCTTTTTAAATAATAAGTGCTGCGCTCGTAAATTTTTTGCCGCGTGAAACTTTTCATCTTCCTGCAGTTTATGAAGAATTCAAGAATGCTGAGGGACAATCTATTAAATGTAGTCATTTAATCGATTGTCCCAGCATTCATGAATTCTTTATAAAATTCGAAACTATTTCGTATTAATTTAATCATATGGACTGGATCGGGGAATACAGCTATTTCGGTATTGTTCACGTTGATTACTGATTTAAGATTATCCGGTGTGAAATTACATCGAAGTCTTTTTGCCATTGCTATATTGACTGGGCAGCCATCAAAGGTTACTGCTTTAACAACAATCTTAGCGTCATTGCAGTATTTGATGGCCTTAGTTACGTTACGATCGGCATCGGCAGTTACCTTATTGACCATAAAGTACCGAATAGGTACTTTCCATTTGCCATGTAATGGAACAACTAGGAAACCCACGGCCTCCGAACATTGCTCTCTAACATCTGAATCGATAACCTTACCAAAATCGACATATCTATAATTTTTATCTATATCAGACTGAATTTTCATTTTATCAAACACAATACACACAATATATTTAACAACACTTCACTCATAAAGAATCCAGCATATCGGTCTTTTCTCCAACTCCTCTAAAAGAGATTTCTGTAGACGACGATATACAACCGCACCGCACCTGAAACCGAAAACCTGTAAAATAAAAAGTAAAATATTAATTAGCATACAATTTGGTAAAATAACAAATGTAGGTACTCACCGCAGTTGCTTCCTATGTGTTGAATAAACGCAAGCGCGAGCGCATGCATATGTGTGCATCGGCTATCGGCCAATCCCGTTTAGTTACCTTACAGCTACCGAGCGATACACGCATGTCCATGTACTCAAGCACTTTACCTTAAAAATCAACCCCTATTGTTTTAATTTCGCTCCTCTCGACCTGTGCCTGCACCCGTCGCCTACAAATGGTCCTAACGAACCGGATCTTAAGGAGTACAGCCTGACAACAGGGTTAACAGGAATGTTCAGCACACCGCCGCGCACAATGGTTAAGACGCGAGGCGCTCTCGATAGAGAAAAGTTGAAGCATACCACGGAAGTAAATAGTGAAGTGCGTTCGCATAAGTCATGCCCAGGTGACTCAAAAGGAGAATTAATGGATAGCGCCAACCAGTTCGACGCAAAGGCACCCAGTTTAAGAATTATGCCCGCGGCGAAAGAGGGTAGCATAAAAACTGAAACCGAACATGGTCTTCATAGGTCCACCACGTCTTCAAACAAAGCTTCTGTGTCCTCTCTGCAAGTAAGAAAAAAACAATTAGAGTTAGACGCAGCTGAGGCTAAAGCTAAAATTGAGAAAGATTTGATCGATAAAAGGTTAGAGGCAGATCTCGCCGCTCTCGAGGAGGAGATTTCCCAAAGATCCCGCTGTAGCGAACAACAATCTTTGGCTGGAGCATCGTCTGCTGGAACAGCTAACAAAGTGGAGCAGTGGCTAGAAAAAAGTCAACAAGACGAGCTAGAACAACAAGTTTTCACCGCACCTCAGCTAGAACCGAAATCTGCGACAAATGAACTGCAGCACCTAGCCCAAGCGATGGAAAAACTGGCTACCACAACTCAAAGTGCTAATACTCAACTTTTATCTCGATTAGCCACGTCAAAAGATTTACCGTTATTTTATGGTGAATCACTCGAATGGATTCAATTTAAGAAATCATACGAGCAATCGACGAAGTTATGCAACTACAGTGATAGTGAAAATATCGCCAGATTGGATAAATGCCTCCGTGGCGAGGCAAAAGAGACCGTATCATCCCTACTTACGAGCGACACCTCACCACGCACTATCTTGGAAGCGCTCGAGCTACGGTTTGGAAGACCCGACTTGATTATAAACAAAATCATGTCACAATTTAAAAAACTGCAACCTTTACCTCAAGCTTATCACATCGAGTTAGTGAACTTCGCAGTTAAAGTGAAGAATTACGTAGCCGCTGCCGAGTCTATTAATCAGACTGACTATTTAAGAAGCCCCGAGTTATTAAATATCGTTATATCGAAGTGTCCCAGCCAGCTTATAAACAAATGGGCAGACTACATATACGATCACTGTGATTCGAACAAAGCTAAATTACAGTTGTTCTCGGAGTTCCTGCACAAGGAAGCTACTAAAATTGCTGCTGCTGGTGTAACTCATATTCATTCGCAACTTGAACACAAGTTTCCTAAAAGAATGGATGACAGAAAAATTCAAGTTCACTCAGTGCTAAACAACGACAATGTTTTTAATGCAAAATGCAAGTTCTGTCGTGTGTCATCTCACTCACTCTCAAGTTGCATTAAATTCAAGCGCGCGTTACGCAAAGATAAATGGCGCTTCGTCAAAATAAATAGAATGTGTCATAAATGCCTGTTGCTAGGCCACGGTAAAGAGACATGCCCGGCCGCGCCGTGCGACGTCGACGGCTGCGGGCTGCCCCACCACCGCCTCCTGCACTGGCCACATAAACCGAACCTCGCATCTCGCAGCGCGGGCACTAACGAAGATCAAAATGATACGTTCCCAGTAATTACGACAACTGAAAATGAAAACCCTATCACCACGACCGAGACGGTTACACATACAACCCTGGCCCCAAGTGCAAGTGTCATGCTACAAACAGTTCGCGTAAATCTTCATGGACCAAGTGGTATTATTACTGCACACGCGCTCCTCGATGGAGGGGCGACCGTGTCCTTGATATCAGCTGATCTTGCTAACTGTGTCAATCTACAAGGTCAGCCCGAAACGCTACGCATCAAGGGCGCCTGGAGCTCAAACATCGTATGTAATAGTGAGTTGGTGAACTTTAAACTTTCAAACATGAATGGTGAACAATTCGGGATACGTGCACGAAAAATAAGTGAACTAGACTTACCTACACAGGACCTATCGAAAGTGAACTTAGATAAATACGATCATTTGCGTGATTTAAAACCCGTTTTGTCGTGTGATAACGCGACGCCGAAAATATTAATCGGTCAGGATAACTTTCACCTGATTATGCCCCTTAAGACTGTTTATCGTAGTAAACACGACCCTTGTGCGACTTTAACACCGCTTGGGTGGTGCCTGCACGGAATAGTACCTGTAGCCGCTTACGGTCAGAACGGCCATCCTTCAACCGCTGAGCATACCTTGACGACGACGTTGTATGAGCGCGCCAAACCGGCCGCTGCCGCTGTTATCAGTACCGCCTGCACTTCGCCCTCCATCGCCACCCCCGCGGACATCGACGCCGCGCGGCAGGGGATGCACACATGCGCAGACGCAGACAAATACTCGTCACAACAATGGCAAAACGATGCACTTAGCGGCAGTGAAGATAAACAGCTACATGAATTAGTTCGCCGATCATTTGCGCTCGAATCGATCGGCGTGAGCTCTAAGCCACGAGTAAATAAGGACGACATTCGCGCAGTCAACATCATCGATAACTCGGCAAAGTTAGTTAATGGGCGTTATGAAGTAGCCCTGCCATGGAAAAACGATATGAAAATGCCTGACTCTTACCCAAATGCATATAAGAGATTCCTAACAGTGGAAAGGAAAATGTTGGCATGTGAAAGCTATGCCGCGAGATATAAAGACCGAATCAACCATTTATTTGCAAATGATTACGCCCGGTTATTGTCAGATGACGAACTGCAAGTACAGCATAGCCGAATATGGTATATACCCCATTTAGGGGTGGACAATCCGAACAAACAAAAGCTGAGATTAGTCTACGACTGTTCAGCAACAACCGCCGGCCGGTCTTTGAACGATCACCTTCTTCAAGGTCCCGACTTGCTACAGTCTTTATTGGCTATCATGCTACGTTTTCGAGAAAAGCCTGTAGCAATCATGGGAGACATCAAGGATTATTATCTACGCATTAAAATAAACAAAGAAGACCAGCACGCACTAAGATTCTTATGGCGCGAAAACGCAAATAGCGAGCTGAAGACCTACGTCATGACGTCATTACTGTTCGGCGCCAAGTGCTCCTCATTTATAGCACAACACATTAAAAACAAAAATGCGATGAAATTTCAAAAAGAAATGCCTGAAGCCGTCGAAGCCATACTGAAATCACACTATATGGACGATTATATAGAAAGCGTAGAAAGCACAGACTCTGCTATGAAAATGATACGCGAAGTATCCAAAATTCACATACAAGGAGGTTTCGAAATAAGAAATTGGATATCAAATAAACAAGAAGTGTTGGAATGCACGCCAAAAGAAACCGTAAGTGATAAAGCAATAAGGTTCAAAACTGGATGCGACGATTTACCTATGAGGACGCTCGGGCTGCTGTGGTTCCCGCTTAGCGACACCTTCGGCTTCGATTTATCACTAAAGCGCATTCCTTCTGAGATAACAAATTTAGAAAGAAAACCTACCAAACGCGAACTCCTGCGCATATATATGTCAATATTTGACATTTTCGGCTTCCTGGCCCCGTTTACTGTCAAAGCAAAAATAATGCTGCAAAATATTTGGAAAACGGGCGTCAAATGGGA
Organism: Epinotia demarniana; assembly: GCA_945867215.1. Lineage (NCBI taxonomy): Eukaryota > Metazoa > Arthropoda > Insecta > Lepidoptera > Tortricidae > Epinotia > Epinotia demarniana. Next base: position 45,925,338 of record OX244259.1, read on the forward strand.
CGACGAGATTCCTACGAAAGATAACGAAGTGTTCCGTAGCTGGATAACGGAATTACAATCTTTGCAACGTCTGCGCATTCCAAGATTTTATTTTCAATGCGACCAAGTTGCGTGCGAGCGCGACTACATAAACACCGCTCATTGCAGCACTGCATGCCAGAACGAGACGCCTACATTGGAACTTCATATATTTTGCGATGCCTCGCCAGCTGCTTGCGCCGCTGTCGCTTATTGGCGTAAAATATGTAAAAACAATGAAGTATGTGTGACATTCATCGCTAGCAAGTGTCGAGCGGCACCTGTGAAGAAATATATAACTATACCTAAACTCGAGCTTCAATCTTGTCTTATCGCATGCCGGCTAGCGGACACAATAGCGCACGAGAGCCGTTTAAATACCTACAAACGGTATTTCTGGACAGATTCGTTAATCGTTTTGCATCAAATAAAAAACGATACGCGTAATTACAAAGTTTTTGTAGCCAATAGGCTTGGAGAAATAGACGAATTATCTCAGTCTCAGGAGTGGAATTATATACCGACAAACTTGAATATAGCCGACAAAGCTACGAAATTAAATACTTACAAATTGAGTGACGACTGTGAATGGCTTCGTGGTCCAAGTTTCCTGTACACGCCGCGGGAAGACTGGCCGAAGTACGATCCTGGAAAACAAAGAATAAGCAATGATCAGCTGTTACAAGTAAACACAGTACAAAGAATAGTCAGCGCAGACTTACCTATTGTTCCTGACTTAACTAAGTTTTCTTCTTGGACCCGGTTGTGGAGATGTATGGCAAACATTTTATTGTTTATAGAAAGGTGTAAAATACCTAGTAATGCTCAACTCGATGCAGAAATAATGCGACGTGCAGAAACCGAGTTATTACGCTACTCACAGATGAAATCCTTCGCGGACGAGATTTATGCACTAAAAAATAACATGCCAATTGAACCATGCAGCCGACTACGTAAATTGACTCCCACTATAGATGAGCACGGGTTGCTACGAGTCGGTGGAAGGATTGAAGCTGCTTCCGCTGTCGATCCATATCTGAAACGACCTATTATTTTGGACGGACATGATACAATCACAAGATTAATTTTAAAACGATACCATGAAATGGCTGCTCACGGCAATAATGAGACAGTAGTCAACGATATGAGACAAAAATATTGGGTGCTCAACTTGCGCCCTACTGTACGAACTGTCGCGGCACGATGCCTATATTGCCGCATAAGAAAGGCTAGACCCTCAAACCCACGGATGGGAGATTTGCCGGCGGCACGGCTCGCTCATCATCAAAGACCGTTTACACACTGCGGCGTAGACCTGTTTGGATACATGGAGGTCACAGTGAGCCGACGTCATGAGAAAAGATACGGAGTACTGTTCACGTGTATGACAATAAGAGCCATTCATATAGAAATAGTGCCATCGCTGTCAGCTGATTCTTTTATTATGGCCTTGAGACGAATGGCATCTCGACGTGGCTGGCCATACCGGATGTACTCGGACAATGCTACAAACTTCAGGGGTACTGAAGCCGAACTCAGGAGATCGTTCAGAGAAATAAGCAACCATGCCAGCTTGAAGGAGGTACTGACTACACGACAACTAGAATGGCACTTTATCTCACCTGCCAGTCCTCACATGGGTGGTGCATGGGAGCGGTTAGTCCGAAGTGTCAAGACTGCTCTGAAGGTGGTCTTAAAGGAGCGAGCCCCACGCGACGAAGTTCTGAGCACGCTACTGGCCGAAGTGGAGAATATAGTCAATAGTCGCCCGCTGAGCTATGTTTCTACAGACTATGGCGACCCTGAAAGTTTGACGCCAAACCACTTCCTTCTGGGCTCCTCTTCCAACCTCCCGGTTCCTGGAGTATTTGACGATTGTGACCTGCTGAGGAGAAAGATGTGGAGAGTTGCTCAACGACTTACCGACGCATTCTGGCGACGCTGGATGCGTGAAGTTCTGCCAAACCTTCTACCACGTCAAAAATGGTGCCAAGAAGGCAATCAACTTAAAAAGGGTGACGTCGTGGTAATTGTAGATCCTGCGATACCCAGAAACGTTTGGCCCAAGGGAATAGTTCATGAAGTACACCCTGGCGCTGACGGGCGCGTTAGAATCGTCGATGTAAAAACGCAAGCTGGAATGTTTACGAGACCGGTGTCTCGCTTAGCGTTGCTCCCCACAGCAGATACTGATTGTCCTTGACGGACAATGGGGCGGAGAATGTAGACGACGATATACAACCGCACCGCACCTGAAACCGAAAACCTGTAAAATAAAAAGTAAAATATTAATTAGCATACAATTTGGTAAAATAACAAATGTAGGTACTCACCGCAGTTGCTTCCTATGTGTTGAATAAACGCAAGCGCGAGCGCATGCATATGTGTGCATCGGCTATCGGCCAATCCCGTTTAGTTACCTTACAGCTACCGAGCGATACACGCATGTCCATGTACTCAAGCACTTTACCTTAAAAATCAACCCCTATTGTTTTAATTTCGCTCCTCTCGACCTGTGCCTGCACCCGTCGCCTACAATTTCTATGAAGTAATTTGCTGTTTTAGTATTCTGTTCGAATCACGCTGTTTTTGCAATGTCATATTTTTTTATTCTAAACTGGTTCTTGAGCTCAATGATTCAATCTTCGGCAAAATGATTTTTTGACAGAACTATGGAAAGCAGATTGGGGTATCGCATATCGGGGTCACAGATCTGGGATCGCTTTCTTTTTCTCGTAGGTGTCTACATTGCATTCGGTACAGTTGAATTATCATCCTGAAAATACAACATAAAATGTAGCTTTTCACTGGTCCTAGCAATGAAGCACTATAGGACTAACGATAATGTTATCAACGGACCTTTTTATTAGGGTTCCGTAGTCGACTAGGAACCCTTATAGTTTCGCCATGTCTGTCCGTCCGTCCGCGGATAATCTCAGTAACCGTTAGCACTTGAAAGCTGAAATTTGGGACTAATATGTATATCAATCACGCCGACAAAGTGGTAAAATAAAAAATGGAAAAAAATGTTTTATTACGGTACCTCCCCTATACGTAAACTGGGGAGTGTTTTTTTTTTCATTTCAACCCTAACGTGTGATATATCGGATAGGCGTGTTGTATAGGTATTTAAAAATGAATAGGGGTTTGGTGTAATCATTTTTTGATAATGTTAACATTTTCGGAGATAATCGCTCCAGAAGTAAAAAAAATCTGTCCCCGCTCTCTAACTTTTGCACCATAAGTTTTAATGAAAAATATCTCAAAAGTAGAACTTTAGAAAAACTTTCTAGGAAAATTATTTTGAACTTGATAGGTTGAATAGTTTTTGAAAAAATACAAAATAATTTCTGAACTAAGTTTGTAATTTAACCGTATGAGCAGGTATTTATTGTACCTGTAATTTCTTCAAAATCACAATGATATGACGTGCTTTATAATAAAGTAAAAACGGTGAAAATCGGTTCACGCAATAAAGAATTATCCCATAAAAATCATCTTCCATACTTTAAGCTCGCGCGCAATAGTTTACTTAATTTGCCGATGGATGTCGCTGTACGCGGACCGCTCATATGATACATGGTGGTGTTAAGATTTTTCCTGATTTAATGGGGTCGGAGCAGGTGCGATACATTAGGTCGAAAAATACCCATTTGATTTTTTAGTATGAGTATTGTGCGTGCAAAAAAATAATCACTTTCCACGAAACCAAAATCACAATAAATGCATTAAGCTATTAGGGCAAGTTTGGTATAATTTTCGTATAAACCAAGGATGCCGATTGCATTCCAGATATTTAATTTACATTTTTTAAACGAAAAAAGGTAAAAACTCAAAAATTATGAAAATTAACAATTTTTTTATTTTCTAAAAATATCTTTATAACTTGTGATATAAGAGGAAGCCTGAAAGTAGCACCGATAACTGAAAAGCTAAGAGAAGATGAGAAAGATGATGAAAGAGAAGAGGGATGATAGTCATGTTACTAGAAGGGCATTAAGTATGACTGTGGAGGAATGTAAATAAGAGAAGAGGTAGACCAAGGAAAAGGTGGACGGACTGCGTGAGAGACGATAATATGATATGAACAGGAAAGATGTGTGTGATGAGTTGATAGGCGATAGATAGAAGAAAAAAACATAAGACAAGATAAGATAAGATAAGATTTATTTGCAACCAAGTACTTAAAACTAAGATACATGGACCCTGGAAGGGTGTAGCAACAATCAGGTAACTTATGCTATGTACATAATTTTTATCTAACTAATATCGATAGGTAGCTATTGATATTATAGAAAATTACTGCAAGTCAATTATAAACTTGTATCTTCCATAAATTCAGCTATGGAATAGTAACATTTATCTGTAAGTATAGTCTTTAGGCTGTGTCCGAAGGATGTGTCAGTTGGTACATCTTTTATCTGGTTGGGAATTTTATTATATATTTTATTGCTCGGTAATATGGTCCATTTTTATATATTTCTAGTTTAGGTTCAGGAAGTTCCAGCTTGTGACATCTGCGAGCGTTTTGGTTAAAATTAAACAAGTGTAGGTTTTTACGAACAAAAGTAGCTGTTTCTAATATATATAGCGAAGGGAGGGTTAAAAGTTTCATGTTCTTAAAATGTGGTCTGCAGCTATGGGGTTGGTGTATGTTTGCAAGGATTCGTATACATTTCTTTTGCATGACAAATACGTGGTGGATGTCAGTACTATGGCCCCACAGCGGGAGCCCGTAGCGCAGCCATGCGACCGCCTGCGAGTGGTATGCAGCCCGGGCGCACTCTACACCTGCATTTGTTTTCAACATGCTCAGAGCATATACGAAACGGGATAATTTATTTTTAACTTTTTCAACGTGTGATTTCCAGTTTAAATGACAGTCTAAGTTGAGGCCTAAAAGAGTACGAGTACAGTCAGTTACTTCTTGTAAATTTAAATTATGCGCTATGGTTCTTAGGTTGAGGGGTTGTTTTTGTCTGGGTCTGAATTGTATGAGCTTGGTTTTATCGTTATTTGTAATGAGGTTATGGTCTTGTAACCAGTGTGTTATTGCATTAAACGTTTCCTCTATGTGTGTGTTGCTAAGGTCGTCTTTGGGGCATTGGAATAAGAGTGATATGTCGTCAGCAAACATGACTATTTTGTGGGTTGTGATTTTTGGAAGGTCGTTTAAGTAGATGAGAAACAGTACGCATCCTAGAACACTGCCTTGTGGAATAGAGCTCTCAATATACTGTATGCTAAATTTAACATAATTTGATTTACCAGTTTGATTATTAACGTGCTCGATCTGAACGTATTGCTGGCGCGCTGTAAGGTATGATCTCATCCAGTTTAGAGCTTTGCCTCGTATACCTATTGCGCTTAATTTGGACAGTAAAATCGTATGAGAAACTCTTTCGTACGCTTTCGACATATCGTTGATTAAATGCAAAAGCGACGTAAATCAAAATGACACTTTTTTACAGGAGGGCGAAATAAAGTTTTTTTTTCTTTCATTTTATTCTTTTATAGCATTTTATTTGTTAAATATATAAGTGTTATACATCAAACTGTTCGTATTTTGGTCTGTTTTGTAACTATTTAGTAAACCTTATGAAATGTTACTCCTAGAACCTTATATTACCAAAAACGTCTGTTTTGCATTAAAAAAATAGTCAAACTCAGTTTAGTTTTTGGAAGAAAAAGGCCACAAATATAGAAATAAAATGCGTTTATTATATTTAAACGATGAAAAAATAATGTTTTTTAACAAAATATGCCATCTTAGCAATAACAGATCAAAACTAAATCAAAATTTGAGTTTCCTCATTGAAATGGGATCGCAGGTCGATCGTTGCTAACTATTTTACGCTCAAGAGGTAACTTCTAAGTTTCTGAGGCAAAATTAAACCAAATAAAGTATTTTATTAAAATACAAATTGTTGTCACATGCCTCAAAGTATTGAATTGTATATATTTAAAAAAAAACACAACTCCTTGTGTAAACTTCTAAAAAAATAACCAAATAAGTCTATCTGGTATAGAATTTGTATCAGAAGAATCGATAGAATGTATATAGGCGGTGTGTGTATGCCGTGTTTGTCGCCATTTCCATAATTCTTCTCGCTCGGCTCTCCATTCTGTTAGAGTAAAACATCAAAACCGTTAGAAAAAACAAATAAACATCACATTTTACACAAAAGTTTAATAATATAATGCACACAAACCGGTATAAAATTATTAATCTTAAATTGAGTCATAAATATTTTGGTTTTGAATAACCATTTTAAATTTGAATGAGTCTGTGAGACGGAAGGTAATTGGTTAAGTGATAAATCCATTTTTTACTTTGAATCGTGACATATAATCTCCTTCGTGCCTTTGTCTCCTACTCGTATTGTCTATTATCGAGACATGTAATTAATGTGTATTACTGTCTAATGTACCTATCCTAATTTCCTTAGTTTATTAAAGCCAAGTTGTATTTGGTGTCTCGGTTATTATGTATCAATTTAATAAAGAATGTAATTTAAGAACTTGCCCATTGAAAACTGGGATCAAGTGTTGAAACCTGCTCTACACTGCGTGCGATCACTTCTATGCACGTCGATACTAGCGTCGACACTAGCGGTGAATCACTCCCATCTGGGTCTCCCATAATCAACTGGATTTACACACCAAAGACCAACACCAAAGATAATGGGAGGAGATAGACACATGCAGACAGACTAAAGAGATTTTGTCGAAACGCGACAACTTACTCACTACCGCACTACTGAGGACAAAGAGAAGCAACTACGCAAGATAGTTGGAATAATAACAGGGCACAACACTCTGATCAGACACCTCTACAACTTAGGTATCACAGACAGCCCCATGTGCAGGGCGTGCATGGAAGCAGAAGAAACAACCAAACATATTCTACTGGACTGTAAGCAGGTAGAAGTATACAGGAAAAAACACCCGGACACACTAAAAGGACGCAGTCAGCAATACCAAGGCACTCACAAACTTTCTGGAGGAGCTGGGGTGGTTAGATAGCCCTACCCCACCGATTCACGCAAAATAGGCACGACTGGATGTCGACTTGCGGAAACGCCCAGTAAAACTAACTAACTAACTAACTATCACCCCCATCGTGGCTCATCCCAGGGGCCATACTATTAAAAAAATTCGTTCGGTCGATAACCGACCCCTATGCAGAAGAAGTTTTAAGGCAATTTTCATTAAATGAATATGCCCTGGAGGAAGAGAAGATTTCTTGGCGGTGGTCAAGATGGGTACTTTCGTAGATGGTTCTCCAGTAAATTTGGATCCATCTACGGGTTTAGGAGCAGCCACTGCTATCTTAGTTGTCCAATCTGTACTAGCTGGTCCAATCTCTCAGACATCTTGCCAGTATTCAGAACTTGGAGATCTGCACATCTTTTCATATCAAGTATGGTGGTTTGAATGACCTCCACTACAGCACTAGTCTGGACCGTCTGAACACTTGTCTGAGCTTGTGACGTAAGGAGATGGTGAACATCGTTTTCCACTTTCTCTATTTTCTTGAATAGCTTGCCCACCAACTCCCTGGTTTCTTTTACCCCCTGGGATGTATCAGCCATGAAATCGTTTAGATCCTTTATTATAGCTCTCTGAGCTCCTATTGATATGGGATCGTCAAAAACTGTGTCATCTGAGGGAGCAGGAAAGTTTTGAGCAGGCACAGATCTGGGAATCTCTGCAAGAGGTATGTGATCTAAGACAGGAGTACCATACGGAGCGGGATTATCAGTTTCCTCTGCCCAAGCTCCAAGTCTCTGCAGTCTCACTTGTTCTTGCAGATCTTGAACTTGTGCAACCACATCTTCTATAGCTGCTCCTTCGGGAGTAACAGTGGGAGATACAGCAGCATCATATTGCTCTTTCTCTTCACAGTCGTCCTCTTCAAGATCAGCTCCCCCTAGATCTGCAGGAGAATGATTGTTGTCCGCGTCTGCAGAAGCATCGGGCGGTCCAGATGACTTCACATTGTCGACATGCCCATTGGTGTTATCCGGATTCTGATTAAATCCTGCCTTGGCTAACAACTTGTCAGCAAGACGTACTTTCCAGCACCACCCATTAGAGATACCTTTTTGCCCGGTTCGAAGGACCACTTACTCTGTTGGATAAGTCAAACAGAGTAGAATATGTTTAATATTTTTATGTATCGAATAAACACTTATTGTAATAATACAGAATATTTTTGTGCCCACATAGTAGAGCCTGTATGAGTAAGATTTTCTAACTGGTGTTGCCAGGAGGCAACCTACTATATTAACATATTTAAAGATAGCATTCATGTTCAATCATGTATTGAACATAGTTGGGCGGGGCCAACGGTGATTAAAGGTAAGTACAACTTTTTGCTATATGTATAGGTAAGTACAGTTTACATTATTTTATTATTTTGGTAAGGAACGTCAGTAAACAGTTAGTACAGTAAGAAATAATGAATTTGGCATGATTGTCTAATTGGAATGAATAATTTAACAAGGTATATGGCACAACTATTAATTATATGAATTTTTATGAGTTATACATACAGCATGTAGTTATTATTTAAATTACTTAATTAAAGAATCAAGCTAAATAACAGTTTCATAATTAAATTGTCAAACATTAACATTTTTTATTTGACTATACACTAAATTATTTCAAAACAATTGCAAATTAGTCCTGTATGGGAAGAGGACATAACTTACTATAAGACCTATTATAAATTTTGCCATTACGGCCCATCTTAATGTCAGCTACCCTGACCTTACCATCCGGCATGGTATTCATCAATCTAAGGTACGTGTTTGAATTTTCTGTTTTATTAATATTAAAATCGCCCGTTATTATAATGTGTTTCTTACACTTCGATTTGACTTTATCTAATAGTTTATACAATGTTTCAAAAAAGGTTTCTTTATCTCTGCCTGGCCTGTATATAGTTATTAGAACTATATCGGGTTTATTTTCTACAGCGCAACACTCTATGACGCATTCTACCGAGAGTTCTGCTATGTCCGGCCACGCGTTGTACGGCACGCCGTCCTGCAGCAGGATCGCAGCGCCAACCGCACCTGCAATAGCTGGCAGCAACTGTGAGGTTGCTAAACAGTACGAGGTCTTTTTGTTCGTCGGTGATCCGCCGTTCTACGAGACATAATGCTTGATATTGCTTTTCTGAATGTAGACTTTCTATAATATGTATTTTATTTTTCAAACTTTGGGTGTTTTGAACTAGTATGTTACAATTAGGGTCGAAAAGTGTGTCGGTTTTTATTCTGGTTGTTCGGCTTATTCTTGTTACATGTGGTGTGCAGTGGTTGAATGGGTACGCTTGTGGGATAATCTGGTGTAGGACTGTCTGTTGTTCGCGATGGCTCATTATGTTCGTTTGTGTATTCTGTTCCATTTATTATTAATTTATTATTTCGAATAATAGCGTGTTTTCCTACGCGCCTGGCGTCACGTAGTGCGTTTATTAAATTTCGTCTGATTTTCGAGGATTCTTCATCCAGGTATTCCGTAATTGACAATCCTGTATTCTGGAAATACTCGCTGTTTTGTAGCAGGTACCTCGTCGTACTTTTACTCAACAGCTCTATGACTAGCGGTCGTTTATTTCCTCGTTTGCCAATACGACGCAGGTCTTCAAGGTACCCATACAAATTTGTATTCATTATATCTCTAAAAATGTGTAGTAATCTTTCTTGGAGGTCGAGTTCCGTCTCTCCGTACATCTCCTCAAGGCCATGTAATACAATTTTCTTACCAGTGGTATCAGCAGGGGTGTTTGTTGGACTTTTGTAGCTAAGTGTAGTTGTTCGTATATTTTTCAGGTCCGCTTCAAGTTTCTGGTTTTCCGTTTCCATAGTTTGAATTTTTTCAGATAGATCTAGTATATCGCTTTTCATTCTTATCTGTTCAGAAGATATGGCTTCAGTGCGTTGTAAGATATCTGCTTTAAAATTGTTGATGGCCGAGTTTATTTCGCTTTGAATTATTAATTTTATTTCTGATATGATGTTTTGCTTGTTAGTTTCCAGTTTCTCGTCTAGTAAGTTCCTAAAGTCTTCAAGACATCAGGTATTTATGGGCCTATTCGGAGTAGATTTTGGCGATATTATGGTTCTGGTGTTTACAGTATCACGCGATATGTTATGGTCATTTAAGTACTGGTCCTCTACATCCGAAGAATCATTTCTTTTGTTGGCAGTGTGTTTGCTGCGAGCCGAGCGCGGCCGCAGTGACATATTCACACTAGGTTCTAGACTGAAACTCGGTTTTTTTCGCTGTATACCGGCTGTAGCTTTTGGTAGCGGTATTTGCGATCTAGTATTCGAGTTTTCCACATTTTTAGTATTACAACAGCACGATACATGTACAGTTATTTTTACGTTCTTTAGTCATAATGTTGTAGAAACGCTTGCTAGGTAAATTTGCGCAATCTAAATGATACTTGTTTTTGCACAAGAAGCATATTAAAAACTGTCTATCTGGGATCGCAACTCGACAAGCAGCACAGTCCGACATTTTGCGGGTTAAATATTAACCAAGGGGTCTATAGCTCATTTTGTTAGTAGTTCATGTCATGCTGCCCCGTCCCTAAGTAAATGGGATGAGGACAAGCGAATGATGAAGACAAAAATATAATACATTTTTGGAAAGCCCTATAGTTGCGCGATGTAAAAAGTACCGACATAATTTATGATTTGAGTTATGTGCATGTAAAAAGAGCGAATTTAAAATGTACTTGCAACGGAAACAAAATCACAATGAAAGCAAAGGCTTGCTTACAACCAAATTCTCACGTCCTGTCACGTGATGTGCTGTGCGTTCAAAGCTATGATGTGGTCTAAATTGAAGCATACTTGCTCATAAAATGTCTGTTATTATTTAGGACTTAAAAATATGTATATATATATATATATATATATATATATATATATATATATATACGCATTGACTTGAGAACCTCCTCCGTTTTTTTCGTCGGTTAAAAATGAAGTAAAATGCCTGTTTATAGATTTTTAATAATCAGTGAAATCGAACACTGAATTTAATATTGCAAATTAAAATATTCTCTCCGTATTCTCTTTCGTAACGTCCTCTCTTAGTTCCCCCTGGGCACTGGGGCCAGGGACTGATTTCAGTTATGGTTTTACCGGTACAAAACCGGTATTCCATAACGTTACCGTAATGGTGTAAAGGTTACGCCCGCCGCGCCTACATAACGGTGCCGTTACCAATATGCGATTTAAAGGTAATCGAAACCGTTGTAATACCGGTTACCAGTATTATAAAGGTTACCGAAAAAATAAGCAAACTTACACTTACACCGACAACTTCTTCCAATAAGAACGAACGAACGAATCAGAAAAGTATCAGAACAGAACCAACAAAACTGAAAGACAAACGGCTGCGTCAGCGGTTTGGCAAAGACGCCAACATCGAAGTATCGGTAACCTTTGAAAAGCGGTTAAGGTACCGAAAAAAATTAAGGTTACCGTTATATTTCGATAGCGAAATATAAAGGTTCCGCTACCGAAACGGCTATTACAAAACCGTTTTAAAACATAGCGGTATTTTTCGGTTATGCAGACCCCCTGTTGTCTATTACAGAGCGGCACGGCATTTGACCTCGAGCCGTTCCGAGCCGAAGCTGTGACAATTATTGTATTATCTTTAAATTATCATAATAACGTAATGTCATTATAATATCATAAAATATGTATATGCTATGTGCTTATAAATAAATAAATATTAGGGGACAATCCTACACAAATCGACCTAGGCCCATAGTAAGCTCAGCAAGGCATGTGTTATGGGGTACTAGACGACGATCTCTACATATAATAATTGTGAAAGTTCGTTGAGGTTGTCAGTGAGACATAATAAGTAGAGCTTGAAGGAAGTTGTATTTATACAACATACATTAAAAACTTCAATAGCGCGATGCAGAACTTCACCAATTTCCACGCATTTAGAAGGTGTGGGGACATAAATAAATAACACAGCGATTGACACAGCATGTTATCAAGAAACAGATTGATCGTCTGGTACTCTGCGGTTAAGCAGGGAAACACGTAATTTGCTCTGACAAGAGCTGTTTTCCGTTGCCCTGAGAAGGACAGTTTGTATGTCCGGAGCCTGAAGCACCCTCGTCGGATTCTTCGTGTCTTCCAGCACCGAGCGCGGAGAGCGGAGCACGGCGATACGCGCTATCCCGCATAGAAACGATATCCTGCCCATCGCCGATTGACTACAAAGAACTAGCCGACGCGCAAGAACGAGACAGCAACACCATCCGAACACTCGCACAGCAAACCAACCTATCTATGAAGCAAGTCGCAATTCCCGGAACCGACGTCAAATTGTACTGCGAAACAACGACAGACAATTTACGCCCTTATGTACCCGAACAATACCGCCGTGCCGCATTCGACTCTGTACATAACATCAGCCATCCTGGAATTCGAACAACAAGAAAACTAGTCGCTCAACGCTACTTTTGGCCTTCGATAAATACCGACGTAGGTACATGGTCGAAAGTATGCGTACACTGCCAACGCGCGAAGATTCAACGCCACACCGCAAGTCCGATATCAAGTTTCCCGCCAACTCAACGATTCGAACACATCCACATCGACATAGTTGGACCTCTACCTACCGCTGCAAGTGGACATCGATACCTACTCACAATGATCGACAGAGCAACACGATGGCCCGAAGCAATCCCACTTACCGAGATCACCGCCGAAGAAGTCGCCAAGACTGTTTACGACGGTTGGATTTCCCGCTTCGGCTGCCCTGCTACTATCACTACGGACCAAGGACGGCAATTCGAGAGTCGAGTATTTGCGTCACTCACCCGCTTACTCGGCATCGAGAGGACCCGAACAACACCTTATCACCCGATCGCTAACGGATTTATTGAACGATGGCACCGTAGCCTCAAGGCCGCACTCAAGGCCAGACTACAAACCGAGAAGTCATGGATCGACACAATACCTAGCGTTCTACTCGGACTACGCGCCGCACTACGCACAGACACCAGTGTAAGCCCAGCCCTACTTACCTACGGCTGCAGCGTGCGATTACCCGGCGAACTGTTATCCAGCTGGCGGAGTCCATGGTAACCTCATCGCGTGTAGGTACACGCGATGAGGTTACCATGGACTCCGATTTCGTCGAAAAACTACGTGCAACCATACAAAGCCTGACGCCGACAGAAATTACCCCGCATGGCAACAAGAAACACATCTTCGTCCACCGTGACCTTCAAACCTGCGAACAAGTATTCGTACGAGTCGACGCTGTAAAGAAGCTATTACAAGCACCTTACGACGGACCCTACCGAGTACTAAAACGCAACGACAAAATATTCACTCTGCAGCTACCTACTCGCCAGGCGAATATTTCGATCGACCGCTTAAAACCCGCATTTATCATCGCCGACACCGAGCAAGATATACCTACAGCTACGAGTTCAACGACCATACCTACAACTACGAGTTCAACGACTGTACCTACACCTGCAACTACGAGTATAAAGACGCAACCGACCGCACCACCGAGTTTACCGACATCGAAACCAAACAACAACAACAAACAACAGAGAAAAGACATCCTGAAACGAAGAAATGAACCAGACACAACCACGACCATTCAAGCTGGACCCACAAGGACATCCCGCCAAGGCCGCACCATTCGCCTGCCGGTACGCTTCGCTTGAGGGGGAACCCTGTGGGGACATAAATAAATAACACAGCGATTGACACAGCATGTTATCAAGAAACAGATTGATCGTCTGGTACTCTGCGGTTAAGCAGGGAAACACGTAATTTGCTCTGACAAGAGCTGTTTTCCGTTGCCCTGAGAAGGACAGTTTGTATGTCCGGAGCCTGAAGCACCCTCGTCGGATTCTTCGTGTCTTCCAGCACCGAGCGCGGAGAGCGGAGCACGGCGATCGACGACGATGCTCACTCCACGGCGGCCGACGAGCGAAAGGACTGGCGCCGGCGCAGAGCGTAGTTTTATTCACCCGACCTATGACCTCGCGCATGCGCCGTGGCAGGCGCACTTTCCCCGCGCGGGGGGGCTATCTCTGTCTCACTCGCGCGTATCCGTCCCGCTCTAATTTGTTGCGGATTAATACCGTGTCTAGTTGTAAGCTTTTTTGTTGTATATAGTTAGGCCTATTAGTAAATAAAATTCATTCTAGTATCCAGCAGTCTACAGTAAACAACAAGAGTTTCACTACAAGCCTCCAGCCTAATATCCCTGAAGCAACCTCAAGCTAAATCAGCTGAACCACCAACATCAGCTAAAAAGGTCATTCTCTAGATTTTTGTCGGCGTCTGAACTCCAACAAACCATATTAGACGTATAAAAAAGTTTGATGGAGTTACGGTGACCCACAGGCCAAATTTGAGAATATTTGGATAAAGTAGTAATCTTTACTTTGCGCACCAGCGCCATCTATCTGTTTATTAATACGACAGCCCATGGAAAGGAGTGTTATGTTTTCTGTTGGTCCGGGTATCACGGGAAAACTGTGGATTAATATGCAACTTTCACTAAAACGTTCAATGGATCTTCGGCCAGGATAGGCTATAAAAAATATAAAGATAAGGGTGGAAAAGGGTTAAAAAATGGGGTTGAATTCAGTAAGTATGTTTTTGTATATAAATCGTTTTTTTTAATGCAGAGTAAATACTCACAAGTTTATTTTATTCTGTCAAATCTTCTGTCAAATCACAAAATTATGTGTCAAAAGTCCCCAAAAACGTTATTACTCAAAATGCCCTCCAGAAAGAGATCGAACCTGACACGAATTTCTAGAGAGGCCGCCAGAAAACGAGTGGCAAGATCTCAGGAGTCCGAAGAAGCTTCCCGGGCTTCTAGATTCCTTGAAAACAGTTAAGACATGGAAGCACGTCTCGGCCACTATCGTGAACGCCATTCGTTGTCGCGAGCTTCCGAAGACTATTACGGAACGTGAAACAAGATTAACAGCGAATTCTCAGGCTTCTGAAACATTTACGAGTACACAACAAGAAGACCGCTTCACCTCTCAGAGAAGTCGCACCTCAGTCACCCTATGTATCTTTTTCTAAATCTCTAATTATTATAAATGTTTTTATGGGCCAATTCGCGCATGTTTATTTCTCGGTAATCCATACTAATATTATAAATGGGAAAGTGTATGTGTTTGTTTGTTTGTCCGTCTTTCACGGAGCGACGAATTGACGTGATTTTTTAAGTGGAGATAGTTGAAGGAATGGAGAGTGACATAGGATAGTTTTATCCCTGAAATCATCCCCTTTGGGGGTGAAATGGGGGGGAAGTTTATATGGAGCTGCGATGTAAACGAGTTCCACGCGGACGGAGTCGCGGGCAGTAGCTATAATAAATAAGCAGATTCATATTGAAAATTGTACACCTATAGAATACTAGCGTTCGCCTGCAAATTCGTCTGCGTGGATCCAGGATAAAGCTATCCCATATTTTAATCCAGGCTATAAACTATCTTCGTATAAAATTTCTTTCATATCGGTTGAGCCGTTTAAGCGTCATTGAGTAACAACCATCTAAATATCCAACCATCCAAACTTTCGCACTTATAATGTTAGTAGGATTATCCTTTACTTTATAATTTATCAATTAAATTTTCACTGTTTTTGGTAAACTTCAGCACAATTCTATCACCGAAGCGAAAATCGAGAATAAACCTCATTCTTTAAACTATTTAATCGTACGGCATACATTATTTTTGGCCTTTAAAGTTTGTCACTCTTTAGTAGGTACCACCCAGGGGACACGTGCAGGGTTGTGGTAGGTAGCTCCTGCGGACGCGAGTAACAGTTGTCCCCCCTTTGTCAAGTGAGTGGGCAACTCGACTGTTAGAAGTTCTTAAGCCGCCCGAAAGCCTCTAATTCGGCTTAACGATTACTGTCATAGACAGCAGCCGGGATCAATTGCTTAGCATGCCTTCCAAAGCACGGAAGCGCTCATTTATATCAACCACTCAAACATCATCAGGCGGTCACCCATCCAAATACTGATCGCTGCCATCTTTGCTTAACCTGCGTTATCGTTTCCGACTCGCAGGCGCCGGCTGTGAGCGGAGCGTTCACTCAGGGCTTATACTTAGAGTCTGTCAGGCGAGTCGTATCCCTCATTCACGCAAAAACGGCTTAACGGATTAAAATTGATTTTGGTATACATATATATATATGTGTATATAATAGTGTATAACCTGGATTAACATACGAGTTTAAAATACTTTTTATTCCGGGAATCATCGTCTAAGGTGGCAAAAGTTTGTAAGGAGCTACAATATAGGTACAACTTAGAAAAGTTGAAAAACCTCCGACATTTTCATTTCAAAGTCCAATATCTCAAAAACGGCTAAACAGATTTTCATGAAACATGGCTAAGAACACTCGGGATAATATTATCTATGACACATAAGAAACCGCATTCAAATCGGTCTATCCGTTAGAGAGCTACGCTACCACAGACACACACACACGTAAACTTATAAAACCCCTCTTTTTGCGTCGGGGGTTAAAAAGAGTTCCACGCGGACGAAGTCGCGGGCAGAAGCTAGTATATACATATAAATACTTAAATACATAAAAATCTTCCATGACTCTGATATCACACAAATATTTGCCCTTATATCGATTTGTTAATTTATTTGCAGATTTAATATAAGAATTCCGCCATGGGAAACTAAGAGGTATTTGAGATTCAGTCACTGGCGCGTTGAACTCGCTCGTGTTGCTTGTGAAACTGTGCGGCGGCGGCGGGTGTGTCTATTTGAATTTACGTGTCCACTCCAACGAACCCGAGAGAGGTAGCCAGCTCACAAACGGTCCCACAAAGGAAAAGGCACAAGAATCGCTTAAGCATTAAGCATTTTTATCCGTACATTTGATACATTACTTCTAGAAGTGGTGGCAAATATCACACAGAGAGTAAGGGAGTCGTTGTTCATCAGTCATCACTAACTTTTTACTATTGAAAACCTACTAAAGAAACCTATCAACCTGATAACAAGGAGTTTTAAAACTGAATTCCTAAATTATTTATTATTTGATATTTTTACTATTTAAACTACATACAAATTATCTGTATTAGCTAAAACATGATCATGTACTTAATAGACATGAAAAACAATGAAATACGGTAGATAATTACAGCAAAGAAAAATTTACAGTCGATTGAAGCTGTCAACCCAAGCTTTTTATCAATCCATAGGCCGTTCTGATAAACAATTTTGTCAGAGCGTGCGGACACCGCTTAACATAAGACCGTTGGCAGCGCCGGACGGCGCGACGGCTCCCGCCGGCCCGGCCCAGAGAAAAATACAAAAAAGAAGTTTTTATTTGCTTGCGGCTAAGGGCTGCGCCCCAGAGTGACAGTGTCAAAATTGACATATGGTTTCGCAGTGCTTGTTTTGTAAATATTGTAAATAAGAAAATCTAGTGATCACGATCAGTTACTCTCGCCGTACATATACAATACCGCTAAAGTGCAGTGTCGATCGTAGAACGCTTTCTTCTTTTTGTGTGTTTATACCTACTAAGTGTTTAATTGTTTATATAATTTTATTTAGTTTAATCTAATGCAGACCGCGACCCAGTCTGGAGGTAGCTCGGTCAACTTTGTTTGTAATTTGTGTACCAAATCTTTTAAATCTACTAGAGGCCTTAATATCCATAAATCCAAATCCCACCGTAACTGCCTCAGTCAAGATGCGTCTCCTCTAAATTTAATCAATACACCAACTCTAAATCAGCCATTCTATTTTTGCCTCAGTCATCTTAAAAACAGCATCCAGATCGTCAAACGTATACCCCGCGGTGCCAGAATCACTGTAGCTACCCACCTCTCACACATCATACAAAAATGCTATGAATGTAACTCTCCCCAAGACTGGCACAACCTTCTCCTTTTTCCATATTTGATATTACATGCAAAAGAGGATGATACTAATAAGTCTCTTACACAAAAAATTAAGGATAACTGCACAGAACACTGCATCCCATTACCCACGCACATAAAGTCTGCCTCATTTCACAACCCTATCGAAACCATCGAGAATAAAATCAGTGACGGTGACCTCAAAGGCGCCGCTCGCCTACTTTTCTCGAGTGACGAGCTATCTCCAGACAACCCGGATACTCTTTCGGCCCTACTGACGAAACACCCTCCCGCACCTGCGTCACCTTATTTTTTCGACCCTCCAACAGCAATCGAGTCATGCATGCAGATAAAAATTTAGACGTATTCAATGCGATTCTAACATTTAAAACCGGTTCTGCTGCAGGGCTTGACGGCGTTTCACCGCAACACTTGAAAGATCTGACGTCCCAGTCCGTAGGTGATGCAGGTGAAAAACTCATCAGGAGCATTACAAAATTTATTAATTTTATGTACTCTGGCAGTATTCACCCGGATATTGTACCAATCTTGTACGGTGCGAACCTAATCGCCCTGACAAAGACAGATGGAGGGGTAAGGCCAATTGCTGTTGGGGCAACACTTCGCCGCCTGGCTTTCAAAATAGCAGTACGTTATATAATTGAAAAATTGCAAAAACAATTTGAACCGGTTCAGTTAGGCTTTGGCGTTAGAGGGGGTTGCGAAGCCGCCGTACACGCGCTCCGCACTTACCTCAGCAACGGAGATTGCGAGGTGTTGCTTAAAATTGACGTAAAGAACGCTTTCAATTCTGTGAATAGAGATGCCTTGCTGACGGAAATCCAGTCGAACATCCCTGAATTATATAATTACCTTCTTCATTGCTACGCGGACCCAACAAAGTTGATGTACCGGTCAAACGAGTTGTCATCCGAAGTTGGCTGTCAGCAAAGCGATCCTCTGGGGCCAGCAATTTTCAGTTTGGCTATAAATCCGATAATACAAAATTTGGCATCCAAATTTAATGCGTGGTACCTGGATGATGGGACCTTAGGAGGTGACGCTGACTCTGTACTTTCCGATCTTTCTACACTCAGTGATAAATTTAAAACCATTGGCCTAGAACTTAATTTCAACAAATGCGAACTATACATTCCAAATTCTTTGAATGACTCAAATAACATAATACACAAGTTCAACCAACTTGCACCTGATATTTACATATTATACAAAGAGTATGAATATAAAACTATGTACAATAACAAAAGTAGAAGAATCTAAAGCTAACTTAAAAATTTAAACTATCTCTAAAAAGGGCCCTCGTGGCATCGTACCAAAGATGCTGGCAGCATTGCCTCGCTGAATAGCAATGCTAATCCGCTGTGCGAGGAAGCTGCCAGCTCTTTGGTCGCCTGTAGTGTCGACAAGCCTTTTGCTAAGCTCGTTGTTTAGTCCTCGAGCACTTGGACCCCAAGGCCCAAGGGTCTCGACTCCAAATGCCATAAAATGGTATTGAGAGCCGAAACCCCTGTATTTTGTGGCCTTTTTTGTTTCAGCCGCCTCTGCTGCGCCGCCGGCCCTGGAAGTAGTTCGTGGAAGATGGGACGGTGCCAGCAGACTTGCACCGAACATTAAAATACTCAATAAGAATACACTTTGCCTCTTAGGGTCCCCCATTTATGAGGATTCTTACGCTGATTACATTCGAAATTCCAAAATCACTCTCGTCGCCTCTTGGAAATTAGTCCTCATTGCTCTTACTGTTATGAAATTTTGCCTTTTTGTCCCTAAATTAACTTATGTGCTTCGCTGCTGCCCTCTTTGGTAACATCGAAATCCTTTATCACAAATTGACATATTAATCAAAATTAATTTAGAATCCATCCTCAACATTCAGCTAAGCGAGCAGTCCTGGACCCAAGGAACCCTACCCATCCGGTACGGTGGTTTAGGGATTCGCAAAATTACTAGTGTCGCGTTACCGGCTTTTTTGTCGTCATGCCACAGCTCGTCTAGTCTCATAGGTAAGATCCTGCCTACACACTATGAGACATCGGGCTTGGAGGACGCGAAAAGTGCCTGGTTAACTGCTTGCCCCGGACAAAATTTCCCTGACCATCCAAACTCACAAAGGTGTTGGGACGACTCAATGTGCCAATTGACCGCTAACTCACTATCTATCCAGTGCGCCACCGCAGAACGAGCCAGACTATTGGCGGTAAACACAAGAGAGGCTGGTTACTGGCTCCACGCACACCCTTCTGCAAGCACTGGGACATTCTTAGATCCAAATACTCTCCGTTTTTCAGTTTGCCTGCGTCTTGGGGTCCCGGTCTGCGCCCCACATCGATGCCCCTGCAGAAGCGAAGTAGATCGGCTTGGGCACCACGGGCTCTCCTACCAGAAAAGCGCGGGTCGCTTCTCTAGGCATGCTGCCCTTAATGACATCATTCGTCGGTCTCTTGCATCGGCTAATGTGCCAGCTGTTTTAGAGCCGTCTGGCATTCTAAGAAACGATGGCAAGAGACCGGACGGAATGTCATTAGTCCCGTGGAGTATGGGACGGGTCCTGGTGTGGGATGCAACCTGTGTTGACACACTAGCCCCGTCGCATCTCCACCGTACCTCTACGAGGGCAGCAGCTGCAGCAGAGGCGGCCGAAGCTGCGAAGGTGGGAAAATATAGTGGTCTCGGCGCCGAATATAATTTCGTGCCTTTTGGCGTCGAGACCCTTGGTCCGTGGGGCCCTGGAGCTCTAAGCCTCTTCAAAGAGATATCTAAGAGGCTTACAAATGCCACCGGTGACCGAAGGGCTGGCACTCGCACAAAGAATTAGCTTAGCTATTCAGCGAGGTAATGCTGCCAGCATCTTCGGCACAATGCCGCAGGGGCCATTCTTAGATTTAGTTTAGTTTTAATCTATTTTATTTTAATTTAGTTTCTTTATTTATTACGTTAGTGATTTATATTCTTCATAGTGTTGTTATATTAAAATTCTAAAGAAACTAGAGATTAAAAACAATAGTCATATAAGAATAAGGTGGGGGGGTTGTTTTGTTTTACATGAAAGGACTTGGACTATTTAAAACATTTTTTGTTTTAACAATATATGCCGTTTCAAGTTTATAGCAGGTAAAATGAAAAAAAAAATACTAAAATGTATTTTACTTTTTTCCTATTATCTCAAGTTTTTTATATAATGGTATAAATATTATGCCAGAAATGAATTCTACATCTTTCGTTAATTCGAAAGCAATACCGAATTTAATTCGATAGCCTAAACAGAAGCGGTTATAAAATTGACACATTATTGATAACGGACCCCCCCCCCATCTTCCTGCATCAAAAATCAAGATGGCTCCCCTTCTTAAAACGGTCTGGGGGTTCAGGGGATTCACTCTGCCAAAGGACACCTTTTAATCATCAAACGCCGTATATTGTATTTTTTTGTCGTGTACAGTCGAGTACAAAGATATGTATACGCCTGAAAGTTACAAAATTATGTATGCATTTAAAGTTGTAGCCATATTTGATTACTATAATATATGCCCAAATAAGGTGACAGTACCGAGTTTACGCCCAATGTTACAAATGTATGTATCCACTAACAAGTAAACAATAATTTGCACCTATTGATGCAGATTTATATGACTACAGATACTGTTACAATTTTATGTATACACGTCAATCAAATAAATTTTTCGAATATATGAACCTATCAGTAAAAAATATCTCAATGTTCTGCAAAAATGAGCTTCATTAACTTTGACATACGGTCGTAATTTGAACAAAGTTATTTGACGCTTCTTGAAAAGAGTATTAACCTGTCATTGGATATCGCTGTCTCACGATTTAAATCGTGAATTTGCCAGAATTGATAATAAGTCAAAATTACCAGATGAGCCTAACATTGCGTGTCTATGCCCTATCTATATTCATAAGGATCCGTTGAATTGATTGACAGCTGTCCCTAATGTAATTTGACCCCTAGAATTGTAGCACATATGTGGGTATTCAGTGGTGCAATTTATACTGGTCCATCTATAAACGCAGCTAGTAGTCAGAGAGCTTTGTGGATTCCTCCCCAGCAGTACGAATTACAAAATGGTTCGACTCGCCTAGAACCTAAGAGGAGTGAAGTCCTCTTTTATAT
This sequence comes from Epinotia demarniana, assembly GCA_945867215.1. Classification (NCBI taxonomy): domain Eukaryota; kingdom Metazoa; phylum Arthropoda; class Insecta; order Lepidoptera; family Tortricidae; genus Epinotia; species Epinotia demarniana. The sequence continues at coordinate 45,947,449 of OX244259.1, forward strand.
AACTTGAACCCGAAATTCGTAAAATTAAACGAAAGGATCTTTTTTTAATTAACATCATTTTTTTTATTTAATGCTAGTCGTGAATTTCTAGCAAAAATAAGATTGATGGGCAAAAAATCCACGTTGAATTTGGTTAGGTAAGTTGTGTTTACATGAGTTTTTTTTCTAGGCATCAAAATATATATATTCTGGATTACTTACACCAGAATAGATTTAGATTCATTTATTTCAAGATAAATATTATTATATAAATTTGCTTACAATTAAAAATTATCAGTCCTTATCACGATCCTCAATAATTAAGAAATAATAAAAATAATATTAAAAATGTCTATACAGAAAGTGGATATTAAGTATTTTCGAAAACAGATAGTCATTTTTTGAATTTTGACAAAACCGCCCCAACATTCAACCAAATATCTTCAAATGACGTCATGCATAAAATGAAAGAGACAATTATATATATCTGATATGAATCTTCATATATTCGAAAAATAAATTTGATTGACGTGTATACATAAAATTGTAACAGTATCTGCAGTCATATAAATCTGCATCAATACGTGCACATTATTGTTTACTTGTTAGTGTATAGATAAATTTGGAACATTGGGCGTAAACTCGGTAGTGTCACCTTATTTGAGCATATATTATAGTAACCAAATATGGCTACAAATTAAAATGGATACATGATTTTGTAACTTTCAGGCGTATACATATCTTTGTACTCGACTGTACAGTACGTCTAGCACAACTTGCTGACAAGTCGCTTGTCGCGCGACTGAGCGTCCCCTGTCACACTCGCACCGTGCAAATTAGAACGAGGACGGTAGATCCTTCTCGACTCGCGTCGCGGCGCGGCGTTAGTTGTGCTAGCCCCGCAGATTGCCACTATTATGCATACCATTTAAATAATACGTATAAATTGCTTTTGGAGTTTTTGCGGATATTTTAAAATGGTTTGGAAATAAGGAGTCAACATTTTTTTTTCAATCTATATTATTTATCTTTATAATATACACAAAAGGCAACTATCGAGACTCTTACAGAGTGAAACGGACTAAGTTGTTTTATATTGTATATAAAAACACGGATTACAATATTATGATATTGTCAGGCATAATAAGCTCTAAAACTAAAAAAACGTGTGGTGTACATTGTACTACATAAATGGTATTGTTTAAATAGTTGGTGAATTAAGATGTTTACCGAAACTTCAATAACAAATATCTTAAAAGTAGGTAGAACAGCTTTCAATATAATATGTTTTTTTAGTTATATGCCTTTGGTCAGTAAAGTCTAGTTTAAAAGATGGTAATCTTTTAGTAAATATTTAATCTAGTGTCCATATTTACACGTAACAGTAATAAATAATAATTATTTATTTGCATTTTATGACAATCTCTATTTACATGCACGTTTTGATTCATTATGGTCGAGAAAGCTCTGCTATGTACATTACTACACTATGCTGTAATTATCCCGCTTATAGTAGTATCTAATTGATCCCGCTTAAATTACACAGCTTCTTTTGCAATTAGCTACACCACTCCTAGTTACCGATTAATTATTAATTCTTCAGAATAGCTCACTTCTTATGTTCAAGATTATTTAAATTGCTACAATTTTTAAGTAGAGACGCTACTAGTTGTAAAAAGGCTCCGTAAACTTAGTGACACTTGTGGAAAGTAGTCACCTTGGCTATGTCCATTTGTTTCTTACGACGGAGCCCAGTCGTCGTCCCCACATGAGATGGTATCATACAATAGTTCCTTGCAGGTGCTGGGTGTCGGGCGCCGGCGACGCCATGCTCGGCCCCATGGAGGTAGAGGGGAACGCGGCGGCGGCCTCCTGGTACCCTCCAAGCGCCATGCTCGTTCCTGGGAATCTTTCGGCCGGATTTTCCTCTGGCGGCGTAACCTCCAACCCGATGCTACCATTCAAAGCGATTTTAATCGCATTGACGTTCTGCTGTTGCTGTTGTTGTTGATGTTGCAACAAGGAATTAAAATGTGATATGCCTATTTCTTCAAGACTACTCTTTCTACGTCGAGAGCCGACGCCACTGAGACTTTGTCTTAAAGAATTAGATCTCCGCAGCAGTATGTCGTCTACCACACGAAGTGAGTTGGACCGTCCTCTAAAGTCGGTTATGATAGTTGGACTATCCGGCAGCGACAACGAATTAGCTTTGGTAGTGGAAAGGGGTGGAGCTCTCGGCTGGGTGAAGGTGGCCCCCATGCCCGATCCTCTTCTGCTAGCAACACCCTGTGCTTGGATTAAAGCTTGAGAACAGAAACTGATGTTAGATTTTCTTCGACTATTATGTCGCTCGAATGTTTTTTGGGCTGAGAAAGGGGACGGACGCACCAAATATCTGCAACAGACAGAAATGTTGTCCATAATATCTTAGCTTTGTTCAGTATACACAACATGTTTGGTGTTATTAAAAGTCGTATCTGTTAAGATGGAACTGAAATAACAAAGTTGATTGGCTTTGTATTATATTTTTATTTTATTTATTTGTATAAGTTCATTCGTATCACATATAATGTTTGAATTAATCTAAAGGTTTTTACTACGGATATATGCGACAAATAGGGAGTATTACATTGAAACTGACTCTACAACAATATTCAGTACTTACATGATATCTCCTTCCTGTATGTTTAGGTCGCAACTTGGGTTGATAATGACATAGGACAGGCTGTTCCGCTTCTCGCTCACGTCGTCGTAGTCGATTCCGGTAAGGTTCAACGATTCCATGCGCGAACGCACTAGGTTGGCGATCTCTGCCCTTTCAATTTGTTGCGCATGATTATCTCTTGCTTCGTCGGCGAGACTTGTGGAATACTGTAAATTGGTTAATACGTTTAATAAATCAACCGAGTTGTCAAAACAATGATTAGGTAAATTGCGTGATGAAGAAAACATTTAAAAGTTACGTCGATGTACCTACGGCACGATATTATTTACATGATTATTAAATATTTGTATTTACATGTGAAGGTACCTACAGTACTGTTGCTTCAAACAGTTGGCATGCACATATGACTACTTAATCGTTTAATTAAAACGTTGTGCTGTTAAATGTCATGTGTTTCCGTAATTTAAAGGATTTCTTTTTTCTCGAGTGTCTTGTGCGGGCTAGTGCACGCACAAGGTGGTCTAAAGCAGTTCTAAAAACTACGACTAAATCTAGAAGTTAAGTTACTTAGTGCTATGTGTTTTTGTATGTAAGTCTTCTAATTAATGTAATTCCTATACCAGAACTAACTTGGCAGTAACTACTCTTTAAGATACTTATGCTTGCAACAGTTACTTGAGCGTGACGTGCGATGAGTTGTACATTAGGAATCCCGCTGCTAGTATCGCCCTTTAATAATGTATTATAATTAAGTAATAAGATTCACCTCCTTATTACTGCTTTATTTATAAACGAATTAAAATAAACTAGGGGAAAAAAATATATTTAATTTAGCCTTCACATATGTCATAACTTGCTTACAGAATAAGTACTAAATATCTGGTAGTTAAATCGGTAATGTAAAACAGTGAGTAAGCGTCATCTGTTACCCGTACCTACTAGTAAAAACTGTATCACGTTGGAACAGGATGTAAGGAATGTAATGTTTTTTACTCCAATTTTGTTCAACAACGTGATAACCCCATTATTAACAATACTAAATCCCGTGGATTAGTGGCATAATTTAAGTAAATTTTTTATGCAAAAATCAGTCATTAAAACAAGAGACACAAACACGGGATGATATGCTCGCAAAAGAGTTAATACAGTTTTATTTATGTAGGTACCTACATATTACAGTATCAATTTAGTTAGAGCGTATATTTCGACATTTAAGATCTATTCTCGTCGTACACACAAAACCATTTGGATTCAAATGAATTCAGTTAATATTATAGGCAATGACAGACCGAAGTAAATTGGCGGAATTGAGAAAGGACTCCGATATTGGCTTACCGCCGGCGTCCGCTCCCCGTAGCAGCCGCCGAGGCAGCCGGTGGCCTCCCGGCGCCCGCACGCCGGGAAACCTCCTCCTTCTCCCTCGTCCTGCTGCAACTATCGTGTCATACTTTTCCTACTATTTGCCTCACCAGGTTTTGAACAAACAAAACTACTGTGTTACATTAAAGGATGGCTTAGTGTACGGAAAAGGCCTTAATGATATAGTTTTACTTTGCAGCACTTAACATAACAGATGCCAATCGGTTATAACGCTAAACTGATCGCCATTGCGCATAGGTATGCTAACATTATGTTAGGCTATATGGATAGCGTTTTATAGCGCGCATCATTTGGTATACCCTTTAACTCATACAAATGAACTAGCCGAATTTGTATTACCGTACAAAAATAACGTTCCATTATTTCATCCGGAGGATATAGGACGAAGTGCCGCACCATGACTTAAATGTGCGCTGTACCTGCTAGTAAACGGTCCAGTCTGAATTGACACGAACCTTTAGTATTTATGTGTATGTAATAAAAAAATACAATAAGTGTCGTATATTCCTTGAGGTTTTGTAATGTAATTCTTTTCATGTTAGCCATATATGTGCATTCCCTCTTTTTTAAATGCCTTTAAAACCTCATTCATCAACCAAAGACGTTTTTTATATATTTGGCGGATTTTTCAGGATTTGTAATTGCTTATAAAAAGTAAAAACTTGGAGATTGTTACTAAATTATTTATTTATTTATTATTCGTTTATAATTCGTTTCCATAGCCACCTATTTTAACAGCTTTAAAAAGGGGACCAGTTCGCCATATTTATACCATTACTAGTGCCGTTGTAACTTCGTTTTTAACACCTCCACAAGTCCATAATATTGAGCAATTTTCGGATGTCGTACGATACTGGAGATATATGGATCTTGGAGATATATAATTGTGGACCATATCTACACTCAATAGCAAAATAAAAGTCTGCTCTCGAGTGTAGGGAAAGTGGACGAATGTTAGGAAGGCGACGAATTAAAATTGATATGACAATACGGCAATGCAAACTGAGCAAGTATGTAGGTGCCAAAATAGGAATTGTGAAGAATTCTTCCCGAGCCGCCATTAGCTTATTACGCGACGCACACGCTTTTCTGCCAAAACTTCTTAAGTATTTCTGCAAGGGACATCACACGATAAAATATTGTGAATAGATCTTTTTGGGGGCTAGGTCTATTTTATATACTGGTAAAATATTTTTTGAAATGGGATAAGTTTTCGGTCAGGTACTACCCTCTACATACAAAAATTATAGTTCGCATACATATATATCACTATGATTAGTATAGATTGATGATGATCATGACTAACGTTCAAGTATGTAGTTCTCGTACAAAGAAGTAACTAAATTTCGGCTCGAATGCAAGTATAGTAGAAAATATATTCCGTTAATTATTTATTATTGATTATTTTTAAAATTTAATTCTTAGGGGTTCAGTACCTATGTATTTAATAGTGCCATTATTAGTTCAAAACATTAAATTTTAATCCGGTCATAGAACTAAGTAACTACTTTTGTATCTACGAACACTTGATAGTAAGTTACTTAAGTAGAAATAGAAACTGGCACTCAATCGCAAATTTTGATAAAAGTGCATACTGTAGACCACAATTTACAAAACTTGCGAATGAGAAATTAGGAATGTACAGTACATTACACTAATGTATGCAATCAGTGAACTGTAAGTGATTATCTACCCCTTATTTTGGGTACAGTAATGAATTCGCATGCGGAAAGCAGAAGCAAGAAATATCGTAGAATGGCTTGCAAGTGTTTGGGAGGCAGTGTCAGGTCAAGACGAGGTCTATTCAGGGTTCGATCATGATTCTCTTCCATTCCATGCACCAGTGATTGCTATGCGACTTTGCTACTCTCTAGTTGTTCTATATGAATTCTAACCTTTGAGTTATTATTTTGATTACCTATCCTCTTCCTACCAGTCCTCTTAAATTTAATGCTTGAATCAAAATGTCTTCAAAATCATTATTTCTATATCCACTAATACAAGCATGCAAACGTCTACAACATTTATAATAAATACTAAGGCGGGATTGCGATCATCGAGTTAAATACCAATTATTTATGGATGTTTCCTTAGCCAAAAGTTATTGACGCAATTGATTTCAAAGGTCGAATGTGATCGTATTAAATCTGGATAATTTTGGTAACTTATTCCACGTCCGCAAAGCAATAAGATCTTCGTAAAGAATAGCAGTTTGCGATAAAAAAAAATAAGCACGTGTATTTTATAAGAAAATTAAGTCGCGCGTGAGAAATATAAAGTTATTATGTAAATACTAACTAATTACAGACACGCCACAAGTGTTAGGCTGGAGGTGTGTGTCAATAAATTACAATCATGAAGAAAAGTGTGACGCCCCGAGATTTAAGATCAGAAGGAGTAAAACACCCGAAAATACAGTCCAAGGAATGCATTTATTTTGGTAAGGGTAACAATTGAATGTATTAATAAGGTGTTTGGTTCAGTAGCGTTCAGACAGCACTTGGAAGAGAAGGACTGTATTTAGGGAAAGTAAGTCTTGAGTGTAGACGTAACCGACTCACCGATGGACGCGATGTTCGCATTCTCGCTAGGCGTGACCAAAACCAGTTTGACGGAGTCCGTGGCGACATACTCACGTGGTGAGAGGGATCGGCTAGGCTCGTGTCCTGCGTGCGATAGATCCCGATTGGGATTTCACACGACGTTGAACACAATTTTTGATATAGCCGACCATACGTACGAATCCACATATCTTCTTTTGTTATTTTCATCTGTTAGAAGTCCAAGAATGTTTATTATTAATAACGATTAGCTTTGAGTTCCTTTACGTTAGCTGTTTATTTTCTGACATTCGCTTTCATAAGATACAATTCGCGTATGTGAACATGATGAGGATGAGGTGAAGGTCGCACATATTAACGATTTCGCAATAGTCTAACAGGATAAACAAATATACTAGCGCAGCTTGTCACAATATTTGAATACGACTTACTGAAGTTAAAAAGCCAGATCCGGGAGCTTGGTCGACGCCTAACAGCAGACGGACGAACGTAATGACGTAGTCCTTGACGAACGCCTGGTAGAGCAAGGTGTCTAGCATGGAGGCCGAGAACACGGAGCCGGCGGCGAACGGCAGACGGAACATGTACGAGATGTGCGACCCGCGCTCCTTCTCTAGCTGCATACACACACACAGACTTCTGTAATGCTAAACCATCAAATCATACATAATATTATGGGTAACTTATAATACCAGAACCTTTTCCATTTTTGATAGATGCAAGGCGTACTTGTCATGTGCCCTGAATTGCATGAAACGCATATTGGATGACTGTGACAATTCCGTTATTGATTTGATCGATGGGAAAAACCTGGAAAGGAAAAATTAAATATACTACTTAGTGTCGGTTTAATTACCGCTTGTTAATATTTCAAACAAATCTGTATTTCACTTGAGATTATTCGCTGTTGCGTAAAAAGTATTTGCTATCGCTTTGCCAAACCGAATCAGTTCGTCAAAAATATGAAGTTCAGAAATAAGAAGACTTCGATTACTTGAACATGGTCTGTACGGCCACGATGGTATTACAATCTGCCAGGCTATCCTCTTCAGCGGAGTTCGACAGTTCCTTATTTACCACTACTACATTTTCGGCTAATGTGATCCCTGCTCTCAGCAGATCATCCAGGCTGTAAAAATATTCAAATGTGTTTTTTTTATATTAAGCAAGGTGATTAAAAATCAAGATATAATGAGAGGTGCTAAAAGATAAGCAGTACAGGCTCGCTGATCAAAGTTAATATTGACACATACATTTTACTGTCCTGGGTTTACGCAGGCTCATAATAAACTTAATGAACGTTGTCGGGGAGTGTCAAGCGGTTTTGGTTGGGTATTCACAAGAAAAGTATAGATCTCAAATGTTCATTGTTTAAGATAGAATACGAAAGGAGTGTACTGACCAGTCAATAGATCCCACCATCCAGTAAACCAGCGGAAAATATGATATCGCATCTAAAAACGCTATGTCTGGTCTTCTTTCCAGCAATAGGATAATTGGATTCAAAGATGTTTTTGATCTAAAATGCGCTCTCAATGGTATGATAAAGTTGTAGATTCCATTGGAGGCAAAGTCTGCAGCGAGAATGATTGTTTTATTTTGCCATTGGTATTCTTTTGCGTTTCTGTACGAGCAGTGCTCGCAGACCTGGGCCAGCTGGAGGCAGCACAGCGGCTTCTTCTCCTTCAGCAGGTAGCACAACGTCGGACTCACGCCAATAAACGGCGACACCGGAGGAAACCCTTTTACAATCCTGAAAAAACTTTGCATTATGCCGTAAATTCAACATATTCGCATCTTTAATTTTTATCACGAAGTTACCGGTTCGGGCGAAAGCAAAGCTCGAAAATTTATAAAGAGGAGTTAAAAAGTTCGTAGAAAAAGTTTCATATAACCAACCAACCTACGTAAATTTATTATTTGGAAACAAGCGAAACACCAAAATGCTTTATGACTACCGTAAAAAGTAGTCATATAAAAAGTAGAATTAAACGCCGTGACTTAAGTATTATAAACTTTTGTGCCGATCCATGTCTAAATATGCTAACATACAACATACACTTTAGGATGATTTACTGTCATTCAGATTAAATTGGCAACACGAAATTATAGAATTAAGCTGAAAAGGTTCTATTTGAGAAGTTTCGTCTTGGACCATTGCTTGGATACCTGGGCATTTTTAAAAATTCGTGTACCCAATTAGTGTCAGTTGCTAAAAAATAAAATTACTCTGTGTCAGTTTTGTGACGAAAATTAAGCATATAAATTACGTGCAATTAAACTTGTTTCCCATGTAAATAACGAGTATGTATATGCATAGCATTTATAAATTGAAAAGAAAATGTTAATTTGTATGCAAACTATATACTTAATTGTCGTTACAAAACTGACACTGACTTAATTTTTATTTAACAACTAACGCTAATTGGGTACACGAATTTTTAAAAATGCCTTCCTAATAGATAAATGTAAAATGATGTCTTAAGCAAATTTACAAATTTGAGTGTACGTATTTGGAATTTCATACGCTTAAAAGCCATGACCAATAGGAAATAAGTGTTAAATTATTTTCGTAAAAAATAGACACTAATTCAATTTAAATTAGACAAGTTTCCATTTGGGTTTGATTTACTTATACGGTAGTATAATTTTTGGTCCAATTATAAGAATATTCATTTCTTGTTGACGATCTTCCATTTGTGCCGAATGATAGTAAATCATTAGGATGATTTCATGCTTAAAAAACGAAGAGAGAGAATAAGGGAAGTGCAGTTGGATTTTTCAAAACTACGATGCGATGTCATTTCTTTATGTTGACGGGATTATTTACACTGTCTCGAAAAATCATATCACTGGAGTTTTCTATAAAGATTGAATACTTATTAAGTAACTTCGGCATTACACATAATGTAGCAAGAAGCGAGGTTCATGTCGAATGGTCGTGCAGAAGGGGTAATTCTGGTCATTTTATCGCTTTTTATATTTTGGATTTGTTCCTTATGATCGTACAATAAAATAACTTGATGTTTTGAAGGTACTTCCATCTTTTCTACACAAAGAAATGAGTGCAGCTCTCTCTTCTCCTACACCAAAAGACAAGTTAAAATCATGGTGTCCTGTCATTTGACCAAAAAACATTTCGCAAATTTACACTTAACAACCAACGATTAGCAAAATTGTGTTTTGAAAATTAATTTTATAACAACAAATTTTAGTACAAATTACTGATTTCACCAAATAATCCACAGGCAAATTTACAGTTTATAAATGATCTTTAGGACAAATTAAATTTTTGCAACTAAGTTACCTGTAAAAACTGGGGTCCCTTTGTTTCCCATAAACTTATTGTTCCGAATTTCGATAGTCAGAAATTGATATCCATATAATTTATATACATAAACATCAGTAGTCGTAATCTTTGTTAAGTATAACGTTTTGTAGTTCTAACATTAATGACCCATAATATTAAGTATTATAATCACAAAAGTCAGAAATTGATGTCCATAACGATCAAAGGTCTATCGATAATTATTCATAAATATTCTAAGGCATATATTTCAACGTACTAATGATTGCTATTCATATCGTTTTAATGCCTAAAGTGAATTACGTCTAAGAGACCAAATCTATAACATCCAAAGTCATATAGATAATTACTCAGAAACATTTCTAGACATACATTTGAAAGGGGTACTAGGTACTAAATACTGCGCGAAGGGCTTATGACTGTTTCGTAGAGAATACGTTTAAATAAGCATGTTTTATGAGAAACTTTTTCTCTGAAATTAAAAATGGCCAAGATATTGGACTTCTTAGGCAGGTCGGTCGACGACGAGCGAAGCGAGGAGGAGTGTTAGTTGTACCGTGACCCTAAGCGCGCGAGCCGAGCGAGCGAAACGAGCGTGCCGCGGCAGCGGCCGGCGGAGTGCCAGAACCAATAATGACACAATTTTTCCTAACTTTCGGGTCGAATATTTCGGCCATTTTTCATTTTAGAGAAAAAAGTTTCCAAACAAAACATACTTATTTTAACGTATTCTGACCACTAAACAAAACAGTGAGCGGCATAAACATCTTTTAATCGCATCACTCTTTATTTTTGCCAAAGTACCCACATTAATTATAATTAATGGGTATGTGGATATGTTATAAAGCAGTCTGGAAGAAAGCGTTCAGTAACGTTCGGTAGTAAAAAAAACATGTATTTTATTATTTTTCTGGGAGTTTGTTTATGGGCTCTAACATTCTGAAGACTGACACAACCGTGAAATTGAATGATATGACTAACTAATCAGATGACTACCAATCATTACGACTTGCGAAAAAATACCTTATAATAATTATTACAAACTAGATTATTGCCTGTAACATTATGTAATTGCATACCACCGGGACATTGAACGTTATGGCTAACCAATTTTATGACTAACAATAATGATGACCTGCAAAAATCGGAACTTCAATGTATATTGTTAAATTTTATGACTTTCGACAATATGACTAGAAAAAATTATGGTGGAAAACGTTATGGACTGAAAAAATCGTATCTTAAATTTTATGGGAAACAATAGAGACCCGTAAAAACTACTATTGGTTTAAAAATGTTTGCACTAATGTATTATTTGACGTGTTTCTTTTGTTAAAAGGAACAGTTGCTAGCTAAAATGTGTCAAATTCTCATCTATTACATATTCTTTAATTTAGATACAGGCAGTAGGCAAGTAATTTTATTATTTATATTTTATTATTTGACTACTTAGGGTGTCAAATGCAATAAGTAGATTTTGTGAAAGAAGAGAATTTAAACTAATTGTAAAATCTCAACTTACCCAAATCCTACTTTATGGCAGGTCGGTGTAGGTACAACGACGAGCGAAGCGAGGAGTGTTAGGTAGAACTGCGAACACAGTTGAAACCGATGATATACCTACTGTTACGTATGTGATATTTTGTTAAGTGTATAAAATTGCCAAACATATTGTTTGGTGAAATGAAAAATGTACAAATGCCACTTTATTAATGAATACATTTGACGTTATGTAGTTATTGCTATGTGAGTGTTGGTCAAGTAAACGTTTGTAAAATGATCCTTTTGCGCAATAACACGTTTGCAAAGTAATTATTTGATGAAGCGTTTTTTGTGAAGCGATTATTTGCGAATAATTTTTTGGTCACACATTAGTAAACCAAAAGTAATAAATGTCGTTTACATTTTCCAGAATTACTCCCAGTCGTTGCCCATTCTGTTTACCACGCTTTTAAAGACACCTTTTTTAACTCTTGCAGTATTTGTACTATAATAAACAGAAAAGACCAGCTTAACCCCACCAAAACTTTGTGTCAGATCAAATAGGATTCAATGCCTCGAGGACAAAAAGTGTAGATATGTCGTAAGTGTATTCGTCAGTCAGTTGTCTCGTAAATCGGCGGGAGAGTGGCGTTGATGACGTGGTGGTGGTATGAAGACGGGCGGGTGTATGGTCGGAGGGAGGGACAAGGCGCGGTTGTTCGCTCACCTGGTGAAGTCGTTGCGCCAGGCGCTGTGCGGCGTGTCGCTGCCCGCCAGCGAGGAGAAGCTGCTAGTGGTGGCGTCGTCGCTGGAGGCAGAGCGGGACGGGCCGACGGGCCGGAGTGGGATATATGCTCAGGGGTTTATACACATACACACAATGCACACAATTGCATAAGAAAAACTTAACATACCTATTTGTGTACCACTACTTAGGTGTTATTACAATATCATTGAAAGTTGCGTAGTTATACAAAGATAATGTTGCAAATGTGCAGAATACTAAAAAATCTGATTAAAAACAGTAGGTACATCAGTGCCCTAATATTATTTTTGATGAGCAGTAGCATGTTTTACCTCTACAGGGTGACACATAAGACGTAATACAAAATAACTAATTATGGTTCGTTTGATGACAAAGAACATTATTCACTACATCATTAATTAAAATTCATCTAAATAACTTTTGCTAATTTTCTAATAATAGTACATTATTGCAGCGGCCAGGAAGTAGCAATTCGTGGATAAGTTGATTTTGTCGGATGAAGCGAAGCTGAATCCAAGCCAAGGCAGATATAGTGCTTTTCTCCAAAAATGTGAGGAAAACAAATAATATTTTCAATAATCTTAAAATAGCGAGCATGTAAATAAGGTAATTTATAGGTATCAAGTTTCCGCGCAACTTATTTTTTAAAAGTATGTATACGGCACGACTCATAGTGCCAGTTTCAATTGGCATACATACGAATTTTAAAATTATTAGAATCGGTTACAATTTTAAATGTTTTATGCAATTACAATTATTAAAAATTAAACGGGATTGCAATCTAAATGCATTTTAGTTCGTTGTGAGTTTTATTTCGATAACTATTTTTATTTCTTCATTGAAAACTATTTGAGAAATATTTAAAAACGTCACTTCGATCACTTTCAAAAATACGCGTTTTGTCTATGACCATTAAAAAATAGAAAACTTAAAGCAGGCTACAAACGGGCGTGATTTGTCACAGCAACTTGCAATCGTTCGAAAGACATACACTACTACCCAGTGTAACTATCGCTAGTTGTTGTGACAAATTGCAAGGTCTTTAAACATACGAGCACTTGGCTGTTTGTAGTGATTTGTCTTAGTCAAAGTATATAGTTAAAAGGTAAAAAAGTATACAGTAAAGGAATTTCATACACTTTCCTGGCCGCTAAAACTGTGCAGTAATGACTTTTAACTTTTTAAATCTGCGTTTGTCAGTAACGAGGAACTTCACGTACTATTTTTGCTACAGTAAGGCGAACATTTCCGAGCATATTGGAGAAAAATAATTTAATGAATTCCTGTAAGTTTGGTCACCCTATGGATGTTTGGTGATGTCATGTTAGTTATACTTAGGTACTTGTCACATTATCTAACGTAATCTGTGTGTCAAGTAGTCAGTCGCAAGAATTAATTTCTGATATCAATACCTACACAAGTGAAACATTTGATAAAACAAATTATATCAAATCATTTATTTACAAGCATGCAGTATTTTATTAAAATTTAAACGTATTTCAACAAGTGCTCAAAATGATCACTGCCTTCCACAACGCAAAGCTCTGCACGACGTCGGATGTTCCTCTGAACTCTACCATGTTGTACAAATTCGTTGGCTTTTACGACTTCAAATGCTTGTACAATTTTTTGGCGGAGTTCTGCGACCGTATTTGATTGGCGCTTATAAACTTGCCTTTTAACTTCATTCACCCCACAAAAAAATCCAGCGGCGTTAGATCTGGACTACGAGGTGGCCATTCTACAGGACCGTTACGCCTTATCCAACGCCTGGGGAACTCTTGGTCAAAGTACCTACGAACCCGCAGAGAAAAATGAGCTGGAGCTCCGTCTTGCTGATAGTACAGATTTTGAACATTTTCCACTGGTACGTGTTGTATCAGCATCGGCAAAACTTTTTTCAAAAAGACTTCGTATTTTTCTCCGTTAAGGTTACCTTCAATGAAGTAATTATTGAGGATACCCGCCCAAACATTAAGTATGTGAGAATCTGGTTTGAAAGGAATCTCTTCGTGTCACATGCGGATTGACATCGCTCCACCAATATTCATTGTGTGTATTAAATAAACCTATTCTTGTAAATGTAGCTTCGTCTGACCACAAAATGTTATGATTCAGGTTTTGCAGCAGCCACCTACAAAACCGTGTTCTTTTGGGATAATCGACTAAAACAATATCTTGCACCCGTTGAAAATGAAAAGGGTGCATTTTTTCCGATTGTAATATAGTCTCCAAATAAAAACTTGGGTTGTTCCGAATCGTGCCGCTGCTTCTCGGGTGCTTGCTTCAGGATTGCGGATAAAATACCTAAGTAGTCGTGTTCGAAACTGTTCTGTGTATCTTGGTTGCCGGCCTCTGCCTTGGGCATGAATTGGAACTGCGAATTTCCCATAGTCCCTCAAATTTAGCAGACAGTCGTTTATCAATTGCCGTGTGGGGATCGGACACTCTGGGTAGAGTTCGTGAAAAAGAGCTTGCGTCTGCACCGTATTCCGCGACGTAAAATAAAATTCTACCATACGTAATCGTTGAATGTTTGTGAATGGATAAGGAGGTGGCATTATTACTTAACCAATCTTAAAAATTTTCCAATCGCCAAATGAGACTGATTAATCAATATTTTCATGTTATGACCAGGCAGCGAAACTTTGGTGCCGATGACATCATTATGGCGCAAATAAATTGGCATATAGGATGTTTTTATAAATTGTACACAACATAATTATTAACCTTTACCTCGCTTTGACAGATGCAACAGAAGTCACTATAGCACGCAGAGTTAATGGCAATATCAAACTTTATATTCAACCTTACACAAATAAATTAAGGACGTTTTCGGCTAGCGTGATTCGATGCATATATCAAGCGTTGAACCTGCGGTGCCGATATATATATATAACTAAACCGATAGTTCGATTTCTTTGAAATTTGGATGTCATATGTACCTAATAATAACTCATTTTCAAAAAAAAACCAAGTTTCTAGCTTATTTATAAAGCCTTAAAAATTGATGTTTCTATTTTTAAGATTAAAAAAAAAACTTATTATATTCATTTTTTTGTTATATAACGTAATATATATTATTGCATAAAATATATTTTTTCTAAAAATATCCATTTAGGGAAACAGTGCAAAAATCTCATACTAATGCATATAGGGGAAATCCTTCATTCAATATTGGGTGGCATAATATACTCGTAGTCAAGGTGGCTAAAAAATAGTGACGACCGCTTAGGGCAGTGGTTCTTAACCTTTTAGTGATGAGGGAACATTTGACAAAATCTGTGTCTTGCCACGGACCACCAACTGTTTGGAGGCAATAGAAAGTATCTAGGGCGGTTAGGCAGTAATTACAAGCGAGGTTTAGAAGTAATATCATATTTTTTTCCGATGGCTTCACGGACCACTTCGCGTGCTTCTAGGGACCACCCGTGGTCCGCGGACCACTGGTTAAGAACCACTGGTTTAGGGGGTCAATCAGTAGTCACTATTATGTTTGAGCGATTGTATCAAAAGAAACTAAAATGTTAGTGTTACATATTTTATTAAAATTTTACACTTTAGACCTAAACAGAAGTTGACTATGATAAGACTATGACTTAATAAATTAATTATAATAACTCATCCTCGTCACTATCGGTATGAATAGTGACATTAATACCTTCGTCTTTGAACAATGTACAGAGTTTATGGCTAGGACGCGGTATTCTGGATAAAAATCTGCCAAACGACAAGTAATATATGACTGCCGCTACATGGGAACAACAACCTAATGTTCTTAACCCATTTGCACATTCACAACAATAATGAATGATAGCATGTATTCCGTTTTTTTCGCCATCATACTTTATAAAGTATCTATATTTTATTATCCTTAACGTAGGCCATATTCATATTTCCATCTTCGTCTAGAACCTCGGCTAAATACGAAATAGCCTGACCGAATTGGTAACTTCCTGTGAATAATAGCTTCAGTTCATACTCTGTGAGTTGAGGGAAATCAGAAATACAATTTTTCGCAGAAAAGATCTCAAACGGGAGTTTTTTCCGCAGCCAACCCTTGTCTTCTACCATTTCTGCTAAAATATTTTTTTCATCGCTACTTTTCAAGCTCATTGCTTCTAAAATCTCGCTGGACATGTTGTTATCAGAGTTTAGACGTTTACCAAAACGATTTATGAGATATGATGCGATGCGATAAAAACTCTTGATTTTAGGAAGCAACTTGTTATCCAGTGTTTGATCTAAGAGTTTGAATCTCTGTTTTAATGCCCCGTGTACTGCCTCAACAACCCACCGAACTTTAGTAACATACCGCGAGTGGTTAGCTTCTTGAATTGTTAATTGTTTTCGTTGGCCTTTCAGAGAAGGCATCATAACTCGATAGCCTTTTGATTCAAGAAGAGGTACTACGTCTCGAAAGCCTCGGTCCAAAACAAATATGTTGCCTGGTTGTATGAGGTTGGATAAACTGTCGATAACTTTAACCATGATACTTGCGTCATTTTCATTAGCATAATAGGGTCCCAGCATGTCAATAATAAATCCGTCAGTTGTGCAAATCGTAAAAGGCTTACATAAGTGAGTTTTTTTGGTCCGGAATATGATTTACGTTGATACTCATTATTGTTACTTTTTGATGATAGGCAAACGTACCATCGCAAATGAGTATCAAGCAGTTAATGACATCAAAATGCTCAGAGGCAATTGCCGAAGTGTGGTTTTCTATAAGCAATTCTCTACTAAATACATGAAGGCTAAACTGATATGGTAGTAATACCTATTGTACTTTCAAAAGATGTAACAATATTTGCCACGTATTCCGAAACGATTTGCTCTCTTGAAAGTTCTAGCATTGAAGAAATCAATTTATTGCTACCACCGGTTCGAAGTTTTATTAAAAATACGACGACAGCTTGTAGCATGTCACTAGGGTCGGCATAACTTTGATGAGAGACTAATTCAGTTTGTATAATATTAACATTTATCCAGGAAAATCCAGTCATAACAGAGAGATGGCTGTCGGATATGCTTTTAGTGACGATTTTCTCAAGAAACGTTAATGGCTTTTGAATCGCCAAACTTTCAAATAGCTCTGTTATTTCAGTTACCTTCATTGTAGCTGTAGTCGAATAAACTGCGATCTGGTCTAAAACATCTTCATAAAAGTGGTCATTAATTAAATGTAAGGTACAACATCTATTTACATCTGGTATGTATATGTTTTTTTAGCGTAAACTTGAAATCAAGCATTTTTAGGGACTGTTTGTAAAGCACTAGTCTTGGAGCATATAAAGCAATAACGATGAGTAGATAATGTTCGGTTTAATGGTAACTCAAAACTTTCAGGCTCCGTTTGTATTTGAGAAACAATTCTGAATGCAATATCTTCATCTCCGCTGCTTGATTCGCTCGTTAAACAATCATTTGAATTCACAAATTTCTTACGGTAAGCTTTTGCACGGCACGTAGGACATATTATATTACCTAACTCAAAATATTTACCCAGGGAAGTTGAAAAGAATTCTACATCCTGATATGACACTAGTATTTTCTTGCTACCAAACGTTTTATCAAATCGTATTTTGCAACTATCACAAATTTTACGTTTACTACGCACATAGTTTGATGACATTTTAATGATATCACATCTATTAATGAAAGTTGTATCGACCGATTACAGTATCTGAGACTCAGTATAACTATAGATAAGTAGGTGCATTAGGGTATAGTCAATCTAGGTAAAATTTAACGAGACCTAAATCCAACACCATTTTGAAAATAATCTATTCTTACATCATCATCATCATCATCATATCAGCCGAAAGACGTCCACTGCTGCTAGTCCTTCGCACCCCTGACCCCGCTGGTACCCTGGCCGCTACCACAACCTGGGTACCGGGGGTCGCCGGAACCTCGGGGCCGTGGTTTAATTGGGGGGTATGTGCCATAATCGCCACAGTTAAATTAAATTAATAAATTCTAAATATTACAAACATTGAACCATTTAATAATTACCTATGACTTTAAAGGACATACCAATTCAAGTAGTGAGATAAAGATAATTGATTTAAATATCGTTAATATACAAATTACCTGCACAATGAGGGCAATATATATCATTTAGGATTACTGTATCATTTCCTGCATATTTGTAATAACATCTACAGTGCGGGGGCATCTTTCACGAATTGAAATTCTTTCTTCTGATAGCGACACGTATACAAAGAGCAATGCGTCACGGTATAGTGAAACTAGAATCCTTGTTGTTAATTTAATTTGCTCAAATATATCAGCTTTGACCGTTTCCACTTACAAAACAAAATTAAAATAACTGAATTTCCTGCATATTTTCGAGTACTCAATTCAAATATAAGTACATAACGTTTGTGATAAAAAAACTTACGATTTCTGTTAGGGGCTGCAGATGCTGATTTTCAATATACTTTTGTATATATTGTGTAAGTTGGTCTTCAATTACATTATATGCATTCAAATATCAACTTTTAATACGTTTTCTGAATACTTGACGTATCGCATTACTTTTCTTATCCATCACGTATACTTGTAATTAATGGGTGAAGAACTTTTACGGTTCCCGCCAGTTTTTACTTTTAATATTTACGCACCATAGACAACAGTACAAGTATCGCATAGGTAAAGTCCATAAATTAAAACTATAACACGGCGTTATTGGAACGCGTATTCTAAATTCAAATTCCAAACACGCGGTGTTCGGAATTCAAATGCATTTCGAATTGGTATAGCTGTGTTCAGATTAATATATTGAATTATAATAATATATATATTATAATCTGTAAATTGAGTAATTTTTGTGAGTATTACTAATTTTCTAAACTGAAATGCTGTTTCCATTAGCACAGTAAAATATGGTGTCTTTCATAAATGGCATATACTCGTAAAATCGTAGGACGGACGGCCTGTACTGTATGCATTAGTATGAGATTTTTGCCCTGTTTCCCTAAATGGATTTTTTTTGAAAAAATATTTTTAATGCAATAATAGACATTACGTTATATAACAAAAAATTGAGGTTGTCCCTATCTCATAAGTATTTTTTAAAAATCTTAAAAATAAAAACATCAATTTTTAAGACTATAAATAAGCTAGAACATTGTTTCTTTTTTGAAAATGAGTTATTATTAGGTACATATGACATCTAAATTTCGAAGAAATAGAACTACCGGTTTAGCTAAAAATAATTAAAACTTTTTTTTGTCCAAATCAAGAGGATTCGTGGCTTGAAATTTGGTAAAATGATATCTTTTAATAAGACAAATAAAAGCTCCTAAGAAAGCTATACAATTCAGCCCGGGGCAGTTTCACTATAGGATTGCGGCTAGACCCTTTCTTTTGCAGAACAGAAAGTCTTAAATTCAAACAAATTTCTTCTTTATTTACGTATATACATTGGACACGTACATTCAGGACAATATAAATCTCGAATCTCCCGCCAGTTATACAAATTGTCGCTGTTCTGTCCGTAATCATTATCCTTATAGCCGCACTTGGAGCAAATACTATTGAAAGTCAACCATTTTTCATCTAAACCGATTTCTTCTGATGGTAACGACATAAAAATAGTTCTTTGTGTAATACTTTTGGCAAGTTCAGATCCCAAATCCATCCATGAAATTTAGCATCTAAAACAATAAATTGTCAGAATGACTTAATACAACAATGTATTTATATGATATGTCTATCTTTTAATAAGTACTTACATTTTCAGCAAAATCGTATTCATCCTTCTTATCTTAGTACTGAAGAAGATTTCGATTTAATATTTTGGCAATACTCTCCATTGCTCTCGTAATGATTTCGGAACCGACTGATTTTAACCCATCCTTAACGACCAGTGACAATGATTTATTGCTTTTCATTTATATTTATAGACGAGACTAAAGTTTTTCTTCTGTACATCGCCATTGGTATAGGCTAAAGCTTAGGTAGAAACAGGTTTGTAAAGGTAACTATCTCTTCATTGATTATATCTCAATTCGAAATTGATAATCAAAATTTGCTCTAAACTACTAGGAGTCATGTTACACCGCGTGCTGATAAAAATGTTGAAAATAACGCCACAATGTAAGTTCATTCTTTCTGAGAATTTATAGAGACTTTCCTTTTGGTC
This sequence comes from Epinotia demarniana, assembly GCA_945867215.1. Taxonomy (NCBI): domain Eukaryota; kingdom Metazoa; phylum Arthropoda; class Insecta; order Lepidoptera; family Tortricidae; genus Epinotia; species Epinotia demarniana. The sequence continues at coordinate 45,967,744 of OX244259.1, forward strand.
GTTTAAGTCAACCATAGGTATTTTTCATGATTTGTAGTCCTTTGTTTTTCTGTAATATTGTTTTATGTTTCCGATATATATTTTTTCCCTTGGAATGTAACCTAATCTTACATAGTTTTGCCGTGACAGTTTTAATCACACGCAATGACTCGCTCAATGTCAGTTTCGAGTTTTGTATTAGCTTAGTGGAATCAACCAATATGTTGCAGTTTTCTGCTATGAAACAAATGTTTTCTCTCACATTAGGTTTGCAATTTGGCTGCATTTCGTTCGTTTAGAGCATTAAATTGTGATTTCAGAAAAGTATGTCCTGTAGTATAAGCAGGCCTGAATCCACGTGTTCCATCTCGTTATTATGGGTCGTGGTGGTAGTGACGTCATTAATAGTGACGTTATTCGTTCTGTCCAGAACTTGACAAGCGATAATATGCGGCCTGCTCGCGTTACTTTACTTAAGAGCTCCCACGATTACATTCGCAACGTTTTTCTGTAATCTACTCGTATCTTGCGTCTCATCCACACTTACTTAATATAGGAGTTACGTCTACGAGGGCTGTTTGATATGTAGCCGTTTTCAAAATGTACTAATAATATCAGTGGCCGAAAATATGTATACCACCTTTTTAAGCCATTCTTAAGAGGCGGGAAAATTTAAAAAAAACCGCAGTCTTTTGTTTTTTTTTTCTCATTTTACAGCGATTCAGTGGAAGCGTGAATGTAAAGTTGTTAAAATGGAGAAATGACAGTATCGGTCTGTAATTAGGTTTTTGTTTTTGAAAGGGAAAACATGTGATGAGATAAAAGTAAGAATGCAGGCGGTTTACCATGAATATGCTCCTTCTATGACAACCGTTAGATACTGGTACGAGTTTACGCGAGGGAGAACGACCGCCCAGGCCGCCCAATTGAGGTGACTACAGACGATATGGTTAAAAAAAATTAAAATATCGTTCTAGCCGACCGCCGAATTAAACTTCGAGACATCGTTGATGCTGTAAACGTTTCAATTGAGCGAGTACAAAACATATTAGAAGATAAATTGGGTATGAAGAAAGTATCGGCGAGGTGGGTACCGCGTTTACTCACGGAGGAGCAAAAACGGAACCGACTGACTACTTCGGAGCAGTGTTTAGCAGTGTTCAAACGTAACCCGAAGGAGTTTCTGCGTCGTTTTGTGACCGTAGACGAAACGGGGTTCGCCACTATACCCCGGAAATGAAAGAGCAGTCAAAGCAGTGGATTTTAACGGGTGAACCTGCTCCAAAGAAAGCAAAAACCGTCCCATCGGCTGGAAAGGTCATGGCCACCGTTTTCTGGGATTCGCAGGGTATTATACATATTGAATACTTAGAAAAAGGAAGAACGATAACAGGGCAGCACTATGCCAATTTATTGGATGAATTTGAAGCTGTGTTGAAGGAAAAACGACCCCATTTAAAGAAGAAAAAAGTACTGTTTCATCACGATAGCGCCCCAGCTCATTCGTTTAGAGTCGTGATGGCCAAAATTAAACAATTACGATACGAACTATCGCCTCACCCCCCGTATTCTCCAGATTTGGCCCCATGCGATTTCTTTTTGTTTCCCAACCTGAAAAAATGGCTCGGTGGTAAGCGATTTAGATCAAATGACGAAGTCATTGCCGCCACAGAGGCCTATTTTAATGACTTGCCGAAATCATACTTTTTAGATGGTTTATTGAAGCTTGAGTATAGATGGAATAAATGTAAAGAGTTAAAAGGAGACTACGTAGAAAAATAAATGCATATTTACTAAAACGACTGATTGTTTTTTTCATAAACGGGTAGTTATCGAGCAACCCTCGTATATCTTGTCGTATGGAAGCGTTAGCCTTTTGAAACGTTTTTGGCAAATAATGTCGTCTTAAATTTGCTTTTGATGGCATACACACAGAATTTGCATAATGACCGTTCATGCATTTTTGAAGAACTCAGAAAAGTTTTTATTTTGCAATTGTTTCCAAGGTATATTTGAAGCTATCATGAAATTTGTTAAATCCATATTAAAGTCTAGTTGTGTCATTTTTGATCCTTCTCTTTCAATGTGCTTTTCAGTTTTTAAATGTTTTTCTATGTTACTTGGTTTAGCTGTTAAATTTTGCTGACAGCAGGAGCAAAACATTTTTTCATCTTTAACAACTAAAGAGGCCAATAAGTTGTTAGTGATTAATGATTATCAATCATCTAGATAAAACACTCTGCATGCAGCCGCTACGTCATACGTCTGTCATCGGCACCAAAGTTTCGCTGCCTGGTTATGACAAGTAACTTCAACGATGCGTCATTTATTTTTAATTTATCAGTCTTGATGATAAACAAGGTGAGTGTTTTCGACAAAGTAGTTTCAACCTTTTTGTTCTAAGTACACAAAGTAGTTAGGGTAACCATGATGGGGTCAAAAATTACGGAAATTATTAAAACAATGGTACAACGATTGCTATTATTTAAGCAACACGGAACATAGTTTGGATTATTAGCACTAGGTATAGGTAAGTTTGAAAAACATGTTTTGTATTACATCTTGTGTGTCAACCTATATATATATAATGTACAGTATATATTGTATAAATAAGTTGTTGAAAAATTTGATGGGTAAAATCGAAAGTCATAAGAGATGATTTTATCTATAGTGGTTATATGTCGATGCTGTGTTAATTGTTGCTAATACTGACTTTTATTTTAGACAGTTAATTATTATTTTGGTTTCAGCAGTTTTTTCCGAATATCCACGCGAATAGCCATCTGCATGGTCCATTCATGTTATTCGATTTCGAGTTCCGATTAGCTGAGATGTAGAAAAGTGGACATATAATGTTATAAACATTGAGGATAACTACCACCCTCGACTTATTTCTGAATATATTTTTTTTATGTTAAGTTCCTGTTGTTCTTAAACCTGTATTCAATAGTGATATTTTAAGCGCACCTGCCCTTTTTTTTCATCTATGAATATTGTTGTTATTATTTACTAGAATGTGGACTTGAGCTCTACTTTTACCAATCACTACTAAATTACTTGCAAAATAACTTGGTGCGTGTGACAGCTGGTGTTTCAAAATATCAGACTAGAGATGTGAAAGTATCGAAACTGGAGTCGATAAAAGTAATCTACACTTCTACACTAATATGATAAAAAGGGAAAGATTTGATTGTTTGTTTGTATTGAATAGTCTCTGAAACTACTTGACCGATTTGGAAAATTCTTTTACCATTAGAAGCCGACATTATCCCTGATGGACATAGGCTTCTTTTTACCGCGGGTAAATGCATCATTTCTACGGGAAAACTGGTAATTCGTGCGAAGCCGGGCCGGACAGGGAGTTATACTCGTATAATCACAGCTGTATAGAACAATGAATGTCGTCATAAATCCGATTATTTAGGCTTAAGCTAGTAGAGATACTTGTTTTGTGGCGATATTTTGGCCTGGGAGAGCAGTGGAGACCATGACGTATGACCTGTTAGATAACATGGTTCCGTCCCTTTTTTACTCGTTATCTATATAAACGTTAGTGATGCGCGACTTCGAATGATTTGACGAATCGAATAATTAGCGATTACTAATATCAATAATCGATTATGAAATTAGTAATATACTAATGTTGATAATCGAATGACAACTACTAATTAGTAACTAATGTCATTTTTTTTCACCCCACGGCCCACCCGTCACGCCTAACGAAACTAGACCTCTACCTACGTATATTTACTACGAATCGCGGCGTCAAGATATATTTGTGGGTGAGCGTTGAGGTGAGCTTAAAACAAGTTACAGAATAGCGGGGCTGGAAATGTGGGAAAATATCCCATCATGTCAAGAAAATAATAGGCATGATGACAGTAATTGAAAATCACTAAAATATGGTATTTTCTTAGTGCATTTTTAATCATAGAATTCGAAAATTGCTCATATTTTTTTATTAAGTAAGGGATTATTATTTATTTTGATAAAATTAGACTGAAAAATACGGACGCCCGCCATGATATGTTAAACACCAATCAGAGCGCATGACGTCACGTGTGTATAAACAAATACCCATAACGGCCATTACCACAGATTACAGAGAAAACTTACGTACTGAACGAATAGTAAGACAGGGATAGAACCATGTTATCTGTCAGATCTTTATACGTCATTGTCCCGCTTTCTCGCTCGCACGGCCGCGCAAGACTTGTAAACTTTTTAATTTATGTTCATTCAATGAGCAATTGAGCGATCTAGGTAGCAAACGTCAAAGGTCTGCGTTCTTTTTATACACACGTGACGTCACTCGGGACGCCATGACACTGACAAGCGTTTTAGCGCCAATTTGAAATTTAAAAACTAAAATGCATTTATTTTCCTACTTAACTGTTATATTCTCTTGAAAAATCTTATTCGTTGTACATAATTAATGTTTCTAAACATTATAGAACAGTTTTTCAAAATGTGTCATCATGCCTATTATCTCCACGTCTGTCGCACTTGCTCTAGTTCGAGCGACGAAGACGGAGATGGAGCTACACGAACTTTCGTTTCGCGGTAGCCCCCCAAGGTCGAGCATGAACATTTAATTGGAATCGTACTAAAACGTTCATACATTTTTTATTCGAACAAATCTTATACGGACGCATTGTATCATCAAAACTCCAGTGAATTTTGAATTTTCATTCTCGTTCTCTCTCGCGGCGGCAGCGGGCAGGGCAGACTAGGCAGAGTAGGCACATCACAGCATTGTACCTAGGTATATAATAATATATACCCTGTCCCGTTCCGTCCCGTTAGTGTTATTGCAAATTGACGAATATACCCGAATCATCCCGACGACGTTCCGACCGCATCCTTTCGGCACAACTCGGGCGCTATTGTGTCGACTTGGGCTCGGGGCAGGCACTCGGTCGAGTCAGTCGGGCGCTCCGCGTAAGTAAAATTAGCAATAGTAATTCGACTTGGGTCGAGTCGAGTAGACTCTGGCGTTGACGTTCATTAGTAGTTAGACTAGTAATCGAATGATTAATAGTAATTCGACTTGGGTCGAGTCGAGTCGACTCTGCGTTCATTAGTAGTTAGTGACTAATAATCGAATGATTATAAATTGAGTCGAATAAGTCGAATGATTACTATAATCGACTAATCGATTTAGTATCATTCGAAGTCGCGCATCACTAATAAACGTAAAAGTCCTGACTGACTGACTTATAATCAACGCCCAGCCGGATCCCATGAACCTAGAAAGCTGTTTTTATGACAACAGGTAGTTTATATGACGCAAGTACTCACGAAGAAGGCATTATACACACTGCTGAACAAACTGGGGATGTACATTTTTTTCTCGTTAAATTTTGTGGTGTATCGTTGGGTAGCTTGTTCAAAAATATTATGGGTTTTTATAAACCATTCAACTTAGTGGTTCATTTGTGTGATATTCACCCCCTGCCGGCTAAATGGGCCAGAGCTCCCGAGGATGCGTTGTGTTATTATTATCGTATGGCTTTATTCAGAGAAAAAATAATTAAATTTACAAAGGTTAATAATAAATTATAATGTACATTTATAGCTTAATATCTAGGTTTGTTAGCCAATCCCTGGCATCCGCGGTTATTGTATGCAGATCCTTCATGCCTCCCGTATAACGCCGCCTGGGGCATTCCTCCACAATGTGCGTCGTTGTTTGGTCTGGCGCGCCACAGTCACAGTTTGGTGAGGGCATGAAGCCCCACTTGTGGAGGTTGTGGTTACAGCAGCTGACGTCGGACCTTATTCTGTTTAGTGTGACCCAGATCTTTCGCGACTCATCTAGGCCGGGTGGTTCTTGTGTTGGGTTGATGTGGATGCTGTTGGGGAACTGAGTTTGTGTACTGAACGAGTTCCAGCTTTCCGTCCATTCCAGGTTAACGTCGAAAGATTCTGGGCCTTGGATTTGGGGGTCTGACCAGATAGGTCTACGAGATTTGAGGCGTGTGTTGGGGAGGTCATCGAGTGTTTTGTTAATTGGAAGCATTCCTTTCTTACACTTCTCCCATTCCCTCGAGGCGGCGTGTGTTCTGCGCATATCTGGCGGCGCAATATGGGATAGAACAGGGAGCCACTGTACTGGCGTTGGTAGTAGGCAGCCTGTTATTGTGCGCATAGCGCGGTTGAGCTCTACGTCCACTTTACCAGTGTGCGCGCTTTTATACCACACTGCGGCACAGTATTCGGCTGCAGAGTAGACGAGAGCCAAGCCAGAGGTGCGCAAAACACGGCCTCGTGCTCCCCAGGTTGTTCCTGCGAGTTTATTGATAAGGTTCACCCTGGTTTTTAATTTCTGACCTAGGTTCTCGAGGCGGGGCTTGTAGGTCAAAGACCGGTCGAGGGTAACCCCCAAGTACTTTGGGTGGAAATTATGCTGGAGCCTTTTCCCGCAAAACGTGACGCCTACCTCTCTTCGTGCAAGGCTGTTAGATAGATGGAAAGCAGCTACTTCGGTTTTTGTAGGGTTTGGACAGAGTCTCCATTTTGTGTAATACTTGTTAAGAGTTTCTAGATCTTGCAGCAGCAGCATTTCCCCAGTTTCGAAGTTCTTAGTTTGGACTGTGAGAGCCAAGTCGTCAGCGTACAGAAATTTGTCACATTTCGTAGCGGGCATGTCACGGGTGTAGATGTTAAAAAGGAGAGGAGCCAGCACTGATCCTTGAGGGAGTCCGTTCTTTAACAGTCTATATCGACTTTCCCTGTCTCCAAGAAGAACCTTGATTTTGCGCGGGCCTAGCATACTTTTGAGGAGGCAGAAAATCTTTGCCGATGGTATTACTTCGCTAAGCTTGTATAGCAGGCCGTCTGCCCAGACCGTATCGTATGCCGCCCTCAGGTCCACGAAAGCTGCGAGGGTTTTCTGGTTTCTCTGAAAACCCGCCTCTATATGGCTGGTGAGTGCAAGGACCTGGTCTGCACAGCTGCGACCAGCCCGGAAACCCGCCTGTTCGATGGATATTTCTTGATCCACCATATCCTTCAGCCGGTTGTACAAAAGGCGTTCCAGCAATTTATATGTAACGCTTAGAAGAGATATAGGTCGGTAGTTTGCTGCATCATCGGGAGTTTTTCCAGGCTTAAGAATCGCTATAACTTTAGATTTCATAAAAACAGAGGGCAGAGTGGCGGAGTTATAGATGTGGTTGAAGAAATCAGCCAGCCATCGGATTGCTCGTTTACCCAAGTGGGTGAGGAATTCGGGGTAAATATTGTCGATACCGGCTGCTTTTCCGCATTTCGTTTGCTTCAGAGCGCCGGAAACCTCTTCGGGGGTGAAGGAGCAATCTAACAGGTCATGTTGTTGTTTGGCGTGCACAGTAGTTCGATTTTTGCGTCGGATGGTTTTCGCGAAAACTTTATCAACCGGTGCGCTTTTTGTGACTTGTTGTGTTGAGTGTGTGCGTTGTGTTGAGAGCGAGGGAATTTGTTCCTTGAGCTGTCAATACGGCGAATCCTCAAATATATCAAGGGTCGGCAACGCCTATGTTACTCCTTTGGAGTTGCATGCGTCTATAGGCTGCGGAGTCCGCTTACTATCAGGCGGGCCGTACGCTTGTTTACCACCGTCGTTGTATACATGTAAAAAACAATGCCTGCTACTGGGAATGTGAATAAATCGTGACAAAATTAATTTAAAAGAAAAGCGGCTAAGTAGACATTACTAATTAACGAGAATACCGAGTAAGCGACCAACTTCAAAAATGTACTTGAATATTCCAACTTTCGTACAAATTCAGCCGACGCAACTGGCGCGTATCGATAACAAATACAGACAAGCAAGTACAGAACCCTACACTGCGCGTGACCCGACACGCACTTGGCTGGTTTTTCTGTAATTTGTAGACGCTGAATTCTCAGTACGAGTGCTAGTGCCTTGTATGCGATACGTTTTCTTTTCCCTCCTAAAATTACACTAACTCCAATCAAAATGGTTTATTGGTTTAATAAATCAATCTAAAGCAACAAATTAGAAATCATCTTTTCGATGTTCAGTCTCCATTTGTACTGTTTAGGTGGTTTCATTTATTATATTTTTAACTGTGCGGTTCCAGTTATTAATTACGTAATTAGGTATGTAAGGATAGGAAGGAACGGAGTTTACAAAAATGTTCGTTACTTACCAATTAATAAGTACCGATATAGGTACTCAAGAATCTCACGATCCATCAAGTCCCATCACTAAACGATCTCTCTGATGTTTCGTTACATGCATATTACGTTTACTTTTGAATTGTATTACTTGATGATAAAAATCTGGTAGGTCAAATTTATGTTCAAATATTTTATGGCAGTCATATTCAGGCTTATATATGGGTAAGGCCGCGAATTTTGACCAATTTGGACGTTTCAAATTTAACATGCTCATTAAAAAAAATTGGTAACACCGAGAGGTTTCAATTTTTTTTATTAAATCAAGCGATAAAAACTGTCAAGAACGCAAGTGACATAATTGATTTAAATCCTTTCAAATAAATAATAAAAATATATATCCGCCCAAAACGTAACGAAAGTTGATATTTTTTTTCGACCCTGTGTACTTAAAGCCCTGTTATTTTCACGATTTTCAACTTCTCATGATCATGCTTTTGTTTAAACAAAATTTTATGATATGACGATAGTTCTACCGATTGCTAAACATTTTTAATTAAATAATTTACTTGTTTTATCTTGCATTCTTTTATGGGACCACAATTCCACGTTTTCGTTACGATTACTTACGTGACGCTTTATACAGCTAGATTTATAGCCAATTGTGGTAGAAATTCGCTTTTGTGCACTGGCAACTCATATTCTAGTAGGGCAACACCAGACAGAAAACCTAACCTCCTCAGTTTTTTCATAAATCGCGGACGAAAGTGACGAGGACATAGTTTTTTGAAATACCGCTAATAGTGCTTGTGTGATTTAAAGGGTAAGTAGTGATTATTTTCAAGCGGTAATTTTTCATACGATAGGGGTTAATGTTATTCACGCAGGTGACATGTATTACTATATTCAAAATATCGTTATTTCACCATGATAATCAATAGTTTTTCAAAAATACGTTACACTTTCGTTACGAATACGTTGCATTTTTACAAAATGCAACGTATTCTTTGTGTAACGTGACGAAAACATGTGGTAAAGGGAAGTGCACACAGATAAATACGAACTAAAATGAGTTTTTATTTTATTTCCAACGACAAATACAGTACCTAAGTATTAATTTGAAATTGTAGGTATGTACAGTAGGTACAGGGATCAGCTAGCACGAGAGAATTGACCAATCCATCTACTATCCATATCCATACAAATCCATACTAATATCCAGGCTAATATTATAAATGCGAAAGTGTGTCTGTCTGTCTGTCTGTTACCTCTTCACGCCCAAACCCCAGAACCGATTTAGGTGAAATTTGGTATAGAGATAGTTTGAGTCCCGGGGAAGGACATAGGATAGTTTTTATCAACTAAATCATCCCCTAGGGGAGTGAAATGGGGGGGGGGGGTGAAAATTTGTATGGAGCTGCGATATAAACGAGTTCCACGCGGACGGAGTCGTGAGCAGAAGCTAGTATCATTATAAATGCGAAAGTGTGTATGTCTGTCTGTTACCTCTTCACGCTTAAACCAGTGAACCGAGTTAGATGAAATTTTGTCTAGAGACAGTTTAAGTCCCATAGAAACACATAAAAATAGTTTTTATCCCGAAAATCATCCCCTAAGGAGGTGAAATATATGGTGAAAATTTGTATGGAGCTACGATATAAACGAGTTCCACGCGGAGGGAGTCGCAGGCAGAGCTTCTGCGTGGCTTCTGCACTGGACTCCGTCCGCGTGGAAGTATTTAATGGAACGAGCGAGCAAAGCGAACGAAGTTCTATGCTTCAGGTTGGGCCAAAAATCTTTATGTCCAGTATCTGTCCCGTGTCCTTCATCCGTCTGTACGTCTGTTTTCCTCTATCGCATTTCCCAATCGATTGTCGTGAAGTTTTGTGAGCAGGTTCGTCCATTATAGATTTTTTTGTCGAGTAACTTTTTTGAAAATGAAAACCTATTGATAAACATTTAGTTAGTTTTTTAAAGCATTTACTTAATTAAAAATTGCTGTCGTGAAAATACTTTATTTGTAAGTATTTTGTGTTTTTTTTTTGAACATTTACCAGTATGATCTAAGCTTAACAACAACTTATGTTATGTTTTATAGTAACGTCACGTTTTTTTTTTATGTTAGTTCTATGTCACATTGGTCAAAATTCGCGGCCTTACCCATATATAGGTTTAAAGATCATTTATTCTCATGAAGAATTTTACAATTCACTTATTATGAGAACTTAAAATTAAACATAAAATATGGTAGTAAGTATAAAAAGAGGGTAATTCTATACATAAAAAGTGGGTAATTTTGCACAACACTCCGACAGCATTCTGCCGGTACATATTGTCAACACAGCTAGAAGATCCGTGCGCTGAGTTGTAAGATAACGAAATCATTGAGTTACGCAAACTGGAAGTGGCATAGCGTATTTGTTTTGTAGGTATTTCGTTTTGTCACTAGGTGATAGATATACATATATGATATCATTATTATATAGTATTTGTATTTATTTTGTTAAATTTGCAAGGTATGTGAAAGTCTGGTATAAACGGTAGTTTTTATTTTTTTATTTTATTTTTTATTATTATTTGTATAAGTACTATATATATATATAATATTTATATTTTCTTTTTAAATTATTGTTATTAAGTTATGACACGTTCTAAACATCGATGTTAATATATAAATTACGATATAATATTAGGCGATCAAGTTTCGTTTTGTTTAGAAAATGTGTTCGTGAAAGTTTCAATCAATATACATTTCCTTGTGTGTTCATATTTATTATATGTTTTTTGAGCATTTTTTTGAAACGATATACTGACTTTGTGTTCTTTATATGTTATATTGTTATATGTTATATGTATGTATATATTATTTAGACCGCATCAATATTTAAAAACGAAACGGTGCGTCAAGTGCATAGATAACCTCCTAGTGTCACCCGCACCAAGCCCGTTTTGCAAGCACTAACAATAGCCGATAAAATATAAATTACTTTCGATGAATTTTGTCCGGCGGTTGGTACCATGAGATTTTTTAGTAAAAAATTAAGTAAAACATTGAGGGTTGTAGGTACAATTACCTAAAGACAGAATGCTGCACACAGGAATGTCCTAACACTGACTATCATATTGATATAATAGTCAGACGGTACTCGTATATCAAAATATTAATAGTTCACTCGGTGGAGTTCGAAACAAACACAGTGCAAGTGCACATCCCAGTTCAATGAAATACAGGAAACTAGAACAGACGCTCAGATCAAACCAACGCTTCTGGGCACATCTCTATGTGTTTTTATATTACGTGCTTTGTTTAGGTAGATTTGTGTTGTTACGCATTATACGAACATTTTGTTATGGTTTATCTTAGCGTGACTTTTTTAAATTATATTACGTGCTTTGTTTAGGTAGGTTTGCGTTGTTACGCATTATATGAACATTTTGTTATGGTTTATCTTAGCGTGACTTTTTTAAATTATATTACGTGCTTTGTTTAGGTAGGTTTGCGTTGTTACGCATTATATGAACATTTTGGATTTTATTAAGGATGCTCATGAAAAAACTTTAAATTGTTAGTTCCACAACTACTTGTCTTTGTAACTACGGACATGTGAAGGAAATCGTTGGCACCTGAATAACAATATTTGAATACAATATTCGAAAATATTTCTATTGTTTTACCCAACATTTCGCTTATAATTACGTGACACTATATAACTAAATGTAAAATGCGATGCCAAAAGAAAACAATGAAAGCTAAGCAAAGAACACTTACATGAAAGAACAATGAGGAACAACGTATTGTGCGGGAGTCATGCAGCTTGCGTGCTCCTGTTCTGCTATCTAGTGACTGTACAGGCTAAAACAAGGATAACAAAACAATACTTCTGTGTCAATGGATTTTCAATGATGCCATCATCACAGATATAAGAAATAAAATGTAAGCAATGGAGTGTCTTAGATTATGTGGTGAGAATTAAAGAGATGTTGAATTAATTGAAATAGATAAATCTATTTGTTTTATAGTAAAACTGTAACAAAATGTAATAGAGAGAGAGAGAAAGGGTGTTGAAAGGGCGTTTAATAGCGTACATGTAGGTGCAATTAAGCGAGGCGAATGTGGGTGCTTACGCGATCTTCTCGGAGGGCGAGCGCCACGGCACGTCGTCGTCCAACTCGTCCTCGCTCTCGTCCGGCTCGGCGTCCTCGTCGGCCGCGTCGCATGGGATGCTCAGGCTGCTCGTCACCATGTCTGGCACTGGCAGGATCGACGGCCTCCTGCTGCCTGCACCCGCACAACACAATCAACTGACACCCTCATTCTCGCCCGCATGTGTCCCTACCAGGCTCCACGTACCACTTTGTCAGACGCCATGAACACTTTGGGCGCTATGCACGTAAGCTCTTTCCTCTACAAATGGTCTTCCCATAACATCGGCTACGAGCGTAGCGCAATGAATTTGTTGGAAGTGAATGTGTTAAGGTGCTATGTACGAAAACGCCTTTATTAAGTATAGACAAAGCGGTACCTTCTGCCTGGGAACGACACAACAAAACAAAAGAAAAAATACTTGATGACCATAGATACCTCGGCGGTAATTCAGGGGGGCATCTGGACTGAGGAAATTAGTGTTATCTGGTTTGGGCAATAGTAGATGACTGTCTGTAGCACTATCCGTGCCAGGAGAATCTTTAAGGTACGTCCTCGAATCCGAACCAGATGTGCCTTCGCCGTATTTCGCTGTGTACGACAGGAAAAAACATGAATGGCGATACTAATAATCTATTACTATAATAATGTACAGTCACCGGCATCAATATACTTATGCCGAAACAAAGCCTGCAAAAATATCTGACACGTCCTTATGGCATTAGACATAGAGTCGTGTCAGATATTTATGCGTGCTATGTTGTGGCAGACCTTATTGCTGGTGACTGTACGAACAGCACTTAATACTATGCCTATTTTCCATATTTAAAACAGTAGCGAGGGACAATGATTTATGTAGGGCAATGTTATGTCGAATGAGTTTCGAATAAGTAATAAAATGCATCACTTCAAAAAATTTGAGCAGATTACCAGGCATCATAAATCTGGATCTACATTGCATAACATTAATACCAAGACTGGCGCAACCTATGACAATAACAAGTCGCAATACATGAACACAACAACGGACCAGGATCGGAGTGATGTGCACGTGGCGCATGGTTGCAAGACCGTACGGTTGCTTCTGCTATGCTAACTATGCACCAAGTGGTCGATATTTCTTACGGGTAACTCATTATCTTGTAATGTGCCCTCTGTGCTTAGGGTTACCAGACAGAAATTGGAAAAGTCCATGAGCGGAATTCGATATGTCTTATAATAACAACGCGGGCCATTGCAATTCGTATGACGTGATTATCAAAGAACCTTGACATGCCAGAAAAAGCGTACCGCTGGTAACCCTCTGCGATATACCTAATTTCAAACAATAAATACCTAATTCTATAAACCAAACATGCAAAGCATAGATTTTCTTAACCTTTTAATTGCCGGACGAAAACAGAAATAATTCGCACCTCGCGTATTTGTATACTGTTGGTCATATATCAGACAACGGCGATTAAAAGATTAATGCTTGAGAATTATTCAATGTAATAGATTACCTAAACCTACAGCATCAAGAACTAAGAAATCGTTTATTGTTAATTATATGTGTCCTCAACAGAAACATTTGTTAACGTCACCATTTTTAAGGATGTTACAGATTTGGACAGAATGTACTACGTCAGACGGAAGTTCTAAAAATCACTGGAGTCTAGAACAAAACAAATTATTCCATAGTGGTCTCGTTAAGAAAATCTCTTCGTTGACCCTTTGCCTTTAGAGGTTTAATTGGACGGTTTCTGTAACAATTAACTCACGCAATGACTGTTTGATTTGATGAATGATAACGGGCTGCTCTGATTACTTAAGTATACGTATCGTGCTAATATTTATCAAAAAATCGTAAACCCGAAGCGAATACACAATAAATAGAAAACAGATTGAGTTGTCGGGAGTAGACTACTATTATTCCCAAAGCCAGCTGGCCTTATAACAAGCGCACTCATAGCTGTAACAAGCTACGTGAACCGTTATTATTTTAGCCATCGGGCGATGTTTATTTATTTATCAAAACACAGACCCCGCATAACGAAAAATAAAACATTGAATAATAATCAGGCTTTTAATAATATTCGGTAGCTAATAATACATTTTCAAAGCTTAGCACCTTCACGAACAGTCAGTGTACAGTGTACGTGCATGTCGTAGACCAAATGAAATAAAAGATGACTGAAATGATTTAGCATCCGTGTTCGCGAACGTGTTAAGTGTTAGAAGCTTCGCCGCGTGTTTCAGAAAACAGCGCACACCAGGATGGGCACAAAAACGTGAACTTAGCCTGATCGAAATGGTCTTACTTTTTTTAGTTGTTAAACAACGAAGTCTCTTCTTATTGTGTTAACAGTCAAATTGATGGGTAACTAAGTCGATTGAGTTAATAACTTATTTGTCAATTTAATTCTGATCGGTAACGTAAGTTTTCTAACGAGCGGAAATCAGCTGTAATTTTCCCATACATAAAATTACATTAATACGAGTACCTATTGCGAACGTTACGTAATCGACCAGTAATTCAACTTACAAAATGTCATGGCCTTTATTACAGTCAGAGAGAGACCATGTGAAGCTAGCGATATCGAAATGACGTGATGACGCGCGACTGTGCGTGAAGTCAAAAACCCCAGGGACCTAATACTACGTCAAGTTCCCGGCGTGTCATAGGGATATCCCCACTTTCATGTCTCTCTCTTTTGAAATCAGTATGACAGACGCGTAAAACTAAAGCAATATCCTGAGGACGTCCCGTTCAGTCAATTAACACGAATGGCTTCGGTTACTAGCTAGGTAACAAAGATAATGCAAATCATTGCTTAATTGTTAGAGTCTGGCCAGCACATCATGCCAGTAGAACGTAGCATGTCAGGACATACTGGAAATACTGATACAATGTACCACCCGCTTTATTTAGCATGACATTACTGTATGCGAGAAAAATAATTAAAGTGGACATTTTGGTCTACTGTCCATACTAATTTTTTTTCATTTAATCCAAATGTATAAGTATATACCAGTATTTTATACTTTTCAACACAATTGCTCGTAACGTACCTCTTATTGTGTCGCTTTTAGGCTCATAATCCTGGATATTAAAAACGCGTGTTTTATAACTTTACAACACTTGTGTGTTATGGTTATATCCCGATTAAGTCACGTTGGCACCTTGCAGCAAGATATATGCATGAACACGGTGCATTCTTAAATTAACCAGGTTGTACAGAATGTACAGCTTTTTTTTTAATTTTCGGCAAATGGATTCTTACTCGACTAAACAAATTAAATCCTTTTTGTTAATTAATTGACTATTTCTTTTTGTATATGATATGGAAACGTTTAATTTAGTAAAACTATTCACTTTAAATAACATTCTACATGAATTAAATACAGATAACATATTAAAATGAAAATATAATTTTATTTTGTATTGGCTGTTTAGAGATTTCTGTGCCCACACTGCGCAAATTTCACAAAAAAAAAACTGTTGGGTGCCAATATAGGTTATATTTTGATAGGTTATTTATTTCACAAATATTTGTAAAATTTGTTTATACGTGTTTGGTTATTATCAAAAATGTTGACTCGTGGTGACTAGAAAAGTGATAAATAGAATGGACGCCACTGGAAATTCTTGGCGATGTGCAATTGTGAGTAAAAACCTGTTGTCATCTTAATGATTTGCTTAATGTAAAGTAAATAATTTGGCAGGCCAATAACATTTTCATCTTATGAAAATGATTTTTTCCTCGCAAAATGTGTTGAAAAACGTCGTATGATACGCGTGAGCTTTGATAATTACATCCTCGGCTTCCTTATCACGCTCACCTGCGGTTCGCGTGAACAATTTCGCCTCTGATGTAATTATCAACCTACCTCACTTGTATCACAATGTACTATTTCGTCAGGGCGGCTCCCTATGAAAAGTCATTGTCTCTTTTAGGCAAAAATGAGTTACGACTACGGTTTATATATACACTTAAGTATACGTCGTGCCTGATCTAGACCAATTTTTCTTCGCAGTACGTTAAAAAAGCGACATCCAACAATCAATTAGTAACCAGCGCTTGTCAAAAATATTATTCACGGGCGTACAACGTGTATCTAAGCATTTTCTGTATTGAATTGGTACCAAAGTGTGACAGGGTGCTGGCCAGACTGTTAATTACAAGTTGTTATTAGGTAACCAATGACACATTCAAATTAATTAGCGGATTGTAGGGGCTTCGGTTTTCTGCATTGATCAATGTAATACTTTCTGGAATGTTTCGGTGGCTTTTACAGACAGACTAAGTATGAATCACAGACCATATGTATTAATAAGTGTCGCAAGGACGATTAAATGTAGAATTTTTTATTTCTTTAACAAACATTTTGTAGATTGGGCTCTAGATTATCTATTAGTGTTCATATTTAAATTTATCTATTTTTGATATTTAAAGTTACTTGTAAAGCAAGTTGTTATACATACGTTTAACGTATCAAAACTTAAAATCTCTAATAAGGTTTACAGTTTAGTCTAAATTCAAAAAGTATTCCAGGTAGTTTACGTTGACTAATTCTAAAGTAATCAACTCTATGGGCACTCCAATAAACATTCCAAGCATGCGCACCTACTATATTGTCACAGATTAACTGTGAACAATAATTGCTTGCTTGGAACATTCATTGCAAGGGCAACAAGACACAGAGCGACTTAAGCGAATGCAATAAAAAGTAGACCGAATACACGTGTGGATAAGCGGTAGGTGGAGTTGTATTCGGTGTACTTGGCGTGTTTATCCAACTGTGACACTCACAGCCAGCGACAGTAAACTTAGCGGATGAGACAGTATTAGCTTGGTTGATGCGTGATGGCGATGCGTTTGGTGTGGAACTCGCGGGAGCTTGGAGAATCACTTGTGGGAGTTCGTATTGAGCGACGTTACTACCGTCAGTGTTTTTCTGCTGGCCAGAGCCCTCCTCCAGGTCGCCGGGCTTCTTGTCGTTCGAGAGCAGGCTACATGCAGTTTGGTCTTTGGGTATAGTAGGTTTGTTCTCGATTTGTTTTTCTGATATAACAAATGCAGAATTTTCTTCCTTTGTTATACTCATGTAGTAACAGGTATCGCTACTTTTCATGATATGTCGAGGTCCAGGATTTAAAAGTATGGTTTCCTCATAAAATTCGGGTAATTCGGCCGGACGTACCCCCACTAAGGCCACACCGTACCTTGAAAGCATAGTTACACATTGTTAGTTTCCTTAAAGCTCTAATTATTATGTCACTAATAAAGTTGTTATACTCCAAATAACGCATACTTTCTGTGAGAATGAAAACTCGCGTATGTAAAGCTTTTCCCTTCGTATTCTCCAAAAAAACGACTGTCTCCCAAAACAATGTGATAAATCTCATTTCCGGAACATTTCCCGTACAGGCGATGCCATTCCTCTGGAGACTGTTGTCCTTCCCTGTTCATAGAATGATTAGTATTAGAAGTACAGGTAAAGCGGTATCTTCTGCCTGCGAACGACACAAATCGACTTAAGCAAATAATGTACATACATACTTTAATAAGTACGTACATGGAAAACATTCATGACTCAGGATCAATTTTCATGCCAATCACACAAAAAAAATGCCTGGACTACCATAGCTTCGTGGGCATGGTAACTTGCAACAATGCTAAAGTGGCCGACACAATTGTAGACGCTGTCAGCTATACTCACTGTCCTCTGCTGGTGTGCAGCAGCAACGTGACCAGGGTGGACGCGCCGGGACAAGTGCAGTTGTTAGCCAGCAGAGCGTACTTAAATTCATCCTCGCACACAACGAACTCTGCAAACTTAACATGTAATTTGTTCTCTGGCCTAAATATTTGCACATACTGGGGAACGTCTGGCGCAAAATCTTTAACCGCCCATGATCTGTTGAAACAAGTGAAAGTTACAACATAATACAATGATAGGAGAGTTATTTTATAGTATCAAAAATAAACGTACAAAACAGAAACAAATAAAATAATGGCACTTCAAAGGGGTAGTCTCGTAACGATTGGAACGCGCGTTAGGTAGATCCAGTGTCATTTTTCCATATAAAAATTGACATATAGATCCACTTAACATACGTACATAAATGTTACCGTTCAACACCGGAGGACTTACAAAATTACACGTTTTAATGCAGTTGCCGAAAAGGTGTTTTTTACACATCTTTGCAACAGCAAGGCAGATTTGCAGATATCAGGCATTTGACACTGCCTAAAAAGTAGTTTTTAAAATACCTCAGTATAGTGTGTTCGTCGGCCGCGGTCTTGTCGGCATAGTTTCTGGCCGCGAGTACAAAACAAGCCTCCGCCTCGTTCATGCGCGCTCGGATCAGGTCCGTGTCTTTTAAGCAAGAGCCTTGTATGTAAATAACGCGTTGAGCCCAAATTGGCACCTTGAAACAAACAATGTTGTCCATCATCTCACTTAGTTTAAAAAGGAAGATTTCGTAGGTACGTTTAGCATTGTCTCTTGCAACTAGGGTTGCCCGGTGTCCGGCTTTAGCCGGACATGTTTGGCTCTTTAGGGCCGTGTCCGGCCAAATATTCACTCGTCCGGCCTGTCCGGCTTTTGTTAAGCTTTTTGCCTGGCGGCCGCGTAACGCGCGCGAGTTAAAACTTGAACGCTAAGCGCAAGTAAAACGTGCCGTGCCGTGCCGTGCGTGTGTTGTGTGACTAGTGCAGCGGTTGGCAAGGCGGTGCTAAGTTAATAATTATAGTTTATTAGGTTAAACAAGGTATCTAAAGGTTTCTCTTGAAAATGTTACTTCGATTTTTAAGTATGCAATTCATGAGAAAATAATAAGTAGGTACCTGTATGAACATGCCAAATATCTTCTTTGTCTTGTTTTCCATAACGCAGATCTCATTAATTGTAACTACAGATACAAATTATAGGTTTTTTTTATATTTGTCCAGAATGGATCTTTTTGTTTTTGACTGATATAAATATGTATACCTAGTCTCTTAGATTGTGAAAGTTTTATGAGAATGTGTACGAGTAGTAATGTGATTAACGAATACACAATTAATATAAGAAAAAAAAAATCTTTTGATATGCATGAAACCGTAGTTTTTCCTGACTTTCATCCCCTTTTTACTTTTCACTACCTTGAGAGATGATTTTCGGAATAAAATCTAACTTATCATCTACTCCGTACTAAAATTCATTCAAAACGGTACGATTGTTACGGCGTGAAAAATGCAAAGATAGACAGACAGGGTTAGTTTTGCTTATATTATGATTATTATGAATGGTCCGGCTTTTAGAACGTAATGTCCGGCTTTGAAAAAGCTATAATTAGCGCAAAAAAGGTCCGTCCGGCCTTTAGGGTAAAATTACCGGCTTAATTAAGTGCCGAGTCCGGCTTTTGTATTTTTCCACCTGGCAACCCTACTTGCAACACAAATTATGATGTCAGCAACAAGTCGCAATGTTTTTATGCATAATTATATATTTTTTATATGGATAGTCGTTAGATTACTCTTAGTTTTTCATTGAAATACTATAGTACGTTTTTTTAGGATTAGAAATACGGTAAACAAAGAAGCAGTCGTCGTCAACCTTTTTTGCTTGGGACAAATATTAGATGTTACGAAGTCCTTAACAGAACGAGAACTTATGAGGCCTAGTTATTTTGTAGACGGTAGCAGGCAATATTCGGGCAGCTTCAGCCGTTTTTTTTACTAAATCTACCTTACCCGGAAATTCATCCTTACTGCAAAGTTCACACACCAACTTGTAAATGTTGACCACCATACGTTTCTCATTTGTAGTTAATGGACTCTGTTTCTGTATGTTTAGTTTAGGAGTCGGTCTTTTTTGCAAGCTACTTGGGTCTACCTCTGGTTGGTTCACCGCAGTCCGGACGCCACCATACACAGCGAAAAATAAAATCTTCATATTAATTAATAAATAGATACTCGTATAATAATCTCGTAATCTGAATTCAACAATTTGTTGATTACCAAGAAAACAAAAAAAAGAACGTGATACGATTGAAAATTTTGACAATGTCGACAGCGAAAAAAACAAACCGATCGTTTCAAACCTCTTCTTCTTTAGGTTTTTTTATTATGCAACCTTTCCAGAACTGAATAACGAAATTAAAATTAGCGAGTCAAAAAATAAATACTTTCAAAATAAATACATTATTTATAGATATAAATAATGAAAACACTTCTATAACTTTTTTAAGGCTGTTTGTGATACTTTGATAGTTGTGTGGCATAAAGTGTTTTAGGTAAAGACCTCGTGCGTGCTTTATCCTTCTTTCTAATGCTAAAAAAAACGCACTATAAGTAAGTACTTCTTCTTGGGTATAACATACTAAATAAATGTAGGCTGTCTTATGTTTGTTTTTGTATTTGCGTTTTTTATCTACTGAGTAAGTATTTCTAAAATAAATAGTAAATATTTTATTAGGAATATGATATTTTACTAAGGCAACTTTTTGTATATTATGGTCATAACTACGTTAACTAAAGACGTATTACCTGCAAAATCATTCTCATCGTGGTGTCTAGTTCCATCGGCGATAATAATACCACATAGTAATCTTGTAACAAAGGATGAGCATAAAATTCGTTAAGGAAATCCATGATAGTGTCCGCGTGAAGGGTAGTGGAACACACAACGACATGTTTCTCAGACTGCGCGCGGTGGGAGGAGTAAGAGCCGCCCAGTTTCTGTCTCTCCATCCAGGTGAACGCTAGCTGCTCGAACTGGAAGTAACAAAAGGAAAAAAATGTTGATAAGAAGAACCATTACTTTTTGAACCCCGTGGTCCTTTGGATGACGACGATATTCAAAAATAGACAAAACATGCGCTTAAACGTACCAATGACGCGTATTTCGCGAGAGGCAACCTGAGGCTCTATTATAAGTTTTACCGAAAAAAACGTTACGACCGCGTTCGCGTTTAGCTATCAAATCCCATACAAATTGACGGTAAAACACAAACGCGATCGTAAAGTTTTGTTTCGGTAGAACTTTTACTAGAGCCTCGGATCGCTCGCGGTTTTTCAGCTCCCGTAGCGTTGTGGAACCGCCGTTTGCAACCCAAACTGAGTCAACTTGGACTGGGACGGAATTGGGAGACTCGAGAGCTCAACTACCGCGACCCATCCCGATGCCTCTTGGACACTCCAACTGCGCGTCATTGCTCTGAATAACTAATAGACATTTAATGATGAAACATATAGTTTTCATTTGTTGGGCTTCGTCTACATGGTACCTAGATACGTTATTGGGCCAGGGACAAACAAGAAATATGGTAAGTCCTCGAATGAAATCCGTTAGATCTAATCGTCTGTCATAAGTTGATACTATTCGTTAAGCCATGTCATTTAAATGGATAATAAGGAAGTAATGAGTATCCTAATGAAATAACACAGTCCATTTGCATTGGTACGTACATGCATACCATGCGACAGAGATTTAGAAAAGACATTATTTTATAACTACTATAACAATTGTTATCAAATGAACGCACGGGTCTCGCGATTGAAGGTCGTAGTCCTATATCTATCACTCCTTTTCGCTTGGCTCGTCGTTGTACTTAACGGAGCCCTTCCTTAAACTACAATGATTATTTTAAGAGATATTACTAAACGCAGATAATAAATAGTACCTATGTCTGTCACAGGCACGCCGTGTTACATAACAGCTAGCTGTTTCACAAAGCTTTTTTTTGTACTCGTCGACTTTAATGTGTGAGTTAAGACTTCGTACACCAAACTAAAATCACATACTTTTTACTATGGAGGTCCCAACTCAACATTATACAACTGTGTAGATAACTAAAATGAATTCGACCAATCACGTGGCGCCTTTACTGAACTAAAATGTATTCGACCAATAGTACGCCATCATGAGATAAGTCAAAATTAAAAGACATCAACGCACAAAAAACAAATAGTCGTTGGCTGCACTTCGTTTCAACAGGGCTTAGTTTTTCAATAGATTAGTTTGTTTAATTACTTCAGTTGACTCGTAGAAAAAGTATTGTATAAAATAGTTATATTATTGGCTTTTTAAGTCTCGTACCTTAATTAGGCTACTCAGAAAGCTTCGTGGCCTAAACGTGGTGCTCGACTGAAAAAGCATACATTATATAACGATTGCATAAAATACTATTGTAATACGGTGCTGGGGCGGGTTGACGATCAGGCGGCTTGAATACCGCTGAATGAAAATCCGCTGGAATGTGTTCGACGCTAATCGTTCTTCAATACGAGTAGCAGTAATGTAAATCCAACGGGCAACGGGTCATTAGGCGCAGCTTTGGAGATTTTTAGTTCCCATTTTCAATATTCACCTACTAAATACCTACGTACCCTTACTATTTACTATGGGCAGCACTTTATAATTACAAAAAATACAGCAATTTTAGCGATTTCACTACTAAGTACCGACATGGTTAACACGACAACATAGACTTTGTTTCAACGAATCCAAAATACGGCATATCTAATAGGTAAATACAATGATGTAATATAATAATGAGGTAGATACGTTCTCTATATGAAAGACCGTGTTTAAAAATGGCCAGGCTTACGCACACATGAAAGAGGTGCGAATATTGCAACTACACACTAATATGGGTATGAAATGAGAGCAGGACGGTATGCTTATTTCCGGGAGCGAAAAAGAGACAAGAAAATGTGTTGTGACGTAAGATGCAGAGAAACTATACTTGTCTCTGTTTCTGACACAGAAATAGCCATAGCATGCCGTCTCATGTAAGCGAGATGGCATGCTATGGCTATTTCTGTGTCAGAAACAGAGACAAGTATAGTGTATGTATACAAAGAGTATTAATAAATCAGACTAGACACTGCGTGTTATCATATTCTCGTTACGTCCTATTGTACAATTTATACGCTTCGATTTAAGATGCTCGGCTCTTCACACAAACATAGTTTCTTTCTTGAGAGTGTCGAAATATACGTTTTTTGCTGGCATAAACGGCCGTCAAGTGACCATTTCAATCAATACCTACGACCGCATTATAGATATATATCTATCTGTCAATTTCTATATATCTGTCTGTCTGTCAATATCTTTATATCTGTCAATATTCTCCCTATCTCTCTCACTCTCTCTCTCTCATTTAAAGTTGTGTAGGTACTTACTAAACGGGCAATCACATTTATTATAACAGAGGCATTTTAAGTTTTATCAAGAAGGAAGGGATTACACGCATAATGACATATCTACGCGAAACGACACATACGCAAAACGACACATACGCAAAACGACACATACGCAAAACGACACATACGCGGAATGACACATACACGGAACGACACATACGCGAAACGACACATAAGCCTATTTTCCTCGTAGCCACACTGTTTGGTTCTGGCGCTTCGCCGGCCGCTGCCGCGGCACGCTCGCTTCGCTCGCTCGGCTTGCGCGCCTAGGCTCATCGTACAACTAACACTCCTCCTCGCTTCGCTCGTCGTCGTACCTACACCGACATGCCTTAGAGTAGTATAGGATAGATATGTGTCATTCCGCGTATGTGTCGTTTTGCGTATGTGTCGTTTTGCGTATGTGTCGTTTAGCGTAGGTGGCGTTCCGCGTGGTCAAAATGTGTCATTATGCGTGTAATGTACTTTATCAATCACGAATCTTATCCCTACGATCTTAGACCCTCTGTTTATGTGGTATTCTTTGATCGGCACAGATATTGCGTCTCTGTCGCACCCACGCGTCGGGTATATTTTTGTTGAACTCAACATCATCTGGAAATTTCTTTTATGCACGTAATAATTGAATACGTAAAATGTATTAATATTTTAACCCTGCAGCTGTGGCGAAAAAACATGGCCGCTTACCCACGTCTGTGGCACCCTCCGAGGGGCGCTCCACCGACAAGGTTTGTGGGGTGAAGGGATTTGGTAAAACTAAATTTTCTTTAGTTTTTTACATAATCACAGCCAGGATTTTGGATGAAACTCAAACTATATTAATTTATCTAACTGCAACGATATATCATCGTTTCATTAAAGTCGTATTAAGGCTATCTAGCTGACCTCGTCACCAGGTCACCGAAGTTTACGACATATTTTGTTTATTATAAATATAATGAATTGGTTTTTTGGGGTGTTAAATGGGCTTAATTTGAAGAAATTAGTGTTATGCTTATTCTAAAAACATAAAATGGCAGGCTCGTGAGTATTTTTTTTACACTAGACCATTTGATATATTCTACCAAAATCATCCCTACACCCAGAAGTTGCTCGTGTGGGCTTCGATTTAGATGTTTATATCTGCAGTGTTTTATACTGGATGTAATCAAATTCATGCCTAAACAATACATTTGGGTCATCAACTAGGTGAAACTGTAGCTTTTTTCATTCTAAGTGCAGCAGGTTTTATGTGAGAGTAAAATGAACAAAGTATGTCTACTTTCATACAAAATGACCTCTTCCAAACGACTGCAATTATCACAGCAACTATATGTTTTGAACCAGACAAATAAGGTTTCTTAATATTCCCATGAAGTATACTTTTAGTTTAAACTATAATATAACCATCGGTTAAACAAAAATCACATCAAAACACGATCTAAAAACAGTATAAATCAAGGTCATAATTAGTATAGAGTGCGGATCGTAGTGACGTCACGAGGTATCATGTGGGCATCCCTCGGAGGGAAATTCCCGGTCGGTTAGGTCCCCCTCTGAGGGGTTTGTTATGATCGTTTCACATTTCAATCGATTTATTTACTTTCGTGCCATTTTTAATTTCATTTAAGTTCATTTTAAACAAATGTATGATAACTAACGGTAATTTTAATAGCTAATAGTAATATTAAAGCAGTAGAAAAGCGCTAAAAAAAGTGTTGCCAAATTTTGACCATGAGTAGGTATGTTGTGTTAGTCACGGGTTTATTACAGTTAACCCGTTTAAATAACACTTGTTTTTATGCAATTCTAAAGATTACTTACATGTCTACAAAAACTGTCCTTCTGGCACTAAAATTCATCACTAAACCCATTAATTTTCACTCGCGAACACCGACCGTATCAAACGTGCCACTCACTGTCTTAGACTAACGACCAAATTACTTTTTTCCTCCATTGGCCATTGAAGTTTTCGCTTGCTAGCTGTCTCGCTTCATTGGCTATACGTTTCAATGGATTAAAGCGAGATCGATACTCGAATGACGGTTGTATTTCTAAGAAAGTAAGCAAAGCCATTGCGCCCCTCCGAGGGGCGCTCCACCGACGTGCAGGAAAAATTATGAAGCCCACAGAGGGATGACCACAGCTGAAGGGATAAAAGTAGATTACTTACGAATGATACGTTATCCCCTGGCTTTTGTTGGCTGTTTTAGTATAGTTAGTGAAAAATCGCATCACACACGACGGCATCTTTTATATTTTGCGCTGCAAATCTGACAACTGCGACACGTTTGCATGTAGCCATTGACGGCGCGATACTGAGGCGAGGTCTGCCAATTGCATGAGTTTTAGTGTGCCACTTTTGGAGCGCTTGTAACATATCTACCTAATTTTTATATTACATCATTGGGTAAATAACAAAGACAGACGTTTTAATTTCGCATTTTAATAATGTAGTAATATCATTAGCAGTAGCTACGGCTTTTGTTTGGCAATAAACTGCGAAGTAGAAATTAATTACGAACGTGTTTCATGCGCTTCGCGCCCTACAGGACGACGACGTCAACGTACTCGTACTCACGTATAGGTGTACAATACAGGTGATAATAGGCGTAAGTTAATTGTCTAAGTGGGGGGCACGTATCCTGCCGTTTCGGCAAAAAAAATTCGCCAAATTTCACTTCCCACAAAACTTATGGCAGTAGTTTCATTTCCCAAAAGAACAAATAGCGCATTTTTGTTTCGCATTTTGTTTATTTGGTCAAAATATCATCTGGCATCATTTTGCTTTGTCAAGTGTTATTAAGACAAAAGTTTATTAAGCAAACACTTTGTTTGGGCTAATATTATTTCCAAACAAAACATTTACTCAAATTTTCATTTCGCACACTTCAAATAGCATAACTTTGACAAATATTTGAAAAAATATGCTTTGGTTGTAAATTTATTTCATAACCAGATCATTCCAATTTTTATTATTTCATAGAATACTGTTCAGGGAATATTATTTGGCAAATGATTCATTTTGTATGAATTTTAAATGTCAGAATAACAAAACAACGAATTTCGTCTGATAAAGGGTTAATTAAATTAGGGCAGCCTGAAAAAGGGGACTCTGGGGCGTGGCCCCTACAGTAAAAACAAACAACCGTAACAATTGTATAATAAGAAGGTTAGGTTAGGGTTCACTTGTGTCCCACAGAGCGGAAATAGGCACCCCGCGAAGCGGGGTGACGTCGATACGCTGGCGGTTAGGTTAGGTTAATATAATTGCCATGGATAACGGTGTATGCCAACTATTTTAATTTTAAATAATAGTACTTACTAATAATCCTTGTAATAATGTGTATGTTAATTACAAAACTACCTGCTTAACGCTACGCTACTTAATGCTACTGCAAAACATGTAATCTCACTCAAATACATTTCGTATGCACTACACAATTAGGATATAAATCGTATGCCATGCAATAATTTGGAAAACGAATGTTTTTCAAGTTCAGAACCAAATGATACGTTTGACCAAATGAAACTTGACTTTATAAAACTTTGCCAAACAATAATTTGCGAAGTAATATTTTGCCATAGGAGATATTGACAAGTGATAAAATGCGAAACAATAATTTGAATAGTGATTTTTTGCCAAATGATCATTTGGGAAGTGACACTTTGGAAAATATTTTTTGCCCATACATTAGAGAACCCTACGTCTCAAAACACCATAATACAGTAGCTTACTGGTGAAACTTTACATCAGGGTTAAAAACGGTCGGCGATGAATACCTGTGTGGGTAGAACGACGAGCGCGACTCCTATCATTATCACCATGTACAGCTGTGACGGCCAGATGTCGGGCACGAAGTCCCCGTACCCCACCGTGGAGAACGTCACCACCACAAAGTACGTTGCTTGGAACAGGTTCAGGTGCCGGTGCCCCGCCCTCTGGAAGTGCTGGATCCCACATACACTGAAAGGTTAAATTATTAACATCAGTATGCAACATTTCACCGACAAGCTTTTAATTAATCCTCGTCATTTGTTGTAGGCACTCATGTAGACTATAAGGTAGATTTTAATTAAGTACGTTTCGGTCGTGAAGGTGATAGGAAAAACCTTATGATTTGGTCACACATTAGGGCCTATGCAGACTGCGTTTTTTTCACTCGCCGTAGACGCGCGTTCCCCTACTAAATACCATCAGGTAAGTAAGGGATCGCGCGTGAAAAAAACGCAATCTGCATAGGCCCTTAGTCGCATACATTTATGTATTTAACATATTGTTAATGATTTTATGCTATCCCTGCTATAGGAAAAGGGGACGAGATAAACAATAATACTCGTATAATAACGTGATTAAATAGCGCCTTCACACAGCTCACATTCATTTCTTTTTCACTTCTCATGCTCAAAAAGTGCATCATATTAGACTTGGCAAGCGGGGCTAAAGTAGTACATTTACCCTAGGGGCTTTAGCTAGGGGGAAAATATGTATACATATTTATGACTTATAAAACATTTTAATTTGACCACTCACAACAGTTCAATATTACATCCACCAATCACAACTCTTTAAAAATACATTAGTATTTGCTATCTACGAACCAGAATACAGCTAGACATTAAAATCGACCAATCAGGAAACAGAATTCAATTCAAACATTGGGTGTTTTTCAAGCGTGGTTAACTGCATACATGAGTCATGTATGCAGTTAACCACGCTTGAACGTTTGGATGGAGCTATAGTCGGTCAGAGGCGTTTATTTTTGTAATTATTGTAAATTAGGGAATGAAAAATTCCTAATGTATGAATTGAATTCTGTTTCCTGATTGGTCGATTTTAATGTCTTACTGTATTCTGGTTAGTAGACAGCAAATACTAATGTTATTTTAAAGAGTTGTGATTGGTGGATGTAATTACATGACATAAGCTATGAAGATTGAGCGGGATAGACTACGCCGCTATTAGACGGTCAGAGGCGTTTATTCGTCTTGTGAATATTTTGTATCTGTGTCAAAACAGTTTATTAAAAAGAATGGCGCAAAATTGAACAATCTTTTCGCCTTGGTAGAATTGTTGATTGTGGATGGATAATCTTTGTTTTTACTATTTTCTCGCAGTCGAAGTGAAAAGTAGAGTGTATAACTCTGGTCTAAAAGCCATATTACCCCTCGAACTATTTCCCCTCACTTCGTTGGGGAAAATATCCATCTCGTGGTAATATGGCTTACTTTAGACCCTTGTCATACAATCTACTATTATATGTATAGCACTTATCAAGGACTGACAGTTTAGTAATGTGTCTGGAGGTAATTCGTCACTTCGCATCGCATTCTCGTTGCAGTGTGTTGAGCGCCGTCGCAGTCGCGTGTGCCTAACTAACCTGCCAGGAGGAGAGCACGAAACACATTGAAACTCTTTATTAATAATTGGTTCATCTGCAGCAAAATTCGTTTTGCAATAAGATAATAACCGCTAAGGAACATGCATGTCAGAGAATAACTTTCATTTGGGTACTCTATGTAGAATCTATTTAATTTTAATGAAACTAAATCAAATGGTTCAACCGTCAAACTTGGGGTACCGCAGGGATCAATTCTGGGACCTTTTCTTTTTCTCATATATATAAATGATTTGCCTGTTTTAATGAAGGACAAATGTGAGATAGTACTTTTTGCTGATGATACTTTGCTAATTTTTAAAGTTGATAGGAAGCTAGATGACTACAGCCATGTCAGAGAAACTTTAAAAGAAGTACTCGAATGGTTCACAGCCAATAATCTACTGCTGAATGCGAATAAAACTAAATGTGTAAAGTTCTCGCTACCTAATGTAAAACAAGTTGACACACTTATAGAATTAAACGGAGACAAACTTGAACTGGTTGATCACACGTTATTTCTAGGCCTCACGTTGGACCACATATCTGTTTTAGCGAAGAAGCTCAGTTCTGCCGCATATGCGGTAAGACGAATAAGACAATACACAGACGTTGAAACGGCCCGTCTGGTGTACTTTAGCTACTTTCATAGTATTATGTCTTATGGCATATTAATCTGGGGGAAAGCAGCTGATATAGAGACTGTCTTCGTTCTGCAAAAGAGAGCAATTCGATCCATTTACAACCTAGGCTCTCGAGATTCGTTGAGAGAACGATTCAAAGATATAGGTATCCTTACAGTAGCATCACAATACATATTAGACGTGATAATGTACACACATAAAAATATTAATAATTCTAAGAAGCAGTCTGAAGTCCATAATTTTAATACAAGAAATAAGCACAAACTAATCATGCCCAAATTTCGACTGCAGAAAGTAAAAAAAACGTTTATGGGAATCTGTATAAGTTTTTATAATAAAGTACCCTTAGACGTTTGGGAACTGTCTTATTGTTCATTCAAACAATACATTAAGAATGCTCTTCTGAAAAAAGGATATTATAAGATCAACGACTACTTGGAAGATAATGGAACATGGCCAACTATTCAGTCTCGATAGATCAGTCTAGTAGATTAGTTTTATTTATATTTTGACATTATACATCTCTGTAATTAATTAATTATTTTCCTTTTAATTTTTATTTTGACCTTTGAGAATATACAGCTCTGTTCCTAACTATTTTTAATTTTAATTTTATTTTGGCATTTGAGATTTTATGCATCTCTGTACCTAATTATTTTCTTTTTAATTTTTTTTATTTTATCCTGACATTAGAGACTCTTTACATCTCTGTATTAATCCTACTAGTCTGAAATTTAATGCTTTTAATATAACAACACTATAAAGAATATAAATCACGAACGTAATAAATAAAAAACTAAATTAAAATAAAATAGATTAAAACTAAACTAAATCTAAAAATGTCCCCTGCGGCATTGTGCCGAAGATGCTGGCAGCATTACCTCGCTGAATAGCTAAGCTAATTATTCTTAGCTAAGTTAATTTTACTGTATTAGTTATATTAACTTGGTAAATAATTGTATTGTATAATTGTTTGGTAAATAATTATTTTGACCAGGGACTCTTTAAATATCAGTTATTTTATTTTATTTGACGCTGGAGACTTTACATCTCCTTAGAATAAGATCATTGTAATGTATTGGATCCGGAGACTATACATCTCTTAGCAAATGTGTGCCCAGGTATTGTCTGTTTTCGTTGTTGTTATATATGAATGCCATTTAATGTTATTTAATTGAATTTGTGAGCTCTGACATGTGAAAGAGCCTTTGAGGCCTACTTGCAGAATAAATATTTGAATTTTGAATTTAACATACATGAACTAAGTAGTATATGTACTTAGAACCGAACTCTTCTATTTCATCAGTTCATCCAAAGTTTCATCATGTCAGGTATATTTACGAAGATACAATTGGCTGTAAAAGCTTTTTCCAGTTTTTCGCTCTATTGGATAAGAGCCGAAAACAATGTGTTAAAAGGTTATATAAATGAATTTATTACTCGGCATTTGTAACAGCGACGCATGCAGGATTCAAGGTTCCTGTATAAAATACTGTAGTCTGTTTGTCACATAAATTAGCTTATGATCCATTGGAGAGAAGGTCGTTTATTTTATTGCCATTTTTATATTATTTGTAGGCAACAGTCACGTACAAAAATAAAGTTTTACATAATGTTAAATAAAAGACCTTGAGTGATATATCCTAAAATTACTTAAACATATTAACAATCATGTGAGAATGCATAGCATGGTCCTCAAGTAACAATGTCAAAGTTCAATCTATAAATTTAAGACTTTTGGATATCATTATTTATTGTAAAAGTGAAATTATATTATGTTCACACGTGTCAACGACTTATAAACCTCTAAGAATTATTTATATGACCGACCGCAATTAAAATATTTAACAAACCTATCACGCTACCGTTAGTGATATAACATCGGCAATGGCGTGTAGAGTAAGTCTTTAGTTTTGATTTATGAATTCATTCCTATTCTGACGTACATGAAAAAATACAGTACTAATGTAGCCTGTTGGCTAAATTCATTAAATAGGTACCTACATCATTAAATTAGAGCAGGGACATACGCATGTTATATTAAAATAACAGAACTTAAATATGTAACTATTTAATACATTCATATCACACACCTTCTGGTGCTTGCTCTAATTTGTCTGTTTTTTATATTTCTGGGTTGTCCTCATATCCCGCACCAGCTATGATTGTTTTATGTTTGGCCTAAAGGTTGTCTGGTAGAGTATGCGTTTTGGCATTAAATTCTCCTTTTGTATTTGTAACTTGTTACTGTGCCATAAAGTTTAAATAAATAAATTCGCATGCATATATTTGGTATCAATTGCAAATGGCCTAAAAATATACCGAAACAAACCGCGTGTACCGAAATAAATAAATACAGCGTGGAACGGAACGACGGACTTTCCCGCAAGAGGAGGATAGTTTAGCGTTAGTCCTTACAATTTTCGAATTAAACTTTACTCATATTTCTGACCGTTTCCATGTTAGATGTTCATCGCACTTTTGTGCAAAAATCTGCATATTACAACTCTAACGGGAAAAAAAGGTCAATGCCATCACTGGTAAACAATCTTTTTATATAATCTTTCAATTTTGAATTACTTTCACCGAAAAAATTTTGCTTGAACCCCGAATAAGTAACAGTGAAACATCAATTAGGGCAGCGCTATCATTAAAATGTATTTGTTTTGTGTGCAGTATTTGTGTAGGTTAATATCATTAGGTGCTATTCGAAAGTATATATATGTTGCAGGGAAATGGTCAAAACAGAGATTTGATCAAATCTCTAAGGGATATGATCAAATCACGCAGGATGTTAAAATGGCCAATTCATTTTATCATTTGCTTAATACAAATCAGTCATTTGATCAAATCTCTGAATCTGTTTAGTGAAATGACGAAATCGCACAAAAAAGGCAACTCGTTTTTTCATTTCACTAGATTTGTTTAGTGATTTGATAAAATCCCTGAAACGCGTCAGTGAATTGACGAAACTAACTCGCAGATATTGACTCCTAAATCATTAGTCATTTAAACGGTTCTCGGATGGCGGATAGGTAAGAAGATGGTGGCGGGAGCAGGTCTTCGTGGTTATTTTTTTTATAAAAGAGCGGAAAAACTTAATCGCCCCCCCTCTGCGAGTTAGGTTCGTCAACTCACTGACGCGTTTCAGGGATTTTATCAATTCACTAAGCAAGTCTAGTGAAATGAAAAAACGAGTTGCCTTTTTTGTCCGATGTCACTAAACAGATTCAGAGATTTGATCAAATGACTGATTTGTATATGACTGATGTGATTCGCCATTTTAACATCCTGCGTGATTTGATCATATCCCTTAGAGATTTGATCAAATCTCTGTTATGAGTAGTTATGACCATTTCCCTGCAACATATATTTTCTTTAAGGTTCATGAAAAATATCCACCCAGTATATAAAATGTATAGTCAGTTATCGTTTGAAATATTGAGTGTGACACAATTAATAAATAAATAAATATTGGGGGGGGGGGGGACAATCTTATATAAATCGACCTAGTCCTAAACTAAGCTAAGCTAGTACTATGGGTACTAGACAACGATAAACATACTTATATACATAAATAAATACTTCAATACACAGAAAACATCCATGACTCCGGAACAAATAAATACTCGTGTTCATCACACAATTAAATGCCCTTACCGGGATTCGAACCCAGGACCTCTTGCTTCGTAGGCAGGGTCACTACCAACTTCAATGTTTTAAGTACCTACACCGAAGGCGTAGCACGGTTGCCATTTTATCACTTATCGCTGTGGATAAGACATCCGTCACGTTCTGACAAGTATGCGAGTGCAAGAGTGATGAATGTCTTATCCACAACGATAAGTGATAAAATGGCGACCGTGCTACGCCTTCTGATTTATACTGTGTTAAGTAAAATCTTTTTTCTACTCCTGTACTTTTATCTGTCATTTACATAGTCCCGAACACTAATATAAAGACACAAAATAAGTCTGCAGAAAAGTCTATACTCTATTCCCCATAACAGTACGGCACAACCGTGCTGTTTTGTCGCCAAAACGATACGCCTAGCAGCCATACGCTTCCAAACCTGGGTAGTATTACGTGATCAACACTAATTTAACAACAAAATACATTAGGTACTACCAACTACACAAACCACTGAATGTTTTTACTTCAAAGAAATTATTGTACTAAAGGCATTGCTGCCAACTTAAGAAAAACCTTATTCTTAATATGACAGTACTGGCAAGTTGAATTAAGAACAAAACAGACCATAAACAAGAGTTGTCAATGTGTCATGTTTCCAATTTCCCACCAAAGTTCCAGTTCAAAATTAAAAGACGTAATATATGATAACTATTCGTTATTAATAACTTCTTAAGATTTGATTCGTGTTTGTGAAGTGAAGTAAAATGTGTACGTTCCTTTTAAAATGGACGAAGAAGAAAATAACTGCACCGCTGAAGAAATTGCGTGAGTAGTAATAAACTAACGGAAAACTTTCTGCCTGAAAAGTCAAATGCTATTTATTTAAAACTAGCTGTACCTGCGACTTCGTTTGCATGGTTATGTAGGAGTTAACGCATTTCTTCTCTTGGAAATAGAACACATGCAGTTCTAATTTTAACCTATCATGTAAAACTTTCAATAAACCTATATATTTTAGTTAAAATGACGTTAAAACCTGTCACTCTGATATTTAAATTATTAAGAAAGGGACAAAACACGTGTTATTTATCAGAGGTATTTTAAGTTTTATGAATAATGGGGTAAAGGTTTAGTAGATGTCTGTGGCAATAGATCTAACAGGTAGGACTCACGCTGCAGTATTAAATGTTTATTGATCTTCTTTTCTACATATTTTTAACACTGTGTTATGTTATATTATAAAAACGTGATGGATGACTGAAATTGATCTTGAGTTCTTGAGTCAGTCCGACTCTCAGGTAAAGACGTGTTTAGGAATTAATAATAGATAATCCTTCCGAGTACCCATTGACCGGTAAGTGTTTACGTGGAACAAAAGATCTCTTTTTAATTTGACAACAGACATCCAATTTATATTTTCCAACCACTAGTTAAGTTCTACAACTATAACGCGAGTCCGAGTCCCTTTCTAATAAAGGAAATTATTAAAAATGTTAAAGCAATATGTTTATTTTTTTCATATTGCAATGTTTCAGATTGCACTATCACATTCTGGCAAATCTTGTGTATGTTCCCGCCCTTGCCAACATAATAATGTGTGTTGCAGGCTTTATGATAAAAGTATTTTCCTGTATGTTGCCCAATTTCTGTCTCTATATTGGCTGAATGTCAACTTGAAGCCGCCTTAAGGCACAGCCACACTGGCGCGGCCTGCGGTGGCGGACAATATTTGACAGCGGCGGACAATATTTGACAGCGGCGGACAATATTTGACAGCGGCGGACAAGTTTACTATTGTCCGCCGCGGCCAGGCCGCACCAGTGTGATGCAGGCATAATACTGACGCGCTTCATAATTAATGTTTATAAAAGGCCCGTTGATAAACCAGCGCGGCTATCACAAAACGGCGCGCGAGCTCTCTCGATTTTTCTCCAACTATCCGTCTCTCTCTTGTCAGATAACTTAGAAAGAGACATAAAGTGCGAGAAAAATCGAGAGAGCTCGCGTGCCGTCTTGTGATAGCCGTGCAGTATCGTGATAATTAAATACTCAGTGTGTGATTCAATCTTGCAGAAACTCAAATAGACTTTGGCTGAACGCAAGGACTATCGCCATGCCATTAAAAAAAAGGAAGAGAGTCAGACTTTTGACGTTTGACGTTATTTTGTTGAAATTTGTTGATACATTTATTGAAATTACACCTCAATACGAATTTATCGCATATAAGTTTCCATATCAGAATCGATTATTTTTTTATGCTTTAGAATTTAATATGCGTTTTGTGAAGGTCTATCATCACAACACCGGATCGAAATTATTAATATTCCATAGTTATGGCAAGCCCGCCATTTTGACGTCACTGACAGTTGACAGATATGGCGGCTACGATTTCAAGCAAAAGAAATTAATAATTTAATGAGGTCAAATGTTTCCGTAATAAAAACTATCCTAAACGGAGGCCAGAGTAATAATGTGCTTATGAAAAAAGTTACATATTTTTCCGTTCATGGGAATTTGAAATCATCGGGGGACACAAAAATGGTTAGTTTGATACTGGCTGATTCTTTTTTTAATTTAGAGATTTATTGTAAGTGAGAGATGAGAGATTAGTCGTAAAAAAAGTATTGTATGCAACGGTGTATAACTTGGTCTTAAAACGCTCGTGGCGTCTTTAATTGCGATGCACGCCAAGGCTCGCATTATATACATACTTATACAACAGTTGCATAAAATACTATTTTAAATATATTATGACCGGAGTATGCTTATTGTAAAACCATCGGTTAGTACAGTTGTGCGGGTTTATAGTACTAGTCGTCATGGCATTTTATAAAACAAAAGTATACAAGTTTAAATTGTGTTACGATTCCAATAAATTAAAATCACTCTGTCAACAGTTACATTGTAAGTAGTATCGCTTTGTGCGTGACCTCAACTCTCGGTGCCACGCCTGTATATGGGCGTGGGTGTATGTCTATTGTCACATTCTGAAACATGAAGAGCTTGAGGGATAAGACGTCGGCATCGTTAGATTCGTCTCATTGTAAGTAGTTACCACACTTTATAACGCCCCCAATTACGCCGAATTTCAATAGTCCGATTATTATTTGTGCGAATTATATATATATTTTTAAAACAGACGCCAATTATTTTGATTTGTTAGATCATTTTCATAAAAGCATATTTTTATAGAAGCAAATTTTTATATCGACGTTTTTAACCTAACCTAAACCTAACCTAACCACCAGCGTGTCTGTATTATCCTTAGTATCAGTCCGTTGTCATTTTATATTATAGTTTTTGACATATCCAGCTAAATTTTGTTTTATTCTGCTCTTTGTTGCAACTTAATCAGAATCCTCAACCTCAGATTTTATTTTATTCATCCATTCTTCTTTGTCCGACACGAGTTCAGTTATACCTTCTGGTACATCCGATGGCTGAAATGACTCTAATTTGCATAGTTGACTCATAAGGCTATTTTCGATTGGGTCGATAAGACAGCCTTTCTCGGTAATTATAGTTTGTAGTGGTAAAAACACCCTTTCAGTATCACTCTTTGAAAAACTTATAAGACCCAATACGCTGGCTTTCTACAGTTTATACGGGCGTTTACGCACTTGGTCGCGGCTCGCCCGCCTATGTTTTGGTCGCCGAGAGACCAAGTTGCCGGGGACTAGTCGACAGTGCGTATTGGGTCTTAATGCATTTGTCACTGCAATTTCTAATACACAACATTGAGTGCAAGATCTTCTTTTACGATTTAAAATAACAACTCGTAAGTATTTTTTGGACTTGTTGGGCAACAGAGCGTATACAATTGGTACTTTTGTTGTTGCTTTATCGTAAAATTTTCTTAAGTCTGCGTGGATTCGTGTAGAGTTGATTAAACGGTAGGGAGTTTTTAACAACCTCATTAGTCTCCCTTTGTCTCTGTCTTATATGTAGTGAATAGATGTCTTCTCTGTTTCTTTCTTTATTTCTTACTAGCTTCTGCCCGCGACTCCATCCGCGTGGCTCTTTTATATCATGGCTCCTTACAAACTTTCGCCCTTTTCGATTTTTCGCCCCCTTACATAGACGATGATACCCGGAATAAAAAATATTATATACCTACTCGAATGTTAATCCAGGTTTATACACTATATGTATACTAAAATTCATTTGAATCTTATTAGCCGTTTTTGCGTGATTGAGGGCCGAACTTTAGAATTCATAATATTAGTAAGATTTGCAATTTTTTGTGAAAATTTAGCTAATTGATAAAATATAAAGTAAAGGATAATCCTACTAATATCGCGAAAGTTTGGATGGTTGGATGTTATTTAGATGTGTGAATGTTCGTGAATGTATTTGACAGCTGTCAAACGAACTAGAAGTATAAATAGTCGCTGCTACTGTTTTAATATATTTCGGAATTAAACCTAATTATTTACCTGCAAATAAGTTGTTATCATGGAGAACATAACCTCAACATCGTGCACCAACATTGTCACCATTGTAAACCGTGAGTTATTTGAATAAAAACCAAAACTGTTTTCACTTTACACGATCTCAAGAGTGACGCACACATACGTAAACCAAAATAACGATCTAAACTTTGAAAATAAATACGATCTACCGCATCAACAGCTGATTTAAATCACAACAGCGGCTGTTTTGACATTTGACACTTATGACAGATGCTCGTAGGGTGCGTTCCAATACCTGTTCAGAATCGGTCAGAATGACTCCGACGAAGTCGAATAAGCCCATTAAATACAATACTTGTTATAAATGTAAAAAGGCCATTAGGACAGCAGACTATTTGAAATGTTCGCTATGCAATCATTATTACGACATATTGTGTATGAAAATGAATGTAAAAATATATAATACAATAAATAAAGACAGCAAGCAAAAATGGAAGTGTCAAAACTGTCAAGAACCGGGGAAAAACCCAACAAAAACTTCAATTCAAGATACCAGTGAAGTACAAAGTAGTCATTCCTCTAAGGATAACATAACGCATAGAAGGCGTATTTTACGTAAAATTCCATCGTGCGAAAGTTTATCTAGCACTTTAAATAATGTAGAAATAATGAGCTCTACACTAATTGACGACAGTAGCTCACGTAGAAGCTTGCCAAATGTATCACATATGGACAACTCACAAATAATAGAACAGAAGTTGCAAATCGAGGGACTTAATATCGAATTGTCTAGCGCTCATGCCGAGATAGTTAAGTTGAATACGGAAAATATCGATTTGAAGAGACAGACTGATGACCTGAAGAAGAAAATAAATATATATACAAAATTATTAAATGAAGATACGACTAAATTTACTACACCATCTAAGGACTACGGTTTGAACTCACCAATGCACAATTCAGATCTAGAAATTAAACTAGCAGAGGCATACAAGAAAATACAAACCATGGAAGTTGAAATTAAAAAAATGGAAAGGACAAATAAACAACTACAACTCAAACTCAGCAAAACACTCACAACTAATATAGAAATGAAACGTAAATCAGCTACTCTGGATAGTAAAAATGTGACTCTTACACGTATACAACAATCAACAAAACTACTGCAAAGAACTGCTCATCAGATACAAAAACAAATCAGTAAGAACGTGCCCCTAGAAAGTCGCGATTCAGCCCCATCTATAGACATGTCTCTGTACCACGACAAAGAGAATACCCGGGAAAATGCCCCTGAAGACCATATAGATGGAGCTGAATATGAACAAACTAGAACACATAAACCAAAGCTACTCCTTCTGAGTGATTTTCATGGTGCTGAGTTGTTACTACCTTTATCAAAAATAAGAAGAAATGACTACGATTTCACAGCAGACATTATAAAATACGGAACAACTGAACGAGTTCTACAAGGAGTTACAGAAAAAATTGCTGACTTTACAAAAAGTGATTGTTTAGTTGTAATGTGTGGTGGCAGTGACTACAATATTAATCCCATAAGTAAGGTTCTTAATATCTTAGGACATACTGCTAAAAACGCCACTCACACCAATGTAATATTTTGCGACATACCATATAGCATAAATAAATTTGCCGACCAATACAACAGTTATGTAGAGAAATTTAACTATGCCTTACATGAGAAGTTTACTAAAAACTGTTCTCATGTCTGGCTTCAACCCAACAGTATTTATTTAGGACATTTTGACTATGAAATGAATGGGAATGAACTTAATTCTAGAGGCAAATATAAACTCGCCAAATGTATAAATAGTGTGCTAAGGAGTGTTAACGAATCCTTTTATAATAAAGGTACTTTTTTATAGTTAATAAACCTAGTCAACCTAGTAGGCAAATGAAATCAACCACCGAGGATTTTAGCATTTCTTACAAATATATATCAGTTTTACACCAAAATATAAATGGCTTAATAAATAAGGCTGATGCATTAAGTGTCCATTTACAAGGTTTTATGAACATTGGAAAGCCTATTGACATTATCTGTATAACAGAACACAACATGAAATTTGATGACGAAATGGAATTAATGATAGTCAACTATACCCTAGCTGCTCATTTTTGCAGAAAAAGTAGAGATGGTGGATCATGCATATTAGTGAGAAACATTCATAAATATAAGATTCTACCAGAGATTGCAGAACTTTCTATACCACATATAATTGAATGCTGTGCAATTGAACTGACAGATCACAAAATAATAATCATTACTATATACAGAGTTCCTAAAAATGACAATGCACGCATGAGAATATTTTTCGATAAGTTAAGTAAACTTTTGAATAAATTATGTTACACAAATAAGAAAGTAATTATTAGTGGTGATTTCAATATTGACATACTCAAAAGAACCGCAGTCTCAGTAGAATTTAAGAACATACTACACAGTTATAACTTAAGGCTTAGCATAATAGAGCCGACCCGTTTATGTAGCAAAACATGCATAGACAATATCATACATAACATTAGAGGAAGCAAAGCTGAAGTAATCGAATTAGCACTCTCCGATCACACAGCACAAGTTTTAACATGTCCAGTGAAGATGACAAATGTTCTGACTCACTGGTACGTAACAAAAAGAGATCTCAGCCAAGAAAATATTGATAAGTTCATTGAGTGCCTCCAAAATCTAAATTTTAATGAAGTGTACTTATCTGTTGATTCTAATGAAGCTTACGACAAATTCTCGGACCTTTTCGAATTATTTTATAATCTATGCTTCCCATACCAAAGATGTAAAATATCCTCCATTAAAAAACCTGCATGGATCTCAAAAGGTATTAAACAGTGCTGCAGGCGAAAGAGATATTTATTCAGAAAATACTCGAGACGCCTCAAAAAAATTATTAATCTAACTCAAAAATATCAAAACAATTATCTCATTAAAAATGCGCAAAATAAGTCTAAAGCGACATGGAAAATAATTAACAGTTCTAAGTCAAATCAACCAAGACATTATATTTCAGAAATATGTACACATAATAATATACAAACTTCTAATCCAAAAAATATTGCGCAAGAATTCAACAATCATTTTATTGACCAAATTCAACCAATTAATATACTAAATAATAATTCAAATTCTAACAAATCTAATATCTATTTAAATAACAATTTGACATTTAATTCTCTTAATTCTATTTTCATGCAACCTACTACTTCTGATGACATTCTAAAAATAATAAATGGCTTGAGGAATACAAACAGCACTGGGTTCGATGGCGTAAGTACATATATAGTAAAAAAAGTATCTCATATAATTTCACCTCTACTTAGTCATATCGTAGATTTGTGCATTATTTGTGGACGTTTTCCAGAAAAATTGAAACTAACAATTATAAAACCTCTACACAAAAAACATAGCAAAGAAGACATGAATAATTACAGACCCATAGCGCTTATTCCTATTTTCTCAAAAATTATAGAAAAGTATATTTATAATAGTGTATCTGGCTACTTTGAACACAATAATTTGTTTGTAAATGAGCAAAAAGGTTTCCGTAAAAACATGACGATCAACATGGCTATCTTTGACTTAGTAGAAACTGTTCTAAAGAATATGGATAAAAGGATCCCAGTATCTGCGTTGTATATGGACATGTCAAAGGCGTTTGACTATGTTGACCATAGAATACTTTTAGATAAGCTGTATCGCTACGGAATACGTGGTAATATCCATTCTTTAATTCAATCTTATTTAAGCAACAGAAGACAAACAACTCAAATAAGTAAAATATGTTACAAGACAAAAACGGAACAGATCTACTCATCGGATGTACGAGAAATCCGTTATGGCGTACCACAGGGAAGTGTTTTAGGACCTCTGCTGTTTCTCATTTATATAAATGACATGCCTAACACAATTGACCACCCCATGGTTCTCTTTGCCGACGATAGTACTGTAATCTTCTATGGGAAAAATTTGAAATCTTATGAAGCTGATATCAACAAGACATTAAATACAATTATAGAATGGTTAACAAAAAATAATTTGAACATTAACTTAAGTAAAACAAAACTCATGACATTTCAGCAGAGAACGAATTACGTGCCTAATCTTACAATAGCTTATAAAGGACAAAAAATTGAAGACACTGACATAACAAAGTTTTTAGGATTAAATGTAGATGATAAGTTGACATGGAAATATCAAATTGACTCTATATGTAAGAAATTAAATCAATTCTCCTATGCATTATATAATTTAAGAAAAAAAGTTAATCTAGCTGTAGTGCTTACTGCATACCATGCATTTGTGACATCAACTTTAAGATACGGTATAATATTCTGGGGGAACTCGACAGATCGAGAAATTGCATTTCGAGCGCAGAAAAGGTGTCTAAGATCTTTATGTGGTATCAACTCTTTGGAATCTTGTAAGCCCCACTTTCAAAGACTTAAGATCCTAACTCTTCCTAGTTTATATATATATGAAATATGTGTTTTCGTGAAATGTAACTCCCATCTGTACCTAAACCTTAAGAGCACTCGTTTAAAACATAAAATAAAATACCCAATGATACCCAAAACAAAGTTATTCCAAAAAAATGTAGTTGCAATGGCTCCGAAGATATTTAATAAATTACCAAAGTGTTTAATTTCAATAGACCAACTACATATATTTAAAAAAGCCTTAAAAAATGTTCTAGCTCATAGAAGTTATTATACCATAAATGAATATATAAATGATAGTGACTTTGACATGCATGCTCAACAATTTGTAAGCCGTAAGGCGCCACATAGTGAAACTGACCACATTCTGTAACATCCTGTAACCTATGTTGGACAAATAAATGATTTTATCTTTATCTTTATCTTCGTAACTCATTGACGCTTAAACGGCTCATCACCCGATAAGGATTAAAATATAGGATACAAGTCCCTGTTCCCTACTGCCTACGTCATTCGTGAAATGCCGTTGTAATAGGTATTATACAATTTAGAGTTCAAGTTAGTATTGTTGATAAACAATTCGTAACGTTCTCGCTTGGCTCGCGCGTTTTAGGGTC
Organism: Epinotia demarniana; assembly: GCA_945867215.1. Lineage (NCBI taxonomy): Eukaryota > Metazoa > Arthropoda > Insecta > Lepidoptera > Tortricidae > Epinotia > Epinotia demarniana. The sequence goes on from OX244259.1 coordinate 46,010,298, forward strand.
GTCGCTTCGCTCTTGTACCTACACCGACCTACGTCAGAACGCTTTCCGCGCTAGTTGTCACCTAGAGCAGCACGGTTCAATATTTGCACGGCTTCGGCAAACCATAATATTCTGGCACATAAAATTATGCAAAATAAAGTCGGTGATATTAGTTGTTCCTATGCTTCAAGAAATTCGGCGTAATATACGTTCTGCTACGTAAAATGCTGCGAAATTAAATTCGGCCATATTACTATTCTGTAATTCAAAATTCTGCCAAATGAGTATTATGCGACATGATAGTTATGCTAAGTATATGATTATGCTAAAGTATCATTCGGCTAAAAATGATTCCGCGATAACTGTTACGCGGAGTGTATTTCGGACAATCGATATTATGCCAGATAAAGGGAACCCGGCGAGCTGAAGCTAGTTACTAAATAAGGGATAAAACTGGCCAAGATCGAGTCGGACTTATGCACCGGGTGGGTGCCCTTGAACATGTTAAAACTAACGCAATATCAGATCTTTTTTACAACGGTTATTAAAAATAATATGATATTCATGATTATGAGTCACAAATTCAATGAAAAAAGTTTCTACCTCTGAGTTAACCCCCCTACAGTACACAAGTAATGGCTGTGTAGACTAGCGAATGTGGTGAAATACTACTGAGTACAAATTAGATCTTGCAGGGTTACGAACAGGAAGAATCGCTATTGTACACAAGTAAGGGCTGTGCAGAATTGTGAATGTGGTGAAATGCTACTTTATGAAAGTTAGATTGTGCAGAGTTACGAATAGGAAGAAACGATGGCATGAATAGTCCGCGAGAGCCACGTCATGAATACATTATTTTAATATTAAATCGCCCCAGTGGCCTAGATCCTCGACATATATCATTAATACATTAGCACAAAAGATTTACATGCATTCAGTAAATTCCCACAGTCGCGTCGTATCCGGCCTAATGAAATGAAATGAAAACGTTTAATTCGAGTAACACAAGACTCAAGATACATGATATTTAGTACAATTACTTATTTCTAATGTTAGTATAATAACTAACCGTTGCATATCTCTCCCTCCCTCCTCCCGGCCTCCTCTCATACGTGAGAGGAGGCCTGTGCCCAGCAGTGGGACGTATATAGGCTGATGATGTATGATGTGTGATATGTGTTGCATATCTAATAAAAACACTGTTTGGGCCAGGAATATAGATCCAATTACAAAGGCAAAACCGGCTACTGCGGCTTTAGCGCGAAAAACGAAAATCGAAGGTTGAATACCGCTCTCTTGCTCTCTGTCGGTTGAATAGGCTTGATTCCTATCGAACCAGTTTTTTAGACAGGAACATATGTTTGTATGGGAGCAACTACAATTAAAGTACCTACATAAATAGATTTAAAGAAATGACAAATACCGACCGCAATGGCGGCAGATGAAACGCTTCATACTAATTGACACGGAATTATCACGTCACCGCTGTCTATTTGTACTAATCCACTACTAATCTTATGGAAAATTAAATAAATTACTGTTTTGGTTGTGAAATACTGCGTTTAGGTGCATAGTTAGCATTTTTTTTTTAAATCTTGGACAAATGTTATCTGTGTTATCAAAAGTGAATAGTTTTACTAAATTAAACGTTTCTATATCACATCCAAAAGAAATAGTCAATTAATTAACAAAAAAAAATTAATTTGTTTAGTCGAGTAAGAATCCATTTGCCGAGAATTCAAAAAAAGCTGTACATTCTGTACAATCCGGTTAATTTAACAATGCACCGTGTTCACGTATACATCTTGCTGCCAGGTGCCAACATGACTTAATCGAGATATAACCATAACACACAGTATCGTAATATTATAAAACACGCGTGTTTTATACCCAGGATTATGAGCCTAAAAGCGACATAATAAGAGGTACGTTACGAGCAAATGTGTTGAAAAGTATATAAATCATTTATGGGTCAATGCATACTATTTTACAATAAACTACCTTTTGAAGCACTCAGTTGCCATAACCTGCTTTGAAGAAATATCTTAAATCCTCCTTGCTAAAAAGGAATACTTTACTGTCGAGGACTAACCTAAATGATAAAGATGCTTGGCCTAGTTTAGTAGAATAATTTGATATGTATAATTAAACATTGACATCACATATTTACATACTCTCTATAATTATGATTATTTACGTATCTTGTGACATGTTGTAATAATTTAAGTTTTAAGTATATTTTGTATAGGTATATTTTATAGAAGAGGAATGTTTCTATTGTTCTAGTAACAAGTTGATGACGATGCAAAAGTGGTTTTAAGACTCCTATTTGAATAAATGAATTCTTTCTTTCTTTCTTAGAGATTGAAAAATCGGCCCTGGGTCTAATAAGTAATAATACTTACAGGCTTATTAGACAACGACTATGGAAAGAAAAATACGTATGTTCTAAAGTACTCGAATGATTAAATGCTAAGATGTTAATTAATATTTACTTACCTCGTGAAGACGAGGCATAACAGTGTGACGCATAGAATCATCAGCTGTTGTGATAGGGCTGATTGCGATTTTTGCATCGCTCTGTGAAGATCATTCTGCAAAGTACGAAATATATGTTGTTTATGATGCGAAAATATTTCGTATAGAAACAAAACACGAGTATCTATAAATTCCAATACTCACAAACATATTTTCGAGAGACCGTTTCGCTAGCCAGCAATTTAAAAATACTGGTATAAATAAGTTCCGAAGTGGTGGAAACGGTAGCTGTAGATATAAATTAAAAAATGTTTTGAACATATTATGCAGTGTAAACAACATACGATATTAGAAAAGTGTTTATACATAATGCGTTTAACATACTCAGATATTATTTATACTTACAGTTAAGGCAAAGGGTATTGTGTTTACCATTTCTAAAATGAAATGGAATGATAAAACTTGTTGCCAGATGTTTCCCTGCAGACACATTCATAAGAATAAGAATAAATACAAATAACATGCCAGCTGCGTGTTGTTCATTGTATATGTCGATATATGGGTGTGTATGTACTATGCATTTAATAGTTAACGTCATCAGCAATGTGTAAACAAAATAACAGGACATATATGATCAGTTATGTTCAGAATCAAGGTAAAAAAACCCTCGTCCTTTTTTTAAATCGCTGTTGCACGATAAGATGACAGCGAACAATGGAGTCAACATTGACATTAAAATTGAACTCTTACTCATACTTGTTTATTTAGTTTTTACAAAAATGTATTATATCGCAATTCAAATGTGCAAACATGTTCATTAAACAATGGTATTAATTGTTAGATATATTTTTAAGTAATACATACTTACTGTAATTATTGCCTCTATTATCATCATCCTCCTCGCGTTATTCCCGGTAATGCCCCTAAAGGAGCCTGGGGTCCGCGTTGACACCTAATCCCATGATTTTGCAAAGGTACTAGTATTACGAAAGCGACTGCCATCTGACCTTCCAACCCCAGAGGGAAAACTAGACCTTATTGGGATTAGACCGGTTTCCTCAAGATGTTTTCCTTCACCGAAAAGCTAACGGCAAGTATTCCGTACATAAGTTCCGAAAAACTCATTGGTACGAAGCCGGGATCCGAACCCACGACCGCCGCTTGACAGCCGCATGTCTTAACTACTAGGCTACCGTAGCTAATTATTATTGCCACTATTATACAAACTCAAATGAGTAAGTTCCTATAATTTAATTAGCAAATTTAAAATAGTTTCATAATAGGTTCAAATCAAAGCTAAAATACGAGTAATTCCTACCAACTATTTGTAAAATTGGACGTATTTAGTTAATCTAAAAAGTCTCAATCCACCATGATTCTCTCTCGAGTAATTGCAGCTCGAAGTTCAAGCAGTAGGTATTTCAACTATGATAGATCACAAATGTATTCTATGGGGAAAAATACTAAAGTATGTTTATGTATCTATTAAAAAGAACGCAGTTTTTCGTTATTTTTCGAAATATTGGGACTTGTGGATTGTGGATTGGATCCGTTATGAGAAAAATACTTTCTTCCAGTGTCTGTTTCTAGTTTGTATTCAGTAGTCACGACCCAATTATGATAATTGTTATCTTCGTATGTCATAAAAAAACGGTTTTTTTAAAGTACGAGTATTGAAGTTTATTATTTTTTACACGAACAAAAACATGGTACTCAAAAATAATGTTTTATATTTATTCAAGTGTTTGTAAAATTGTAAATGTTAAATTTCAAATAAATAATTATTATTTAAACATTGCGACGGACAGAGTCGCATCATTAGCGTCCCTTTTTTACCTTTTCGGGACGGAACCCTAAAAATAATAGAGTAAGAGTTGAATATTAATGTTAATATCGACTCCATAGTTCACTTTCATCTTACGGTCGTTTCATCTAACGGAATGACCGCAGCCTGATCTAAGGATCCGTTTTAGCTCTTTTGCTAAGGAACTCGGAGAATGCAACAAACCGCTCTGTGTCAGATGATGTCACAAATAAAAAGTATAACAATAGGTACTAACGATTCCAGCCTTATGGGCACCCTACCGCGCGCCGACCTGGGGAACTATATCGTAGGAAATTTGTAAATACGTACATATTGTGATTGTAACTTATATCTGTAATATTTCTTAAGCTTTTTATTAAATCTACATTAGATTTACTCACTTACAAGTCTTGCTAAAAATACTTTGAGCTTATAAATAAAGAATTAACTTTAGTTTCTAAAATTGATAAATTGTAATTATTAAAATGATGCTTTAATTCTAGTGATTATAAACAATATTACCAAAGCCAAAGTAAAAATCCTAAAGTTGCTACTTTCGTGACACTAAGGTTATGGGATTCATAGTTTTAGCGCTAAATCGCGTGTGTATGTACATACATACATCTCGATATTGACCGAAGGAAGTTAGTATACTCATACCTTATATCCTAGATAAGCTAATAGTATAGCTTCCGTGAAGGAGATCATAGCTAGTATGGCTTGCACTATCCACAGGTAGAGAGGTCTATTGACCCATATTATGCCGTCCCAGTTGATAATCGGGTGTTCTTGAAACTCCTCCTCCGTTAAGTTGGCGGAATATTCAAATTCAGTCTTATTTCCGACCCTGCATCCGTAACTGAAAACAACAAGGAATTATACATGAACTTAGCTACGAGTGTTGTTGGAAACAATATCCTATATTTGTACACGAAGATCAAATGTCTTCTTTTGTATACAGCGGTAATGGTGTACACATTGCCGAGTGATTGATGACCTTATTGTTCGAATCCCTCTTTATGGTTCAAGATGACGACAATTGACAGAAAGGTTTAATCAATGTTTGAAACTTTTGCATTATACTTCCTCCAATACCCATTATTTATAGTTATAGTGCGCTCGCTTCTTTGGTCACCATTTGTTTTATGGCGCTAATAAATGCCCGAGCGAGTTATGTAAGTTTACTCTCGGGCTGAGAACAGTTCTATATCGTTTCAAATACGGTAAAGGCCGAATAGTAAAAAATACTCTTTGAGATAATATGCTGCAATAAAGCGGTAAATTAGAAATGGTGAGCAGTCGGGAAGTATGTCGTAAATCTCGAAAGATAATGGAACATAAACTATTAATTAGGTCACTAGAAAGGCAACTTATATACGTATCCAGTATTCAAGAGTATAAATAATTTGAATTTTCTAAAATAAAACCATTCTGTTTTCAGTTCAATAAATTAAACTACGAGTATGGTGGCAGGTTCGAATTATTCTTCGTACCAATGAGTTTTTACGTAATGCTAAATGCATTACCTTTTCCGTGAGCGGACATCGTGAGTAAACCTGCACACATCTACGGAGATATACAGGGTGACATTTTAATCAGTGTCCAAATTTTTTGTAGGCATTTGGTATCACTAATAGACTCCATTTTTGAAAATAAGCTGGTAGGTATTTTTTAAATTATAAATTGTCTATCCCAAAAGAATTATCCGTACAGCGTGGTTACTGGGCATTCAGTACCGCGCGGAGCGGAGCGGGGCCGAGGGAGGGGAGGCGTGCCGTGCGCAAACCTTAGGTACTACCCGCTGAGGTGCCCGCGCGGTAAGGTTTTTTTGGGATAACTTTAAGCAGCAATTACTATTTTTTTTTGTACTGAATGATATGAAACAAAAAAAAAAGTATTTTATAATTTTGCTGAAGAATCTTAAACTTGAATTTGGACACTGATTTTTTCCCTGTATTGACTACTGCCAGTTGCACTGCAGGCCCTGTTGATGTAGATGATAGTGATTGACTTAATCATACTTAAATAAAAAAAATACACTCTATTAACTCTCTAATTGAATTAAACTCTGCACGGTCTTCACAGAACGTCCAAGTAATCGACAAATCCTAAATACTTATTAAGTATTTCTATAACTGAAAAGCCAGCGGTGGGATTAACAAAACCCTCTTTCTCGTTTAAATAAGTAACGGAGATCACTACTCAACGGCAAGAGCCAACTACGGCGCGACTACGAGAGGGATAGGTATACATTAGGGTGTTATGACATCACCGGCCCCCGTAAAATAGAGTGGGTTCGAAATGGTTTCGTGAAAATGAAATTTTAACACCCATAAAACCGAATCCGGCCCTGCATGACGTCATCACTATCGTCCCAACACAGTCCAAAGAGCATGCGATCCCGCCTTAGTGGTATTCACCACTGTGGGTAAAATATCCATCACCCACACACTCGCTCTTACATACCGATAAGCAGGGAAATTCATAAAACGCAATGGGTGTATACATAAATAAATACGATGAATATAACTCAGATCTACCACGGTGATTCTTAACATTTAGGTTTCAGGTCGTCATGGATATTTAATTAACAGCGACTAAGGGCACGCAAGACGTTTTATTTTTTAGTTGTGAAGCTCTTCCTGTTTTTTTTAATAATCTTATTCATTTTAAACGAAATTAAACTAAAGAAGAAATTTACAAATAAGTATATTAATGAAGAAAGAGCACGAGATCATTTATCACTAGACCCGATTCCACGTGCACATGGCTTAAATAGCCTAAAACTGAATTGTCTAATTTTTAGACATAATTTAAGCAGCAGATTAAAAACTACATGTTTAGAATAGCATTTAGGCAGCTAAGTAATTTGAATAGACCGCCTAAAATAAGAAACGTCAGATTCAAATTAGCGCTGTCATGTGATTATGACAGCTGCTCATAGAAAATAGCACAGTGTTTTAGCGACACCTAAATAATATTAAGTAGGAAGTTTAGAAGCCATTGTAGAATTGGGTCCAATGTCATTAAATAACGAGATTTCTTAGAAATAACGTAATGGGAGTACTATTTACTATGTCTACTTTGATATGTAGTGACATTCTGAAATGCGCGCAGTAATGAATATTTGGATCGTATTGTATTTTGACGGTGGGTTGTTGAGATGGGAGCGGCCACGAGTCTCATTGTCCCCTGCCTCTACAACCAAGAGATGGCTCTCCACGGCTCAGCGTTGTATAACGAGTAGTGTCTACGTCGCTCACACAAATTTAAAGTTCGCATTTTTACCGGGAGCCCACCAACATCGCTTTTTCTGATATTATACACCGATAGGGGTTCATTTAAGAGGCCGCAGTAAGCTCTGCCGAATTTCACCTTCCCATACAAACGTAGTTACGCTCTCATTTTAAAACTACGTGTTGGATTGTGACGAAACTTTGCACTACAATGACATGAAGCATATCTATGTCTGTAATTAGTTTATATGGTTCCAGTTTATAAAACAAAGGAAAGACGGCAAAATCAAGTTTTGTATGAAAAGAAAAGAAAAAGTTTTGAAGCTCAATAAACTAATTACAGACATAGATATTCCTCATGTCATTGTATATGCAAAGTTTCGTTACAATCCAACTCGTAGTTTTAAAATGAGAGCATAACTAGGTTTGTATGGAGAATCGAGCTTACTGCGGAACTCTTAAATTTAAACTCACATGTAGGTTTCTAGGTCATACCTTATCCGAGATAAAGTTAAGTATAAAATGTTAATAATAATTGAACAATGCCATAAATACGAGTATATGTTTCATTGTTCATTTTCAATCGTTATATCCTACTAATATTTATGAATGCTAAAGTTTGGATGTTTGGATATTTGTTACTCAATCATATTCAAACAGCTCAACCCATTTGGATGAATTTTTGCAAGGAGATAGTTTATGGCCTCGATTAAAATATAGGATATTTTATATCCCGGGTCCACGCAGACGAAGTCGCGGGCGGAAACTAGTTCAGAAATTAAATTATGAATGTAATGTTTTACACTTACAGAGTTCGCTTTTACATTAGAGTGTACTTCAAGAAAAGGTAGCCTAAACTGCTTGTCATTTTTCATCGCAACCCGTACTATGATTCGCAACCACAGTCGCGGCCACCAGTTAAGGGGTCCGCGAAATTGGCAACTGAAGTTGCCACAAGCAAGTGGATACAGGTAAATTTACGTATTCCTTGGCACCCTCTTCCTTTGTAATGAAATGGCGAAAAGTGTATACATACGTATAGTGCAATGATGCTAACCTGTCAAAAATATCCAACAAGAGTATTTGGTGGGCTCAGTCACTACCAGAAACACAACACATAATTACCTTCAGAGAACGTAGTGGTAGAAAGTATAACGTACTGGTTATATTATGGAGTGATATTAACCTCGTCGTGCCCAGGCTTTAAATTCTTACTTGCTAAATATGCCCACTGTCATTCCTAAAGGACAATATAAATGTAAGCGTTCCTGCCCAGAACAATTTTTGCTTTAATTTTCAACTTGCATATAAAATATATTTTTATTTTGGGATACAAAGGTACTGTACTTTACTGTTTTTTTGGGTTTTAAGACAATATCTTTTGTTCATTTAAAAGGACATTGGGCAGAACTAGCAAAATCCTCTTAGTTCTATTTCTCATTTTTGGAGAACATTGGGTACATTTAAATAAAAAATCTTTAGTTATTTACAATCAAACTATTATTATTTACTTTATCTTAACAGAGATCAATCACACTACTGTCAATGGTAAACTTAAGTAACAGCCTTCTTCTTTAATTCTTATTAATCAGTTTTGCCCAGAAGGGAAGTTGAGTAAAAATAATCAACATTTGGTAGGTTCAGACAATGCGTTTTAAGTGGATCCTGATGTTCATATATATCTATGTTTCCCGTTATACAGTCGGATTAATGGTTGCTCCTTCAAACTCCGAAGAATCGCTGTCGCCTACCGATCGCGTTTTCCGTGTTGGATTATAACTCTGGATCTCCACCGTCATCATCGGATTCAATTAAGTCACCGATGTCAGAATCACCGAGCAAATCTTCGATATCTATGTGCCTCAAATACAAATATTATTCATCAAATATGCCCAATGGAATTTAAAAAGGACATACTACCTTTACGCATTTGTAAAAATCATAAATGAAACAAAACGATTAAATTATTACGTGTTTGGTTTTTCAAACTATTAAATTTAAGATTTAAAACCTTTTTACTGAACTAGAATCTACGATTACATTGATAAAAATGGATTAAACTTACCTCTTCCCAGCGTCGTGCCATCTTGGCCACGTGGACTGACACTGACCCAAAGTTTTTTGACTATTGAATCCAAAATGGAGACTCCGTCATTGACAACATTTTAACCAATCACGTGCAAGTAGTAAAATTGCCCAATGAAGGCAGTTGACAACACTAGGCGCGAAATTCGAATTTGTGATTTTTGATTGACACTACAGTGTTCGAGATTTGGAACTGGTCTTTTGACACATCGCGTCACCCATATAACGTAAATTGGCACTGCTTATCAAAATAATAAAAAGAGTTTCAATAGCTTCCGAGTTACAAAACAAAGTTCAATCTCCATGCACGCTCTTTTTAGCACTTATAAAATGATTGTAATATTTTTTTACGGCTTACTTGTATGGAAATTAGCATTGAAAACTCTGTATGCAAACCATTACGTCTTACGACTTTTTCTTTTTAAATTTAGTGATACACTGCTTTAATCGATTGGAGTCTGTCAATTTAGAAATAAATCGATAATGAATCAAATAATTGTGAATAGGAAAATAACCATGTATTATTTAATTACTGTCACGATAATACGAAATAAAATCACATCGATCGAAACCGACATATTTGATTATGCAAAATGTTGCGTTTGAAAATATGGCATTGATTTCTGCACGGCGCGCGAGCTCTCTCAATTTTTCTCGCACTATCAGTCTCTCTCTTCACTAACAGGACACTTGTGTTAGCAGACGACAGTGTATAGGCTCTCTATTTGATTTCCTAAAAATAATTATTACACAGTAATCAATCGATTCCTTTTATTAGCCATCATCAATCGTAATCGGTTATTATGACAATCGATCTATTCTAGCCACATCACTCTTTACATCATAATGGAACTGTCATAAGACCAGTCCCAAATCTCGTACACTGTAGGCAGAATTGAGATCTTAATATTTTTAAGCTTGAACAGGACGTGTGAAGTATATTTTGTCATTTTAAAAAGACAATGGGCAGGACGAGGATGTAGATATATTAGATTATGAGATAGAGATGAGATTCTGCTGCGCTCGACCTCTCTCTCTATACGTTATACAGAAATATAAAAAAAATGTAAGTATCAAGTTACCATGAAGCAGTAATAGGATCTCCGTCGGCGCAGACGCGGCATATATACAACACGCACGCCAGAAGCTTGAAAAACAAGTTCGCTATTCTAATACGTAAACCTGAAACAAAGGGAAATTGTTATCGCATGTCATGGCGGAAACTACTCACTCGCACTTAGCATGCGACTTCGTAAAATAGGGTTTTCACCATGCGCGCGTTAACCTACATTTCCAACTGGTGTACTTTAGGGTTCCGTACCCTAGTACTGGAACTCGTTCTGTCTTTAACTCAAATTCACAAACATTCACGTTTGTAATAGACTATTACTAGCTGTGCCCGCGGCAAGTGAAGTACAACAGGTTGTATATCTGCATAATATACAACCTGTATCCATATACTATAAAGAGAAGAAGAAGACTGACTTTTCAGTGAGGTGTAGGTTAGATTATGTTTGGTTACCCGGACGTTAGTATGTAGGGGTAATCTCCGGAAAACCTACACTGTTCCATACACTCTTTCATCTGTCATTCCTCCAAAACTATTTAGTGTTTTCCTTCTGATTATTAATGCGTACGTCGGGCACCTTTAGGGTACAAATAAACGCTAGCAGGACGATGAAATTAACGCGAAAGCGATAGATAACAACAGCAATTACTCGTAGGTATGATAAAGCACGCTAGCGGCCGACCGTGCGCCTCGGTGTAGGTTTTATTTCCATTGTCTACGCGTTTACTTTTCACACGAGATATACTCGTATAGGTACTGGGTACATACTTTGTTCAAGGCACACCTATTTAGCACGGAGAGTCAGAAGTAAATTAATAAGCTTTTTTGTTATTGTATACGCTTTTTCGCTTTGTTGCCTTTATTACTATGCATAATTTGAATAAACTGATTGATCGTATATGTATCATCTGTGGCGAATTAATGTTCGCTGTGGCTACAAATTGGTGTGGATGTTATATTTTATTTGAATTGGATTCGAATATAGGTCGTTATTAAACCGCGAATGTTCGCTGCAGAGGGTAGGTGTCAGTATGGTCGACACTTGAGTAGGGTGTCGACTACCGTCAGTCGTAACGGCTAGAAATCATCAACCAGCCTCACGGCAAGATCAGACTACCACTCACGAGAAAATACTTGATATTGTGTTTTGTGCTAGGTACTACCGAAGAAAACTTTATAATGATGCCAAATCATTGTCACTGCATAATAATTTACTTAAAACCAACCTTTAAGAGGAATACTTTACCACTTATTAATAAAGAGGTTAACTATCCAGTTTTATTTGAATTTACCATACCGAATGCCACCTGCTTTAAATAGTATAACGAAACTAGCCTAAATATGTCCGACGAGGACAGCGAATGAAAAAACCAGTAGAAGTCTAAGTAGCGCCCCAAAATGGCCCAACAGAATGGGTGCCATTGCCATTATGCGGGGTCGGGAGCGGGGTGTCAAAACGATACCAAGCAGCCGGTTAGTTCAAACATGCGCATACCGGGTTTTGGTCACGTGTTTGGGTAGAAATATGTAACGAGCTCGCATTCTATGGTTTTTTCGTTTGCTGGACGTGGACATCAGTAATGTCACTATCAAGTTTTAATGAAATACATTGTAGTCAAATAAAGTAGTTTTCCAGCTAAGTAAACCAAATTAAGCCACGCGACAAAATGTGTCGAACAAAATACAAAAACTAGTTAAATTTGAGATTTACTTACTCGATCGTTGATTTTTTATGAAATATAGTTGCAGTCTTTCTTTAAAAGTATTTTCGTTTACGTAGTACTCCACACGTACTCTGGAACAAACCAAAAACGGTTTAAAAAAGTTGATCAAAAAATATACCATGATATGTTGCACTGACAAAGATGTTTTTGCAAAAGAAAACACTCGACCGCAGTCTTATGTAGGAAAATACGGTAACATTTATATAGAATAGACAAATAACATCCAAAGTAAAATTAGAGTGGCCAAGTGTGTTGTTACAGACCTAGGAAAACATTACTGTTCTCTGCTAACCCAATGAATAATCGCAAAGAATTAAAACTATGTAATTTAAAGTGGGTAAATAAATTTAGGGAAATCGACAAATTTTACCTTAATAATATGATGTACCTACATGACGGGCTCCCCGGTGTTTCGTGATAAATTATTATGCCTATACATATAGCGCAATACAAATCACGTTAGGAGGAAACACAAGCGCCGTTTTTCCATATAGAAACGTAGTCCGCTTTTTTCTCCCTGGATAATGGCAGTAGAGCAAAAATTGTTTGCCATAAATCTATGGCCACTATTGACATGTTCCTATGTTGTCTTTTTTTTCATAAATTTATTCTTCAAAGAGATATTTAATCTTCAATAAACTTAATAAAATGCCAATTTTTCCGCTGTATTGCGCCAGAAAACAATTTTGACTAGCTTATTTAAAAAAAGGAAAACATAGGAACACGGCCAAAGCCATTCTTTGATTTTTAACAAAAAAAATTGATAAATAGGTCAAGTTTTGGAGAAGAAATCAGGGGTTTACGAAACGTTGATTTTAATGTACTTTTAATAGGTGTTTTCGGTCCAAGCTGCAGTTATCTCAATCGCGGGGGGAGGCTTGAGGTTGGCGCGACAATACATTTTACAAATACCTATTTCTCAATTATGTCGCCCTTAGTGTTTCCTTTTAAATACCTATCCTGACAGGGGATCACATCTTTCCCTGACTTGACGCTACTGACGGATACAGTTAGATCTGCGATGATTATCGCTATGTTTACCAACATCGTTTACCAGACCACCTATGAAAATTATGTCCTTTGCAATTTCGTAGCTTAAGTACTAAATGTAGTGTAAACATATCCATCTATAATATTATAGGCAAAAATTAACAGATGCATTAAACGTCGTGTAATACAAATGATTCACGCATAGAGCATTGCATTAGAAGGAATAGATTTGTAAATACAATACACATAAATACTCAATGAAAATCTCAGGGGCAAAGCGCAGACGTATTCTTTACTGCATTTTCCTTGCCAATTACACTTTAAATATAATAAAACATTATCAGAGTTTCAAAAATATTTTATAAACCGGCAAAGTGCTTGTCGGGCCACGCGTAGTGTATTAGGGTTCCGTAGCGGCCCGTCTGTCTTTCTTACGACGACACGCGCGCGGCAACTAAACGTTGTGGTAATAGTTTTCCATTTAAATTCCTTATACTAAATACTTAAAGTGCATTCATCCTTACTTGTCTTATTTGGTAAACAACATTCTAACCTCAAAATGCATCTTTTTAGGATAGAATAGCCATTTTGTAACTATTAGATCATGCCGAGACGACTTCTCGGACATCACTTCACGATTTTTTGCCTAGCAACGCTTTTTTTACGATAAAATAGCTGCTATAGTCTACAAAGATACATTTTGAGGTTAGAATGTTGTTTACCAAATAAGACAAGTAAGGATGAATGCACTTTATGCCATGTATTTTTTTCATATACCATAGAATTTTATGGTTAATATTTGTGTCACAGCGGAACATTTTAAGTACTACCGATTAACCAGGCTAGCTACTCGCCAAGAATTTGGTCCTCATCCTTATCCGGAACAAGCTATACAAGGATACCCCACATGACTGCAAAAATGCATGCCGAATACAGCTTTCTAGGTTGAAAGAGTCGCCCATAGATTTCACGTCTCTCAGACATGAATATACGCCCAAGAAGAAGAAGAAGGACCTAGTAAGGGTCACTGAACTATGCCGTAGACGGACGGACAGATCGAAATGGATATGGCGAAAATGTAAGGGTACATTGATGACATTGGAACCCTAATAACAAACGCTTCTTTTGGTTGTAGGGCCACTTGCATGAACAAATTTAAGCCATACAAGTAGGTAAAGTGCATTCATCCTTACTTGTCTTATTTGGTAAACAACATTCTAACCTCAAAATGCATCTTTTTAGGATAGAATGGCAATTTTGTGAGTATTAGATCATGCCGAGACGACTTTTCGGACATCACTTGACGATTTTTTGTCTAGCAACGCTTTTTTTACGATAAAAAAGCTGCTATAGTCTAAAAAGATACATTTTGAGGTTAGAATGTTGTTTACCAAATAAGACAAGTAAGGATCAATGCACTTTAGTTTAAAACATGAATTTCTCGTTTTAAAGACGTCTTACACAACTTCCAAGTTTCAGTCTGTGGTTGAATGTTAGATTAGTTATAAAAGACATTTTCTAACACTTAGCCGGTAAGAAATATAAAGACAAAACAGGTAGGTACTTATGTCCATTTTATGTATCAATTAGGACAAACGAGAAACAGAGCGATAAAAGGTTAAACATTTTGTTTTACAATAAGTGTAGCCATTAAAAGTGAGTGGAGTGCGCTTGCGTGGGACAGATACGAACAGAGTATACGTAAATACTCGTATACCCGAGGGATATGCGGTTCGTATCATCAGTATCATCACTACGTATAGTCGACGTCAATTATATGTACAACAGTGTTTTGCCTCATTACAGAGAAATAAGGAGCAATATTGTGTAATTTTTAACAACATATAACTGAAGCTCTAATACATCGTGCATATGTACAAGTTCATTGTTTAGACATTTTTGTGTACGAATATGGTGTTAAAAGTACTGACGTTCATTATTCGTGTCGTAGCCTAAAGGGGATGGCAGATAAACAAGGAAAAATGGCTACTCCTCCACCGACAAGAGCCTGACTCTTAAATAATGATGATTATGAGTCTAAACGTAATAAAATCGGTTCACCCTTTCTAGACAAACACTACTTGACTACCTAACCGCTAAATAGTTGCAAACTTAGTTAGTCTCACCCGAAACTTATTTACTAGTTCCATAAATGGGAATTCAAATGAGCCATTTGTAGTTGCATACGCTTGTCCCATGTTATCAAATTGTAAGACCTATAACTCATATAAGAGATGAATATGCAAGTAAACATAAAGGTGCATATAAATAAATAAATACTTAGTGCAATATAATTTTACTCTCACGGGTTTCTCGTAGTAAAGAGTAGTGTACTTTAAAAACAGAAAATGTTTATGGACGAGGTGTTCTGTCAGGAGACTATGGAGACCAGACGCATGTTCGTTAGTTCGTTACCCATACAGTGTTCCCGCATCGCCTAACGCCCCGCCGGTCCATAAACAATGCCTGTGAACGCCTTGTGTTATGTTGTTTATGTTTGTGTGTTTAATATACAAATGGATCTGTGGGATCAGCTTATCATAATAACACGCTATTAACTCGAAACTAAATATATTTTCAAATCAACAATAAAAACGCGACGTAAAATAATATTTCATCATTTGACATAATAAATTCCGCTGACTGAGCCGCAACAAAACCAGCGTATAGTGGCCAGAACGTCTAAATATGTACAGGTTGAACGCATACGAGGTTTTACTATGGGCTCTGTAGCAATGTAGGTTCATTGGGAGAGTGCTGATGAGAGCCGACACAAATCTATTATTTCAATATTTCCTACTACGCCTGCGTCAATCCCAGAATTAAATACAGAGACACGTTAAATGTTTAACCTACTCTAGCTTTAGCCACAAGCTGAATGTGTGAATATTTGACGCTGGTCTATTAACGACACGGGTAGGAATATGCAGATGCCAATTAAAATAGAGAAAGGCGCCATGTCCAGCGCGATAATTGCGTTAATATTTCCGATGTTAATAATATACACGGCATCAAAAAACTTCAAAAATTCGTTTCAGCGAATATGGTTTTTAACTAATGTATTGTTATAGATCAAGATTAGTATCATTTAAAAGCACAATTAATGACTTAATTAATTACACAATTACGCAATTAAACATTACGTGTTATTCGTTACCGTTTAAACAATCATCGCCAAAAGCTTGCGTTTTAAATCAAAAGCACAGAATGAGTAATAGTACAAGTACAGAAATTGCATTTCCTAGCAAAAACGGCGTTTAGGCATAAGAAACGTGCTCACTCTGTGCATCTCTGTATACCGTATAACTTGTATTCATTCACACACGGCACGTGTAGCGCTAGGGCTGCCACGCCATGAATACGTCAATGAAGGCAAAAAGTTTTCTCGCTTACCAGATGTCGCTTGAGTACAGTGAACCGATATTAATTTAGTACAGTACCTACATGCTACTTCACATGTATGTCAGTGTATTTATGAATAACACCTGACTAATACTCTGTTTGTTTTTCCGTAGGTACTTTTTTTAAAGAGTATATCTAGCTCAAAAAGTTTGCCTTATCACCGGAAAAGTGTTCCTTACACAAAACTAGGTGACGGCCATGACTAATATGAGGATACGATTTTCTGTATTGGAATTAGAAAGGTAGAAAGAATTTTTAAAGTGCTGCATACCGTGTGTTACCGGTATGCGGGCATTTATTAAAACTGATAATAATACGTTCCATTAGCAATTACTTGCAAATCATAATTATGTAAATTAACTGCGCAATTATTTTTCCAAAATACAAGCCTTCAATGGCCTAGGTGTATGACGCCGTAATAAACAAAGTACGAAGAGCGGTCAGTTACACGTATTTGTCAATTTGCTTTGCTGTACATTGCTGCCAATTTCAATTTTGTTAGAAAATTCATGTTTTTGGTATTATAGTTATATATTTGAATTAAGGTCATAATTAAGTTAAAGAACTACGTTAATATACCTACTTAAAAAAAAGCCCGCTTACCGGTAACTTACAGTAAAGGTTTTTTTCCGCTCTGGCGGGTTTTTTATTATAATGAATAAGACAAAAATGCGGCGGCGGATCACAGCACGACGCACGTATGCTCGATCGCGCGGTGCCGGCCCTCGACTGACTGGTGGCCCGGGGCCTCGCGAGAGGTAGGTTTCTAACGCGCCCCGCCCCGCTCACTGCAAACCCCCTGTCAAGAGTGCCGAAATAACCGTTTAAAGGGTCAGGTAAAAATCTTATTTGAACGAAAATGGTCAATGTCATGTTCTGTATGTTATTCTAATTATAAAACTCTATTATAAAACAATTCCTATACTAACAAGTAATTTATATCTTCGCTCAGCGGTTCTATTTGAATTCTACGTACGTATTGTCTATACGTACATACCCGTATAATAAAGCTGAAGACGGTCGAAAACCTGTACATGGAAGATATTCAAAAAAAAGTTAAAAAATGGAGTTGATGTTTGTATGGGAACTCCTTGAATCTATGAGCTAAAGACTTGAAAATTGCCAACCATATACTTGACTGGAGAACAAAAAGAATCCCATTCAAACTTTAAGCAAAATATAGATAAAACGTGAAAACAAGGGATGAAAAAGAGTGCTATGCGGCTAAATACGATATGTTAACCAAACCTGGTTGATACCTCCACCGATAGTAACTGTTAGACATTAGAGACGTGATTATATTGATTGACCTGATTCACTGACGACGTCGCTGTTGTTATTGATAAACCAGCAACCTTGATCTCTGCCTTCTTATATTTGCTATGAAATCAGAGGTCATCTAAAGTTGTTTAATAGTTCAACAACGTCAAGGGATGTGGATGTGGATATAAAATTTGGACAAAACGGCATTCCGCGGACAATTGAGTATATCGGTACCCTTTTTTGATAGATGACTCCCGTGACTTTCTGAAATATACATAAGGAGCGCTCCGTAAAGGAATGAATTTTGCCCTTAATTCCTACGGAAACCTCAGCCTTCGCTTCGCTTCGTCTTTGCTTGCCTCCCCGTTTACCTTCGGGATTTCGGCTCTCAAGTTTCGCTTGCAAGACACCGGAAGATAATGATTGTCTGATCTCCGATCAGATCCCTTGAGACCTCTCTCAGAGGGGTTGCTTTTGGCTTTCATTCCAACAAAAAAGCCTTGCTTGCCTTACCGCTCACCTTCGAAACTCTGGCCTGGGATTTCGCTTGCAAGACACCTGGGGATAGTTAGTGTACGTAGGGGCTCGCCCACAGGCTTCGCTTGCAAGACACCGGGAGATAATGAGAAGAGGCTCTCATTGAGAGCGCTAGCTTCAGCCCCCGAGAGCTTCCTCAAAGCTTGATTTGGACCTTTCATTGTTGCGAAAAACTCGGCCTTCGGCTTCGCTTGCCTGACCGTGGCCGCTCGCCTTCACTACTTTGGCTTGCAAGACACCTGGGGATATAGTAATTGTCCGTGGGGGCTCACTCCGAGCTCGCATAGTGACCGCTCCCTAAAAGTATGCTTAGGGCCTTTCATTCCTACGAAAAGCTCAGCCTTCGGTTTCGCTTGCCTCCCCTTTTACCTTCAGGTCTTAAGGCTTCAGGTTTCGCTTGCAAGTTACTCGGAGATAACGAGTATCCGTCAAGGTTAGGCCTCGGGCCTTAGGCCCTCGGGCTCGCATTGAGACCGCTCCCTGAAGAATTGCTTTAGCCCTTTCATTCCAATACAAAGCTCGGCCTTCGGCCTCGCTTGCCTCCCCGCTCGCCTTCGGCACTTTGGGCTAAAAGGGTACTTTGGGCGTATGTAGAATATTGTTGACGACAAAGTTTATAAGGCTGTTTATTTAGATTCGAAGAGAATTTGAACTGTTGCACGCATAGTTTATGGAAATGGAATTTTTATTTTTTTAACTTTTCAGTAGTATGGTTAAACAAGGATATCATTAAAACCATAATTTATACGCGTAGATAGTCGCGGGCAAAAGCTAGTAAAAAATAAATGAATAGAAATGAAGAATTTTACACAAATAGAACAAGGCCTTAGCCATATTAACCTCAATAAAGCTTGTGTTGTGGATAATAATCGACGAAATATGGAACACTTAAATACGTAGGAAACATTCAAGACTCATTAAGAAGTTACTCATTAAATCGCTAATACTCGTATTTGTCCTTACCGAGATTTGAACCCACGAGTCCCAGGGCCGACTACTAGGCACCGGGCCGTCAAAACAATACATTCGAATATTTGAAAACATGCAACCTACCTTGGTATTTTGTCATAGCTATCCCAGCCGGTTAAGCAGTTATACGAACTGTATCTGCTTACAGCGGCCATGTTACTTCATGCGATTGGTACAACGCTCAGCATTAATCACTTTGATAACAGTCGCAGACTAGGCAACAAAGAACTCGCTTTCAAGTAGTGACGCAGAGTTTGGGAGTGGATCAGAGAGAAGCTTCTTCGCGCCGGTCGCTACACGAATGTGAATATATTGAATGTTCAGCGAACTGGGATTACTTTGTTGGTAGTTTCCATCTTCAGCGTTCAATGTACATAATTATATAGCTTCTACTTCCTTAGTTTGTACCTCATTTCACGCACCACTCAACCCAACCTCCCCGTGAAAAGCACTTAATCGCTAATCGCTACAAACATGTGCTTAGTCCCCACTCCCCAACAGGTACAAAGCGAACTTGAATGTCAATTCGCTTTAACATCACTTAATGGTTTGGCTTATTCTCTTAATTAATTAATTACTTAATTAGTATTTATGTTTTTCACTTAAGTTAGTTGCTTTGTAATTAGTTTAGGTAAGTAATGACTTAATTCTGACAATAGTTTAAAAACTGTAAGGGCGCTGTGTATGATAAGTAATAAAGTGTGAAATTAGTTAGTTTATAGACTTTATAGTGTAAGTGGTAAGTTTTTGTTAGTGTTGAGTGGTGTCGGTAAGTACGGTCGCGAGTGCGCGCGGGCCTGGCGTCGCAGCGAGCGACAGGTCTCGACTGAGCAAGGGTCGCGGTCTCGAGTTGGCGAGTGCCAGACGGGCACGCGCGGGCACGCCGCCCACCGCACGCCGCACGTTGGAGCGCGCCCGCCGCCACCCTGTGCTATGAGTACGTTACCGCCACGTCAGAGATGACATCAAAACAAACCACTATAGTTATTTACGATACAAGTGCCGAAAATAGGAAATTTGCAACGAGTGCTGATAAATTAAAACACGACCGAAGGGAGTGTTTTAAATCGACACGAGATGCGAATTACCTATTCGCACGTGTATCGTACAACGTTTTACTGTACATATGGCTCTTTAATATATTTAAATAATAATAAATAAGTTTATAAATATTTCAGTAAATATCTTTTTAATCTCTATCTTAATTTGCATCTTTGAATTTTTAGATACAGTAAATACCGTTATTGTAACTTCAATCTGTCGATTAATAATGTGCATACTGCTCCAGTTGGCTAAGAAAAAAATATCGAGAAAATTTCAGACTACCGTGTTTTGGCTTCTGACGAACAACAAAATACATGGTCAAGATTCAAATATCCGAGAAATAATTCATTTCCATTGCTAGTATTTATAAATTTCCAATTCGTGAATCTTACGTTGGGAAGGACATATTTTATTTACTAGTATAATATAAGCGTCTAATTAGATTGTAATAATTTTGGACCATTTTTACCTCGAACTCATTATTACATGAATAATTTACTTTAAAAACAAAGTTTAAATCGTCTTAATTCAGTACTTCCCCAAGGAACGTTCGTGATCATTTCTTTTCCACTTTACCCCATGAACTGCTTTCCGGTAGCAAAGGTGTTTAATCAATTACAGAAATACCCCATGTCACTATAATATATGTGGGCCGATAATATTTGAAGTTCCGTCGATTCCTCAAGGATCTCAGAAACACATTTGGCACTTCATTAGTTGCTATTCTACTTGAACGGAATCATTTTAGTATTTGGGACGTACTCTATATATCATTGGGGAGTTCCATAAGTCATCTGTGGTCTTCATCACTACTAGTTCCACTTGTGTGAGAAAAAAAGTAGTTTTTATTTTTTGCAGCGGCCTAGGATATTTGTTTAATAATCGTTTAGAGGACCTTTTAATGACGCATAGATGTATAAAATTATACGCGTTAAGCAATGTCGAAGCCGAGATATTTAAGTTTTGTCTATAAGTTTTCAATATGACCTGTGAAAATATATATTGCAATATCTCGGCTCCGATGCATTTTAGTGTATTATATTTCATAACAAAATATGTTGTTTTGAGGAGATCAATCAAAATCTTCCACTTTTACGAATGGCCGCTCATCTAAAAAGATAACATTTTACCCAAAGCCGTTTGTGGTTTCCAAATACATGAGATGACATAGAAAATAAATAAATAAAATACCGATATCACTACACACGAGCCTAATAGAATTAAGGAGTTCCCTCCATTCCTCATGGATCTCATGAAACAACGGGAATTTTGAAAACATTAGGACCAATCTGGAAGCATATACTTTCAAATAAAAAAATAATTGTACGATTCAGTGCATAAATGACGGAGTTCTGCGGTAACCAAACATTAAAATACAGTCGAATTGAGGGCCTCCTCCTTTTTTAGAAGTCTGTTCAAAATTTCATCATTTGATTGATCAAGATTAATTGAAGTGAATACGAATTGAACCTTAGAAATATAATAGAGACAGCGGCAGCGCCTTAAGGTGTAAGTTACAATTGCATCAAACATTTATTTCGGTGCCTACCTTGGAATTTGCTGGTTGCTGAACAGAATCATTAACGAAATGAAATCATTAGGAGAACAATATTTCTTTGCTATTCCGGAATAGCAAAGAAATATTGTTCTCCTAATATATCATGGACTTCCGCAAAGTAACGCCTGATTCAATAAATTATTTGAAATGAAATCAATTACAATTATAGAGCTTTGCGGGGCACGTCCACCAGCTTTCGATTAACGTCGATATCGACCGAGTCTTGTCTAGATTTCAAGATGTACCTAGTTAAAACTGTTGGCAGTTAGTATTCTATCCGAAAGTCGTTGTTAGTCTTCCGTGCCAACAATCGACCAACAGAACACTTATGCGATCAGGTGTCTGCCCGTCTCACACAGGGAGATATCTATTCAATCAAATCAAATATGCCTGTTGTGCTTCTGATTGCATTGACGTGTTCACTTCACTTCACTTCACTCTATTGTTAATGGCTACCGTGCAACTTAAGCACAATTCTGCCAACATCAAGTATCCAGCTTTGCACGGTACAAATGAAAGAGGGTAGCCATAAATCAGGATATTAAAAATCACAAATGCGGGTGATTCCTGAGAACAGATGGTAAACACATACAAATAACATTAACCGTAACCAGATTAGAAGCATTAGAACAAGTTAATACAATAATCGAAGCACAGGAATGGATATTAGGTTAATTAATCGCTACAAGCTACAATTTTATGTTATTTTTTGCTATGAACTTGCCCAGCGCACTAATAATTTTTTTATTGTTTTCAATAAGACATAAAAGGGAAGCCATATTCATAGGTAATGGGAGTCTGAGATTAGACCATTCGTCATGACGGATGATCGAATTGCCGCCATTGCTGTTGTCATTTTATTGTTGGTTTTTTGCTGTTACTTACTATTACTTATGATATGTGTGTAGATAAAGTAGTGTATGCAACTGTACATAATTAGGCCTTAAAACACTCGTATTTTAAGGCCTCTCATTATGGATCAGTCGCATAAACTACTAATACACTTTTAATGGAAATGGTTTATTGAAGATTGTTAATAAAATAAAAAATATTCATCAATGAATACTTAGTTTAAAAATTCCATCTACACCGTTGCCTACTTCTATGGCAGGTTTCCTTACTAAGTAACTATTTTTATTACTCATTTATTTACACTTGGTACTATATTCAATAAAAGTATAAAGCAATAAATCCTCAGGAAAATCCATTAAGTAAATCAATATTCAATAAGCTGGAATTACATAGAAACTCAAAGAGCTTATCTGCCGCTGACTAACTAATACCCAACCACAATCACTAATAAACCTTAAATATAAGTCAAGCAGGTGTAACAGTAGAAACAGCAAACAGCATAAAATTTGTAGGCGTAAGTATAGATCCTAATTTTAATTGGAAGTCTCATATATAAAAGATCAATAAAACTATATTAGCTAGTCACTGCTACGGCTTATCCATACTATTTGAAACATAACAGAAGAAATAAAAAGAAGCGCTTACTTCGGAAACATCTATCCATTGCTCACTCACGGAGTAAATACTGGAGGGAACTCTACAGACGTACAGTCTTCTCTTTTACAAAAGAGATGCATACGCACTATTTATCACATTCACAATCAACAATCCCTAAGATATGTCTTTAGAGAAAAAGGTTTCTTTACCCGCACTAGTTTCTACATTCTGTCAAAAATAATGCTGAGTACTTCAAAATGTCTGCAGTAAAAAGCAATTTACGCCAGCAATATAAATTCTACAGTACACATAGTGCTACTTTCCCGCACTAGTGCGGAAAAGAGCACTTTCCGTGCATATGTCAAAACTTTAAAGAGCCGTATGTACAGTACAGTATAGTATTTCCCATTTTCGGCACTTGTATCGTAAATAACTATAACATGGTTAGAGTACAAAGCATTTTACAGGCTGTATTTCTAATATTACCTCAAATTGTAACCAAACGCAGGTGTTAGGGCCATGAACCAATATTGCATAGTAAGCATAGCAATATTGCCTTAGTATTGAAAGCCGAGCTAGCGAAGAATTGTAAAATTGAACCATGAGCGAAGCGAATGGTTCAAAAGTACAATCCTGAGCATAGCGAGGCTTTCAAGGGACGAAACGCCAAACAATTTTGCTGCCAAGCGTAACACACAATTTTTCACCTCACCACCGCGAGGAAAATTGTAGGTAAGTAAATGTAATGGAAGTAATTTGGACCTTATACTCATTTTCAATGAAGGTTTGTTTACATCTCATCAAGATCTAGCATTTTATAATTATTAAATGTAACTAAGTATTCTCGAGAGATCTGTCTATAGGGCAGAACCAGCTCGCGAAGTTAAAAACTGAAGATGGTAGAATCGTTTCCTCTAAACCTGAGATTCTGGGTGAGATAGAGCGCTTTTACGGACAGCTATACACATCAACGCGCAGACCCGAAGTTAGTCAGGCGGAAGACCCTAGAGCTAGACTAACCCGACACTATACCGACGACATCCCGGACATCAGCCTGTACGAGATTGTAATGGCTCTTAAACAGCTCAAGAACAACAAAGCACCCGGTGAAGACGGAATAACAGCCGAACTTCTGAAGGCGGGTGGAAAACCGGTCCTTACGGCCCTTCAGAAGTTGTTCGATTCCGTCTTACTGGAAGGGAGAACTCCAAAGGCATGGAACAGAGGTGTGGTAGTGCTGTTCTTCAAAAAGGGTGACAACACTCTGCTGAAGAACTACAGACCCATCTCACTTCTGAGCCATGTCTATAAGCTGTTTTTGAGGGTCATTACAAACCGTCTCGTACGCAGGCTAGATGACTTCCAGCCTCCCGAACAAGCCGGTTTCCGAAGAGGCTTTAGTACCGCAGACCATATCCACACGCTTCGTCAGGTTATACAGAAGACCGAGGAGTATAACCTGCCTTTCTGCTTAGCGTTCGTGGACTCCGAAAAAGCCTTCGATTCGATTGAAACCTGTGCTGTACTACAGTCTCTCCAGCGGTGCCAAGTTGACTATCGCTATATCGAAGTGCTGAAGTATTTGTACGAGAACGCCACTATGTCAGTGCGACTCCAGGACCAGAACTCGAAACCTATTCCGCTGCAGCGGGGAGTCAGGCAAGGAGATGTTATTTCTCCAAAACTGTTCACCGCTGCACTGGAGGACGTTTTCAAGACTCTGGACTGGAGAAGGCTAGGCATCATCATCAACGGCGAGTACATCACTCACCTTCGGTTTGCTGACGATATAGTAGTCTTGGCTGAGACCATGGAGGACTTAAGTACGATGCTCGATGACCTCAGTAAAGCATCCGAGCGAGTTGGTCTAAGAATGAACATGGATAAGACGAAGATCATGTCAAATGCCCATGTAGTACCAACTCCCATTACAATCGGACACTTCACGCTCGAAGTTGTAGACGATTATGTATACCTAGGACAGACGATCCAGTTAGGTAGGTCCAACTTCGAGAAAGAGGTCAATCGTCGAATCCGACTCGTCTGGGCAGCGTTTGGGAAGCTACGGCAAATCTTTTCGTCCAATATTCCGCAGTGTCTCAAGACGAAAGTCTTTGACCAGTGTGTGTTGCCAGTGATGATATATGGCACTGAAACGTGGTCGCTTACTATGGGCCTCATAAGAAGGCTCAAAGTCACCCAAAGGCCATGTTGTGAGTTTCTCTGCGTGACCGCATCAGAAATGAGGCTATCCGCAGCAGAACCAAGGTAACCGATATAGCCCTCCGTATCGCTAAACTTAAGTGGCAGTGGGCGGGGCACATATCACGAAGAACCGATGGCCGTTGGGGCGGAAAGGTTCTCGAGTGGCGACCACGTACCGGAAGGCGCAGCGTTGGTAGGCCCCCGACAAGGTGGACTGATGACCTGGTAAAGGTTGCGGGAGTCCGCTGGATGCCGGTGGCGCGGGATCGGTCACTTTGGCACTCTTTGGGGGAGGCCTATGTCCAGCAGTGGACGTCTTTCGGCTGATATGA
This sequence comes from Epinotia demarniana, assembly GCA_945867215.1. Lineage (NCBI taxonomy): Eukaryota > Metazoa > Arthropoda > Insecta > Lepidoptera > Tortricidae > Epinotia > Epinotia demarniana. The sequence continues at coordinate 46,036,422 of OX244259.1, forward strand.
TGATGATGATGATGATGAAATGTAACATAAATATTTTTGCATCTTTAAATAACCTCACGCTTACCTACACTAAAAAAGTCAAAAGTATTGTTGGGTACTCACGGTTTAAACTAAGACTCAAATACGCTTATTTCACTTTTTCCGCTAACTTAGCAGGAATCAAAATTCACATATGTATATCTTCTGCACTAAAATCTATAAATAACCACAATTATTTTGGTTTTACTGTCTGTGGCTTTAGAACAAAACAAAATTAAATGTAAATGAGTTTTTTCTTAAATTAACTTACGGTGCGTTCCAAATTTGGAAGAAGCGAAAGTTTTAGAAAAATAAAACGACATTTTAAAAATATTTATTCGTATTTTATCATTATAAGTCAGTCTAAATGGTAATATTTCGTATGTACCTACTTAATTAAGAGAGAATAAGTATTATTAATTTTATTTTATCAAAATAATAACAATTTATTATTGGCATAACACCATCAGTTTCTGAACGCAACTCTCATTCTGTATAGATAAAAGTTGGGTCTCGCGATCGACCGTCACGTTCCAAATTCAAAAACTCTTTCCACGCTAGCGGATAAAATGGACTTTTGGGCGCAGATTTTGAGCGATAAAGCAAACCTTTTCGAGCCGGTGAGGTGAAAATACCATTCCCCCTCTTACGAGTATGTCCGAAGTTATCCAAGCGAAAAATGTGAAATTATTACTTGTGATTAAGATAAATATAAATATCACTGGAAAAGTGTAACTTTTTTTGTATCTAGCGGTTTTTGTTTGATTTTCAATAATCATTTCTTAGTTAAGTTTGCAATTGAATCAACTTTATGAGTTTTTTTTTGTTTTGAAATTCCTTTAAGACTATAATAGAAGTACTATCTTTCAAATAAATAAAAAATCGAGATACACACTAAGCTGAAATATACTTTACTTCGAGTTAATAGATAGTTTGTACGGAACCCTCGGTGCGAGAGTCAGACTCGCACTTGACCTTGACACACGGCATGAAACAGCTAATCCAGAAAATTAAAGAATACGGCATAACATACTACTTATCCTTCGTTGACTACAATAAAGCATTTGACTCGCAGGATCATCAATATATGTGGAATGCATGAAGTGAACAAGGAGTGACCGAAAAATACATAGCCATAATCAGGAAAATATGTGAGGCAAGCACGGCAGTAGTCCAGCGGGAAAGCAAGGCAATATTCTGAGGAGTAAGACAGGACCCCTATCTCCGAAACTTCTTCTACCGTTCTTGAATCCATATTTAAGAAACTGAACTGGGAGGAATATGGCCTTAATATAAATGGTAACAACCTGAATCATCTCCGTTACGCTGATGACCTCGTACTCTTTACAGATAATGCTGCAACACTCAAGAAAAAAAGACAGACGGTGCGTTACGAACAGTCAAGTGAAGCCAAACCACATACAAACAAAACCAAGCTACATCAAGTTTAGCACACGCTCACGCACATATATATAAACAAAGTTGCACAAAACTCTTCAGCACGTGTCGCAATGCTGTCAAGATCATTTATTTCGAGTTTTGTGCGATTTAATTTGTTTAGCGTGTGCTAAACTTATGGGGCTTGTATGAAAACCGGTTGGCTTCACTAGACTGTTCGTAACGCTCCGTCTGTATATTTTCTTGGTCTGAGGCTGCAACATTACAAAGCATGCTAAAAACAACTAGTAGTTGAAAGCGCAACCGCTGGCCTCACTATCGACACAACTAAAACAGAGATAATGACAAATAATGTGTACGAACCTATTATAGTTGAAGTAGAAGAAATAGAATATGTACAAGACTATGTCTACCTCGGCCAAGTTATATCACCCGAACAAAAAATGTTAAAAGAGCTGGACAGGAGAATTACCAAAACATGGCGGAAATACTGGTCTATGAAGGAGATAATGAAGAATAAAATGGACGTACGTAAATACGCGTACCAATGGAAATCAAGGCCCAACTGTATAACACTTGCTTATTATTATTCCCATGCTTAACATATGGCTGTGGAACTTGGACATGCACAAAGAAAAACATGCAACAGATTGCAGTGTGCCAGCACGAAATGGAAAGAAAAATGCTGGGGATAAAACGAAATGACAGATGGCGACTTACTAAGATCACGGAGAAAAGTATGGTGAGAGGATGTTGTCAAAGACATTAGGAAGAGAAAATGGAATGGTCTGGCCATATGGTTACAAAATAGAAAAATGGACCAGACATATTACAGACTGGTTTCCAATATACAGGAAAAGAGGATGGGGAAGACAACACAGAAGATGGGAAGTGGGCTTCCCGCCCAAGTGGACTAGACTGGCACAAGACAGAGATACTTGGAAAACTTTAGAGGAGGCCTTGGTCAGTGAAAACTGACCACCTGACGCAATAAAATAAATAAACAGATAAAGTAAAATAATATTTAACTGTAAATGTCAGTGAATAAAGGCTATTTGTATTTGTACACGGCATGACTCATGGTAGTCATGGTGCCAGTTTCAATTGACATACATAAAACAAATGGAAACATTAAAAAGATCACAATTTTAAAAGTTGTACGTAATTAAAACGATTAAAGATTAAACGGGACACAACGAACTAAAACGTTATGAATACATATATTTTTATTTCTTATTTGAGATACATTTAATAACGACACTTCTATCACTTCACACAAAAGTAAGCGTTTTGTCTATGACAATTAAAAAAACGAAAACGGTGCCATTTGGTTGATTAATTATGCTAATATCTGGTCCGAGTGGCGAAAATTTTCATTCGAGATTCAGTTATTCAGCGAGTTCCTCTATAGTAAAACTAAGTACATAATAACTACAACTTAGAAAAGTTGTAAAGCCCCCGACATTTTCATTTCAAAGTCCAATATCTCAAAAACGGCTTAACTGATTTTCATGAAACACGACTAAGAATACTTGGGATAAAATTATCTGTGACACAAAAAAAACCGCATTCAAATCGGTCCATTCTTTTGGGAGCTGCGATACCACAGACAGATACACAGACAACCACGTTAAACTTATAACACCCCTCTCTTTGAATCTGAGGTTAAAAAGCAGTGAATTTGCGTAAAGATTAATGAAGATTAACAATTTTAGTGCAAGAAATAAAAGTACGCTACAGTAGCCTAGTGGTTCAGGCAGGCGGCTGCCAAGCGGCGGTCGTGGGTTCGAATCCCGGCTCGTACCAATGAGTTTTTCGGAGCTTATGTAGAAGGAAAACATCGTGAGGAAACTGGTCTAATCCCAATAAGGTTTAGTTTTCCCTCTGGGTTGGAAGGTCACATGGCAGTCGCTTTCGTAAAACTAGTGCCTATGCGAAATCTTGGGATTAGGTGTCAAAGCGGACCCGGGACTCCTTTAGGGGCACTACATGGGAATAACTCTAGGAGGATGAAGAGTGCAAAAAATAAAAGAACCTGTTTTTTATGGAATCCAGAAGAATGACTTTTAATGTTATTAAATTCCGGCACAAACAATGCGTTACGCAAATTATTAATGGTGAGATCCGAGATCCGTCATATGAAGGGATAGATTTGTTTACGTGAGGCAAAAACACAAAGATTATACCAATACTCGTATTTGGTTTTACGAATCGTTGCTTAACGGCATACAGTTGGTCACTCGTGGACAGACTATAAGTCAGCATAGACAACTTAAGCCCGGAAAAGGAGCTTAGAGTACCTAATAAAATGTCATGCCGGCAATGCTAGTGGTTCCATTGACGATTGCTTATTTGCTGACTGCATATTATAATTTTTTTAGAAACCTGTATAAGAAGTTGTCTTTTTATATATTCGCTGTTACAGGCCACGCCCGGCGTAGTCACCCCAATACCTGGCCAGATGTGTTCCCGTCACGCACGGTTTTGGCGCCTACTTTGTTTATCTGCGTAATGCGGCCCGTTCCTCCACGCGGCCTCCCGCGCCGGGAGCATATGTTTAGACGACCTTTCGTATATCGGACCTACGTAAATATTTGATCCATTTTTCCCGCCATTGTCTGAAAAGCTCAAAGGTGAGGGAGTGGTTTTTTTCGACGTACTGCCAGCCAATATCGAGCGACTGCCCAAGTTTAATAAATTCCATTTGATTTAGTACGTTTCAATGAGACCCGCTCTGTCAGATCCGATGCCATATATATTTTAATCAGTTCTTTCATTGGTTCACTAAGTTACGTACTTGGGCGATTGTGCAATAAGTTACAACTGCTATACAAATGGCCGAGATTGAGAATAATTATAATATAACAAATGATTGCACAAGATCCTAACTAAATGGCATTGGGTAAGTTGGTTTTTGAAGAATGAGTCTGAAAAAACATAGATTTAAATGTAAAGATAAAAAAGGTTAATGATATTTATTAGTATGGGTTTACAATTTTACAGTGTATTTACAAATAAATATTAGTGGTCTTACGCTAATACCCTAAAGTCCATAAGGACTTTAGGGTATTATGTAACCATTTCAGATATTCAGGTATTTTAAATAGATCTATGACTATTAGGAATGACCGTTTACTTTCGTTGCTCACTCGCTATGCTCGTAGCCGGCGACGGCGTAGTCGTAAAGGCGACTACGGTGTACTGGCAAGTGAAAGTATTAAATATAGCATTATACAATGACAAATGTTTTAGGTACCTACCCTGCTTTTAGGATGCACTATAGATTTATCAACTTGGTGGAAACGAAACTATCAGTGTATGCTCAATCTTTAGAAGTATTTGACTTGGCCTACACGCTGGAACTTTCACATTGAATCTGATGATGTTGCAAATATTGCAGTTTCGTGCTTTCATAACTTTCGTGAGTGAGACCGCATCACCGCATATTGCCCTGGCAACGAAGTGAATTTGAATTTCGAACAAGAACTACATATGTTAGCTGGCCCCCCAAATACTTAGGTTAATTAATTTGTAATCGAATTAAAATTACGCCACAGACCACAGAAATAAACCGAATGGTTATTTAATTATGTGATGGGCTGATGGGTCAAGCCGGGCCGTGGGAAGATAGTACTATTTGAGCTGGGCTGGGTACTGTGGGGCTGGTGAATTGACAGATAAACAGATTAATATGGACTATATACGCCATCATTGCAATGATATCAGTAATTTATTTAATAAAGTGGCTAATATCATAACAAGAACAAATTAAGACATGTGTTAAGGCGACAGGACACCTAAATGTTATCTCGCTCGATAGCTAATATACGCTCGATTCGCTGTGCTCTAATCCGCACTTGTTATTGTCAAAACGGATCATTATTTCGGAATATCAAGCATGCAGATTTTACATAAATGAACTATTAATCTTTTCTCGGTATAACAGCGGATCAGAAGCGAAACCAGTTTAATTCACGATTTTGTTATTCATTGTTTTGACATAGTAAATCTTTAATGTTCTACAATGTTTGTAACATTCAGATTATGAACGAAATATCAAAGGATAACCTTTTTATTCACATTTATTCATCAGCTTATCGACCCTTAGTGTTTCCAAACATCTGGCGTAGCTACTCCCCTTAATTGCATTTCCAGTGACTTATTTTTCATTCAGCTAACTGCTTTTGCTTTATTACTCTTTCTATGGAAGGGAAGACAGTAGATTTCTAAAGACGATTTCGTTGCTGCGCATTAAAAAGCTATATTAAAACCTCCCACAGATGCCATTAACTCATTCAAGGCTAATGGCTCATATATACTCAGAATATGTGAGCCTTTAGCCTCTACGAGCGATGGCCGCTACAAAGCGGAATAATGCTGCCACGTGCTACGGCGTATCATACTTTAGGATGGCCCCGAATGGCTACACTCATTCACAATCCAAGTTTGCTACTGGCGCTACCTCGTAGCACCTAGCAGGTATTTCCCGCTACGTTCGTAGATGACATCTGGCGTAGCGCTTTGACAACGTGGAGTGAATCCGGCATCTATCGGGTTATCTTACTTATATCTTAATCGCATTTTAATGCCAGTGAATAGAACAATATTCCTTTGTTATTTCACTGAAAAATGAAGGTCTAATAAGGACAACGTAAAAAGAATCTTATTCTTTTAATTCATCATGGAATCCCGCAAAGTAACTCGTAATTCTATCATTTCCATGTCAATGGGTTTGATGCGCCCATTTATGAAATGTTCCGCAGCGTGCGAGGTAGCGACCGCGCCAATCAAATTTATTTATTGTGAAGTACAAAAACAAGTTACAGACATTATGAGACATATAAATAAAGCATAATATATAGGTCTGACCTACAACTCTTAATACAGTGTGCACAGAAAGATTTCAAACATCAAGAACATATGAGGTGCGAAAGAGGTAACAAATATTGAAATAGGTTGCTTTTTATAAGCGGAAGATGCAATAATAACCGCCTGGCCACGACTTTGCGCGACCTGCTTCGGCGGCGGCGACTAGCGGATCGCGCATAATACAAAAACAGCGCGGAAAAGAAGAGATGCCACGAACTTCCGCACCGGCGACCAAGCGCGCGGATTTACTCGAGCGACCGGCGACTGCGGGCAGCGGGCTGGCGGGCGGAACGAACAAAGACAAGGCGCGCGAACGCGCGGCCACGACTCAGAGCGGTGCGACCGGTCTTAGCGGCGGCACGGATCGGGCGGTGATTTTAAGAACAAAGTTTATTGTATTATCCGCTCTCTTTGGCGTGAGTTTGGGTTTCTGTATATGCTCGTCCAAGTGTTGTAACAAGTAATCAAAAGTTTCCACACTCATTCGTGTGTATTCATAAAACTTTTGATGATGCTGTCGGTATTCTTCATACCATGTCCGGAATTCGCCCAACGTACAACGTCGTCTATTTGTCACGTGCACACCTTTTCTCATATTTTAAATGTCTCCCGTGAAATAGGAGCTGCTTTCGAGGCACTGAAGGGCCACTTTCGACAAAGACATTTTGAGTCACCCGAGTACGTCCCATCCGCTCGAAGTCGCCGCGGCTACTGCGGAGTACGTGGCCTGCACGCCGCTCCGCTCTAAATTCCGCCCCGCCGGTCGCACGGCAGGTCGCTAAGACCAAAGTCGTGGCCAAGGCGTAAGTTGTTAAAATTAAACTGCGAATGGAATATAAAGAAAAAAAATAACCTAAATGAAACCTTGTCACTATTAAGAGGAAACTGAGGACATCTCACATGTTAAGATCCATCAAGCCGTTTAAGCTGCGCGTTGTGCCAACTAAGATTAAACAATTAATCGATTAATGTCCATCTCAGCTATGGCGCTCAGTCAGGTAGCACATTTATAACCACCCTTCAATCTGCATGAATAAATGGACACTTGTGTTATAAACATTTATACACTTACAGTGCCGCATCAATAAGCTGATAGTCCAGTCATTACAGTTTTATTATTGCGCTCCTATAGATATTTAAATTAATGATTTCTGATTGGCACAGGAAGCGCGGTAGCGGGGCGATACGAAAGCAGTTTGCAAGCACGCACCGTTTCCACAGAATATCTGCGCCAATGTTATACTGTCAGTTTACGGAAAATGAGCGACAGCAGTAAGCTATCGGTAAAGTATTAAACTAAAGATTTATTAATTAATCGTATGGCGTATCATAGTAGTAACTAGGCATATATATAAGTATATGAAAATAGTAGCCTATATATCCACACACAGATTACACAACCAACTCACAGCTTGTCGCCCTGATACCATCTTTCAGCTCATCGCTTCACGATATGTTTTATCTTCAATGCGGCGTCACACAATGGGCTATCATCTGTCAATTCCCATTTGTGCTTTAGGTAATTGCACCTGGCGTGCCCAGTGCGGATTTTGTTCACACGGCACCAGACAAAATTGTATAAACTTACATCGCAACGTGTCAATATAGTTATAGTAGACAAGCTAGCTAAGGTCAAAACCTTTCTACAAACGCCAGTTTTACCTACGTCCCGGTGGCATATCTTATCGTCTAAGGTGTACGTGTGATGGAAACTGGTCCCGGCGGTCCCTACGGATCAAAGGTATATACATACTTAAGTAATATAGTTACCCCACTCACAGAATCAATATCTGTTACGAACAGGTTCTCACTTAATGAATTAACTAGTTCGGTCCTACCAGAAAACCTTTGAACTCGAATGGCAAAGTTAAATATCTGGAATAATCTCTAATTTGAGGCTATATAAGGTGCATTTGAATTAGGTACCAATACTTTTAGAGTTGGTAGTACTCGTTACTCTCTCTTATATAAGAAATATATAATAGATTGTGTAAATTTTTGAAGATAAATAAGGAAACCACATTACTGCGTAAAAACACCCTGTTAATGAGATAGTTATCAATTTTACCGCGAATCATTGACGTGTGTGACACACATCGATATTCACTTGACAGCAAGTGTTAAACACCTTGTCAGTTAAAAACACAGGATGGTTATTTTTGAACGAAATTTTTTATTATTTATTTTGTTCTGAAAATTAAAACAAAAATATCAAATAAAAAGTTATCTTAATTTCTACTTAAACTTAATTGTTTTGATGTAATGTAACACCTCTTAAAATATTGGTACCTAATTCGATGGCACCTTATATATATGGTATAGATAGATCGTTAATTTCTTGATAGGCTAAAGAGATTCAGAGAATGCATTTTCAAGCTATTTTTTTTACATGTATTCATGATATTCTCAGCCGGCGGACATCCACCGCTAGAAAAAGGATCTCTACAACTACCATCAGTCCTCGAACAGGAGATCACCATCAATTGATTAAAAAGCAGTAGAATATCGCATAAATGTGGCAAATTTTACTAATCATAGCCCAGCAGCGCTTGTACCTTGACCCCACAACTGACATTTAAATATCTGTCCGATCTCAATATCAGTGCGTCCCGCACTCTGGGCTACACGCGTATTCAAGAGGGAGCAAAAAACCTCCTTCACCCTTCCACCTTACACTTACACTGACAGAAAAAACCGGAGTGACCTTCCGAATTCTTCCTTCTAAATGCCTTACCTACCAAAAAAATCAACTTTCCCTCCGAATGCTGCCGACCAAACCGGATGGTAATTGATTACCCCCCAAAATTTGGTAGGAACACGAAAATTTCCTTCCAAGTTAGAACGAAATTTTAGAAGGTAACATTTTAGGAGGTTAAGTTTCAGTAGGTACTTGTTGTTACCGTCCATACCAATCCTTCTACTTTAGTGGGCTTTTGAAACAGTAGGTAATGTCGGAAGGAAACTCAACAAATTAGACGGAATTTTCAGATACCTTCTAGCTTTTACCCACTAATTTGGTAGAGTTGTTCTATCGGAAGGTAACTGAGGGTAAAAACTGACGTGACCTTCCACATATTACCTTCTAAGTGCCTAACCTACCAAAAAACTCATTTTTCCCTCCGAATACTACCGACCAAACTGGGAGGTATTGATTACCTTCCGAAATTCCGAAGGAATATGAAATTTTCCTTTCAATAAAAAACGGATTTAGTCGGTAACATTTTAGGAGGTACAGCTTCAGGAGGAATTTGTTGTTACCGTCTAAACCAACCCTCAAAATCTAGACGGAATTTTGGGATACCTTCTAACTTATACCACCTAATTAGGTAGGGTTTTTAAATAGAAGGTAATTGAGAGAACAAACCACCATGACCTTCCGATTTTTTTGTTCTAAATTTCTTACCTTGCAAAAAATCAACTTTCCCTCCGATCAAATCGGAAGGTAATTTATTACCAGCCAAATTAAAAGGGAAGTTTAAGAAGGTATCATTTTAGGAGGTTAATTTTCTGAAGGAACTTGTTGTTACCGTCCATACCAATCCTTCTACTTTAGTGGGTTTTTGAAACAGTAGGTAATGTCGGAAGGAAACTTAAGAAATTAAACGGAATTTCCAGATACCTTCTAGCTTTTACCCACTAATTTGGTAGAGTTGTTCTATCGGAAGGTAACTGAGGGTAAAAACTGACGTGACCTTCCACATATTACCTTCTAAGTGCCTAACCTACCAAAAAACTCATTTTTCCCTCCGAATACTACCGATCAAACTGGGAGGTATTGATTACCTTCCGAAATTCCGAAGGAATATGAAATTTTCCTTCCAATAAAAAACGGATTTAGTCAGTAACATTTTAGGAGGTACAGCTTCAGGAGGAATTTGTTGTTACCGTCCAGACCAACCCTCAAAATCTAGACGGAATTTTGGGATACCTTCTAACTTATACCACCTAATTAGGTAGGGTTTTTAAATAGAAGGTAATTAAGAGAACAAACCACCATGACCTTCCGAATTTTTTGTTCTAAGTTTCTTACCTTGCAAAAAATCAACTTTCCTTCCGATCAAATCGGAAGGTAATTTATTACCAGCCAAATTAAAAGGGAAGTTTAAGAAGGTAACATTTTAGGAGGTTAAGTTTCAGAAGGAACTTGTTGTTACCGTCCATACCAATCCTTCTACTTTAGTGGGTTTTTGAAACAGTAGGTAATGTCGGAAGGAAACTTAAGAAATCAGACGGAATTTCCAGATACCTTCTAGCTTTTACCCACTAATTTGGTAGAGTTGTTCTATCGGAAGGTAACTGAGGGTAAAAACTGACGTGACCTTCCACATATTACCTTCTAAGTGCCTAACCTACCAAAAAACTCATTTTTCCCTCCGAATACTACCGATCAAACTGGGAGGTATTGATTACCTTCCGAAATTCCGAAGGAATATGAAATTTTCCTTCCAATAAAAAACGGATTTAGTCAGTAACATTTTAGGAGGTACAGCTTCAGGAGGAATTTGTTGTTACCGTCCAGACCAACCCTCAAAATCTAGACGGAATTTTGGGATACCTTCTAACTTATACCACCTAATTAGGTAGGGTTTTTAAATAGAAGGTAATTAAGAGAACAAACCACCATGACCTTCCGAATTTTTTGTTCTAAGTTTCTTACCTTGCAAAAAATCAACTTTCCTTCCGATCAAATCGGAAGGTAATTTATTACCAGCCAAATTAAAAGGGAAGTTTAAGAAGGTAACATTTTAGGAGGTTAAGTTTCAGAAGGAACTTGTTGTTACCGTCCATACCAATCCTTCTACTTTAGTGGGTTTTTGAAACAGTAGGTAATGTCGGAAGGAAACTCAACAAATTAGACGGAATTTTCAGATACCTTCTAGCTTTTACCCACTAATTTGGTAGAGTTGTTCTATCGGAAGGTAACTGAGGGTAAAAACTGACGTGACCTTCCACATATTACCTTCTAAGTGCCTAACCTACCAAAAAACTCATTTTTCCCTCCGAATACTACCGATCAAACTGGGAGGTATTGATTACCTTCCGAAATTCCGAAAGAATATAAAATTTTCCTTCCAATAAAAAACGGATTTAGTCAGTAACATTTTAGGAGGTACAGCTTCAGGAGGAATTTGTTGTTACCGTCCAAACCAACCCTCAAAATCTAGACGGAATTTTGGGATACCTTCTAACTTATACCACCTAATTAGGTAGGGTTTAAATAGAAGGTAATTGAGAGAACAAACCACCATGACCTTCCGAATATCTTGTTCTAAGTTTCTTACCTTGCAAAAAATCAACTTTCCCTCCGATCAAATCGGAAGGTAATTTATTATCCACCAAATTAAAAAAGAAGTTTAAGAAGGTAACATTTTAGGTGGTAAAGTTTCAGAAGGAACTTGTTGTTACCGTCCATATCAATCCTACTACTTTAGTGGGTTTTGGAAATAGTAGGTAATGTCGGAAGGAAACTTAAAAAGTTTGACGGAATATTCAGAGACCTTCTAGCTTTTACCCACTAATTTGGTAGAGTGTTTCTAACGGAAGGTAATTGAGGGAAAAAACTTGCGTGACCCTCCGAAGATTTCCTCCTAAGTGACCTACCAAAAAACTCATTTTTCCCTCCGATTACTACCGATCAAACAGGGAGGTACTTATTGATTACCTTCCAAAATTCGGTAGGATTTTCACTCGTAGAACAACGCCATCTAGGCGATTAGTTGTGAACCCGAATTCTTAATCGCTTGACTCTCTGGTAAATCGATATTAGATTAAGCAACTAGCTGATTAGTAAGTTCACAGTGTCGTCAGAAGGGGGCGCTGTTTTAAATTAAATTAATGCTTGGCAAATTAGCATGTATGATTACTTTTTCCAATACACACGATACCAAACGAACGAAGTCTCTCTCTCTCTCTCTCTCTCTTAACCTTCCTAATCCGGTCCAACCACGCGGAAACACAATATAAAAGGGATTTTAATCGGTAACATTCTAGGAGATATTGCTTCTGGAGGAATTTGTTCTGGGCATTTTTATCCTATGCACATGTTCGGGATTTACCCTAAAATGGTGTTCCTAATTGAGTAGGTACGGAACCCTAATAACCACATACGCTAAGTCAAGTTATCATTCGTTAATATTCCTGCGCCGGTATCATGTGAACTTTTAAAAAGCACTTCGGGCTGTTATCGAATCTTTGTCCATATAATTCTGGGCGGCACAAGGTAATATAATATTTGAAAAGTTCCCTCGATTTCTTCAAAACCCCATCAAAAGTTCCTCAATCAACCTGATGATAATGAAACCACCTGAGAAGTATAAAGGTACCCCTACTTACAAATAAACGTCTTCCGAGTAATCGGAGAACAGAAATTTAAAAAAATAACCGATGAACTCACCTTTTTTTACCTACCAATTTGGTTGGTATTAGACAAATTTCCTTCTAAATCGGGCGCTTAAAAATTACCAATAATATTAGTTTTGTTTCTCTTTGCATAATTTCTAAGAAGTTAATAGATAATAGAAATATAAATAATTATTAGTTACATTTTACCTTAACATTTTACCTACACTTATTTTAATATTACAGAGTAAACGAAATACTATATTTCGTCTCATAAGAGATTTTTTCCATTAAGAGTGATTTCGAGTGCATTTGCAGATACGAAACGCACATAAGACCAAAGACTCAGCAGTGTTGCCATTTTTTCCGTATCTGTTCTGCGTTGGAGTTATTTTGAAACGTATTTATATTACTTTTCGTTTTCACGTCCCGTCCGTCTTTCCGTTTCGTCCGGTGAACCAAATTTGTCAGAACATCCCTTTTTAAGGTTCCGTAGCCAACTAGGAACCTTTATAGTTTCGGCATGTCCGTCTGTCTGTCCGTCCGCGGCTTGGCTCCTTGATCGTTACCTAGTATTGTAGAAACCTGCATGAATACATAAATCATGCATGGCGATAGAACGGTAAAATAAAAACTACATTTTTTTTTTAGGGTAGCTACCTCCCAGTCAAAATGTTTTTTTTTTTCGCTTTAACCCAATGGTGTGGGGTTAGTGGGGTATCGTTGGATAGGTATTTTAGAGCGGATAAGGGTCTCCAACAAACATCTTTAGATAAAGTGAATATTTTTTCTCCAAAAGCAAAAAATATATAATTATGATCCATTCTAACTCCAAATATATGAAAAAAATCGTAAAATAAATGTTTGATAAATACTTTCAATGAAAACTATAGCGAAATGATCGGTCTAACCGGTTTTGAGTTATTGCAAGAAGTCTTCTCTTCTTAGTAAAAAGACGTACAAAGCGCTGCGAAGGTACTCCTTTATGCTTGTAATGTACATAATACTTAGTAATAGCTCCCGTTTAGCCTATTCTTACAGAATGGTAACTACGGAACACTACACTGAGCATACCCCGACATGCTTATGGCCGATTTTTTTGGATTATATCTGCTATGCACGAAAATGAGAACGTCCCTGGCCAAGCCATGAGTTACATATGCTACTAATATTATAAATGCGAATGTTTGGGGTGTTTGTATGTGCGTGTGTGTGGGTTTTGTTGTTTAATAATAACTATTATTTTTAATATACAGTTTTTACACGATAACGGTTATCCTATGTCCATCTCCAGATTCTTAACTAAGTATATCATCATCCTCCTAGCGTTATTCCCGGTTGTGCCCCTAAAGGAGCTCGGGGTCCGCTTTGACACCTAATCCCAAGATTTGACGTAGGCACTGGTTTTACGAAAGCGACTGCCATCTGACCTTCCAATCCAGAGGGAAAACTAGACTTTATTCGGATTAGACCGGTTTCCTCACAATGTTTTCCTTCACCGGAAAGCTAACGGTACATAAGTTCAGAAAAACTCATTGGTACGAGCCGGGATTCGAACCCACGATTGCCGCTTGACAGCCGCATACCTGAACCACTAGGCTACCGTAGCTTAACTATATTCTTAACTATATGGATTATATTATATACCATAACTCATTATGTAAAGTAGTACAGCCGTGAAGAAGAAAACGGCAAACAAACTCTCTTTGGCATTTATAATGTTAGTAAGAAAGTTTATTTGATTGTATTTTTTTGCGTATAATTCATAGAGATGCCTAGAGTAATAGGGAATACGAAGTTTCAACTCTGGTCACACTGGCGTGACGTCAAGTGTTACCCCCGCCCCCGCGCGCACGCACTCTACCGCTACGCTACATCAGTGTTTCCGTTCCGACGCGACGCCACGTTTGTTTAACTATGAAAGTGAATCACAATGGCAGAATTAGAAGAAAAACTACATGAATTAGGTGCTACTCAGACAGTAGTAGACAGTTTTTTGGGTGAGTTGACTTAACTTGTTTCTTTATTTGTACTTACTTATCTAATTATGTTTGGAAATGGTATAAATTTAGTTTTTACTTACTAACCTTAACTTTCACTTTCTTGTAAATAAAGATCTGATTAATGCTAATTTTCTTTTTAACCACTTACATAGTGTAAAATAGGCCATTGCTCACGAAAGGTCACATTACAAACGACACGCGTTAACCGGCCGCTATATAATTTTTTCCCATCAATTATGAAGGATAATCGGTTAAGCACCCAGGACACCTACTTTTTATGATTTTATAATAAAGGATGCATCAAAATAAGCAATATTGGAATATCTAACTCAAAAGTTGCCAAGATAAAAGGCACGCATGTCATAACATGTATGTAGGTTAAGATAAAACTGCGTGGTTTGTGTAGGTACTTTGGCACAAATTAATGCATATATATTGTTTTTTTAGTCGTGTTCATGTTCATATATCGATACCCTAGTTCACAGTCGTATTAATTACGGGGAAAAACGAGGCGTAATTAGGACTGTTGTGCACAAATCATAAAGTTGCAATTTCATTGGCAAAATAAATGTAATTAGTACGATTGTGAGCTACGGTATCGATATCATATAAAACGAAAAATAGCTGAAATATTCATACAAAAGTATGGTAGGGTGATTCCATGAGCGTTTCTACCGCCGGCAGGCCCCTGCTCGCATTATTGACAAAGTTTTTGGAGATTTGGATTCCCTTTCCCAGTAATTTTGTAGTAGTCCTGGACTAGTTAAAAATACCTAAGCATGACATGCAAGTTTGCCGGTACATTGACAATAATGTGATCAGGGGACTGACGGCGGTTGGAACGCTCATGATGGAATCACCCGGATAAACGTCATCGAGTTCTGTCAAACTCGCGCCTAAAATTATGAGCGTTTCAACCGCTCAAAAAATTACAATGTATAAAATATTTGAAAATTAAATAATGTGGTAAGTTTATTTTTTCTAATGTGCAAACAATATATACAGTGAACTATAAAAATCAAATATCAATCATGCATGTAGCTATTGACCTATTGAATTATTTAACAAATATTATTAATCAATTTCCCGTGTGGTCTCGGGTTAGAATAGCACCACCCCCTTTCTTCCCGTGGGTGTCGTAAGAGTCTTACTAAGGGTACTGGGTTGAAGTCTGTTGTGGGCGATGAGCTAGCAATCTATCACTGCAATATCACATTAAGTCAATCTTATATACTCACATTTTTGATAAAAATAGCACTAGAACATAAGTTTCACGAGCTCTGCCTTCCCTTTTTTTTGTAAAAGCCTGAATCTAAGTATGTATATATGTATTAATCAATGAATAAATTATTTAGTGGATTATTATGTATGCATCCCTTTCTAATCATAACTACGTGTTGTGTCTATTATCCGTAAATATCCATTACAACTTAAAATATAGATCTACCGTTTGCACAGGCTTCTTGTATCAACCGAATTTTACCCTAACCATATGTATTATGTACCTAAGATGTAATATTTTGCTATTTAACATTAATTACAGGCAATGGGTATACAAGTTTGGAAGATTTAAAAAATATTACAGATTATGAATTAAAAACCATAATTCCACAAATGCTGACAAGAAAAAAATTTGCACATGGTCTCGTCACCTGGCTACTACAGTCTGATCAGGATATAGAAGAAAATCTTCTTTTGGTTATTTTTTTTTATATTGTAGTTAAAAGAGATTTTCTCTAGTGACTTTCTCCCATCTCTATTTGGGGTCGGCCCTTCTGGCCATCCTTCTGTAGATTGGTTCTGTAGTTAAACGAAATCATTCATAATTATTACTGCTTGCATGGTAGAATAGAATCATATTTCAATTGTAAGATGTGACACAGGCAATTTTTAATTATTAAAGTGCATCACACTCGGGAGTATGTAGCATTATGTCGAAAATTCAATATAGATTATTAAGTTTTTTGTAGTCGACTTTACAAGTATACAGTAGGTACCAGTGGCGGCGTCTGAGAATTATCACTGGACAACCCGGAGCAAAAAAATGAGCTGTTTTTTGATGATTTATGAGTTTGGTAACATATAGCAAGAAATTTTAGGCAAGCCGGTGGGAATCGGCTTGTATGGGCGCTCCGCCACTGGTATGTACATAATATAATAGGGCAGTATTTCGAAATACCTACAAGGCGCCCTAGCGTAACTTGACTCTCGAGTCTACTCACGCGCAAGATAGACTTTCTGTCACTTTTTTGACAGTACTAATCAGAAAGTGACAGATAGTTCATCTCCCGCAAGAGTAGAGAAGAAAAGCAAGTTATGCTAGGGAATCCGGGGCGTGACTATGGCATATATTTTAAATGATTGTAACCTAAGACTATCCTCTAAAATTGACAATAGCTGAGACAGAAAATACGGAAGGCTTGGGTTTGAATATTGAATCGGTACTTAAAATTTGATTTTTCTTTCTGCCCTTACAATTACCCTTCGAATGTAGAAGGTAATGAGCGAATGTAAATAACAAATTCGGACGGAAATACATGATTTTGACAGAGAAAATTACCTTCCTAATTACCTCCTTTTGCAGAAGGAAAATGCGGAAGGCTTACGTCTGAATCGGTAGGAAAAATTGATTTTAGAGAAAAGTTTTTAAAGTTAAATATACTATATTTTGCGTGTTCTATACGTTGCAATAATTAAAATTCAAATAGGTGCCATTGTGACACCACTTCGGCGAAAAATATTTTGTGTTTAAAAAATTCAATCTATGTAGCGCTCCATCTCGATCACTTTTAATTTTTGAAAAAAGTTATTTTAAGGTAAAGAGCTTATTTTATTATAAATTTGAGAATTAGTCTGAAGTGTTTGGACCTGTTTTTTTTTCATTTTTCTGAAAAAAAAAGTCTAGTCACAGAAACGGCCCCCCTGGGTACGTTCTGACCAAATAATTGAAATACTGTCCAGATATGTCTAATAAAATCGATTTGTTATTATATACATTATCATTTTTTTGCAGACTGCTGGCATTCATCATACTCAGTTAAAAAAAGTGACTTCATCATCGTCATCTTCTCAAGCTACTGATAGCGCAGATACTGATAGTATTGGTGATGTAGATGTGTCATTTCTTGAATCATCTATAGAAAACATAGACAAACATGTTGTAATAGCGCAAGATATAGCAGATATTGAGGAATTTGTTGATGACAATGATTTGCATAACATTCAGCCAGTAACATCCCCTGATGACCGTAAACACAACCCGATATGGTTATTATTAACTAAAAGCACAACAGAAGCTAAACGAATTTCACAACTTCCAGAAAATAGCAAACTTACTGCGAGTGAAATAAAAGAGATTGCAAAAGTAACAGCAAATTATTTGTTTTCTATAGCAAATCCTCCAAAGCGACAAGTTCTTCCAGAAAAATGCATATTTTGGACTAATCATTATTTTGAAAAGCTTTTCCCAAATACAAGTTCTTCAAGGTTTTATTACATCAAAAGAGAAAATTATAAAACAAAAGAGGGAAAAAGTGTAAATAAAGGAAGAGCAACGGGGGCATTATATACCCAACTGGGTCAGTTAAGGAGAAAGTTATTGATAACAGATATAAATGCTAGACTTCGAGTTCCAACACCATCATCATCGTCCGCAAGTGCCAACACCGGCGAAACTGCTGCTCACTCTGAACAGCCACAAGAACCGCAAAGAATTTCAAGGGCTTGTCATCGTTCTATCTGCTCGGAGAATTCAAATCTGCCATACACACCTCCAGGTATAAATAAATATTAATTTAATTAATTCAATTAAGTTTATTATAAGTATTAATAAATTAAAAAATATTAATTTACTTAATTGATTTTTAATTAGTTACTTTAGTTTTTATAAATTGGTTTGATTTCAGAAACAGACAATGAGGAACTAAAAGCTAAATTGGACTATTTGAGGAGTGAAATTCCCAGCTTCGTGTCATCTGAATTATTGGAGGCTTGGGAAATAACACACGAATATAGAAAAAAGGAACTCTGTGACACTCCTGGAAACTTATGGGATTATTTGACATTATACAAGAGTCTGACTGTACCAAATATTGGACCTACACTTGTAAGTACTTGAAGTAATCATAATTTATGCCACTTTTGACATGTGTGTATTGGGGCTGGAACCCGCTTGGTAACCAATAAACATAAATTTGCGTAGGAAAATAGGGCTTATTAGGATTAGGCCTGGTTTCTTCACGATTTTTCCTTCACTGAAAGGTGACTGATAAATATCAATCTCATACATACATTCCGAAAAACCTCCGGATTGAAAGTTGGACGTCTTACTGTCAGGCTACCAGCGCGAGACTATGCATAGTTATATATTTCATAATAATATTGAAATTAAAAGTTATGCATGCTTTAAACCATGAAATTTATTATTTTTAGATAAAGAAAGATTTCGAGCTTTTATATGATAAAGGCGAAGTCGCAGGCACAAGCAAACTTCAAGAATTTCTCCATTCCAACAAAGCCGAAATCATAAAATTAGCTGATAACCTACAACTAACTGCAAAAATTCAGAGAGACAAACTTCAAGTATTTTTGGAACTGGCGAAACAAGGTAAGTTGTATGCTAGATAGCTTCTTGATTACCTACAAGAATTTTTGCTAATTAGACAACATTTTGTTGAATTTGAATTAAACTGAACAGACCGTCATCCATCATCGTCACCTGAGTTGGGCAATCAAGAATAAAATCATTATCTGAATAAGAATTTGCAAGAATAAAATCACGTCGGATTTATTCCCGCTAAAGTTATTCAAATTGTTTCGCCGTGAATAATACAAATGTGATTTTTTTTAATAAAGTTAACTTATTCTTATTCAAATAAATCTAATCATGATTTTTTATTTTAAATAATTCTTCATGAATATGAATGTAGTTCGGATACTTACTCGGGCGTAGACACGACGAGGTATTTGGTATAGATATAGACTATTGAATCTTTTCTAATGTATACCTATTATATTCTATGTAATAAAACTTTATTGTATAAAATCTTGTAAGTTGGCTTTTACATAATTTTTAATATGATAAGCATACAAATACAAGATAGTAGTTTGGTACAATTCAGCTGATCTGACTAACAGTGGAACCAGAAGAATAACGGAACTCCTCAATGGCTACTTTTATACCCCCAGAGTTTGGGCTCATTTGGTTTGTATTGACGAGTTCTATACATTACAACTTGGTGACAATGGTCTGATGATGGAGTCAGGAGGTGGATAGTAGAACTCCTCAATGGCTACTTGTATACCCCCCGAGTTTGGGCTCATTTCGTTTGTATTGAAGAGTTCTATACATTACACTTGACGATGATGGTCTGATGATGGAGTCAGGAGGTGGATAGTGGAACTCCTCAATGGCTACTTGTATACCCCTCGAGTATGGGCTCATTTGGCTTGTATTGACGAGTTCTATACATTACACTTGGTGACGATGGTCTGATGATGGAGTCACGAGGTGGATAGTGGAACTCCTCAATGGCTACTAGTATACCCCTCGAGTTTGTATTGAAGAGTTCTATTCATTACACTTGATGACGATGGTCTGATGATGAAGTCAGGCGGAAACCAAATGAGCCCACACTCGAAGGGTATACAAGCCATTGAGTAATTCCACTATCCACCTCCTGACCATCATCAGACCATCGTCACCAAGTGTAATGTTTAGAACTCGTCAATACAAACCAAATGAGCCCAAACTCGAGAGGTATACAAGTAGCTATTGAGGAGTTCCACTATCCACCTGATTCCATCATTAGACCATCGTCACCAAGTGTATAGAACTGGTCAAAACGAACCGAATGAATCGTTGCAGAAAATCTACTTAAGCTTACGAAACTCAAATCAATCCGACGTTTGCGTCCATTGTGTGAAAATCAACTTACATTATAATGTAAGGGATGACTGATACAACAAAAATATTTTTATTTGAATAATGTTTTATTAAAATAAAATGTAACAAAATAAATATAAATGTAAAATATAACATTTTATTATTTAATGTTAATTAGAATGGGGTATTCGTGGAATACTTATTCCGTTTTTAGTCCTTATTTAAAATATTATATAAAAGTGGCGTGAATTATTCACGGTCGGTTAGAAGACCCTAAGTCTACCTGTATTTCCGTCTGCATTTCAGTTTGTTTCAGTCTGTATGTAAGTCATCAAATGTTATATCGTTTTCGAAATATTTATACAGTTTTAATTTTTAGACGATGACTTGAATCAACAATATTCGGGACTGCTACTTCTGCTGCCGTTCCTGTTCCCCGGAGTGTACCAGATCAACAAAAATTGGAAGCCTTCAAAATGTCAAATACTGGACGCCTTCATATTTCGAGTAGACACTCAAGCAGATGTTTCTGAAGGTATTGAAATACAGCGTAATCACATAAAGCAAAAACAAGCAAAACTGAACTGGAAATCAATACTGTTGCAGCCATTTGTTCTTGCGGTAGGGACATCTTGGAGTGATATAGTACAAGCATGTGTTGTGGTAGACAGGGTACTTTACACGTTCAATACTATAATTGAAGCAGTTGAAGTTTGCTTCCAATTATTTCATTCTTTGCATGCGGAATACCCTTTGGAATCCCATAATACATGGGAGTTTATACAACAAGGTGTGTATGGCATTTATACAGAATTTGACTGGAACCACCGGGCAACTGCTGAACTAGGCGAGCAATTGTGTCTTAAATTAGATAGACCACAAACTACGAGTCGGGCAAGGAAATTATTAAAAAAATGATTTATACACGTACACATAGTTATTAAACTTTAATTGATTAATGTATGGTCAGCAAATTATATCTTCGGCAAAACAGCAATAACTCTAGAAAATGTTACGTTGTGGTCATTGTTCAAACGAGTTCGTCGATATTAACACTTTAATTAAGCATTTGAGATCGAGCTGTATCAAAGTAAACACACTTCTTTCAAGTGGGTCCGGCTATATTTGCGGACAAGGTTGTGGAAATTTTGATTCACTTAATACTCTGAGAATGCATTTAAATAGAAACCACTCTAGCAAAGTTCAAAGTACACATGAGACTTCCACTGTTGAAAATATTCAACTGGATTCTCAGGATTTGAGTGTTAATGAAAGTATATTAAACATACGAAGCTCAATCGATTCTAATGAAACCAATCTTGATTCTGGCAGTAGTGCGAGTGCTGATAATGCTTTAACTTCGGAAACGGCATTGGTCATTAGTTCTCTTTTAGCTGACCCTTTATTACCCAAACAGACTGTTCAAACTTTAAGTGCAACTATGTTATCATATGTTAATAATATATTAAAAAATACTTTCACGGAAGAAAATGATTGTTTACATTGTAAACCTAAGGTAGACAATCTTATATCCACTGTTAAAGCTAGCGTTGACGAATTTACTAGTGAATATAAAAGGAATAAATATTTTTCAAGCTTGGGAACATACATTGCCCCTCAGGAATATCAAACTACTACAGAACCAAGAGATGAGTTTGTTGGAAATAAAAGAAAACAAGTTTTAGGTACTGGTCAATTTATTCCATTGCGGTTAGTTTTCCGTAGGTTTCTTAGCATTCCAGGAGTTTTAAAATCTATCGATGAATATGTTTCGTATTGCTCTTCGTCACAAAATGTTACAAATATAGTGCGTACTTCAACTTGGCTTAATAAGACACAAATACTTGAAAGTAATGAAAAGATTTTCCCTATCTTGGTTTATTATGATGACTACGAAACAGGGAATCCACTCGGTTCACATGCAGGCATACACAAATTAGGTGCAGTGTATTCATCTATCGCATGCTTACCTCCAAATATGGCGTCTCAATTAAAATACATCTTCCTATTTGCCTTATTTTATTCATCAGATCGTATGTGTAACGAAGGTAATTTCAACTGCTTTCACAAAATTATTGACGAAATTAATTTTTTATCAACTCATGGGATTAATTTGGATATTCCTGGATATTTTCGAGGTCGTGTTCGATTTGAATTAGCAACACTAATAGGAGACAATCTAGGGCTTCATTCCATGTTAGGTTTTGTAGAAAGCTTCTCAGCCAATTTTCCTTGTCGATTTTGCCGTGCTCATAAAAACTTAAAAAGAATTAAACTTTACTTTAAAAGAATTAAATACTTTACTTTAAAAGAATTAAACGATCGTGTTGTTTCATTTAATTATGGACCAGATTCAAATTGCAAACCGCCACAGATTTTATTAGAGAGTAGATTGACTGTAAATTTGAAAATGTCTGCCATGGAAACTTCTAATTTTGTAAGGTATTTTTCATGCTTCGTGTCACATAAAGTTCCAGTTGAAGACCAACACTGGGAACTTTATTTATTACTTAGCAAAGTATTTGAATTAAGTATGACTGAAACCGTTTACCCAGAAATTTGCGATGAGCTCAGAGATGCAGTTGAAGAACTCAACAAACTTTATATTTTGTTAAGCGGCTCTCATTTAAAACCAAAATTTCATCACCTTACACATTATCCTGGTATCATGGAAAAGCTAGGTCCTCTTTATTATTTGTGGTCGATGAGATATGAATCAAAGCATCGCGTGTCAAAAATTTGCGCTAGAGCCTCATGTAATAGAATAAACCTGCCGAAAACTCTTGCTGTTAAACACCAGTTACAGTTAAATTACTTATTTCTCAAAAACAAAATTGATTTCGATGTAGAAACTCCTACTAACTGCAAACATATAGACACTGAGACATTTAACAGATTATCAAAGGAATTTCACATATCTAAAGAACTCTTAACTGCTAACTTTATCACTATAAACGGTATAAAATTTAATATAAATCAAGTTCTGGCACTGAGTATAGACGAAGTTACTGGTGAACCAGACTTTTTTAAAATTTCTAACATATTTTACAATAGCAATACCCATAAAGTATACTTTGCTGGCTGTACCTTTACAAATGTTTTCTTTGATCCTCACGTAAACGCTTTCTGTGTATCAAATGAAGGCAATTTAAATAAAAGATGGGTACCTTTCGATTCTTTAATTTTTTGTAAACCAAATAATTTAACTAAATTGCCCCCTCACGGCTTGTGGTATGTAATTGTGAGAAATTCTTTGTACTAGAAAAACAAAGTTTGTAAAATTTAGCATCGCCGTTGGGTGTTCTGTGTTTGATAATATGTATATACACGGTGGATTTTTTGATGGGCCCTTTAAGGAAACTATCTTAAGCCCTAAAGATATTGAAAATCGAAAATGCATTAAATTTTTTTTTAAGTTTAACCCTTAGGTGCATGATTTAATATTTTTTTGCAAAAAATATATATGTGACTAGGAAATACATGGAAAAAAACGTATCTTTTTTTATAAAAAACCCCTTGGTATCAAAACTGATACTCCATGCAATATGCTTCGTTTTTCTACTCGCATTAACACTTTTTTGAGTGTGTTTGTATTTTACTAACATTTTACATGTAGTGTGGATGTGTAAATGAGCTTTTATTTTTTCAACAGCATGGTTCGTCATAGAATATTTAAAGATAAGGATGTAGAAGAATTGTTGGCACAGTTAGAAGGTGAGGAAATATCGGAAGATGATGCCGAGTCTGACGGAGATGATCTGGAGTTTTATCCATCTCTAGAAGAACTGCAAGCAGCTCTTGAGGAAGAGGAGGCAGAAGAAGAACTTACAGGTATGACAGAAGAAGAAAGTTAATAGAGGACCCTGATTCCACTGTGATTTTTCCAGATCCTCCTTTCATGAATGAGGACACGCCATCGACGAGTACGCAAGATCCGTTCATAACTATAAATACACAAAACCTTCGCTGGCGAAAAGCTTCTTTGCGATTTTGTAAAAACCAAATTTAATTCAATGGCGTCACGTCACTGATTACCCATTTTGTCTAAGATACCATAGGTGAAAAAATATGTAAAAAATTTATATGGCGTTTGTAGATTCATTATATCTTTATCACAGTGGAATCGGGTTCCTCTATAAAATTTTCTTCTTCTGTCATATCATAATCATCTCTGTCAGACTCAGCATCATCTTCAGATATTTCTCCACCTTCTAACTGTGCCAACAATTCTTCTTCGTCCTTATCTTTTATATATTCTATGAGGAACCATGCTGTAGAAAAAATAAAAGCTCATTACACACCCACACTACATGCAAAATGCTATTAAAATACAAACACACTCAAAAAAGTGTTAAAAATCGTGCGAGTAGAAAAACTAAGTATACTGCATGGAGTATCTATATATGTCATTTTTGATACTACGAAAAAAGACGTTATCGCATGGAGTATCGTTTTCGATACCAACTAAAAACTCAATAATTTTTTTAAAGAATGCATACGTCACAAAAATTCATACATTGGATGATAAATATAGATACCAGCCTTTCGTCCACAATTTTTTCCAATTGAAAATATCACGGGATTCACCAGAATAACAAAAAAAGTAGCAGTACAATTCAAACTTTTGACGTTTAGTTTAAAAAATGACTGCCCTATGGTTGGCAATATTATTTTCTTTATTTCTATTTGAGCAAAGGTTCAGTTCAGGAGGAGCTTAACTTCAGTCATTAGACATTGATGATTAAAAAAATATTAATATGTGGGCGGAGAAAAGACACTGTATCACATTTGACACCGTATGCACCTAAGGGTTAATTATTTTACCCGAAAAATCAAATTTCTCCACGAAAAATGAGGTCTTACACACTTCTGTCTTGCAAGATATCTACGAAATTGAATATTTAGTGAGTTCTATAAGTAGGACTATTCCTAGTTGTCAACACCCCGCAGTTCGCATTGCGAACTACTGAGACTTTTTTTCTCTTTTATATTCCCAGTAGTTGACACCCGCAGCAAAGGGTGTGGACTAATAAGAAAAAAAGTCTCAATAGTTCGCACTTTTTTATTTGACGCATCTGTGGTACATTTTGAAATAATATAAATATGTATGTTTCTTTAAGACTTTTGGGCCAACCTGAAAAGGTGCGTATATGCGAATAATTTTAAGCTAAAAGCCATACAAGGCTGTAATTCAATAAGACTATTAAATGCCACCATCGACTTTTATAACAGCCATGGATATGGATAAATTGTCAGCCAATTGTCGGAAAGCAGCTCTTATTGGGCCATTTTTTTACATTCCATTTGAATAGTAGATTGTATACATATAAATACATAACATTATAGTTTTACTCCACGGATTATTATTTTACACTGATACAAACTTTGTCCAAATTTAATTAACCATACGTTATTTTTAATATACCACAGTTGTGTCAAATAAAACAGTGTTAACTATTGAGACTTTTATTTCTTAGTAGCCCGCAGTGCGAACAGATGGGAAAACAAAGTCTCATTAGTCAGCACCATTTGCCGCGGGTGCGAAATACTGGGAATATATTGACCCATTTGTTCGCAGTACGGACTACTAAGAAAAGAAGTCTCAGTAGTTCGCAGTGCGAACTGCGGGGTGCGGACAACTGGGAATAACCCTATAAGTATCTATTTCATTAAGAGAATCCTCTGTACAGGCGTCCATAGGCTACGGTGGCCGCTTACCATCAGGCGGATCGTATGTTTGTTTGCCACTGTCGTGGTGTAAAACA
Organism: Epinotia demarniana; assembly: GCA_945867215.1. NCBI lineage: Eukaryota > Metazoa > Arthropoda > Insecta > Lepidoptera > Tortricidae > Epinotia > Epinotia demarniana. The sequence continues at coordinate 46,062,698 of OX244259.1, forward strand.
AACTCACACTTCACTTTGAAATCCTCCTTAAATAAATCCTCAAGGTAATTTTGTCGCACTCAGTGAGCAAAATCGAACTTTGCTGACTGTTATTGAGCAGCAATAATAATAATAATAATAATTTATTAAAACATATTAGCAATGTACCGTATTTGGTGCTGCTATGAGGTGAAACAAATGTTTCCTTGTAAAATCAGCTAACTCAAGGGTTTAAGGCAGTTTCCCTCTAGGGAACATCAATCTTTCCACATTGTATTATGTGCATACCAATTACCAAGGCACAGTGCGTTATAGAACTAATTTTTGATGTCCTTTTTCCAAATATGGATACTATAACAATTATTATAAACGCTAGAATAAAACTCCGGCGTGCTAAATATGACTACTTATAGCGACAATCAGATTTAAAGTTTCATAAAAGAATGCCTGAATAAGTTAGAAGAAAACTTACAATCAAACCTAAATGCAATAAAATATATAACATTAACATTCCTAAAGTAACTTCCTTTCTCAGTTTTAAATAATTTTGTAACTCGCTTATTAGAATTGGATAAACTACAATTTTGTAATTCCTTCGTTTTATAATAATAGAAATACATGAAAAATAAGACCTTAAGTTCATTTAATCACCATAAAAAAAACTTTTTAAACTTCAAAATTGATTTTCTCATAAATATTCTGCATTCGACACGCAGGAGTTTTGTCTTGAGTTTGTAGTGATTATTAGAATATTACAAAACATGATATGTCGCAGAAATGGGTTCTACCTATAACACACGGTGCACAGACAGTGATAAAGAATGCCTCAGACCGCAGGTTTATCAGACCTTATATAATATATTGTAACGGTCTCTTAAGCCTTGGACAGATATAGTGCACGACGCAATGAGTACATGATGCGGACGCGACCGATGCGTGCCTAAACACATGTTAATGGGTGAACGCGGTCAAACAGATTGCGCGCCGTCGGCATCGCGCCCCGGTTGCGGTCACACCCCGCCACGGTCGCGTCAAGCACCGGTCGCCGTCGCGCTGCGTGCGCCAGACACGCGCGGGGGTGGGTTGCGCGATGCCGACGTAACACTAGCGCGATGCGGATGCGTTGAGTGCGCGATATACTGTGTGACCGGGCGTCTCGTCCGCATCACACACTCATCACGTCGCGCACTGCTTCTGTCTAAGCTTTATACTAGACACGTACCCGAGGGGTAAGACTTCTTCGTTTTGGAATAATGCAATGCGGGCCCACCATCAATTTGTTTATTAACTTAATTTAACCTAGGCCTTGGAATAGGGTTTGCGCCGCCCCTACTGCCAAAAGATGGCTCTCGGATCGTTACCAGAATGGGCGATCCTTACATATTTGTTTTTTTTTTTTTTTTGTAGTATACCGGTTACAAGTATAAAGACGGGCCTTGCAACATAGGTCCCGCAACTAGTCGTTAAGATTAAGATGCCTTTGTTTCCAGCGATAACGTTTCATGTCCTTATTTGATAGATATTTCATACAATAACTGTCAAATAAGGATATATAAAATTACATTCGAATGTCGAATAGATCCCCAGGTCCTTTTCCAGTAGGTATGTAATTTTAAATACAAATATATTGTGTAGGGTGTGAGGAATAAATTAATATTGGTATGAAACTCCGCGTCTATATTAAAAAAAAAAATATTGTTTTATTTTAATAATGAGGATTTGAAATAATTACTTACCATTTGCGAAACTACTATTTCATACTTTATTGGTAATAAAAAAATAATACAATGAGGAACTAAAAGCTAAATTGGACTATTTGAGGAGTGAAATTCTCTGCTTCGTGTCATCTGAATTATTGGGGGCTAGGGAAATAACACACGAATATAGAAAAAAGAACTCTGTGACACTCCTGGAAACTTATGGGATTATTTGACATTATACAAGAGTCTGACTGTACCAAATATTGGACCTACACTTGTAAGTACTAGAAGTAACCATAATTTATGCCACTTTTGACATGTGTGTATTGGGGCTGAAACCAATAAACATAAATTTAAAGGGTTATTGGTAATAAAAAATACAAGTCAACATTATACATATTAAAATAAGCTGAAGTTATTTGTAGAATTAGGTGTAGTTAGTAAGTTAACAATTAGTACTTACTAGAATTTGTAACTATAGCAAACAATTAGGGCCTTTATATGTAAGTTTCTGTGTCTGTAATTGTATAAGGCAAAATATTTGATTTTAATAAGATCGTTTTAAGAGCTCAAGGATTGTACTGGAAAGAAAGGCTCAGAATTTCGAAATAAGTTCAATGAAATAATACTACATTGTGCAATAAGGGCCGTAAGTAGGGGATTTCTAACGAGAGGCTATTAGAACCCGACGCCGAAGGCGGAGGGTTTTTAATGACTCGAGTTTGTAATCCCCTTACTGCCCGTGATACACACAATGTTTATCATCACACTTGCGAGGAAATAAGCAAAAACTGACAAAAAAAACGATTTAAGTAATTAGTTTTTACGTGCCCAAACTAAACAAAATACGCTTAGAAAACAACAATCAAACAAATAAATGGCACTCGACTCTTGTCAACTTTTTTCAATATAGTCTTCCACAGATAATGCTAAAAATTGCGTTTAGTTTTCAAACTTGACAGGCCATACTGCCAGATTGTACCGATTTTCAAAATGAAATTTAATAAAATAATTTCAAATATCTCTGAAATAATAGTAAAATAGAAATATAATGCTAATTACAATGTACCGTATCAGTTTTATATACAGGAAAATTTCTTTGTAGCCAAGTTTTGAAGATAGGAAAAAACCCCTGACTGATTTTAAACTTCCTTAGTCTCAAATGACGTACAATTTGGTTCTATATTTTAAAACTAAACTCATAACTCCCTCGGGAGTTTTAAAAATCCATAACTCCCGCGGGAGGTAAATCGGCTGTAGCTGCTCTATACGCCTGCGTATTACTCCCTTTACGAGCAAGTGTGATGAAAAGGTTTTTACGTCACACCTGTCCATAAAGTAGCAATTACTGCACGCTACGCGTGCGGAAAATCCCACTTCCTGGACAGGGGGAGACGTAAAATGTTGTACCTAACACGGGCGGTAATAAAGAAAGTCAAATACATGCGATCTGAGACATTCTTTGTTTAACCGCCCTAGTTAGGTAATGTACTATTGTCTCCGAGACCTAATAAGCATGAAACTCGATAAACACTTTATATTTCTACAATTTCTGTCAAAAGTAGACCGAAGTCTCGTGTCTGGGTCGGAAATCACTCAAGGTCAAACGTCACAAAAATCAGTTCTCGATTATCTTGGTTTCTATAGCTCCAACGACCTTGACATCTATGACAATATTGTAGAGAATCAAATTTGCGACAACCTTGAATAACTTCCGGTCCAGACACGAGACTTTGGTCAGTTTCGTGCTTATAAGGTTATTTTATTATAAAATAATAATAAGGTTAGGTTATTACTCATTCCGAGGTTGTTACCTTTTTTCGAGTTAAGTAATTGCATTAAATTACGAAGGTACTAATTAGGTTCTAAATTGTGGAGTCATCTAATAATATCACGAATCAAAAGATATTTTGCAATGATTGTTGTGCATGCCTCTTTATCGGGAAGAAATCCCTTTGTAATCATTGTCGTTTTATAAATTATCGAGTTGTTTGCTCCCCACTGCCTTGATGCTATGGTGTTTTGTTTGTGAGTGTACTCCTATGACAATAAATCTGATTTTATTAATTATTGTTGTTGTTAATAAATAGGTGCTACATAGTTTTATTGGACCGAAATGAGAATGGGATTTGAATATACCGTTTGCACAAGAGTACTTATAGATTTTATATTTTTTAAGACATTTTCGTTAACTAAGTGGTTTTAATACTTTGACTAGTCGATCAGTGATATCTTTACATTTTAAATGAAGTTATGTAAAAGTAAATCTATTTACAATTCCCATAAACAGTTTCTACATGTTCCATATCTTTTCTGGGATTCGGGGTAAATAATGTTTTATTTGCTTTATGAAACTAAATCGTTACATTATTTGAGCAACTACATCAAATTATAATATTTCAATTGAATACCTACTTCAATTAAAATATTATAATTGTATGTAATTATTTTTTCCTTGGTTCTATAACTTCATCGTCCAGAAATAAGTATAATCATTTATATGCCTATTCTACATTTGTTATTTTCATTCATTATATCAAATCGACATATGTGCTCAATCCCATTCTAATCGCGGTTCGATAATACGTGATTTCCCTTTAATCGTGTAAGTTTAAATATTCAATGTTTTCTCCTTCCAGACTAGAATCGCCTAAGGAATGTAGAAGGTAGCCAGTGACGATAAATAACAAATTAGGAAGGAAATACATACATGATTTCCCTACGAATTCTCCAATTACATTCCTAACTACCCCCAATTGCGGAAGGAAACTACGGAAGACTTGTGTTTGTATCGGTACGTAAAATTTTATTTTACTTCCAGTCCTTACAACTACCCATCGAATATAGAAGGTAATGAGCGAAGGTAAATAACAAATTGGGATGGTAATATATGATTTTTCTCAAAAAAATTCAATTACCTTCCTAATTACCCCCTTTTGCAGAAGGAGAATAAGGAAGGCTTGTGTTTGAATCGGTAGGTAACATTTTATGTTCCTTCCAGTCCTTACAATTACCCATCGAATGTAGAAGGTAATGAGTGAAGGTAAATAATAAATTGGGAAGGAAATACATGATTTCCCTCCAAATTTTTCAATTACCTTCCCAATTACCCTCCTTTGCAGAAGGAAAATACGGAAGGTTTGTGTTTGAATGGTAGGTAAAATTTTATTTTCCTTTCAGTCCTTACAATTACCCATCGAATGTAGAAGGTAATGAGTGAAGGTAAATAACAAATTGGGAAGGAAATGCATGATTTCCCTCCAAATTTTTCAGTTACCTTCCCAATTACCCTCCTTTGCAGAAGAAAAATACGGAAGGTTATTTACCTTCACTCATTACCTTCTACATTCGATGGGTAATTGTAAGGACTGGAAGGAAAATAAAATTTTACCTACCGATTCAAACACAAACCTTCCGTATTTTCCTTCTGCAAAGGAGGGTAATTGGGAAGGTAATTGAAAAATTTTGAGGGAAATCATGTATTTCCTTCCCAATTTTTTATTTACCTTCACTCATTACCTTCTACATTCGATGGGTAATTGTAAGGACTGGAAGGAAAATAAAATTTTACCTACCGATTCAAACACAAACCTTCCGTATTTTCCTTCTGCAAAGCAGGGTAATTGGGAAGGTAATTGAAAAATTTGGAGGGAAATCATGTATTTCCTTCCCAATTTGTTATTTACCTTCACTCATTACCTTCTACATTCGATGGGTAATTGTAAGGAATGGAAGGAAAATAAAATTTTACCTACCGATTCAAACACGAACCTTCCGTATTTTCCTTCTGCAAAGGAGGGTAATTGGGAAGGTAATTGAAAAATTTGGAGGGAAATCATGTATTTCCTTCCCAATTTGTTATTTACCTTCACTCATTACCTTCTACATTCGATGGGTAATTGTAAGGACTGGAAGGAAAATAAAATTTTACCTACCGATTCAAACACAAACCTTCCGTATTTTCCTTCTACAAAAGGGGGTAATTAGGAAGGTAATTGAAAAGTTTGGAGGGAAATCATGTATTTCCTTCCCAATTTGTTATTTACCTTCACTCATTACCTTCTACATTCGATGGGTAATTGTAAGGACTGGAAGGAAAATAAAATTTTACCTACCGATTCAAACACGAACCTTCCGTATTTTCCTTCTGCAAAGGAGGGTAATTGGGAAGGTAATTGAAAAATTTGGAGGGAAATCATGTATTTCCTTCCCAATTTGTTATTTACCTTCACTCATTACCTTCTACATTCGATGGGTAATTGTAAGGACTGGAAGGAAAATAAAATTTTACCTACCGATTCAAACACAAGCCTTCCGTATTTTCCTTCCGCAATAGGGGGTAATTAGGAAGGTAATCCAGTTATTACCTGCCAATGTATATTTAGAAGGTTATATTACCTTCCTGAATTTACCGTCCAATGGTAATTACCGTCCATTAGAATTACCTTCCAATAAATTACCTTCCTTTTTGACTCAGTGGGTAAATTTAGAAGGTAGTTACCTTCCTGATTTTACCGTCCATTAGAATTACCTTCCAATTAATTACCTTCCTTTTTGACTCAGTGGGTAAATTTAGATGGTAGTTACCTTCCTGATTTTACCTTCCAAAAAATTTCCTTCCAATTAATTACCTTCCTTTTTGACTCAGTGGGTAAATTTAGAAAGTAGTTACCTTCCTGATTTTACCGTCCATTAGAATTACCTTCCAATAAATTACCTCCCTTTTTGACTCAGTGGGTAAATTTAGTAGATTATGATTACCTTCCAAAAATTACCATCCATCTGGTAAAATTTGGGTGGTAAGATTTCACAACCATTTCCTTCCTTTCTAGAAGGTAGACTACCGCCTGAGTCAAAAAGGAAGGAAATACCTTCTGAATTCGGGCGGTCTTTTCTCTCAGTGTAGTTACTCTATAGTTAGATCCAGATGGCGAATAAGATCGCTAGAGCTTCGGAGAACGCCCTGTGTTGAGATTGAGGGACTTTTTTATTAATCTCCAGCTTTCAACATAACTACATTGTTACACATTCACTGCCAAGAATCGCTACGCGCTACGCTCGTAGCCAACCCCGTGGATTTCGCCGTATGTAGCTGAACTACGGCAGTGAAAGTGTTAATGTATTTGAAAATGTATAATGAATACAAATAAATACATACATATATCATAACGAATCTCTAAATCTATAAAGGGTCGGCAAAGCTCTTGTAACTCGACTGGGGTCACAAGCGCCCAAATAATAAACCAAAACGATCATACCATTTCTATGGTTTCGGTTAACAGCGTTTGTTGTTGAAGGGCGGTCAGCCCGACCTCGTTTAGTTGGTTACGAACTGAGTCCGTCAGTGCTTTACAAGGTACGTTGAGCCGTTGATCCCGCTTCATGTTGAAGCGTTATTCCAAGTTTGAGCTTCAAAATAAACCTTAGGAGTCACTACGTAATTACGAGGTAGCATTTTTGTTTGGGGTAGATGACGTATTAACATATCTTGATTGACCACATCTTGTCGTTGACCGTCAACCTAAAAATAAAGTGTGACCTAAATATATTGAAAAATAAATGTGCTATCTGTTTCCTGTGCATCGATATTCACAGAAGTGCCTATGCAATATTCAGAAATCATCTGATATTAAAGACATGGTATGTAAAATTGTATCAAACTTTAACTTCCTACTCTTACTAGCAGTCCTCGTGAGCGTTCACAACTCCCGCCCTCGTGAGCGTTCACAACTCCCGCCCTCGTGAGCGTTCACAACTCCCGTCCTCGTGACCGTTCGCAACTCCCTTAATAGTTCCTACTCCTACACGAAGAGGTGTGGATGAAGCGTTCACTGGTATACTGGTGCTCAAAGCTTAGAAAAGAGTTTAGAAAGCTTTGTTAATAAAAGTTCAAATCAATGGTCCTGCGGTTGGACCTCTAGAAGCCAAGTACGAACACGGCGCAGTTATTCTGTTACGGGACTTACAAGTTACAACTGGGCCGCGATTCCGTTTGTCCTCATTAACAGAAGTGTGTATGTTAATGGACATCCGTAGGATATCACTATTGTTTCATATCTCTGTCACTGTGAAATTTATAGAGATAGACATGAACGTTGCGATAAGCCTATGACGTAATTGTTTTAAGTATGGGAAAATAGAAATAGAAATAGAATAGAAATAGAAAACGTTTATTCGTGACACATACAAAACAATAACAAAAGTGAACACAGAAACAAAAACAACAGGTATGCCACGAAAAGGCCCCGACTCAGCATGGTGCAGGCCTGTTGGCCAGCGCTGGTCTTCCGTCGAAGCCTTTAAGTGAGTGGGTGGGAGGGCAACACAAACAGTATACATCGCAAACATGAAAACGGAAATAATATATATATATATAAATATATATATATATACATACATACATACATACATACATTCACGCCTTTATCCCTAAAAGGGGTAGGCAGAGCACATGAAACTTATGTTCCAGCGCCACTTTTAGCATAAATGTGGGTATAAAAGATCGACAAAATGTGATATTGCAGTGACAGGTTGCTAGCCCATCGCCCACAACACACTTCAACCCTGGTCCCTTAGTCGACTTTTACGACACCCACGGGAAGATAGGGGGTGGTGAAATTCTAACCCGACACCACACGGGGGGGGGGGGGATATATATATATATAAACATAGAATCAAAAAGACGATCGGTTGACAGTTGCGCGACATCAGCTGTGAACGCAACCATAACTCGCTCTGTCAATGTCACAGCCATAGACAGCGCGAGCCGGGCGACGCCAGGAACAGCAATGTCAACCGAATGCACAGTTTGTGAGTTTGATCATAGTAACATACAAATGGAATCAAATACAAGCTTAAAACTAATACATAGCTTCGCGTTAAGGCGACACCTAACACTTAGCGGTAATTAGATTTTCATAGTCGACTCAAAATGAATGGTGCCATCTAGTTTAGCTACCACAATCTCGGCACGAAAAATGTATCGACTTGAACAATAACATTATTTTGTCTATAATGCGACGTGGCAAATCATTTAAATGCGCAAAGTTCAGGAGCACAATTATCCAATTATCATTTATTTTCCGTCAGTCGAGAACCAGAACCGAGATTCGATACCTTAGCGGTGTCTTAAACAGAATTGAAGCAAGTTATAGTAGGGACGTGACTGTACTCCAGAGTACCCAACCGCGGCGGCTCTATTCTGGGAAGACTGGGCATTTCCGAGAGCCTTTTCTTTCTATTTCTGAAAACAGCTCGGTGTACAAACGGTGGCTAAAAAATATTATTTGGAGAGGTGTGGAACGCGCTTATGATTAAATCGCGTATCATAGACGCTCTGCACTCTCTGCAGGCACCATGAACAGATATCCCTATTTCTCCAACTTGGTAAAGGCTATTGCGTTGTACTTTTTGAGGTCAGCAATTAACGATAGTACCCTAACTTTGCAACGTAAGGTGAAATGTTGGGTGATAATTGTCAAGCTACTGAATTAGGGACCTGGGGCAGGTATTCTATCCGTTTAATTTGACATAAATAAACATATGCCCTGTATGTCTTTGGCGTTCTGATTTTTATTATTATTTATTTATTATTTCAGTAAAGCACTTTACAATGACTTAAAACTAAATACAACGTCCCACAAAACTGTTTGCACAGTTAGACTGTGGGATCCATGAGTCTATATAATTTGAGGTAGTCTTAATGATAATGAGTATATATAAAGTGGTAAAGTCATAATCAGTGTATATAATTAGTAAAGTCTTAAGAAGTAAGAACAGCTTTAAATGATGTTGCATAAAGTGGATAGGTAACTAGATATAAGATATTAGGTAAGTATTTAAATACTGTCGAGATAGTGTTGCAACAGGGCTCTTTTAAATTTATCCAATCATATTTATTTAGTCCTGGAAAATCATCGTGACCTTTTACAGGGTTCCAGAGTCCCTGTTTCTAAAAAAGTTTTTGAAAATTTTGAATCATTGCTGTGAAGTGTGTTGTTAGGGGCTGCTAAATATATATAATTTTCTCTATCTTTAAGTCTATAATTTTTGGAAGTGACACTGAAAATGTAATTTCACGGTAATGCCCCTAAAGGAGCCCGGGGTCCGCTTTGACACCTAATCCCAAGATTTGCCATAGGCACTAGTTTTACGAAAGCGACTGCCATCTGACCTTCCAACCTAAAGGGAAAACTAGACCTTATTGGGATTAGACCGGTTTCCTCACGCTGTTTTTCTCCACCATAAGCTAACGGTAAATATTCCGTACATATGTTCCGAGAAACTCATTGGTACGAGCCGGGATTCGAACCCACGGCCGGCGCTTGACAGCCGCATGCCTGAACCACTAGGCTACCGTAGCTTGACATGATGTTAAAAAACTACGTTTACAGGAAATCTTTGAATCAGGTTCTAAATTAGAAAGACCACCATCTTGATTTAAATAAATGCCGCTCATGGCGAATATTTTTCCACTTTGATCGAAATTTAGAATTTCGTTGGCGGACACTTCTACTTAGTAAATATTTACTGTTAATTTGGGGTAGCTCATTGTTACTAGCGATTTTCAACGAAACTTGAGACGTTGGTGCCGTTTCAGAAGTGGTAATAACTTCGCGGTAGATGTAGGTACGAGCTTTACACCTTAAGGTGTAATTAGAAGAGTGAAAGGGAATGAAAGATTCGTCGCCACTGGCGGAGCCCACGGTAGCTCAGTTGGATAAGAGCAATGGACGAATTCCAGAAGTCGCGAGTTAAAATCGTCGTGGGTTTAAATTTTAAAATTTACATATAAATTAACAAAAAGAAAATTAAAACGTTTATTAATATCTACATACATACATACATACATTCACGCCTTTATTCCCAAAAGGGGTAGGCAGAGCACATGAAACGTATGTTCCAGCGCCACTTTTAGTATAAATGTGGATATAAAAGATCGACTAAATATCTATCAGGAGCTAATTAAGTTATTTTTTATGTCTGATGTCTGATATTTTGTTGGATTTGGTCTGTAGGTAATTATTTAAATGATGATATAACGTTACACAAAAAAACAGCTCGTATAAATTATTTCCAAATTTGTATTTTTTTTCATACTATTGTGTCAGTAAAATTACTGGACAGTGTGTTTTTCTGCGTGGTATCATATTGTACTGCGTACCTACAAAAAGCAGAACGCAATGTGCTATAAAGTGAACTGTAGAAGAAGATCATGAAATATGCATGGAAAGTACACAAAGGGGGGCGGAGCATTAACTAGTCAGTTAAATAATAATTGATGTGCTATTTCAAAACCAGTCTATTATTGTACGTCTCTGTATCTGTTATTGTGCTCGCGGGCTATCCATTAAGACAACTATGTTATTGTTGCTGAGCATTCTGTGCAAATAATATTTCTGATTTCTGTGTAGCGGAACAGCTAAGGTTAGTTAGGAAGGTTATTTGGGTAAGGACCAAATTCTTGGCCAGTAGTTAGCGTAGTTAATTGATGGTAGTTAAAAAGTTCCGTTGTGACACGAAAATTAGCCATACAATTCTATGGCTAATTGTTGTGTCACAACGGAACTTTTTAACTACCATCAATTAACTACGCTAACTACTGCCCAAGAATTTGGTCCTTACCCATTTATGCGCGTTTGACGTACCAGGAGCACAATATTTGTGAACGGGCCCTGGCACTCACGTTTGTCTTTCAAACTTTATATTTGCTTTACTGGTATGACGCCGGGCTAGCGCTAATTCCACTTTTATTTGTATTTTGATACCATAAGAGTTTACGACAGTAATCGTGTTATATTTGGGTTCCCAGCTAAATAATGACTAAAAGTGATCTTTCTGATATTTATTGTATACAGTATTATTTTTAAATGAAGAACCAACTAACACTAAACACTTTAATATTACAGTTATTAAGCACAATTGATAATTACAACATATTCTACGAGTATATGGGTCTGTCCAAAATCTCCATACAACGGGAAAATAATTGTGACTGTCTAATTGACAACCACCCTATTTCAGAAATCGTTTTCCAAAGAAAAACAGGTAATTTACGACTAGGAAGAGATATCTTCATCTCATCAGATGTTAGCCCACATATTGAAGAAAGGTGTAACCCACCAATAAAATTCCGTCCTGTTGTTAAGCACGAATGGGACTTACGTTGTGGGATGGGTGCTAGGATTGCCATCTGCTAAGAGATATCTTGATATGGAACACGTAGGGAGAACACAACACGACAATTTCGTATATATTTTCAATTCTTTATTTCCAAGTATAAACCAAGTTTTCACTCTGTAATTGAACGACGAAAATAAGTATATAAATAGCAACTACACGTTGCCAATAAAATTATTCATGAGACCGATTAAATTAAAAAAAAGCAAATGCTTGCTGCTATTTTGGTGCAAAAATGAAGACCTTAAAAGCTTCAAATTAGTACGTCTAGTAAGTTTAATATTCTACTAATAAGGCAAAATAGTCTTGGGAAATTGTCACTTCTACATTTTTAATCTTTGAAATAATTGCCGCCATCGGCGCGTATCTTATAAATTACGGAAAAAATCTTGTCGTTTAAAATATCTGTGAATTTGCCGATGAAAAGTGATTCCCGTACTTTTATTATTGTTGGGTTTGTTGTTGGTGCAAAAGAAGGCATTTTTTAAAATTTTGAGTCAAAATTGCTCTCGAAACGCCCGCCACACTGTCCGCCACAAAGTAAACCAACATACTCTCATGAGAGTAGGTATGTGACGTGCGCAAACTTATGCTAGGTGATGTCTACTCTAGTAATATAACTCAATGGTTGTTATAGAGATTATTTATTTGAAATTCGAACATAGGAAACCGTCATCATAACGATGCCTTAGTTCACACTCGTACTAATTAATTTTTTTTGCCGTTGAAATTGAAATTTCAACCTCAGATTTTATGCACTTAGGTACTATATGTGATGTTGCGTAACAAATAACTTGCACTGTTTTTGTCTGACCTGCGTGACGTGTTATTTTATTGCATTTATATCTTTCTCTATACATATACTACGGTAGCCTAGTGGTTCAGGCATGCGGCTGTCAAGCGGCGGTCGTGGGTTCGAATCCCGGCTCGTACCAATGAGTTTTTCGAAACTTATGTACGGAATGTTTATACCGTTAGCTTTTCGGTGAAGGAAAACATCGTGAGGAAACCGGTCTAATCCCAATAAGGTTTAGTTTTCCCTCTGGGTTGGAAGGTCAGATGGCAGTCGCTTTCGTAAAACTAGTGCCTATGCCAAATCTTGGGATTAGGTGTCAAAGCGGACCCCGGGCTCCTTTAGGGGCACAACCGGGAATAACGCTAGGAGGATGATGATGATCTTTCTCTATACATTTCATTGTCGAAGTATCGAATAGATTATGAGAGTAACAACATTATTTATTCCCGACTCTTTGTATCTTTAACCCTTAGTCAAGTTTTTTGTAAACTATTTTAAGTGAAAAAATATTAAAACCTTTAATATACTCTACAGTTTAGTAATTTTACTACAGGATTGTATGCTACAACCCCAAATCTATCCCTTTTTACATAATTACCTACGTAAAATGTTATTACTTCCAGTAACAGACCTATCTATCAACCTATATACATATTTTTATTACTTAATGTCAGAGCCGCACTCCCGAGTGATACATTAAAGGCAATTAAGTCGTCACTAAGAGCCGAAGAACTTACCCACACCACACGCCAAGTGTCGCCAGCTACATAACACGAATGCGACTACATCAGGCCATCCAATAGGAGCTACCACACCGAAGTTGAAAATACACTGCCACGGCAGCAATATCGTTGACATACTAATATATAATTCCGATACTACTAATAAACCGTTTAAATACTTAAAAAATAATTTTAATACCTAATTTTTAATTTATATTTTAAGTCTACTTTTAAGGTTCTCATGTAACTTGAATTGTGTGATGTTGAATTTTTTTTTTGTTCTTAATAAGTTACAACAGCAAGCGCGGTCTGTGGTGTGGACCGTCGTCGTGCGGGCGATAATTCTGCACTCACTGTATATAAAACTTTAAGGCGAGTAGACATCCAAAATGTTGTTTCTTTATGCGCAGGCGCTGATAGTTATTTATTGTGCAATGCTGCGAAGTAGTTGTTTGGCGCGAGTGCTCGTATTCACTGCCGAGCTAGCGAAGCCTTTCTCTCGCTTTGCTCGTGGTTCGAAAATAGTAGGTAGAAAAAAGTATCTGCTTTATTGAATATATTCACTTATTTTATAGTACATCAATCACAGTTGGTAGGTAATAGTTAACACTGTTAAATGCTAGTATTTGTGATATGAGTATTATAATCAGATATCTTATTCTTGATATTGAAGAACTTGGCTCCCATTTTAACTAATAGTATCTTTTTGGTGGGATATCATTACTTTTTGCAAATATACAAATTACCCAAAGCCCTACAGGTGTGCCTATAATGTTTGAGGACCTGACCTGATGAGATGACAATTCTACTTCCACTAAATGGTGCTTCTCAAGTCAAATGCACTACACAAAATACCAAAATCTCTATAGGTGTCCCTATAATATTTGAAGATTTCCCTCGATTTTGCCAGGAGCCCATCATCCTGACCCAGACCTGATGACAGTGGTACATTTCAAGAAAAAAAAAATGATTTCGACATTCAATGGGTTAACTATCATTCTGAGGTAACAAACATAATAGTTCAAAATTCCCCGTTTTTATAGTTTTTTTATTTGTATATACACAATTACCCAGCATTGTGGCCTCCCCAATAGAGTGCTCTATTGGGGAGGCCTATGTCCAGCAGTGGATGTCTTTCGGCATATATGATGGTGATGATGATGAATTAGGTACCCAGCAGCTAGACGCCAAATTTCAACTTTCTTGGGTTAGATTTATAATCTATCCGCCAACTAATAAGTGAATAAGTAGTTAAGTAAGTGATAAAAATGCCTATTTTGAGACGTCAATATCACAAATCCTGTTTGACCTGTATAAATGACATTGCGGATTCTTGTTAGTTAATCTAAGGGGTTTTACCTAATACATATATGTCAAATTTCATGTTTCTATGCTAAATATATTTTTGAGTTATTAAAGATTCAAAAGTGGCTCCAGATGTTTCGTGTAATAAAGTTCCCTTTGGCTGTGAACCTTTGAAAGGGATGCGAGCTCATTAGTTCAGCAAGCCCTACAAGAAATTTTACTAAACGGGACTTAATCGCGCGTAACGTGAACTTATTTATTTACCTCCTTCGGTTCAGGCCCATAACTATGCGCTCTGGGGCTTTAAGAATTACCGCCCGTGTTGCGTACAAAATTTAACGTCTTCATCTGGCCACAATGCGAGTTTTCCCGTACGCGCAGCTTGCAGTAAAACTCGCATTATGGCCAGGTGTGATGTAAAATAATTTACTTTAAAAACAAAGTAATAATTAATACCTAACAAAGTATTATCGCCTGACGTTGTTGTAATAATGTAGAATGACATTTTTACCAATAAATGATTGATTGATTGATTGACCACATGAACTGATTTCCAAGAGATTGATTATTAGAGAAAAAAACCCAATCGCTGTATGTGGCCCGATAATATTTGAGGACTTCCGTCGGTTCCACAAGGATCACCTTTCGCACTTAATTAGTTGCTATTGCTATTTCAACGAAATCTTATCGTGATGTACTTTTTGTACTTTTAAGTACATAATTGAGGAATTCCATTAGTCACTGTGGTCTTCATCATCAATTCCACTCCACCAAATTTTATTTCCGGGTGTAAATACAAAGTTATATCAGAAAATACCAAAATCACTACACGCGTCCCTAATATAATTGAGGTGTTCCCTCAATTCCTCATGGATCCCATCATACAACTGCATTTTTGAAATAATGGAACCCACCTGGAGCATATACTTACAAACAAATAAAAAATTCGAATCGGCTCATAAATGACGGAGTTCTGAGGTAACATACATTAGAAAAAAAAAAATTTTTTTTATATTCAACCGAATTGAGAACCTTCTCCCTTTTTTTTGAAGACGGTTAAATAATGCAAGCGTCTAAAAATATCCTCCATTATATCGCCTGACGTTGTTGCTGTTGTGTGTCGACCTGTAGTTCGGAAAACCCGCGCAGCAAGAAGATGTTGATAACCACTTAAGCCAGTTCGTCCCGCGACCAAGGATGTTGTCACACATCCGAAACATCGGGAAGCCTTATACATAACTGAATTGATAACACTATGTACCTACATTTGTAGCTATGGTTCATTTGTATTCTCGTGTTCATTTTGATAAAAGTCCCCACAAAATACAAGGTATTAAAAGCAATTCCAGTTCGTTCATGTGTAAATATTATTTAAAATACACGTTGTTTAACAGCCAGCACATGAGCAGCTCGCTCAGACCGTGTGCACATTGCTCTCACGAGAGGTTATCCACCCCGTGCCAGTTTAAGACAGTTTCATTAAGAGAATTTCCGATATCAACGCAACGTCGCAATATCCAATTTATTAACCACAATATTCTAAGACAGCTCCGCAAATTAATATGTGTCCACCCCCTCACCACATCCTGCGGTATTCCTTTGTAAGTTTGTAATAAGGCGAAAAGTACATATGTAAGGCTCAAACGATTTACCTATTATGAGCTTCTATAAGGAGTAATATTATCTTTGAAAATGCTACATAAGCCGCATGAAAACGTTGTTGACCCGATATCAATGTGTGCACTATTTAAACTTAGCCCCTTGGCTTTTATGGATACTTCCGGTATATGCGCTACAAATCGGAAGCTGTTGTCGATGTTAAAGCATCGCTTTCATCCTATCTTAAGGCTGCATTGCTATACTGTCTGCTGCAACATCTGTACATACTTTCGTCCGCGCCACCTCGAAGTTAAGGCCTCCACCCACCGAACGCGTGTCGTGCGCGGCACGCGTCCGGCGCGGTTGAATCGGTATATTCACACCGCAAGCGGGCGGCGTACAGTAACGCGTATGCAGCAAATTTTGTTTTGGTACAGCCAACGTCAAAAGTAAGTGATTAAAAACAATAGTTCAAAACATGTTCTAGCATGACACCGCAAATATTACAATTACAACGAAGTGTCGTTTTTAACTAAGCATTTAATTACTCGCAAGAATATTATCATAATAACACGATACGAAATGACAAATCAATATGTCAAAGCAAAATAATAATACACTATGTCATGTCATGAGTCATAACTATGTCAGTACTCGAAGCTTCGATGAATTACACATTTTTACTAAGCGTCAAGTGACGAACAAAAGGAAGTCAATATTTAAAACGATCGAAATGAAAACTCGGCATTAAAGAAGGGTTTATTTAAAATATTTCAATAAAACAAGGAACTTATTTCAACCTAGACTGACACGACCGGTGTTATAGTCGCTTCGCGTGTTTCTCTGATGAATATAACCGGGATTAACCCAACATCTGACTAGTATTAAGAGGTGATCTTGCGAGGCCATGTAGTCCCAAAGACTCGTATTTTATAGATAATCAGTTTAAATTGAAAGACTCAATAATCACTTTTTCTACTCCTGTACCATTATCTGTCATTTATATAGAGGTAGTCTTTAGCTCAAATACAATTACACACATAATAAGTCGTCGAAAAACTCTATGCTCTATGGCCCATAAACGCACTGTATAGTGTTATTTTATGGTTCATATATTTTTCATAAAAGCACTGTTTACCACGATGTCAAATCATCTTACTTTTTTTAACCAGCCGCTATATTGCAGGGGTACCAACTTCATAAGAAGAGAAAAGTTTTTATTTTACTATCAAACATTTGTTGAACATAAATTATTTAGGTACTAAATTAAAAATAAATGATCATGTATTGTGTATTAATTTACATATTTCACAAATTATTGGTAGTATTTATAAATATAAACCGATCCGATTCGGTTCAGATCCGGATTCAGTTTGGTTCGGATGGCAAGCGCAAGGAAATTAAAAACAAAACAGACCATAAACAAGAGGTGTCAATGTGTCATATTTCTAATTTCCCACCAAAGATTCAGTTCAAAATTAAAAGACGAAACATGACAACTATTCGTTATAAATAACTTATTAAGATTTTATTCGTGTTTGTGTAGTGAAGAAAAATGTGTACGTTCCTTTTAAAATGGACAAAGAATAAAATAACTGCACCGCTGAAGAAATTGCGTGAGTAGTAATAGAACTAACGGAAAACTTACTGCCTGAAAAGTTAAATGCTTTAATTTAAAATTAGTCGTAGAAAAAAGTATTGTATGCAACGGTGTATAACTTGGTCTCAAAACGCTCGTGGCGTCTTTAATGGCGCAATTATATATACAATAAATTAAGCTATAGAAAATGTTACGGGCTATTGTAGTTTATCAGAAGATTTGTTAGATGGCTGCCCCGAACGCATTTTGCCCCATCGGGTGTTTATCCCCATACGCATTTTGCCACGATCGTGTTTTGTCACATGTACTTTATGCTTCGGTAGTATTTTCTCCTTTGGGTAATTTGCCATAAAGTATATTGCCTAACTTGGATTTCGTTCCATCAATAATTTACTTAACAGTATAGTGTCATGTTAACTTTTTGTCCTATATTAATGAACCCACACTGAACCTCAATTCACTTCAGTTACACCATATGTATAATCTATTTATTTTACTATTAAACGGTAACGCTGCTAACGGAATCATAAATTTGAACTAAAGGATTTTTTTTTTAAACTTAATGCTCCGAGCCGGATTCGTACCGGTAACCACAGGCATTCGTGGTAGTGGTAACATACAAAATTTACAAAATTAACGTAGTATGGAGTGGCGCATCGTTACTGACGATTTCTCAATATAATTCGAGACGTTGCGTTGGTGCAGCGAACGAAAACCATAGAAGGCGAGCTCCTCACAAATTTCTACCCAAAAACGTGCCTTAAACCATAAGCATTGTCAACTGCGCATCCAATCACAGCTACCCAATATATCAGCATCAGCCTATTTCCGATTACCCAACACAAAAGGATGCTATTGGTCAATCTAACGAATGCATTGCTTTGATTAGCCGTTGTGCATCACGTCGGACGACAGCTATATGACAGTGACAACGAAAACGAATAATTGTTGAATAGTTACATGCAACAAGAAGCTATTTAGTTGTCATAACGTTCGTATAATATTTTTAGGTTTAGAAATATATATTTTATTTTAGCTACCTACTAAAAGTATACAAAAATACTGCCTTATATAATCATTTCTACGATGATCACAATGATGCAGTGCAGTCAACTTCAGATTATATCCTTTATTAGGGTTCCGTAGTCAACAAAGAACCCCTATAGTTTCGCCATGTCCGTCTGTCCGTCCGTCCTCGGCTTAGCTCAGTAACCATTACTACTAGAAAACTGTAATTCGGCATGGGTATATAAATCAATCACGCCAACAAAACAGTACAATAAAATCTTGAAAAAAACATGTTTTTTTAGGGTTCGTCCCCTACACCTAAAGCGGGGATGTGTTTTCTTTTCTCGTTAAACCCATGGTGTGGGGTATCGTTGGATTAGTGATTAGTTTGCGAGATATTGGGCTTTAAAACTCTAATTTTTGTTCGAATCATGTTCCTCAGACCCCCGACATTTCCATTTCAAAGTCCAATATCTCAAAAACAGCTGAACAGATTTTCATGAAGTATGGCTAAGAACACTCGGGATAAAATGATCTATGACACAAAAAACCGCATTCAAATCGGTCCATCCGTTTGGGAGCTACGATACCACAGACAGACACGTTAAACTTATAACACCCCTCTCTTTGCGTCGGGGGGTTAAAAACGGCACCAACGATTCTGACGAAGTTTGTAATGTAAGAATTTACGGGGGTGAAAAATTGATCTTAGCTATAGGTCTCATATCAAGCAAAATTAGTTTGGACTATTTTCACCCGAGTGGGACTCGGTCGCCCAGGTACTAGATAAATAAAAATACGAAATCAAATTGTATGTTAAACTTATTAAAAAAGTATTGATGTCTATTGGCATGGTACCATCCCTGTACAAAATGTGATGCTAACAATTAAATCAAAATTAGTTGTGTATTGCTTTAGTTACATGTGAAAAGTGATTTCATCTTCTTGATGTGCTTGTCTGAATACTCGCACAACATTTTAATGCACAAAAAGGCATTTTTTTTGAAAATGAACCTTTGGTTTACGCAGTTTGACAACACTGCCATGTCCTAACTAAACGGCTGCCTAGCATCGTTCTGACGCCCCGCTTACCATGGCACCCTTTCTGTGGCGCCATTTTACGGCGCTGCGCTAGTTAAACTTCTATTTTTTTATACGTTCGTACGTTAAGAAGCCTAAGTTTTCGCGTAGATGTTGCTACACGCCTCCCTAAGGCGATGTAAGAAGGAACTGATTATAAGATTTAGTGGCCGAGACAGATTATTCCGATAGCTCAGTTGGTCAGTAGCGACGGGCCATGAATCCCTGTGGTCACTGGTTCATAACCACCTCGCAGCATAAAAAAAATAAATCGTTTAATTAAAATAATCTCTACTTGATAAAATTCTTGCTAAAAACTATCCAAACCATTACATTAGTTATTTGTATTATTAGCAATGAAATATGTTTTTATTTAACCCTATCCGATGCTAAGGTGTGCATATTTTTACCGGATATTTAACGTCATATCTCAATCCCGCCAAGACAAGCCAAAGTTTTATCGTATATTCCAACCCTCACAAAATTTGTCAGTATGATATTAGCAAGCCCACTTTGACTTTAGATCCCTCCACAAAGAGAGGTGCAAAATTGTAAGTCACAAATAATTTAAATCTTTCTCTTAATTTTGATACTTCCCGAAGTCCTAGGAAGCTGAGATTTTGTATGCTGGCTAGGATTAGCCCAGAAACCTTAGACCAATAAACATAAATATCTGCCATTTATAGACCGTTCCCTCCCACTTTACAGGTGAGGCATGAAAGAAAAAGTTTTCTAGCTAGAAATCATGTTACAAAAAACATTTAATTTAAAGGTACAGCCAAGACCCCTGGCTCTTTAAGCATTAAAAAGTGTCAGATCAGATCGCTATTTAGCGTCAAGCCTCCTAGTTACTCCACACGGCCTAACTCTACTAACCCCTCTCGACAAATTCTCTTGCGTTAATCTTATCATTTGACACATGTTACGTATTTAGGGCGGGTTGCACCAACTTAGGATTAGAAACGTTACAGACAGATCAACGTTAAATATGGTGCCAGCAGCTGTCATTCAACACAAACTTGTCAACGTTTCCATAGAATAACACTCAGATACAGCTTATGATTACAGACGGTTTGGTGCAACCCACCCGTAGTGGGTCAGAATACTAGCTGCTAATACATGACAAGTGAACACGAGCTGCTACATGTCATGTCACATAACTTATGAATGCAAAACAGTCATTGTAACCTAATCTTAAGACATGCTAATTTTTTTATACATGTTACTAATGGCATGTGAGATTCCTCAAAACTTTTAACGATACTAGCTATTTTGCTGTCCATGTCTTGGTATTTTCTTTCTCGTCGGCGAAAAATGTTGCTTTGCGTGTAAAGCTGACATATATTGAAGTCATACTGGACTGCCTCAGCTTTCATAGCCTGAATGAAATTCATCAAATGATTGCTGCACGTAATTTTCTTCTTCAGGCCACTATGATAGCCTTCGGCGACATCATTTGTTCGGTGTCTTTGTCGGTGACACGATAGGATTTCAATATATTTTAAATTTATCCATTGCATATTCATGTAATCATTGAACCTAGTGATTTGTTCAAGATTTGGAGCCTCCGATTGGATACTAAGCCATGCCTCTGGAATGTGCCGTGGTTGGAAATGTGCCAATGCTACACATTTTGCAACATACATGCAACCTTCGCGGGTGCTTGCAATATTCAACTCCCTGGCTTTTTTCCATATGTTTTTGCTGTAATGGAAGTAGCATCCACTTATACAGGCCGAAGGGTACGTTTCCTGCAGAGCATTTATTGCAGCTACCACAAAATCCACCTTAATTTGTTTGGGGTTGAATCCCGGTACGAAATCTTTTATTTCTTGAAATAATAATTCATATGTTTGCTGGTTTTTATTTGGGAGCAAAGCAAATATAAAAGGGACTACTTTGGTCACTTCTGATGTACTGCCCACGAATTGTACAAAGTTGCGTGTAGGGGTGTGATGTTACCTTAAACGTGCCGTCGAAGAAGAAGCTGTCTACATTGTGGATGTAATTTTTGCTTTCTGGTGTGGCAACAATAGATACGCCATTTTTATTTACAATCAGAAAATTATCAGCCAGAGTTTGTGGAATTTTGACTACTTCACATTAATCAAATTGTAATTTTTCTACGGCTGTCTTGCGACTTCTGACTGGAGTACTAGGTACGGTAAACATTTATTCACAGAGCCTGCAAGTACTGCGTTAAAACGAAAAAGCGTATTCTGTGTCGCTAGTAATAGTACATTACGTAACTAGGGCGGTGAATTCGTAAATGCCCCAGACCGCAGGTGTTTGTGGCCCGAACCGAAGGTGAGGGCCATAAATATGCGCTCTGGGGCTTTACGAATTACCGCCCGTGTTGCGTACAAAATTTTACGTCTTCACCTTGCCACAATGCGAGTTTTCCCGTACGCGCAGCGTGCAGTAAAACTCGCATTATGGCCAGGTGTGACGTAAAATATTTAACAAGCTTCCCGATAGGATCAAAAACTTACCATTCCCAATATTTAAGACAGAGTTAAAAAAATTACTTACTTACAAATGTTTTTATTCACCATCAGATTTCCTGACATGCGATAATTTATAGTTACAAGATTTAATAAAATACATTTAGTTAAATTGGGATTGACATGGAATAATTTCAATTGTTATAATAATTTATTGTGTTGACATATTGAATAATTCTATAAAATAAATTAATTTAAATTGTTGTAGAATGTAGACTTCAAATTTTTGTGTTACCTATATTAATATTATTACTATTATTTATTTTAGTAGCATGTTTTTGTATGCCGAAAGGCAAAACATAGTGGAACGAGATTTCTAACTTTACACCTCTAATTGATGTACCTATGTCTACGAAATAAACACTATTGACTATTGACTATTCTGTATAAGGTATCTCGCACGGCATGAAACGACGGTAGCTTATCCGCATATTCTTCGTGCATAAAACCAGCCATCTCATTCTGATACAACGAAGGCATAGGGCGAAAGTCCGTTTGAACCTGTTTCTTAAGTTGGGCCATTTTATTTTCTATTTCTACACTCTGGAAATCAGGAACACACACATCATGTGCTTGCTCACGAATAACGATAGTTTTCTGCGAATTTATTTTAATATTGCCACTACATGACCTTATATGGCACCGCCATACCAGCGATCCATCTTTGTTTTCGCGATGAAAATGGTACCTTTGTCAACGTCGTACAAGAATATGTCCTCCATGGGTGCCCTCTATAAAACCAAAGGGTTCACCGTTTATACTTTCCTCATTTATTGCAATCGACATAATTTGCAAATTTCTTGCATTTACCCACAAACTGAATGACAACATCAATTGCAAATAAATGATAAAGTAATGAAGCACTATGATAATAAAAACGATTTCAAGTTAAAGCTCTTTAGATTCTCTCTTCAAAAACGTATTGCAGAAAGGGTGCCGGTGTATGCGGGGTGTCAAAACGATGCCAGGAAGTCGTTTAAGGCCTGCCCCACACTGGCGCGGCCTGGCCGCGGCGGACACTAGTAAACTTTTCCGCCGCTGTCAAATTTACTATTGGCCGCCACCGCAGGCCTAAATTGTGGGGCAGGCCTAAATTGAATATGGCTGTAATTGTTTAGTTTTATTATACGCTGAGAAAAAAGAGATTATTATATTACGCGACTACTTGTGGCGGGCAAAACTGACATTATACAATTTGAGTTGTGACAAAAAGCAACAATAAAAAAGTACGTGTGACAAAACACGATCGTGGCAGAATGTGTATGGGGAAAAATGAGATCGTAAAATTTGAGTTGTGACAAAACAACAAAACTTAAAAAAAGTACATGTGACAAAACACGATCGTGGCAAAATGCGTATGGGGATAAACACCCGATGGGGCAAAATGCGTTCGGGGCAGCCATCTAACAAATCTATCAGAAGTAAATAAACGCGTAATTTGTACATAAGTAAGTGATCACATAAATTTCGAATATTGGAAAGTAAGTGACATGCCATTCAAACAGTTAATAGTATTTTACGTCACACCTGGCCATAATGCGAGTTTTACTGCACGCTGCGCATACGGTAAAACTCGCATTGTGGCCAGATAAAGACGTAAAATTTTATACTCACCACGGGCGGTAATTCGTAAAGCCCTCGATCGCATATATATGACCCTCACCTTCGGTTCGGGCCACAAACACCTACGATCTGGACCATTCACGAATTCACCGCCCTAGGTACGTAATGTACTATTATGCAACTGATGTATAAGTAGGGTCTTAAAACGCGTGTGTCGTGACCCGCGTGGTCGTGCCGGAGGCTTCCCCTGGATTTTCCCCAGGCCACCCTCCAACCACGCAGTTCGACTATATTGGGTCCGTACTATTATAGCAACAGTCAGGTTCAAAAAAAAGAAAAAGAAAAAAGAGTGTCGTGAGTTGCGATGCGAGCCTTGGCGAGCATCGCAATTAAAGACGCCACGAGCGTTTATGACCAAGTTATACACCGTTACATACAATACCTTTTCTACGACTAATTTTAAATAAATAGCATTTTAATAGTATTTATTGAAAAAAGAGACTTAAAATAACATTAAACAATTACCATCTAAACTTAATATAAAAGCCTTAAAAACTAAACCACTAAACTAAAATAAAAACTAAAATATATCTAAAAAGGGTCCCCGTGGTATTGTCCGTCTTTTAATTTTGAACTGAAACTTTGGTGGGAAATTAGAAATATGACACACGGACACTTCTTGTTTATGGTCTGTATTTTGTTTTTAATTTCCTAAAACTTTTTATGTCGAAAAATTTGCTTATGAAGTTGGTACCACTGCAATATATAGGATGAAAAAAAAAGTTAGATGATTTGACATCGAGGTAAACAGTGCTTTTATGAAAAATGTATGAACCATAAAAGAACTTTTTTGGTTCATACACCACGATGTCAAAATCATCTAACTTTTTTAAAATCAGCCACTATAATGCAGTGGTGCCAACTTCATAAGCAATTTTTTCGAAATAAAGAGTTTTTATTTACGTTCAAATATTTGTAAAACAATGTAATGTTATAGTTGTAAATATTTATAAAAATAAATTATCATTTATTGTGTGTTAATATACATGTTTTACCAATTATTGGTATTATTTATAAATATAAACCGATCCGATTCGGTTCGGATCCGGATTCAGTTTGGTTCGGATGGCAAGTGCAAAGAAATTAAAAACAAAACAGACCATAAACAAGAGATGTCAATGTGTCATATTTCTAATTTCCCACCAAAGTGCCCGTTCAAAATTAAAAGACGAAATATGATTACTATTCGTTATTAATAACTTCTTAAGATTTGATTCGTGTTTGTGAAGTGAAGAAAAATGTGTACGTTCCTTTTAAAATGGACGAAGTAGAAAATAACTGCACCGCTGAAGAAATTGCGTGAGTAGTAAGAAAACTTACTGCTGAAAAGTCAAATGCTATTTATTTAAAATTCGTCGTAGAAAAAGTATTGTATGCAACGGTGTATAACTTGGTCTTAAAACGCTCGTGCCGTCTTTAATTGCGATGCTCGCCAAGGCTCGCATCGCAACTCACGACACTCGCGTTTTAAGACCCTACTTATACAACAGTTGCATAAAATACTATTAAAATAGTAAGAATAATTTAAAGGTTGATGTTTTCCGAGTATTTTCGTAAGTTTTGGAAATGAAAACTTCTTTAGCGGCGCTGAGAACTTTTTGGGATGGGCTAAAATTGTTAAACTCGCGACAGTTCTTGTGTGAGAGATTCGGGACGAGGCTTGGGGGAGAGGGGGGGAAACTGGGGTTTGACTAGGGGCACATATTTCTAATTTGTGCTTTTTTGTTAACAGTATAAGGTCGTAACACATTTTCCGTAAATGCAAATACCATTTTGTTTTATCAAACTTTTATAATAAATAATGTCTGCCGTGCATTGTCTACTAAATTCAAAAATAAAATAATAATAATAAAGGATATTGAGAAACACCGCTCTTTATTTTTTATCCGAGGCTGCGAACATTCTCGATAATATATTAACACATTTTCTTATTAGAAAAAATAATGTTTTTTTTTGTAGTCTATATGTCGCAGGGAAATGGCCAAAACAGAGATTTGAACATATGTCTAAGGGATATGATCAAATCACGCGGGATGTTAAAATGGCGAATCCATTTTATCATTTGCCTAGAATAAATCAGTCATTTGATCAAATCTCTGAATCTGTAGTGAAATGACGAAATCGGACAAAAAAGACAGCTCGTTTTTTCATTTCACTAGATTTGTTCAGCGATTTGATAAAATCCCTGAAAAGCTTCAGTGAGTTGACGAAACTAACTCGTAGAGTCAACATGTTTTAACATATACATAATAAATTACCTATACTACTTATCAGGTAATTTATTTTAATATAATATATTAATATCAGGTTACTCGTTACACGGGCAGGGTTGTCAGCTAGGCCTCCTAACTTGTCATCTCCTCTTTTGGTAATAAATCCCCAATTCAAAACAAAGTTCGGATTTCCTATTGAAGATAAAGCCTGAGATCGACTTGAGGTACTTCCCGTGAGATGTTGGAAGCGGCGCTGCAAATTACACCGTGCCCGCGGACAAATGTATATATACAGTCAAGTGTAAAAATATGGGTGCATACAACTTACTCATAAATATGTTTCATAACTCTTATTTCAGCGGATTAAGGTTTTGGTACTTATTTATGAGAGGATGTTATCGATAAGTACATATTTTTGCACTTGACTGTAGGTACGTTTGACTTAAGAGAATGTATACAATAATATAGAAATGTGGAAAATGTAATAGAGCTCCAATCTTTGTTCAAGTAGTTTGCAATTTGGGATACGAATGCTTTTATACGAATCTGCACTTCGGCCTCAGTACCTACAACGCGTTGTTGTTGAGTAGCATGGAGACAGAATTTATTTAATTTACTAATAAATTTTCCGGAATCTCGAAACTTAGGATAGCATAAACTTAACACATACGTAGGTAATAAATTATTTTAATTCTTAACTATTTTAGTTGTTTCTATTTACAAAATGTTATTTAATTCATGTACATTTCATTAAACTAACAGCATGATAGTGTTTTTAACATCAAACGTGATCAAACGAAAATTGTATTATTTTACTTTTTATTAAAAATAATGGTACAAACGTAAATGGTAAACGTGGTAAATCAGTAAATTAAATCAAATGTACATTGCTATACAAAAGTGAACAGGTAATTAACCTACAGCGATACGCGTGGTATATTTCCATTTCCTTCCTTGTCTAATGTTTAGCAGGTAGGAAAGGATGGCAATACAACAATTGGTTGATATCGGCGTCTTTCGCTTTAAAGTGTCTTTCAGTTATAGTTTTTAAGGGTTGGGTTACAGATAAAAACGCAGCTAGGTGTTATAAGGAAGTTCATGATTTATTCGTTGTTGTACTTTACATGCGTTTGGGTATCAAAATATTATTTTTAAGAAGCCAACTCCATACTTGCTTAGCTGTTTCCGGGATTTTGCTAGTTGTAGGTTGTAAAGTCATCCGAATTTCCAATGAATGATAATGACACGTAGGATTTCCATTTTGAGAGGTAGGGCGCAATGCGAAAGAGCGGACGGAACGTGGCAAATCATGTAACCTATTCTTTACCTATGGAACAAATTATTGTTCCATGGGAAAATTACGGTTTATCAAAACTGTCATTTTCCGATTGTACCTTATGGAATAAATAATTAATCTCGTAATTACTACACTAATCCGCCCGATGAAAAAATAAAAACACTGTTTATAATAGCGTGCTTTTT
This sequence comes from Epinotia demarniana, assembly GCA_945867215.1. Lineage (NCBI taxonomy): Eukaryota > Metazoa > Arthropoda > Insecta > Lepidoptera > Tortricidae > Epinotia > Epinotia demarniana. The sequence continues at coordinate 46,090,488 of OX244259.1, forward strand.
GTTTATTTCATTTCAAAACGTTGTTTTAAGATGCTTTATTTAAGAATCCTATAAACTCTTCACCCGAAAGTAATTATGTTGTTTTATATAAAGCTTTCATTGTCTTTTTTGTACGATTTATCTTGAATATTATAGATCAAATATAAATCTACCAGAATATAAGAATTTAACTGTATTTTTTAAATTTTACAGGGGCTAATTATGCAAAAAAACTGATATTTTGTCTCTTTATATCCGTTACCCAAAAAAAATGGAATTATAAATAAAATTGACAATAGGCATGATGACAATTGACAATAATTAAAAATCACTAAAATGTGGTATTTTCTTAGTGAAATTTATCATAGAATTCGAAAAATGCTCATATTTTTTTATTAAGTAAGAGACTATTATTTATTTTGATAAAATTAAACTGAAAAATACGGACGCCCGCCATGAAATGTTAAACACCAATCAGAGCGCATGACGTCACACTTGTATAAACAAATACCCATAACGGTCATTACCACAGATTACAGAGAAAGGCAGATAGGCCCTAATCAATTGAACATTTTCTATACATCCGATCTCTTCTCACATACGTGTACGCCTAGTAAGACAGAGATTTCTGTTCTTCATACGTCATTGTCTCCGCGCTGTCGCTCGCAAGACCGCGCAAGACTTGTAAACTTTTTAATTCATGTGCATTCAATGAGCAATCGAGCATCTAGGTAGCAAACGTCAAAGTGAAAGATCTGCGTTCTGTTTATACAAACGTGACGTCACTCGGGACGCCATGACACTGACAAGCGTTTTAGCGCCAATTTGAAATTTAAATACTAAAATGCATTCTTTTCCTACTTAACTGTTATTTTCTCTAGAGAAATCTTATTCGTTGTACATAATAAATATTCCTAAACATTATAGAACAGTTTTTCAAAATGTGTCATCATGCCTATTATACTACCGGACCAGTATAATTGTTTTCTGTTTTTAATGCCTATGCACAATGATATATCTCTGTGCAAAAGGCACTAAAAACAGAAAAGCCTATTTATATATTTTTTAAATAATGGTTTAAACGGGGCTAAACTACTTTGTCGCGCGAGTTATAAGTGTAGAAAGATGAAAAAAGAAACTGCCGGATAACGATGCATACTTACAAGTACAAGCGTATGTCTGCGGATCTCAACAGAATCACAATTCCTTTTACGACCGCATGCCCGTAACGTCTGACTCGTACCAATAATTTATAATACACGTACCTACATTTGAATTGCGCCTGTATTATGAAAACTTTTGTTCACTTGTTTATAACCGTTGTCTAGTCAATGCTGGAAGAATTTGAATAACCCCACACCCACAGTCTTACTACACACATACAAATACAGTCTGCAAGCTACGCTACGCTGTACGCTAGAGATGCGGGAGGCAAGGAAACAAAGCACAAACTCTTTTGACTTTATAAAATGTGGTATGCGGGTTTTTTAGGGAACTATAAATTTCGCCATGTCCGTCTGTCCGTCTGCGGCTTAGCTCAGTGACCCTTTCTACTAGAAAGCTGTAATTCGAAATGTATATAAATCAATAAGGCCGATAATATTGGAGGTCGCATATGTGTCTACTGGCCATAAGTAATCATTATTACGACATGCCTGTCACACCGTTTGTTTACGTTCCTTTGTATTGTCACTTTAAAAAATAAACATAACACCATATCAAATATCTAACACGAATCCACCCTCTTAAAAGAATAATTTGATAGCGATAAATCTTTTTTATTTTTTAAAGTGCTTTGTGTTTGAGAATAATTTTATTATTATGTTTTCGTTGTGCATATTCGATGTGTGTACAGGTTCGTACAATGCAACACAAAATTGCTGAGATTTTGTGTTGAACGTATAAGCGTAGAAGTTCGTACAATGAGACACAAAAGTGTTATGATTTATTTTATTTTATGTACTGAGTACAGAGGAGTACAAAAGTGTTCACACATGTACGTAATAGATTAAGAGGGCGTATTGGAGGTCGCATATGTGTCTACTGGCCATAAGTAATCATTATTACGACATGCCTGTCACGATTTAAATACAATTAGAAACCGTTTGTTTACGTTCCTTTGTATTGTCACTTGCTGTAAATAAACAGACCACGAAACATCTAGCGTATCACTGAACTCTGCTGTAGTGTTTATATATACACGTTATAGTCAATTTCCATTAGATAAAACGGTAGAATATGATCTTAAAAAAAATTAAAAGGAAAACGAATTATGCTGCGAACTATGCTGAACTAGTTATCGACTAATAGTCGACCAACTTGATGTGTACTTGGAAAGGCCGACTTTCATTCAAATTCGGCAGACGCAACCACACCATGTAGTTGGCGCGCGCGATGTACAATTAACATAACAAAGACAGACAGGCAACTACGGAACCTAACACTGCGCGTGACCTGACACGCACTTGACCCTTTTTTTATGTTTAAATTATATCAATTACTTTATTCATTGATACCTGAAGATTCGTATTAAGAGACCTCTTGGACGCTCAGATATCAATTCTGAACAAGATCGGCCCATAAATAAAAAGCGTTCAAAATAACGGCCTCTTTTTAAAATCTGACCATTGGGATCTTCAAATATCCATTTTGGGGAAAATCGGTCCCATAAAATACATGAAATAAATAAAAATTGGCAATTTTTTTTTCAATCAGACCTTGAATCTCAAATCTCTCGGTCCTCAGTTTATGAACAAAATCGGACCATGAACGTACAATTTTGGAATGGAGGCCGTATTTACATTGATTATGTTTATGGCTCAGTGTTTATAATATCATGATTTGAAATGCATGAAAATTAAATAAGTAACTATGTAAAATAAATAACTTTGATGCCAACCCTGTCTAGATTGCAGTGGCGGAAGCGCTCTTTTACAAGCCGAGGCTTACCTAAAATTTATTTTCAGGCGAGCCTATAGGTATATACCTACCTACTCTAAACTCTTTCATATTTGTTCCTGAGTCATGGATGTTTTCTATGTATTTAAGTATTTATTTATCTATATAAGTATGTTTATCGTCGTCTAGTACCCATAGTACAAGCTTTGCTTAGTTTGGGACTAGGTCGATTTGTGTAAGATTGTCCCCTAATATTTATTTATTTATTTATTTCATAACTTTTATGTTCCCGGTGGCCCATCGAATATTTTCACGCACCGGCGCCGTCACTATTGGCTTGTCAATTTTTTTAGGAGTGGGTGTTGCGCCGCATCTCCGGACGGAATTGTTTAGACGAATCCCTGTGTGAACTAAACCCCACACGTGTTTACTTCGTTGTGATTCAAATAAAACAAAAATAAGTTTTCATTTTTCTTTTCTTTTCTCAGAACAATTTCGATCATCACGCCTTTTTCTGAGACCTAATAAAGTTGCTTGCGTTTTGACCAACAGCAAAGTGAATTTGTTATCGCCTGTAAACTAATTTAATCCAATTTGTTCTCATTTTCGGTCGATTTAACTTTGAAATCACTTCCATTTCCATCGACTATTTTAAGTGTCTATCGTTATAGGTATAGCCACTTATTTTTTGCATTTCAAGAGTTCATAGCTTAGCTGCTGTGCCCTTAAATCGAAAGCGATCAGCGACGTAAAGCGCCGTGGTCCCTGAGTGGCCTTTGAGTGGATACTAATTTGGCGCTTCTATAGCTTGTTCTAAGCCGAGTAACCGTAGGCTAATCAGTTGACCTTCTGGTATATACACGGTGATTTTTATCTCGTTATCAGGTAGCGATTTTTCTAATGCAGTTATTGATGCCAAACACGATTAACTCGTATTTACCTAAAACAAATGTTCTTTTTTTTCCTGAATAACCAGCTCTTCCCAGCACCTCTTAAACCAGCCTCAAAAGATAAGGTTAGATTACATTATTTTAATATGTACATGTCATTCCATAAATTAAAATAGCATTTACTATAGTAGTATAGATTCACAAAAAGATCGTCAGAGTGTATAAGAACTAAAAAAAACATAATAAATAATAGTCATTAAAAATCAAATTTTAAATGAAAACAAACCGTTGTGTCTTTTTAAATTCAGAGTAATAAACTGGCAATTTTCATATCATGCATGACAAATAAATAGATGTTAGAGTTAATTGTCGTAAGACCTATAAATGTTTAAAAATATTTATGGGCTCATTTAAAAGTTACCATGTACGAGTATAAGATTTACATTATTTCTCAGTTTCATTATGTTCTAATTAGGTGTAAGTAATACAGCGATAGGTGTTGGACAGAATGGCAGGGATAAGTATTCAAGCCCTTATGTTACTTGTTTATGAATTCGGGCGATTAACGTCAAATATTTAGGCATGTACCTAATTGTGGTTGCGGGTCTGAAGGTGTTAATTTTTTTTATGCACAGATTGGTGTGTATAAAAAAAATTGAACACCTTCCTTCTTATGTTTAACATTGACCCTTCAGAATATTCGACTTGGGTGTTTTTTTATCGCACGTAGCCTTGTGTAAAGATAAGGGCAGTTTGACCTTCTTTTGTGATAATTGTTGAAGTCTTTATGTGAATGTATTTTCCTTAGTTTCTTAGTTAAAGGTAAACTTTAACGTGGTCCTTGTATAGAAACGTTTTTTAACTAGATTTTTATTTTCTTTATATACCAATTTTAGTTTATTGTTGTTTTATGTAGTCTGTCACATACGTACACCTAGATTCATTTAGGAACTTAGTTATTAAACTGAATAAGAAAGGTTGATTATTTATTGCTTTTCAGTTTTTTTCGGCGGTTTAATTTTTTTGACAAAAACTTTTTTTTTTTTCAATTTTCTGTGGCTTACTTTGGTTAATTACTAACTAAATTACGAGTTACTTACAATATTTGTGATTACTCTCTGCGTATATGGTCATACATTTCAATCAGTAAGTTAACAATCAATCATCCCCTATTTTCCTACCCTTAGGGTTTGACATTTTATTTAAAGTTTATGTGGGACCAACTTCGAGGTATACCCTTTGTAATAAAAAAAGAATTATCAAAATCGGACTACTCTCTAAAAAGTTGTGCGTGGTCATACATAAAAATATATATATACGCGTTGACTTGAGAACCTCCACGGTTTTTTTCGTCGGTTAAAAATTGGAGGCACTCTTAGTTTAACACTGGTTTTACTGTACATACAATGTACATACAAGGATTACAGTTGCGACGGGAGCTGTCAGAGTGCGTGACGAGACTTGCGTGCGAGAGGCACTCTCCAGGATTTACTTTCATCATCAGGTCAACCTGACGGTACCGAATTATTGTTATACATGTTTAATAGAGATTTTATACTCGTCTACTTTAATGTTTGAGTTAAGACTTCGTGCACCAAACTAAAATAACATACTTTTTACTATGGAGGTCCCAACACAACATTTTACAACTGTGTAGACAACTAAAATAAATTCGACCAATCACGTGGCGCCTTTACTGAACTAAAATGTATCTGACCAATAGGACGCCGTCATGAGAAAGTCAAAATTAAAAGACATCAAAGCAAAAAAAATAAAAAGCCTTTGGCTGCACTTCGTTTCGGCAGGGCTTAGATTTTCAACAGATAACAAATTTGTTTAATCAGCTCAGTTTACTCGTAGAAAAAGTATTGCTTACAATAGTTATTTAATTAGCATTTTAGGTCTCGTACCTTACCTAATTAAACGTAGTACTCGACTGAAAAAGCATACATTATAATTATAACGATTGCATAAAATACTATTTAAATCGGTACGACTAATTAAGGGAAATGGGTGAACATCATTTCACAAGATTTGATTACATTGGTACAGGATAAGTCCTCAGTAGCTACACTATCCATTACTAATTAATATGTAAGATAATGCGAGTGCGTCTGTCTGTTACCTGTTCACGCTTAAACCGCTGAACCAATTGACGAAATTTGGTATGGCGATAATTTGAATCCCGGGAAGCACAAAGGATAGTTTTTATCCCGGAAATTACCCCCTAGGGGAAAAGGTTTGTCTGAAGCTTCGATATTAAACGAGTTTCACGTGGACGGGGACATAATAATAGTAAGTACACGACCGTGCTGTAAAATTTTTGCTACGGTATTACCTAAATATCTTACAATTGGACAAATACAAACGTATTGAAGCAGGGTCTTTTACCCAAAATACACGCAATTCATTTGAATTATAGATTTTTGAAAAAAGATACTAAATGTAATCACTACGTATGTATAGGCAGCAAAGTAGTGTTTGTATTTGCTTCCGCACACGATACATAAATGGCACCCACCACACTACTCTGGTGACCGTGGCTGTTTGTTACCTATCTATTGATGACACTTTGCGATAGCGTAGCCTGAGTGGAACGTGGAGTGGACGTGTAAAGCCGATGCTAATAAGTTTACGTATATAAATTAGTTAAGAGTTCTGTTCCAGGACGAAATCCCTTAGAGATCTCTAGTTTCAAATTTATGGATAAAAATATAATCAAACTTCGACGAAAATAACTCCATTGCTAAAAATGTTAGAATCTTTTACAAGTATGTATGCGTTTTCTGTTTGATAGGATGAAATCATGCAAGTTGACTTTTACCCAGTTCCTTTCAGCGGACTTGTAAGTTTCCTCTTAAAAGTTTGTTCGTCAAGTTCGTCCTAGGAAAAGTAATAATAATTAAATGTTGGCACAAAGAACGTTGGCAGAATGAATGGAAATTATATTTGAGTTTTTAGTCAATAATAATATATAAGATATAGACAGCTAAGTTAAACCATCTTAGATAAGTGCTAGTTTTGCTAGAGTTTAGACAAAAAGTATTAATTCTAAAGGGTGCCTCCGTGCTCAAGTGTATTCCATAATGGATCAATTATAGTCGTTAATAATTGTGACAAGATAAAGCACAGAGTAGGAGACATAGCACAAAGCTAAGCATAATGATGGAATATAGATAAACCTGGGTATCTGCAGGGCGATTTCGTCCAGAGAGTCGACGGGTTCGCTGAGCGGCCGCTCGAGCAGGCGCGATGGGGCCGTGAGTGTGTCCATGGCCATATTATGGTTGTTTCTCCCGTTCCTATTGTTCTTCTTTCTCTTCTCTTCAGCACGGCGCAGATTGTGGAACCGAAAGAAGAACATCGACATTATATCCGTATAGCGGAACGATTGGAAGGACACTCGTGTCTTTCTGTGCGGAACGAATACAATGAAAACAATGATAATTTCACAAATGTATGTCTCAGCAGGATGCTCACTTACACTTTTAATATCTATTGCGTTTCAAATGAGTATACGATTTGCAGGACAGAAGAAGTAATTCACGTTGCCAAAAATGGAAAGATTACATGAGAAATAGATTAAGTCTTTTGAAAGAAGTTTCCATGAAGAATGCATTAAACATCACCAGGAAAGTTTAAGCGTGTATTTGAATATCCCAGAATCTGCCGACCTACATTTCATTGGACTTTGGATGCGACGGCCTATGAATAATGTATGGAATCCTAGTCTATTTTCAGGTTTCAAGTTTGTTCACCGAGAGCAAATATCTGTCAAATTTTGTAAGAAATGGAACTAAAACAAGACCCTAAAATATATTTCGTAGCCTACTTAGGTTACTAGTTATCCTTTCCTTCAAAGATTATTTTTGAATGAAATGATAGTACCATAATTTAAGTTCATTGATCATGTTGTAGTACTTTATGGAATGTGTGACTACGCTACTGTTGAACTGGTAATCACATGCTCGGTAATTTTTTACCTGAAATGCCCGTATGCATGATGTGGATAAGCCAGGTGGAGACTTTAATTTAGTGTAGATAATACTATTGAGCAATCGACACCGCCAGAGATCACCGTTTCAACAAGGGTTGATGGCAATTGACTTCCGAGGGTTACAATCATCCCGCCTGGTTGTCTAGCAAACGTCTACGGCCGACATTAGCCGCATACTGGGAAAATATTGCAACTGATGGTACGCCATACTCTTACTTATTTAACCAGTTGGTATCGAAAATCTCCTATATGTTTACAGCTTGCTGCTTTGTTTTTGATCAACATTGGTCTCTTCTGTTGCCTTTGGTCATTCCAATACCCTTAAAACGCGTTGTTCATGCAATTTTTTTATTAGGTGATAAAGGGTGACTTGCTTACACTTTTGGGATTATAAGCTAATGCTTACAATAATTAGCTACGTGATTGAACGGCAATGTAAGGAGACAATGATAGTGGGCTTCAGCAGGTCAAGGGATGTGCTTGAAGAATGCTTTGTGGGTAATACTGAGCTTGTGTAATGGAAAAGCTATTGTTCAGTTCGACGCTGCGAGGTCAAAAGCAATTTCCTCTTGTACGAGTATGCACATAGGAACAAATCACAACTCACAAATAGAAAAGCAGCAATCCCGCTAGCTAGAAGCCTTAGTGTTGGCCAAGCTGAACCTACCTATTTGAATTTTGGTGTGCCGTACGAATAAATAAATACGAAATTAGACCGACTAGTTGTTTGAAGAACTTATTGCCACTTGCTGCCCATTCAGCTGTATAAATACTCGTATGTACTCGTACACACACTCTCTCCACTGTCTCTATTGAACATAGGTAATTAGTTAAGGGCCCCTTCGGGCCCCAACTTAGAAAGATAGGAGGAATAATAATAAAAAAACTGTCTCTATTGAAAAGGCTAGGCTAGGGCGCAAAAAAGTATCTTATCTAGATACTAGCCTAGCATAGCCTTTTTACTCGGAAATGAACAGGATAGGTAACGTTCTTATGTTAAAAGTAGGTATGAATATGATGGGACAGCACTAATTAGGTAATATTAGAACATCTTTAACTTTAATTTACACTAGTATTATAATATGATGTTCAAACTGCAATCACTCGCCAATTGAAGTATTCATGCACACCTAGTCTCGAACTCATCCAAACATTACTAGACAACAACAATCCATATTGACTTATTGATCATGTTTCAATTCAACTAAGCAACGTTTATTCCAAGATTGGTCCATATTCATTTCACGTCTAATCTATAACTTAATAATAAAGCTGAAGAGGGTCGAAAGTCTGTACATAGAAGATATTCGAAAAAAAGTTGGCTGGTACTAAGAATCGATAACAGAAAACGTTTTTCAACAGTTTTTAGAATTTATGTCTGTTTGTGATCGCGCATCACGTGAAAACGGCTGAACGGTTTTGATGTAAATTTTACTAATCTGTCGAGAAATCCTCGACCAGATTATAGGCTATAAAACTACCTAGATTGGGTGTAAAGGGTTTAAAAAACGGGAAAATTGAAAATTGGCAAGCATATACTTGACTGGAATGTATAAAAGCTTAGGGAATCAGTTACATGAAGTTTTTTGATGAAATAAGTAATATTTTAATGCTTACGTTGTTAATGTAATAAATAGCTTCTCAAACTAGGTGACTTGCTTGAAAATATATTGAATATGCTCGAAAATCTAATAACCATTATTTAAAAATATTTTTCTGATTTTCGGCACAAAATTACATTTTCATTTTGTATGGAAGAGCTTCTGATATTGTTGACACCTACATTTCTAAAATCCATGAAATATATAAAGTCTTTGTTTTATCGTAATTTGAGGTGTTAAAATGCCACTCAAAAGTCAATTCTATTAGATACCAAGATAGGCATTTATGCCTATCTTATCTTTAGCTAAAGCTAGCATGAATAGTTTTTATGAAAACTCTGAGCAAAGTTCATTACATTTTGTATGTAACGAAATAAGGCCAATTTTACGGCCTTGCCCGTAAAAAGAACCCCATTCAAACTTTTAACAAGATATAGATAAAACGTGAGGCGGCCCCCGTGTGGTGTCGGGTTAGAATTTCACCATCCCCTTTCTTCCCGTGGGTGTCGTAAAAGTCGACTAAGGGACCAGGGTTGAAGTGTGTTGTGGGCGATGGGCTAGCAACCTGTCACTGCAATATCACATTTTGTCGATCTTTTACACCCACATTTATGCTAAAAGTGGCGCTGGAACATAAGTTTCATGTGCTCTGCCTACCCCTTTTAGGGATAAAGGCGTGAATGTATGTATGTATGTATGTGAGGCGGCTACAGACTATATAATAACCAAAACTGGTTGATACCTCTACCGATAGTAACTGTTAGACATTAGAGACCTAATTATATTGGAACTTCATTCGTCGACGACGTCGCTGTTAATATTGAAAAGCCAGCAAGCTTGATTTCTGCGTTCCTATACTTGCTATGAATTCAAAGGTCATCTATAGTTGTTTGATAGGTTCAGTTGAATACTTATGTCGAATAAGCATAGTTCACCAATGTTACGGGATGTGGGTATAAAATTTGGACAAAATAATTTTGTGTATGTAGAAATCTACATGCATTTAATATCCCCTATATTAAAGGCATATTTTGTGCCTTTGATTCCTACGAAATCCTCAGCCTTAGCCTTTACGTGTCTCCTCGTTTACTTTCGGGACTTCGGTCCTCTGCAGGTTTCGCTTGCACGACGCCCGAAGGTAATGAGTCTTCATAGGGGCATTGAGAGCTCTATCAGAAAGGTTGTTTAAGGATTTATATTCCGACAAAAAACTTGGCATTCGGCCTCGCTTGCCTCGCCACTCACTTTCGGGACTTTGGCCTCGGATTTCGCTTGCAAAACACCTGGGGTTAGTAAGTCTCCGTGGGGCTTGCAGAGCTGAGAGCGTTCTCTGAAGGGATGCTTTGGCCCTTTAATACCAGAGAATAGGTCTGCCTTTGACCTCGCTGGCCTTGCTGCACACCTTCGGGACTTTAGCTTTAGGTCTCGCTTGCAAGACACCTGGGGATAATAAGTTTCTTTTCAGTAGTATGACAAATGATACATAAACAATGATATCATCTTAATCATAATTTATACGACTACGAAGTCGCGGGCAGTAGCTAGCCTTATATAAAGTCCTTATTCCTGCTGGGTCGAATCTAGGCTTAGTTTTTAATTCGGGTGACTGCAAAATTATGTAAGTACCTATCTAGTTAGTAGTACTCGTACAACAACACGAGACTATTGGATTGATTTGTTCTGAATTGTTCTCCTCATCGAACGAAAAAAGAATTAAAGGAATTGAAAGGGCATTAAACCTGAGAAACTGGAAATATTTCGATATGCTTATATAAACAATAAACCCACCCATGGCAACTTTCAAGTATACACATCAAATGTGTGCAGCACAATTTTATACGAGATGACTAAGCTTAAATACTGGCCAAGTGCGTGCCGGGCCACACGAAGGGTTAGGGTTCCGTAGTTCCAGCCTGTGCATCGCCTTATTATGCGAGAAACTATCGACATACTGTGTTTAAAGTCTATAGATAAATTGGGAACTGTCACTCGGTTTGTAACTTCGCCTCACACTACTAATACCGCACACTATACGCTGCGAACTTCTGAATTAACTATTGATTTTTATAAATTAACCCATCGTTTGCTTGGGAACAGATTCGGATGAGTTTTGAATGTCAAGGTCATGTTTTGACAAGCCATTTTTGACATCCGGGTACGAGGCGTTAAAAGCTGTTATAATGTTATTTTCCCATAGTTGGACGTGGTTCAAAGACTTATATTTAGATAAGTACTACCTGTTTGACGAATTTGTACAAAAGTTTGCTTTTCCAACTGCATAAAAAGGGTCGTTGTTGAATACGGAACCGACTTATACCTGATAATTCCGACATGGTAACATTTCAAAAAGGGTACAAATAAATGTAGTCAGGTGGTTGATGAATCTCGTTTCCTGCAACGGCATGAATAACTAGCGCAAAAAATAATTGCACTGGAAAGCAGAAATCCATTAAACTATTCTAAGTTCCGTTTGCATACCTACAGCTTTTTATTTGCATATGTACACGGGGCTCTGCGAATACATAGTGCCTTTATTTTAACTGCGGTGAATGCGGTTATACGGACATACTATTTATAATAGGTTTGTGTCAAAAAAACAATGGTGTAGCTTTCATTGCTGGCGATTTTATTGCACATTCTTGAACTAATCGTAGAGAGCGTTCAAATGAGAACTAACACGAAGGGTTAATCTTGTGAATTTTAGGAGTTGCTACTGCCACCTTCTGTCTCCAGCGTCGGATCGGCTCGGTAGTTACATAATATTGCGTTGTCACCGAATTTATATAAGCATGCCACATTTCAGATCAGTCCCGCAAGTCGCTTAAGAACGGTTTGCAACGGCTCTGTTAGATGCAGAACTAGCGCGTCTGTCTGAGTCGGCCTAAAAAATGGCTTTATGAAATTTTCCGAAAACTGAATCGGCCAAATAATCTCTTTCACAATCGTGTTATAATAGAGAGCTTTTTAGTACCTACCGTGTTTACCTAAGTAAGGTACGAGATTAAAAAGCTTGATTATGACACTATTGTGAACAATACTTGTTGTACGAGTTCATTAAAATTAATAATTTGAGTCATTAAGACGAGGCCGGGCTAATATATCACAGGTTATATCATTAGTATGTCGTAAGCGCGCGATAATAATTCGGTACTGACTCTACTGACAGTTGACACAGTGTTGACACGGACACCGACAGCTTACGAATATCTAATGTCGAACCGCATACGTAACTTGTTTTAAGCTCACCTCAACGCTCACCTACAAATATATCTAGACACCGCAACGCGTAGTAACTAAGCGTAGGTAGAGGTCTAGTTTCGTGACGGGTGACCGGCGGGGTGAGCCGCATAAGCGCGTCGCGAATCCGCCTACAAGAAATTTTCCTGACGGCCCGGCCCGCGGTGATAATGATATTTCCGTAGACGTTGATCATTATCCGAATGAGGCGTCGACAGCGGAGAGCCGAGGCTTAATGATAAATTATATTTTAAATTAAATTCGCCACGGCCAAAACGACGCTCGCACATTTAAATCTTAATTGTGCAAGGGCCTTCAATAAGTTTTCGGTATCGGCATTAAAACAAAAGTATTTCGTATCGTATAATTTTTAGGCTTCCGTACCCAAAGGGTAAAGCGGGACCCTATTACTAAAACTCCACTGTCCGTCTGTCTGTCTGTCCGTCTGTCACCAAGCTGTATTACATGAACCGTGGTAGTTAGACATTTAAAATTTTCACATATGATGTATTTTTCTGTTGTCACTATAACAAATACTAAAAAACAAATATTTACAGGGCCTCCCATACAGCAAACGTGTTTTTTTGCCGTTTTTATAGATAATGGTACGGAGACCTTCGTGCGCGAGTCCGACTCGCCCTTGGCCCATTTTTAGGGTTCCGTAGTCAATAAGGAACCCTTATAGTTTCGCCATGTCCGTCTGGCCGTCCGTCTGTCCGTCCGTCCGCCCGTCTTCGGGTTAGCTCAGTAACCATTACTACTAGGAAACTGTGATTCGGAATGGATATATAAATAAATCACGCCGACGAAACAGAAGAATAAAATCTTGAAAAAACATAATGTGTCCAAATATTTGAATTTTGCATTACAAAAAGACTTTTGGGCGACGTAATTAAGCTTATTTTATACATCAACGCAATAGCAGAGATTTTATTGAGGAGTTTTCAATAACAAAGAATAAGAAGTACGAGAGTTATTCTAGGTGACAGGGTAGATAATGAATTATATAGAATTGACTCTGTATGTGCCTTGCTTAAAATCTGTATCTGTAGTCTCTGCCAAGCAGTAACGTCATAAAATTGGCATTTAGTTTTGTTCATTTCGTTCTTAGTCACCTCCTTAAATTGACAACATTTCAAAATATGTACTAACTAATGAAGCCTAAATCGAAAACCATTTCGGTAATTATGTTACCTGAACGTAATAAAGTAGTTCTTTGTTTTCATTCCTGCTTCATTCGTTCATTCATTCGCTTCTAAGAAAATCGCGAAAACGTATAAAAGTGGTTTTCACCGTGTGTGACGTCAGTATTACGGCTGTCATGTGAAAGGTGTGCAAACTTCCACACAGAACCGTAGTATTGAAGTCATAATTTACTTACGACCTTCTGGAATTCGCTACTTTTCAATTTTATAGTACTGAATGAAAATTACAATTTAGGGACATACGTGTCCCTTAATAAAACGATTTCTAGCGAACTAAATCATAAAATGGCCTACATGAAAGTATGAAATGTTGTCAATTGCTAAATGAGTATATCTTATATCACTCACTCTTACTATTTACACCATTATATTTTTCATCTATGTTCACCTAATTTCTAGTTTCTTTTTTTAATTTAACTGTCGATCAATAAAAAACCCACTGTTAACTTTCTTAGGTGTGAGCTGTGCCCTAAAAATGTGAGAATGAGATTTTTAATTTTTATTTCTAGGCATAGACAAATATCTCACTTCAAAATCAATATTCGCGATTACTGAAGCAGAATTTTACCAAAATAGCCCCTATAATTCCAATAAATATTCTCCCATTTTACTGACTTCTTTGTTTAAATATTAAAAATAAACAAATGAATAATATGTTTTGTTCACTTATTTAGTGTAGTTATGAATAGTGACACAGTATAAAAAATAAGTTTGTCAAGATCTGCCTACCCCTCCAGAACATAGGCGTGATTATATGTATGTATGAAAAATAATCAAAAATCATTATCATGAGACGTAATCAATCATGCTGATATGTGCTGAAACCGAGAATAAGTTCTCGCCATATTGAGCGCCCAACGTACATTTGTTTTTCTAGGTAGATGTCATTAATGCATAGACACCCCGCCCACCCCTTCCCAGAAAAAAGCCTTTGAACGGTTTAGTCGTTCGTTTATAAGCCCAAATAACTTGCAGTCCTTTATTGGTTGAAATTCATTCATTTAACTTAGCCGGGTTTCCCTTACGGGGCGCTACCGCTACTGATAGAAAAGCCCTTTCGAAAGGCTTTTTTAAGCGCTTTTTAAAGGGTTGAAGCGCTTCCTCGTGTTGAATACCCATTCATTGTGCTTTAAAACCCAAATGAATGGGTATTGAGGAGCATCGGCTTTGGTAAGCAAACCCTTCAAAAACCCTTTGAAGGGGATACCGTATTGGAGCGCTTTAATAGCCAAATGAATGGGTTTTGAGGAGCATCGGCTTTGGTAAGCAAAGCATTACGAAAAACCCTTTCAAAATCCTTCATTTCACATACAACAATTGAATTGAATTTTGAATTGAAATGTACGAGTATGTAACCATCTTAATATTTTAATTCATGTTTAAGGTGGAGAAACATATACTATAATGAAGTAGGTAAGTACAAGGTCTTAGAGGCATTTAAATATTAAAATTAAGTATTAACTAAAGCAAAACCATCTAAATACTTGGTTTTGACAATACTACTCGTAATAAAGATTAAGATAATTTCACGGCTTATGATTTCGAAATGACTATTTACATTTGAAAAATTAGGGCTAGATAAAATCTGGCTAGCAATAAACGCTAGGTTGTCTATTTTCTCCTAGCCTAGCTATTGGGTTGGCTGGTGTAAACGGTAAGACGAAATTAATTTATACTCATAAGTTTGATAAATAAATTCGTTTATATATATTCCATAGGCTTCATCATACTTTCGAATAACATTAAATTTGTTAGTTATAACTAATTTTGATTGACTGCAATAAAAAAGTAAGTTTGAATTAATGAGAGATTAAGTAATTACATTTGTATGATCATTAAAAATACATTGCACCCAGTGATCTTCTTGTTCACGGAAGGTTGTTTTGTTTTATACAACTAGTATGGGCAAACAAGCAGACGAGCGGTGGCTCGCAGTGGATGGTATAGGCATCGGGGGCACCACTTACCAGCAGGTGTGCTGATAAGTGGTGCCCCCGATGCCTATACCATCCACTGTCCCACTAGAACTCTGGCGCAAGTTCAAATGGGACAGCAAATGTGTAGCCCACACAGAGACTTATGGCATAAAATAGATACCTATCGATACAGAAGTCAATCACATGTATGTACCTCATTTTTCATACCTTGTACTTGTACTATTATCTATTCTGTGCCTAGGCTCGGCGGTCGCTCTAGGGTTGTCAACTATGGCTTATGCACAAACAACTATCGTGGTAGTGGCACTCGTATCCAGTTGTTTGATTTATTATTGAGCGGATACCGTCTCAAGCGGATGGCACTCGCGTTCGCACTGGTCCGAACTGGTCCGAGATATCGTGTACATGAGCAGTCTATGTATGCGTTGCTCGACCGGTGCTTGTATGTAGATTGATTTCGGTACCTATTTATGTTGTGCTTAAGGTGTTACATGTCTTATGAGCCTGTAATTTCGCTGGCTAACTTGCCCCATTTAAAAATGTGAAGGTCATTCAAAAGATGTTGCAAATCTAACTTCAAGCAATCGTTTATCCTTTTATACTAGCTACACGGGTGGCTTTGCCCGCATAATGCAAAGGACGCAAGCAGACCCGCGGGATTAAATATATGTCCATCCTGAAAGTCATTCCACACACAAGTGTTTTTTTTTAATAGGTGAGTGATTCCTCAGATTACCCTACATACAATTTTTCTTTAACTCAGATTCTCTGCAAATATAGGCTACGCCAGTCACCTTGCTCACGAACTCAGCCATTTTTCCAGTCGCCGAGGTCGGAAGGAATAGGCCAGGATAATGATGATGATGATGATTAGTATACAAGTATTGATTTATCGAAACTTACTTTTCAATTTTTTTTGTCCCTTGTGCGATTATTACTTAACCAACAGGCTGCTTGTTGAGGACCAATGTCCGCACATCTAGGGCAGATGCCCCGGTTCTGGCCACTGTGCCGGTTTTGGCCATATTCAACTTTAAATTGAGTTAAAACTTTACAAGTCTATGGTTTATAGTAGATACAAGAGTAAATCATAGCAAAACAGATGACGCTGTCATCTATCATGTGTTACTTGTCATTCAGTTCACGGGAGCAATGTTTTGTCGCGCCACGTGTATATTACTAAGTTGTTAATTAAAACACAAAGGTTGGAAGGCGAGTAATCCGTCATATTTTTTGGTATCCTTCTATATTATCTTTGAGATTATTGTTTAACATACATGCCAAAAGTTTTGTTTAAGGATATTTAAGGTTATTTTCTAGACGTGCATATGAGATATTGCGCTATGAGATATTGTGGCCAAAAGTGGCTCTTGATTTAGGGATTTCTCATTTTATGGCCATATACATGGCCATAACTGGCACACATACTAACCTAGTTCTGGCCACTTAGGTATCTGTCCCAAAAATCAATGTTGTTCACGCAGAGACTAGAAATTGAAAAGTATTGGGGGTTTTCTACCTAAGTTAGTACAAAATACCTACTAGAAGAACTCGCTAGGAACTACTTATTACCTAACATGGATTAAGATTCTAACTAAGTGAATAGGCAATATTTAGGTATGCATGTAACACCCTCAACCTCATCATCACTTACCATCAGGTGAGATAGTGGTCAAATGCGTACCTATACATAACAAAAAAAAACTAGTCTAAGACAATTTATATATTTTGGCAGAGATTAGTTTCAATGTTCAAAATGTAACTTACCTACAAATAAATATTTCAATAAAACTGTTTGATTGTAACTGATGTTTGTTTTTTGGTTAATTTTAATGTAGCCAAAACTGGCACATACGTGTGGCCACAAATGGGTAAAAAGTGGCCAAATTGGCTCGCGGGCTCTTTTCTGACATTTAATTGTATATAAAAAAACGAATGTCAGACTATTAAAAGCGAATGTATGACAACAGTAATATATTCTCAATGACCTAGAACATAAATTTTCATAGTTCCATATTGACACAACATTACGGACGCTTGAATAGACAATCAGTCTTAAAGTGGCCAGAACTGGGGCATCTGCCCTATATTGTTCATGGTTTTGTCTTTAAGTTGTCATAAGAGAGATGTGATTTTCGGTTAGGATTATTTAAAATGGAGAAAAGTATAGTTCATGAAAAAGGGAACTCGCAGTAACCTGTTTTTACGACGCCAGCTCAATGACATGAAGTTTAAAGAGGCAATGTCGTTGGCCGAACATTTTGTGTCACTATCAAAAATATTCGGACAATTAAGAGATACAGGCAGTGCTTTATCAGAAGAAGAAAAGGTAAACGTACTGTTATTGTCCATTCCTGATTCCTACGAAATTGTAGTGACAGCAATAGAATTACTCCCAAACCTGACAATAGATACAGTCAAAGATAGACTGCTCGGTGAAGAAGAGAAGCGCACAAAAAGGGGTTGTACAACAGATCATCACAGAAATGCGTTTCTATGTTTGCATGCGGAAAAGAGGGACACAAATGATATGAATGCAGAATGAGATACCAGGAAAGAAGAGGACAAGGTTTTGTCACACCAGCTCGAGGATATGGACGAGGCATACAAGCACCTCAGCGGGCAGGCTTAAGGAGTCCAGGATTTACTAGAGGACAAGGACGCAGTTTTAGAGGAAGATCTTGGAGAGGAAATCAAGACCATAATTATTCACGAAATCAAGACCTGAATTATTCACGAAATCAAGACCAGAATTATTCACAATCGTATTCTGCAAGTACTGAAAATGAAAATGTTTTTTTGGCAGGGATTGAAAAAGGTCAAGGACCTGTAAGCGATGAATGGAACTGTATCACATGGTACATGGACTCGGGATCATCAGATCATGTGATAAATCAGAAAAATGCGTTTACTGAATACCTTGAGTTGAAGCAGCCCAAGGTAATAGCAGCAGCCAAGAATGGAGTGAGTCTGGTTGCAGTCAGGGTCGGCAATATACATGCGAGATGTATGATTGGTAGCAGGTATGTTGATTGTACTATTAAAAATGTATATTACGTGCCAGAACTGAGAAAAAACTTGTTATCTGTCTCTTGAAAGTCATGGGTATAGAGTTGAATTTTTAAAAGGGAAAGTCAGAGTTTATAAATATGAGCTGCTGACAATGATTGGTAATAGTGAAGGATCATTGTATACAATCCAAATGGAAATATTATACAGGGTGTCTCAAGAAGTAGTTTATATACTGAAGCTGGGAGGTAGAGGACCCAGAGGGCTATCTGAATCACCCCCATGTATGATCTGCGATTTTGCGTAATTTCGGAGTTATGACTTTTTTTTATTTTTTTTCGTATCGCCGAGTACGATGCCATTTTATTTATGGCGACGTGAATTATTACGGTAGAGCCTTATGGTCTCGTCTTGTGCCTTGCGATAAAAACAAACACGTTTATTTACTTCGATAACGCCAAGTAACATTTATTATGAGACATTATGAAAAACAAATTTAGGATTAAAAAGGATTAGTGCCATTATGAATTTAAATAAAACGGACAAGTGAGTGTTATGATGAAAAATATTATGAAAATCAATATTAGGAATATCACAATTCACAATGGCTCAACAATTAAAGTCCGTGACTGTACGATAAATATCCACATATCGACATGTCCAGGTGGTATAAATCTTTCGATTTCCATAATGTAATTTCTAGAATATTAACACTTTCGCTGCCAGGAACCCGCCTAGTGGGTGCCTACGCCGCGCGCCGTAGTCGCTTTCCGCTACATACCTACGAGGAAAACCGCGGAATCGGCTACGAGCGTAGAGAGTAGCGATTCTTGGCAGCGAAAGTGTTAAAGTCGTGTCGGCAGCTTGTTAGTACTCCATAATTGTTAAGTACATTGTATGATTGGTGGTAAAGGTGTTGTTGTATAATCTATGACGTCTGTCAATGTCATGTTTTAATATGGAGCGAATTAAAGAGAGCCTATTCGTGTAAAAATATCTTTTATTTTCTAAATAACATGGTCTCTAGTGGGTAAAATGGCAAATGAAGATTACAAAGTGCTTCTGGAGCAGCAAACTAAGCTGTTAGCTGCCATGCAAACCCAAATGCAAGTAATGCAGCAACAAATGAGTAATATGATGGCGGGATCCACTATGGACGCTATGAAAAGTCATGTCAGCGTCCCATGGCCCCAACCATTGGATGTAGAATCGGGAGATCTATTCGAAAACTTAGAATTCTTCCGCATCGGGTGGGAAAATTACTGCACGGCTACCGGAATGTCCAAATGGGGACCAGAGAAAAGTGAGGTTAAGGCCAGCATTTTTTTAAGCGCAGTGGGCACTGCAACAGTGAAGAAATTCATGGAGTTCGGACTCGCAGAGAAGGAGAAGAAATCTGAAAAAGAAATTTGTAGAAAAATGGAAGAAACTATCATAAAAAAACTAATGTCATCTATTCCAGATATTTACTTAACTCTAGGAATCAGCTCAGCGAGGAAACGTTCGTAGACTATTTACTTGCGCTTAAGAAGCTTGTAAGAACCTTTGGTTATGGTACAATGGCAGACGAATTGATGAGAGATCGCCTAGTGGTTGGAATAAAGGATGGTAAGGTCATTAAAGAGTTATTGCGTAGATAAGACTTAACCCTAGATTCTGCCCTGAATATATGCCGAGCGGCTGAAAGAGCTACACTTCAGTTGGCAGATCTGCAAAAAGAGAATGTGGTGAATAAGATAAATACATATAACAAAAAAGATACATACAAAAAAAAGATGAATAGAAAATGCCAAGAAGATGCAAATTTTGTGGGGACAATCATGTTTTTGATAAAAATTTATGCCCTGCATTTGATCGCAATCATTTCCAGAGAGTATGTAAAATGAAGAACACAAGAATTAATGAGATTAATGAAAACATGAGTGACACGTCTGAGGATAGCATTGTGATAGCTCAAGTTAGGACAAATAAGAGTTCGGGTCACATCGAAGCACCATTAATGTTTAATATCAAAGACAAATGGAACAAAATCTATTGCACATTGGATACAGGTGCGCAAGTATGTGTGATGGGTGCTGATTATTATAAAAAAAATACTGGGGATGAAGATTTCCATAAGTTAACACCCTCATCAAAGACACTCAAATGTTTCAATGGTACAGCTATTTCTCAATATGGCACTGGGATGTTCGAACGCATCAATAGAGATAAAAAAAAAAAATCACATCGTAGACGTCCAACATGAGCAACTACTTTCAGAAAAAGCATGTGTAGCTTTGGGATTTATAAAATATCGTGAGGTTGTGAAATCTGACACGTGTTCAGACCATGTTAAAGAAGAATTGGACCACACAAAAGCAATAAAAATTATTAAAAAATATGATGATGTTTTTAATGGTTATGGAGAGCTACCAGGAGAAATTACTTTAGAGGTGGACACATCAATTATTCCTAAAATACAACCGGCCCGGCGTGTTCCTGTGTGCCTACGAAGCAGATTGCAGAAAGAATTGGAACAGTTAGAAGAAGATGACATTATTGTGAAAGAAACTCATCATACTGACTGGGTAAATAATATTTTAATATTTAGTAAAGACTCAAAGTTCAGAATATGTTTAGATCCTATCCCATTAAATAAGGCACTGAAGACCCAATTTTCAATTCACTACATTAGATGAAATGCTGCCCGAATTGAGCAAGGCCAAAGTGTTTAGTACAGTTGATGTCACGGAAGGTTTCTGGCAATGTCGCTTAGCAGAAAGCAGTAGTAAATTAACTACATTTTGGACTCCTTTTGGACGTTACAGATGGCTGAGACTCCCGTTCTGCTTGTGCTCTTCTCCAGAAATATTCCAGCAGCTGCTTACCAGTTTGTTGAAGGATCTTAAAGGTATAGAAATTATAGCTGATGATATACTTATTTATGGAGTGGGTGATACGATTGAAGAGGCAACCATGGATCATAACATAAAACGAGAGTTTGTTGAAAAGATTACGGGAGGTAAACTGAAAACTCAATAAAGAAAAGGTCAACTTGTTGCAGACCTCTGTGAAATTCTATGGCCACATCCTGTCAAAAGATGGTTTGAAAGTAGATGAGTCCAAAGTAGATGCCATTAAAAATATGCCTACACCTACTTCAAGTAAAGATGTGTTGCTTTTTTTGGGCATGGTTGGCTACCTCAGCAAATTTATAAAGAACCTTAGTATGAAAGCAACTAATCTCAGAAAGCTTACAAGGCAAGATACAGAGTTTGTTTGGTCAGAAAAAGAAGAAACAGAATTTCAGAATTTAAAAGATGTTCTTAGTAATTTACCAGTTTTAAAATATTTTGACATTAACAAAGAAGTTTTTATGGAATGTGATGCCAGTGAGTATGGTCTAGGTGCTGCTCTATACCAGAATAATCAGATTATATATTTTGCATCCAGATGTTTAACTCCTACAGAAAAAAAATATGCACAGATAGAGAAAGAAATGTTGGCAGTGGTTTTTGCCTGTAAGAGATTTAACGAATATGTTGCAGGTAACAGCAAGACGATTGTAAAAACCGACCATAGACCCCTGATTAACATTACTAATAAGCCTTTGATTGAAGCCCCAAAGAGATTGCAAATGATGTTACTGACGTTACAAAAATATAATGTAAAGCTAGTATTTATACCAGACAAAGAAAATTTCTTTGCAGACACTCTATCTAGAGCACCTGGCAGTGATGAGAAGGACACATTTTATAACCTTGAAGAAAAAATAAAAGAAAGGAAAGTCTACAGATTAACAAGCAAAGTATCAAGCATTAAATAGCTAAAGGTGTCTGATAAACTTCTATGTAAAATAAGAGAATATACAGAAAAATTCCAGAATTTACAAGAGTTAATAGACTACATACAGAAAGGATTTCCAAAATATATGTCTGGCTTGCCAATAACACTAAGTGTTTATTTCAGTTTCAAACATGAATTGTCAACATCGGATGAATTCATATTTAGGAGCAATCAGGTACTGATACCGGAGCTTCTAAGACAGGAAATGACTGAAAAAGTTCATGTAAGTCACAATGGTGTTGCTAGCACTCTCAGGCTGGCAAGAGAAAATATATTCTGCCCTAGTATGTCATAGGACATAAAACAATATATAAAAAAGTGCTCATTTTGTATTAAGCACTCTCCGTCACAACAGAATCAGGCCTTAATCTGCCATGATATTCCATTATATCCGTTTCAGTACATATCTATGGATGTTTTCACAGTTAATGATATAAAGTACCTAGTTACAGTGGACCACTATTCGGACTATTTTGAGATGGATAAACTTAATACACTTTCAGCAAATGAAATAGTTATTCTATGCAAGAGAAATTTTGCTCGACATGGGGTACCACAAAAAGTCTATACTGATAACGCTACTAATTTTGTCAATGAGATGTATAAAAGCTTTGCAGATCATTGGAACTTTGAGCATGTTACCTCCTCACCCCATCATCCAGCCAGAGTTTAATGGGAAGGCTGAATCAACAGTTAAGATTGCCAAGAAATTAGTTGTTCAGAGTCAAGAATTAAAGCAAGACTTGTGGTACTGTCTGTTACATCACCGGAATATTCCTATACAAATGGACAATACTAGCCCTGTACAAAAGCTGCTTTCTAGAAGAACGAGAACTGGACTACCTTGTTTATTGCATCATCTTAAACCTAGAGTGATAACTGAAGTTCCTAAAAAGGTGAAAGAGAGGAAGGAATGGATAAAGGAAGGTTTTGATAAAAGAAGTAGAACTTTACCGGAGTTATTTATTGGACAAAAGGTTGTTACACAGCTCCATCCTAAAGTTAATAAAAAATGGAGTTTTGGCACTATTACTATGAGACTAAATGAAAGATCCTACTATGTGGAAGTAGGTAATAAGGAATATAGAAGAAGCAGATGTCACATCAAGCCTTTCTCAGGAGAAGCTGGCTCTAAGTCAGTGGGCCGACCAACAGAGCACACTGCTGAATACAGGTTCCATGATGATAATATTACTTATTCAGGTGTTGATACGTTTTATCATTGGCATCCAAATACAGAGTTTCAACTTCAAGATACAGAGTTTGTTTGGTCAGAAGAAGAAGAAACAGAATTTCAGAATTTAAAATTTTTCCATAATGTAATTTCTAGAATATTAACACTTTCGCTGCCAGGAACCCGCCTAGTGGGTGCCTACGCCGCGCGCCGTAGTCGCTTTCCGCTACATACCTACGAGGAAAACCGCGGGATCGGTTACGAGCGTAGAGAGTAGCGATTCTTGCCAGCGAAAGTGTCAAAGTCGTGTCGGCAGCTTGTTAGTACTCCATAATTGTTACATTGTATGATTGGTGGTAAAGGGTCGCGGGCGGGAGTCCGCTAGATGCGCGGAAGTGGATTACGGCCCTCTTTGGGGGCTACGCCTAGCAGTGGACGTCTTCCGGCTGATGATGATGATGATGTAGATTGGAACGATAACGCAAAATTTAACTAGCAGAAGGTTAGAAACAGCATTATATTTCAATCTTATTGGGTTTCTTTTATAATTGGCTTGCCCCTATCTTCGGCGCAGCATGTTCTTTTCTTCCATAAGTCTTTCTCACATACTGAGCCTCCTGTTCATTATCGTCTCTCACGCGGACCGTCTACTGTTTTCTTGGCCTGCCTCGTGTCTTACCACCCTTTTGATTTTGATACCTGATACACATTGATACCTGGAAAACATCCTTGTCTACCTGATAGTCGTTGGAGCCGGATTTCAAGAATCATTAACAAAGAAACAAATAAACATGAATATTACCCGTTCATTGGCATATGATAAGATGTAATAATAACCAAAATACTTTAGTTATTTAGAAGTAAACCGGGAAAATAATGTTATGTATTATGCGCCTGCGAGTATGACTGCGGTCGGAAAAATACGAAGGGTAGGTAAAGTGATATTACATTTTATGTAGGTGAGTCGCGTCGCGTTGACCTGAGCCCCGCAAGCCGGCTATGATCTTCGATGGCTAGGCCGTGTCGGGGAGATCGCCCGCTATCAAATTACATCATACCAATTTATTATAAAAGATTGAACCTCAAAGAGGTTTATGTTTCGCTCTCGATTATTGTTTATTGATTGTCCAAGCAATACTACGTCGGAAGTATTCACACACCAAGATTTATATGCTTAGCAATCCTTTTTGATTTAATCATGATACATAATGTACACGTACATACATTACAAATAAAATTTCAAACGAAAGTATCATCATAAGTAATAGTCCAAGCAATGAACTGACAATTTGTATGGAAAAAATGACAATTTTGGAAATAATTTATAATAGCTTATTTTTTCTGTGTAACCGATTTATTATCAATTACTAAAAATAGTCACCCAGCGACAGAATCCGACAAAATTTCAGACATAAAAAAAATGATAAATTAACCAGCTACAGAAAAGTCAGAAAAAATATTAATAAATATTTTTGTCTTTATTTTGGTTCATTTACATTTGCTCTTTAATATAAAAGATTGATCATACAAAAAAGGACAACGCATGCTTTATTTAAATCTACTTAATTACTTCCGGGTGGAAAGTTTGCCCGATTCTTGAATAAAGCATCTTAGAATAACATTTTATAATGAAATCAACAAAAAAAAACGCTAATATAAATTAATGTTTTTAATAACCGTATTTTGCCTGGAGTATAAAGGTCATAAACATTATGTATACAAAAAACCACAGGTTAAATAAGATGATTCTTTTCGCTTCTCTAGACATGGAAGGAAAGAGGCTTTATTCATTAGCGCAATATATTTTAAATCGGGTCTTTTAAAATCCTTATAGTACTAACTACTAAAGTAAAGGTTCTTTAACCTACTGTAAATTTTGCGTGAAGGTAGGAATTACACATACATACCTTTAAAAATATATAGAGACAAAGTAAATTACCCATAGAATAAACCTGAGCTGCATAGGCAAGTTTGCTAACTAAGCTAACCGCTTCGCTAAATCATTTGACGCCGAAACATGATACCGAGATGCCAGATCAGCGTAATTTCATCAGGGTCCTGCAAAATTTCGACCGCGATAACATATAGGTATCCACCACTTCATTTTTTCTCATAAGCAATATACGATCTATACAACTACCTAACATGGTGATTTATGTATAATTATGTATGTTGAATTTACTTCACAATTTATGAGGTATATTCCCACTACCTGAACAAAAATGTATTGTAGAATTTTGTTCAGGTAGTGATAGAACTCATTAAAGATTATTTGCAATAGAGAATCAAAAATATGAAATACATACCGAAATATTTTCCCTGTAATAATGATCGTTCCTCGCCTTGGGATTGAGATCGGAATTCATTATTCGACATTAACGAGTGACTGGAATTGCTGCTCTTCATTTAATTTAAGACGTAAGGTATTCTCAGCAATATCTAATAGATAAATAATTATGTAGAAAAATAGCTATATATTATGATTCACGTGGGGCTAAAATGATCATAACCCTATCTCGCAATAGAATGTTGTTCCTATATTGGTTATTAGAAATTGCAGACAGTACCTTCGTTTTTAATTAAATCGAGAGCAGTGCAGTCCTATCGTTTGTCTTTGCCACAAATTTTGCACAAATGAGAAATGGTGCAACCATCGACACTAGAAGTACGTTAACGCGAATGAATGCGCAAAAATAACATGTAATTTTGCAGACAGACGGAATATTGGCTGCTACTCTGCAAATTCTACTCGGTACGTACGTCCGATGTGAGCGCGTACCTTTATACATATATGTAGCTGGCTGCCCCCCCTGAAAGGACTTAAATTATGGCTGATTCACATTTGTCAAGTAGCAAGTGCAGTTGACACGTGATTAGTTATAACGTTTTTATGGTGTAAAGTGAAAAGCAAACATCACGTAGGTTCAAATCATCTAAAGTTCAAATATACCTACCTCCTTTGAGTCACTCTTTTATAACAAAATGTTCGACTAATTTATGTATTAGGTACTCCGTACACTTTGATTTATAAAGGTATTCGTTTTTTTAAATTCCAGTACTAAATGTTATGTTTGCTCTTCTCTCCACCGCATAATTCCATCCGGCGTGCTTCCGTACCAAGCACTTGCTATACCAGCATTATCAATACACAATATAACTCAGCCATTAGACTCCATTTACTCGTACGCACAGGCGTGCATAGATTCGACCCAATCGTTCAGGGGCGAATACCGCTCGGGAATCTAAATGAAATTAAACGGTTGGACGTTTTTGTTCAAACGATACTCGTGTTTGTATGAAGGCCGTTATGAACATTTCAAGATTGTCCGCTACTAGTTAGTAGGTAGGGTAGGTGGCGTAAATAAAGACTGATCATTTTGCGGGAGGGTCTGGAAGCGAACAACGTACAATCCCCAGACCAGATTAAACCATTCAGGCCTAAATAAATAGAAATAATGGGATAGTACCCTAATTTCAGAGACCGAAGTAATGTTTCTTAATTAACCGTTCAGCTGATCCGTTCGGTCGATTGGATCACGCCGTTTAGTGTTCGACAAGGACGTATATATTAGCCATTATTAATTGAGATGCATCAATTTTGGCATAAATCATGATTGTCATGAACTAGAGCGAAAAAAGGCTTTTTTAATCAGATTTAATAAAACGGTCATGTGCAGTGTGGCGTTTCGTAGTTCTTTGCCTTTTTGTCTTGGTTACAACGTGCCGAACGTGCGCGCCAGTTAAACGTTGCGAATTTGAACTAGAGTTCGCCCTTCCAAGTACATTTATTAAGTTGGTCAACTATTACTCGTTAACTTTCTTTATTTTTTATTATCACTAAACAATTAACAGTTTGTCTGCAAGTTATACCTACTTATCGGTGATAGTTTTCCTTTTAAATTCATTATGTACTACTGTCACAATTTTTTCGCATTCTCTGGTAGCGGTTGGGGACACTTGACTCTTAAGGCCTCCACACACCGAACACGGGTCGTGCGCGGCGCGGGTCGGTATATCTCTTTCACTTACCAACGCATTTAATATCTCTCTCACTATCTCTACCACACAGTTGCGCGGGTCTGCGTTGCTACCGCGCTACTGCGCGAAGAGATAGAAATACCGCCCGACCCGCGCCGCGCACGCGTCCGCTGTACGCTCTTCTCCTGATCCCGAATAGATTACATTACATAACTGAGCAACTTACTGTCTCCTTTACACCCTAAACCCATCAGTAAGAGTCAATGAGCTAAGCCGCAGACGGACAGATGGACATGGCAAAACTATAAGGGTTCCTTGTTGACTACGAAACCCTAAAAATGGTTATGGATTAAGAGGACATTTTTTTTCTAAACACAAAATCTGAAGTTGATATACCTATATTATTAAAATAAATAGCATTGTCTTAGTATCGGCACAGTATAGAAGAATAATAGTATGGGCAAGTCAAGGGGTTAAAACGTAATCCCCAACAATGAATACGATCATTTTTAGATCCGATTAAATTAAAGTCATGTAGCTCGTAATTTGACGTTGTTTGTAACCCAGTCGGCATGAAACTGGGTCAGCGAAACCGACGCGGAATGGCTAGCCTCGCGATTCTGCTAATCAGCTTCCAATTATGATAAAACAAAAGAATCCCAACAAGCAAAATACGGTTTTATAATTATCTCAGGACCATCGTTTTATCAGGATTATAAGGGATTTATAACCGTTTACAAGTCCGGAAAAGGGCCCACTTTATAAGTCTACTTGCACTTATTAGATATTTATAATGGCCCGTTGAAACTCCAATTACGCCAGTAGTACTCCTATAATAGAATTACGTTAATCCAAACACACTTATAAGATATTTATAATGGCCCGTTGTAATGCCAATTACGCCAGTAGTACTCCTATAATAGAATTACGTTAATCCAAACACACTTTTTAGATATTTATAATGGCCCATTGAAATGCCAATTACGCCAGTAGTACTCCTTATAATAGAATTACGTTAATCCAAACACACTTATAAGATATTTATAATGGCCCGTTGAAATGCCAATTACGCCAGTAGTACTCCTATAATAGAATTACGTTAATCCAAACACACTTATAAGATATTTATAATGGCCCGTTGAAATGCCAATTACGCCAGTAGTACTCCTATAAGTAGAATTACGTTAATCCAAACATTCCTGTAAAACCTACTTTAAGTATCTTACAGTAAAAAAAGAAATTAATACGCTCTCAGCGATGCTCAAGCAAGCAAGCGCGTGAAACCTAATCCAAGTCTTTGTTGTATTGTGTGTGTAGATTTTTTAAACAAATTTTAAGGTATGAGAATTCTATTAATGTCGTTCAGAGTAATTGAAATATAAATGATTGTGTTGTTGAATTACTATTTTTAGCGTACTATATACGTAGGGGAAAATGAATTTTCTGTGAAACCTATCACGTTTATGTTTAAATTTTTAACGCGCCTCTTGTATTTGGAATATTTTCATAGTATTATTTTTCAATTTATTTAGAAAATTATACAAGGCAGCTGCCATTTTCGTAGTCGGCATTTCGAATTGCGTTATAGTGCTCTAATAGAGACACTTGGTTTTATAACGGCACGTGTCAAAGCCAAAGGACTCGCCATGTTCTTACCAAAAGGGTTCAGCAGTGCAAAATAAAAATGTAAAACCCCCGATCCACATAGCGGTCAAACTTAAACACTGGTCCCTCTTTTTGCGTCGCGGGTTAAAAAAGGAAAACGACATAATGATAAATTGTTTTTTAATAAATATTTATAGATGTGTTGCTTTTGACTGAATTACTTACGTAATAATAATAATACGTAATTGGACTTAAATTTTATACCTATTATATTCAGGTGTCAACGATCGAGATCAAGTATGGTTACATTTATGGATAACGACCGATTTTTGACCAATAATGATTACCGGTCTCTTAAGTACTTAAAATGGCCTTGGACAGTTACACACTTCTTGTTATCTAAAAGATGCCCTGGTTGTTGCAGTAAAATTTCTATCAACAACAGAGAGTTACATTTCATAATGAATCAAGAAAACAACATTTTTTGTAGTCTGATTCGTTTTCGTCGAAAATAAATGTGCAATTATTTTGCCCGGAACCCTCGCCCGTTATAAAGGCTCGGTCTTTGCCAGAACTCTCGCCCATTTTAACAACTCAGTCTTTTCCAGCTGCATTTAATAAATCAGTATTCAATGGTGTAAGCATTTCCTGGTATGTTTTTTTAACTTTTCTTTTATAAGCACCACTTTTTTTAAACCGCTTCCACCTATCTAAATCCATTTTCAACGTGAGTTATTGAAAAGAATTGCAATCAAAATGGAGATATAATATCCTATAAGAGAATATGCAATACCCTATTAAACCCATTTTTGCCTGTACTGGTCAGTTCAAGCAAAAGTGGCCTTATAAAAGTTTTGGCAGAGATCGTTTGGAGTTTAGTTAGACTATAATACTACTACGGAAAGCCACTAAAAATGAGTCCGAGCTTATAAAAGTATATGACAAGTATATAAAGAGGAAAACTTAATAGTTAGAGAGTTAGAAACCTAGCAGTTAATAGACGTGATGTTCATTATATCAATTATGTATCTTAAGTATTGCAGAATTCCAATGTCAAACTTATTCACTTTTAGGCTAATGTAAAACCAAACAAGAACTTTAAATGAATCCAAGTAATTCAACTTTATAATTATTTACTTATAACGGCCTGCAGATGTTGTCTTATAAGCGCTTATAAGTCCAAGTAACCGGAGTGATTACTCCTCAGTGTATACACTCCTGGTATTGACTCTTATAGGAGTCATAAGATTATAACGGCCCGCAGATGTTGTCTTATAAGCGCTTATAAGTCCAAGTAACCGGAGTGATTACTCCTCAGTGTATACACTCCTGGGATAGGCACTTATAGGAGTCATAAGATTATAACGGCCCGCAGATGTTGTCTTATAAGCGCTTATAAGTCCAAGTAACCGGAGTGATTACTCCTCAGTGTATACACTCCTGGTATTGGCTCTTATAGGAGTCATAAGATTATAACGGCCCGCAGATGTTGTCTTATAAGCGCTTATAAGTCCAAGTAACCGGAGTGATTACTCCTCAGTGTATACACTCCTGGTATTGACTCTTATAGGAGTCATAAGATTATAACGGCCCGCAGATGTTGTCTTATAAGCGCTTATAAGTCCAAGTAACCGGAGTGATTACTCCTCAGTCTATACACTCCTGGTATTGACTCTTATAGGAGTCATAAGATTATAACAGCCCGCAGATGTTGTCTTATAAGCGGTTATAAGTCCAAGTAACCGGAGTGATTACTCCTCAGTGTATACACTCCTGGTATTGGCTCTTATAGGAATCATAAGATTATAACGGCCCGCAGATGTTATCTTATAAGCGCTTATAAGTCCATGTAACCGGAGTGATTACTCCTCAGTGTATATACTCCTGTGATAGGCTCTTATAGGAGTCATAAGATTATAACGGCCCGCAGATGTTCTCTTATAAACTATTATAAGTCTACGTTACCGGAGTGATTACTCCTAAGTGCAATCACTCTTGGTGTATGCTTTTATTAGATGAAATACGCTTATAATAGTCAAGAAATATGTTCTTGTAAACAGTTACAAGGTGAAGTCATAGTAGCAATTGGGCTTAAGTTCAAATCGCATTTAATTATGCTGTTAAAAGCGCTGTAGCATATATCGATGCTATAATCAGAGCTTTATAAGTCCAAATAGCCTTATACTGTACGCGTTCCAGGATAATTTTGCTTGTTGGGATATTCTTATATCCAAGGTATATACATATATGTATGTTGGGCACTACTACTTTTAACTTGGACACAACTTTGCTATCGTACGGTACCTGGATAATTTATTAAGAAAGACCGACCAAGTGCGTGTCGGGCCACGCGCAGTGTAGGGTTCCGTAGTTGCCTGTCTGTCTTAGTTACATCAACTTGCAGTGCGGTTGCGTCGGCCGAACTTTCCAAGTACACATTAAGTTGGTCGACTATTACTCTGTAACTACTTATGCCTAGTTGTCCGTGATAAGTAGTTTTCCATTTGAATTTATTATATGTAGGTACTACGACCACGATTTGTTTCACATCCCCAGTAATAGCCGGCAGGGGGACTCGAACAAAAATTAGCGCTTTATATCTCGAAAACGAATTGCGGATTTGAAAAATGGTTTAAGACAACCTATAATTGATTTATACCTATACCCATGCTGAATTACAGTTTTCTTGTAGTTATGGTTACTGAGCTAAGCCGAAGACGGACGGACAGACGGAAATAGCGAAACTATAAGGGTTCCTTGTTGACTACGGAACCCTAATTATACACTTGGAAGTCCGCTCACCGCGATCAAGACAAATGGTCCACTTTTCTTCATCGGTTTCTTTGTCCATGCAATTTCCGTGAAATAACTCACGACAAAAAGATGCCGCAATCTAATTGGTTCATTATATTCATGGCTTGCTTGCCTTTGGTCATGGAAGAAATTGTTGTAAGCTTTCAAATAATACTAGCTGCTTGCCAGGCTGCACCCCTATATTAAGCAGAAAGATTCCAGAAATCGGATCCGTATATCCGGATATTTCTCCTGCTACATATAACTCAAACTTTCCGTCTTTATTATAGTTATACATTTTTCGTCGTATGCCATACATTAATTCGCCTTTAAAGTTAAGTTAAGTTTTAATAACATTATATTATGGCAAGTTGCCGGTGATAAAAACAAAATGTCTCTTGTAGAACTTCCAGGTTAGAAAGCGAAGTAGTTATCTACACTTTAGATCTAATATATTTTGTTAGTTCATATTGCGACTGCGTTCCCGCCTACTTTACTATACATATATGAGTGGTGCAGCGGTTGGTATACAAGTACCGCTGTCCCTGTTTTAACCCTGCCAATAATAATAACACGAATACATTTGGCTCCTGTCACAAGCTTAAGAGGTATGTAGATACATTCATTTTCGAGCAATGTAGCGATTAACCTTAAATTATAACCGATTCGTGCCTAGCTGCCGTTCAAAGTGTGATTAAGCATTTTATCTGGTATATAAATATTCAGTGACGCAGTATTTAACCGACCCTTTCGTTCAATTTTTCTGGGGTGAGGGTAAGAATAAAATTGGCGGCCTCGTAGTAAGGTCCTACCTAGACATAAAATAGTATCCTACTTTCTTATAAACATAGCAAAATTTTATGTTTACACTATGACGGTGGCAAAGCACAAACAGTCTATCAATTTTCACGATTAATTATACTTACTTAGCTGATCGAAAAACCCGAGAAAATAACTTCAATAATATAAAACTTACCATCTTTGCGCTACTCAACTACAAGACGTGGCACCAAAGAGAAAATGTGAACTTGCATACACGTCGTTTGCACCGAAAGCAATAACTGTAAAACAACCAGATGCTCACATTTAATAATGTATCGAGGAGGCCAGCGCGGGAACACTCGTCATATGTTAACATCCGGCCAGTCATGTTTACTCATCCGGTACGTCGTTGGGAAAATGATTTCCATGTATGAACGTGCCCCGGCCTTTACAAGTAATAACAACCCGTGTAAAACTATACTACAGCAGCATAATATTCGGAAATGGAGCCATTTCCGTGTCTCTCGTTCCAGTACTAAATTTCAAAGATAATATGCCCCGTATTCATAAAATGTAACAAGCCACTGTTGGTAAAAAAGTGTAACATATTCTTATATTTATTACGGATACAAATGCCATCGTCACGCACGTTTGAACTAAAATTGGTAATGAACTATGAACTGTATAAAAGGATTTTTAAACAAGATTTTATTATTGCTTGATGAAATCCTAGGAAAAATTACATGCACGTTCGCTCGATGGAACTGTTTCATCAGTGAACTGGGGGTCAATCTAAGACGTGTATGTCGCATTTCAATTTCTTCATGTTATTCATTATCTTAATCATTATAAAATTATTATGATTCAGATAATGAATTATTCGTTGCAACCATGGCATTTACAAAGGTGTTCTTAAAATCTAACCAGTACGAACATTGACTGCGCAATGTAAAATTTGCAGCTTGATTCAAAACAACGAATGATTGGTAGTTCGGATAGGCAAGCAAATTAAAGACTACGGTACACATACCTACTTAGTAAAAAAGGAAATCCGTCCAGTGAAAAGAAAGGAGGAAAATCAAGTAGCTTTGACCTTTGACTTCATAATTCAGAGAGACAAGCAATTTAAAAAGGTAGTGTGTAATGAATGGCTTTTGTGTCCTAATTTGAAAAAAGAATGAATAATTTATGACTTATTGTGAAACTATATGGTATTTTCTTGTCTTCAAGGAAACAGTCTAAAAGCGAAGTAACAAATCTCTTACTTTAAAAATGTCTTGCTCATCATAAAGACTTATAACCCCTGAAGGAATTTATTTAAAAAAACACTGAAATAAGTTTTCCAGTTTTCAAACAAACAGTCTAAAACCGATGTGGCAAATCTCTTACTTTAAAAATGTCTTGGTCTCTATACAAACTATGAACCCCCTTTTAATTCTCTTAGGAGATAATTAAATAAATACCGGGCAAGTGCGAGTCCGACTCGCGCACTAAGGGTTCCGTACCATTATCTATAAAACCAGCACAAAAAAAACATTTTTTGTATGGGAGACCCCTTAAATATTTATTTTATTTTTAGTATTTGTTGTTATAGCGGCAACAGAAATAGGTACATAATTTGTGAAATTTCAACTGTCAAGCCATCGCGGTTCTTGAGATACAGCCTAGAAAAAAACAAAAACGTTTGTTGTATGGGAGCCCGCCTTAAGTAATTATTTTATTTTGTTTTTAGTATTATTTGTCAGAGCGACAACAGAAATACATAAATTGTGAAAATTTCAACTGTCTAGCTATCGCGATTCTTGAGATACAGCCTGAAAAAAACGTTTGTTGTATGGGAGCCTCCCTTCAATATTTATTTTATTTTGTGGGTGGTGGCGTCTGGTGACAGACAGACAGACAGACAGCGAAGTCTTAGAAATAGGGTCCCGTTTTTACTCTTTGGGTACGGAACCCTAGAAAATGCTGAAATTGGTTTTGCAGACTTTTAACATACAGGCTACAAATCTCTTGCTTAAAAAAAATCTTGCTTTACACACACACTTAAAGCTCTTTTTGTATGCAAATAAGTAAATCTGTCCACAAAGTTTCAAGTTTCAAGCTCAAAAGGAAAAGTTTCTGTCATACAAACTTTGCACCCCTATTTAACCCCCTTAAGGGTAGAATTTTCTAAAACGCTGACAGTCTTTTTTTGTATTCTAATGAGTAATCTTCTTACAAAGTTTCAAGTCGAAAAAAGTTCGAAAAATAACGTTTCCCCCATATAAACATTGCACCCCTACTTAACCTCCTTAGGGGTAGAATTTTATAAAACGCTGAAAGTGCTTTTTTGTAATTTAATAAGTATTTTTCTACAAAGTTTCAAGTCTCTAGTTAAAAAAATAATGTTTCCCCCATACAAAAATTGCACCCCTGGTTATCCCGCTTAGGGGTGGGTTTTTCAATACCCTGAAATTACCTCTCTCGTATTGTTATAAGCAGTCCATACACAGAGTTTCAAGACTCTCACTTAAAATAGGTAATAACAGGTTAGTACGGAACGCACTCGCACTTTGACGGTTTTTTTGTATTCAAATAAGTAATCTGTCTATACAGTTTCAAGTCTCTAGCTCAAAATGAAAAGTTTCCCTCATACAATCTTTGCACCCCTATTTAAACCCCTTTGGGGTGGAATTTTCTAAAACGCTGACAGGATTTTTTAGGTATTCTAATAAGTAATCTTTCTACAAAGTTTCAAGTTCATAGCTCAAAAAAGAAAGTTCCCTTCATACAAACTTTGCACCCCTATTTAACCCCTCTAGGGGTAGAATTTTCGCAAACGCTGAAAGTGCTTTTTTTGTATCTTAATGAGTAACCTTTCTACAAAATCTCAAGTCTCTAGTTCCTAAAATAATATTTTCCCCATACAAACATTGCACCCCTAGTTAACCCGCTTAGGGGTGGGTTTTTTCAAAACCCTTAAATTACTTTTCTTGTATTGAAATAAGGAGTCTATACACAAAGTTTCAAGTCTCTCACTTAAAATTTAACTCCATCCCCATACAAACTTTCAACCCCCTTTGGACCCCCTTAAGGGTGGAATTTTCAAAAATCCCTTCTTAGTGGGTACTTTCGTTACATAACCTACCTGTTCTGATTAAATCAGCTTTCTAGGTTCAACGGTTTGGGCTGGGCGTTGATTTAAGTGAGTGAGTGAATGAGTCAGTCAGTCAGGACTTTTACGTTTATATATTTAGATTATTTCATGATCTACACAACTTTATTTCTCGTGAAAAAATAGACATCCGTCAAGTAAACCTTTAAATAAGATATATTTGAGACGACCATAATACCGACGGTGGAAATTTCAAATGTCGTAAGGGACAAATGCCTACTTTTGAGGGGAGCCAAAAAACAAAACTCAATTTAAAAAAATATATAACTTTGAAACGACTCATCCTATAAAGATGAATCTTAGATTTATACTTTTCCAATAACGTCATCTACACTAACCTATTAGTCGCATAGCAATAAATGCAGTAGTTTAGAAAATATTGTCCCTTACGACAAAAAAATATGAAGAAAATGTGTGTTACGCGTCTGAAAAAACAATATTTATGTGACAATAGTAGATTATACACCAAGGGGATAAAGCACTGTTTTATGTCACGGGAGCGAATTGAATCCCGAACGTAACGAAGGACTCATAATTTAACTCCTGAGCGTAGCGAGGGAGTTATAAGTTAATTCCTGAGCGAAGCGAGGGAATTAAGACTGAGTCCTGAGTGCAGTGAGGGGTTCAACCGCCCAAGACTAAAACAGTCTTATCCCCGAGGTGTATACTCTACTTTTCACACCTTATGCGAGACAAAAAAACAGGCTCAGTAGATAAATAATGTTTATTTAGCAAATTAAAAGTACATAGTAACATTAGACACGTTAGTCCAATTATGGAAAGATAAGGTAATGTTTTTATTTGGTACGTTTATTGAGGTTGAGTTGTCTAATTTGATAAACTCAGGAGTCAAAACACTTTCATCACTCGACATTTTCAATATTATTTTTGAAATTAAATCTTCTATAGGCACCTACAAGAACTCGATTTGTTCGTCACGCGTGAACAAATGAAGGCGCGCGACGTTCCAAATTCGAAAGCACAAGCCCTGGTCCTAGATTCGAAATTCGAATTTCGAACACCGCGCTCCTCCGGACCGGGGTTCACACGGAGGCAAACTTCATTTATTTTGTCAAATCAAGTAGGCCATGGCCTAGGACAAATTGTGTTTAGCAAAATTAAACTTTATGCATATAGTAATAAGAATTATGAAAAGTGAAATCATATTATTAACCAGCGGGTTATAATGAAATTCAGTACAACATTATAACCCGGCTAATACCAAGGGATTTAATGTCTTGCTTTCGGTAGGGTTTACATGACCTATAATTCGGCATTGTCGAGCATGTGGTGTGAAAAATCTCTTACGCCTTCTATAACTAAATTATAATTTTATGTCGTAACTGCGTTAATACTAACGTCTAATACGAATTTCTTGTTGTAAAGTCATTAAAGTTTCGAGGTAAGTGAAGTAAGTACGTAGTTAACTGTATGAAAATAAAGATTTTACTACTAAATTTATTGATTTCTAAGCTTTTCGGATGCGGGAAAGTATAAAAATGTCATAAGTCTGATTCATGTTTTTATTTTTCCAAATAAATGTGTGGAAACAATTAAACATAACGAAACGTAATGAAACAAATTTGTGCTATAAGCTACATCTTACATTTATATAACAGCACTACAAAAGTAGTATTTACGAGGCGTTCGAGATTTTCCATAAGAAATTCCACAGGATGCATTTATTGACCTTACTGAATCTTAGAGCGCCTCGAACAGTTGTCTCGAGAGTGGGTTTCAGGGCCGGCAGGGGGCAATCGAGGGTCGGGAATGTAAGAGAATTATATAGTAAACGATGTTCCACAACCTTGAAAAATATTGCACAGCTAGCCAATGAATGTTACTTCCTCTTGAATCATTCGAATTTAAGATAATGCTTTTAGGTAAGTGTAAAAAATAATCAGAAAAACACTAAAAACGTGTAAAACTCACTCCCGTATTGTAACAACTGAGTCGTAAGTATCAAGAATTATTAAATGAATTGTATCAAATAATAAAGTTAAAACTATAGTTAAATCCTTGCAATCTTCATTTCTTAACAAATATGTACTTATTTCGTGTAAAAGTATCACAAAGATGCCCAATTTTTACGCTCAAATTCTTCATACGAATTAGTATGGAGCGGCCGGCTCACTACAAGTGCGACCGCTCGCGGCGGCCGCGTTCAGTCGGCCGCGAGCCTCCGGAGCGAGACCACGTCGTTTGGCGCCGCATTGACAGATTGCGATCGAACCATGTACTTACACAAAATGAGTACACAGTGGTTCAAACGAAAATTATTCTTATGTTCATTGATTAACATATTTAAATCACGTAGAACTTAACAACATGCTTCCTCGGTTTGATCATAAAAAAGGATTGGGTAAATTAGCACCTATAGAGTATAATTAGATGTAATTGACAGATTCTCGTGAAATTTTTAGTGAGTTCGATATTTAACTATAGGGCCAAAATGATTTACTGCCTTTTCGACGAAATATGTTTCTTTAAATTTCACTTCGCCACCAAATTTTCGCAGAATTTTCATTTGGTAAATCAATCGTTGGCATAATTTTACTTCGTACTATGCTTATTTGGCAACATTTTTATAATGCAATACTACAACAAACTTTTATGTGGCAAATAATTATGAAGTAAATGATTTGCTTGGGCAAAAAACCAACCGTCAAATGTCA
This sequence comes from Epinotia demarniana, assembly GCA_945867215.1. Lineage (NCBI taxonomy): Eukaryota > Metazoa > Arthropoda > Insecta > Lepidoptera > Tortricidae > Epinotia > Epinotia demarniana. The sequence continues at coordinate 46,129,207 of OX244259.1, forward strand.
TTTGGGACAATATAAACTTTGCTTTGGAATTATGATAATTACTATTATTAGTAACGTATAGTTAGCATAATATTTTTTGTTGGATTCTGAGGCAGGTCAGTGTAGGTAAAACGACGAGCGAAGCGAGGAGGAGTGTTAGGAAGAACCGCGAACCTACAGAGTGTGAGCCGAGCGAGCGTAGCGAGCGTGCAGCGGCAGCGGCCGGCGATGTTCCGGAAACGAACAATTTTTTCCTCATACTTACATTATAATCATATAATCTGACAGCTGTCACATGGAGGTGGAGTGGGAAACACGTTGACAAGCAACTCACTCTGGAATGAGACGCGAGCTCTCTGGAGTGAGTGTGGTTGTGCTCCCAACCTTCCGCCGACTTCATCACGTTCCGTGTTACAGAATTAGTAATCTGTTTTCATCCGAGTGGTTTATGATTATTTCGCGCTATTTGTAATTCTAATCAATCTGATTGAACCTAAGGAGTGTAGATTGACTTCTATTTCGTGAAATATCATGGTTAACGAGAGTGGGGGAAATAATGAATCTCCTCACGTTCCGTGTTACAGAATTAGTAATCTGTTTTCATCCGAGTGGTTTATGATTATTTCGCGCTATTTGTAATTCTTACCAATCTGATTAAACCTAAAGAGTGTAGATCGACTTCTGTTTCGTGAAATATCGTGGTTAACGAGAGTGGGGCAAATAATGAATCTCCTCACGTTCCGTGTTACAGAATTAGTAATCTGTTTTCATCCGAGTGGTTTATGATTATTTCGTGCTATTTGTGTAGATCGACTTTAATTTCGTGAAATATCATGGTTAACGAGAGTGGGGAAAATAATGAATCTCCACCAGTTCCGCCCGACCCTCCTACATACATACCGACCGATTGACGACCGGTTAGCCTAGTGGGTAGTGACGCTGCCTACGAAGCTGAAGGTCCTGGGTTCGAATCCCGGTAAGGGCAAATATTTGTGTGATGAGCATGAATACTTGTTTCTGAGTTTTGGATGTTTTCTATGTATTTAAGTATTTATATCTATTATATATATCGTCTAGTACCCGTAACACAAGCCTTATTGAGCTTACTATGGGGCTAGCTCGATTTGTGTAAGATTGTCCCTTAATATTTATTTATTTATTTATTTTATTTTATACATATGGCAAAAATCGCCCTCGCCTAATATTCAGAGCAATGACGCGTAATTCAATGTCGGAGAGGCAACCGTCCCTCCCAAGCAAAAATTGTCCATGGCAATTGATTGCAAAACCTTTCATTGCGCGTATTCTTGGCGTATTCCCATTTTGTCGAATTTCGCGTTTGTATTCAAGCGGTTGCCTGCCAATTTTTTATTTTTTTTTCTTCGCTCTTTTACTCGGCTCCGGTCACACTAGGGGGGATGGCATAAAAATTCCACTATATAGACAGCGTACACACTTTCAGGCTACCGCGTTTCAATCGGTTGCCACGCAACATTTTTTTTTTACAACCCTTTTCCTATTTCCGAACCAGTCACAGTTGGCTCAATTCGGGTTGCACAGGGTGGTTCCACAACACTTCGGGAGCTCAAATACCGCTAGCCATCTGGTTGCCTCTCCAGCATTGAATTACGCGTCATTGCTTTAACTATAAGCCGTTCGGTCGAACAAAACAACTGTCCACATAGTTAGATAGGCTGCGCGCTCGGTTCGGGCGAGCGTTGGTAGGTATTAAGATGAAATACCTATATTTGATCTAACAATTTTTAAATTTGGTAACAAAATCCAAAGTTACAATTTTGTTGGTGAGTCAAAGTCCGACGCCCCACTGTGTATACGTGCATGTGTGCGTGTGCGGTGCGCGAGCCTCTATCGTTGTGTGAGTAGCGCTAAAAACCTAAACTTCGCGCGGCGCTGCTCCGAAACGCCCCCTTCAAGCAGCAGCTGCAGTGCTATTATAAGCTATTCAAAATCACAATCAAGATAATCAAATGCTTAACTAAACACCTGGTGTTCTGCATCAAGTACATTATTGGTAACAAGTAAAAAGTACACACATCTAAATAACATTATAATTATATGCGTCATACAGATTTTAATATATATTAATGATTTGTATTTTGCTTCGCATTGCTCACAGGAATGACGTTTATTTGAAATCTGTATGACCTTTATAACTAAAAGGAACTTTCTACACGAGTATTACAAGTGAATTTTTTAGTATTTTAAGATTGAGATCAATGGGAATGTCATTTCTTTTTAGTGCCTTCAAAATTATTGAGACATACGACCTTGCGCTTAAGACCACGAGACGACAAGAAAGTATATTTGACCGATACAACACAGTATTTTAAATACGAAGCAGTTACGACAAACTTAACCATCTCATAACTTTTTTATTAGGAGTCGTATCGAGAGACCGATACTACAGACGGATAGAAAAAAATATACTGATTCCAATGGTATATTTAGTGTACTTACGACAAAATGTCCTTTACGACATTTGAAATTTCCACCGTCGATACATAGGAGTTGGATCTGCAAAACAAGTTCAAACTTTGGGGAAGCCCTCAAGTTGTCCAAACAAATGAAAATTTATTGATAATGATGTGTCAAACTTCGCATTGTGTGCTTTTACAGCCCGCGACCTAGCAACAGATTTTCAAGACAAAGCTCCTCTCGGACAATATCTTGTAAGATGCTTAAGAGTTGTATCATGGAGCCCCGCGGACGTCAGCTAGGGCATCTATGGTGGGTTTAGCAGCGGGAGTCTCCCAAACAAGTCTAAAAGTATTCTTTTTTGCGCGGATACGCCACGGTTTTACCCCACTGTGTCTTCATCAACAATGTCGGTAGTCGGTACTCTCACAATCGACGTTATTAAACGTCATCAACAGGTCGATCACGTAACGCAATGAACGTACGTCGGGTAGATCTAAAGTTGAGTCGTCCTAACGTGAGTTCGAAAATTAACGTGATCACCCTTCTGTTCTTAGATCCGACCCCCAGGTTTTCCAGGATAAGATTCCAAAAAAATTAACTACAAGTACTTCAAAAATTTTGGAAACTTCGCATTATATTTTGCAGATCCGACTCTTTTACTTGTGACCGTGGAAATTATTTCATTCGGCATGACGCAATTTATTGTCAATTAGGCGCGTACACATATGCAAGTACATTTACCGGGCGCCGGCTGCGTGATTCTTTAGGCGCGTTAACATTGTTGACATCAGGCGGGGAATGAGGAACACTCTCAAGAATTTTCTTTTATCAGTGGCCCGGCAATTCGCGTATTACAAACTGTCTGCCACTCACCTTTAATGCGCGTAAATATTCAGAGAACATTTTTCTTTCATAAATGATTTATTCCCTTTCTAACGACTCGAATGCGACTTGAATATACAGTTGTTTAAAGCTCTTCGCTATCCAACAGATACATTTATACGAGCAACACGGCGTAGCGCGTACGCGTGGGTCAAAACTTTACTATGGCGATCTTGTAAAACTCGCGACCTCTTCACTCAGCGTTGCTCCTATGCGCGTAGCCGCGGCGGTGCCGCTGTCCGTGGGTCGCGCGTCGTGTGAACATGCGAAACGCGTTTCGAAACACGCGAAAGTGTAACGCCGCGTTGCACGTGCTACCGACCCTTTGTACATAAGGCATTGTTCGCAACGCCTCCAACATCGTTGATACAAGCAATGCTTGGCCTAATCCACCACTATTAACACTGAAATCATTCATGATAACAAATGCCATTTCTGAGCATGATTTGCTTACGTTGCATCATTACATCATCACTATCATCAGTCAGTATAAGGTTCTTAATCTCGTCAAAAAGAAAGTTGCTTGTGTCATTTGAATCATCAGCAAACTAATTCTTGCCAAGTCCATAACTAGTGTTCAGGTGTCAGTCATTTTATTATTTCTGTGTGAATCTCACAGGTGTGATGACGATGACGCACCACTCGGTACACGCGTGACTTCTAAGTTACGCCTTCAAATATTTTTCTACCTACACTAATTGTATTATTTTAATTAAATGTTGAGGCATTTAATCAAAATAATAAAATTAGTGTAGGTTTGTTTGGTAGTTCATTGGTAGTTCTCAACGACCTATTAATAATCACGATCAACTACTGTGCAAAAACAGTTCAGTAGCCAAAAATAATTTAGCAAAAAAAAACAAGAATTATGCAACCGTTGTATTTATAAGTTACGAGTACCTACTTTTAAAAACGCGTTATCGTCTTTCCAACAAATAATAACTTCTTTGCGATACATTTCTATTCGCATTTTATAGAATAAGTAAAGAGGAGATAATGGGGCACAGTAAAAAGAAATACGCTGTATGTAATAGGCACTTCTTAGACGATCGATTCGAAAGTATGATTAGGTACGGAAGGCCTCTTTAATTACTTCAGTGGAATTGTAACGTACTAGGCTTTGTCTAAAGGCTGACGTTTTTGATTATGGCTGATTTTTGGGTTATGATGGCGCCTGCACGTGGATTGAGTAAGTAGCCCTCCAACGTTTTCTCTAATTCTTTTTAACTTTCTAAGAAAATCTGGTTACAATTTGAGGTAAGGTGACTGTGGGCCAGACCGACATACTTTTTTTTTCAACTTTGGTGTGAACTAGCTGCGTTAATTATTCACCTACGTTACCGCTAGTAATCGAATACGATGAAGAATTTAATGAATAATAGTTATGCTGTAGTAACGGATCATTTTAATCACAAATTAAGCAAAAGCCTTCCCGTGTAGTTTAAAGTAAGTCCGTCTAGTAATGATATCAGCCATACTATGGGTGCTTATATGTTCGTATTCGAATCCTTAAAAATAATGTAACAAGACAATGAAAATTGTACTGTAAACTTATTAATATAAGGTTTAGATTCGAAATAAACACATTTTTTCTTATTTAAAAGCAATGTATTACGTAAATGGGGTAGTTAACCTTCTTTGGCATACGAGTATATTATACGTACTTACTTATTTTTTTCGGTTTCCCAAATAGAAGAACAGTAGTAATTTTAAAATGTATTTTAATCTTTTTTTATTTTATTTACTGATATTAAAGAGGATTAATTAAATAAACTTATACTAGTAGTAAACTACGTACAACGTTTAAGTTTAAATCAAATACTGATTGGCAAATCAAACTCGGTAACTTTACTGCTACTATAAGACGTTTTCACCTGCCGGGCAGCGGTTCTGGTTCTGTTTGTACTCGTATATGTCGTCACCTAGCACTAATAGTACAAGCGTCGCTAAGTTTGGGGCTAGTATTTATTAAATTATTGATTTATTTAATGGGATTTTTGTTTATATTTTCGATAAAATAGTGCTGAGGGTAAGGAGCACATTTTCTTACTAGTTTCTATATTAAAATTGTTAATAAACACAAATATCATATGCTGTGTCGAAAAGATGTTAACCTTATGAAATCGTAATAATATTGAAGTCGTTAGAACAGTTGGTAACCACTGGTTCAAAGGAATTCCAGCACATGACGGACTTACCTTATACGGACTTTCAAACTTAACGAAATTTTTATGTGACAAATGATGGCACGTATAATTATAAAACTAAGCCCATCTCTGATAATTTAAACACATAATAAAGATAGCCGGTTCTTCTATTACTTACGTAGTTATTTTTTGGTGCAAAATCTTGTCACAAACTATATTTAACCATTTTATTAGCAGATACCGTCGCACTATCACTTGGAGTTCCATACACGTAATGACTTGTTTAGGCGGATTGCTCTGAAGTTCGTGGTCACAGCTCCATCTGTTTTTGAGTGTGGGAACTAGCGCGACAAACTGCTATATCGACTGGGCGCTAAAGCGGGAAACGCCTTCAAATTCAAAAGTTATAACGTAACGTACGGACTTGCCTTGTAGACGGTCTTGCCCACAGTGACCTTAATATTAAAAATACACACTGTATACCCACTAGTTGCTAACCGTCTAAGATCTCTAACAGTGTGTCACATAACTTAGGTGTTTTCACTCATAATGCTCGAAAAGTTTGTCGTATTAGGCTTAGCAAGCGAGGCTAAAGTAGTACATCTAGCCCCTAGGGAAAATATTGTCCGGGATAGTTTTCCTTTTAAATTAATTATATGTACTACTACCACGGGCCATGAATGCCATGACGGGTCGCCGGTTCGAATCCGGCTTGGAGCAATAAATTTTTCAATTTTTTCCTTTGATTTAAAATTTATGATTTGATTCGTGTTTGTGAAGTGAAGAAAAATGTGTACGTTCCTTTTAAAATGGACGACGAAGAAAATAAGTGCACCGCTGATGAAATTGCGTGAGTAGTAATAGAACTAACGGAAAACTTACTGCCTGAAAAGTCAAACTTATACAACAGTTGCATAAAATACTATAAGCATTAACAAACAAAATCTTCTCCTGACTTTTCATCTTTTAAATATGAGGGCATATTATTTAAAAAAATGATACGATGCGACATTCAATTTCCATAAAAGTGTCGAAAGTTGGCCCTCGACAGAATAATAGAGTCACTCTTACCGTTAGTTATTTGAGTTTATTGAATGGAAAATCGCTACTGGCTTCAGTATACAGGGTGTGAAATTGCATTGAAATTCACACCAAGCCCTATTCAAGCCCAATGACTAACATATGAGCCTATATTCGTTATGCGCGATTATGCCTTTACGCAAATGTTCTGCCTACGGCTCGTTTACTACTTTTCGGCAAGAATAAAATGATAATCAAGTACAGAAGGCGTTGGTTGTGTATATAATAAAAAAAACTACCTTCATTTAACGCTGTTTGTAGCGTTAAATGAAGGTAGTTTTTTTATTTAATATATACGTCATAGTTCTTACATTGTAGTTTCATCAGATTTACCTTTACTGACCCATTACTTAGATTGCTCACCCTGTGTACTTAAGTACTGCAAGCGTGAAACGTGCCTTGCCTTCCTGAACAGAGCCGAAAGAAAGGTAAGGATCGTAAATGTACTTACGCAATTCAACGTAGGTAAATAAAAAGGTAAAAGGCCTTTCAACACTAAATTTGACGACCATGAAAACATTGTTGGCAGAGGTATAGGTTTGGTTAGGTCGCGTCGGTAAAGGAATTTTACTGGCGTAAATAACGGCGCTCTTGTACGGCGATGTGTTCGTAAACTAGGTGTGCATGAATCTACCTACTTATGGTATGTCATGTGTAGGCATTTTTATGTATTAAGACACAAATGGGGAAAGTCGTGTGCGTGGCTCCGTTGGTGCGGATTCCTGTATGTACCCGAGTATGTACATTACAATTTGTGGCTTGCAACCGCTTATCAAAACCAATTTGTGTTTAGAGCTTATATTTAATTTGCAAATTAGGCGTTAATTTGATATGTATTCCTTCATTTTTTTTAATAAACCTCTAAAACAAACGTCTTCGATATTAGTAAATATAATACTGGCTTCATTAATTGTTAGAGTAATTTTACGCAATGTAATCGCAATTAATTGCGGAAGTCCTTTAGGAGAATAGAATTAGAGTACCTAAGCTCTATTTATGTACCAAACAAACTTTAAGAAAATCTAAAATGTGCTCTTGTAAATTTGCAGAATACCTAATAGGGTAAGTTGTCTAGTGAATGAACGAATCCAGTGAATGAACGAAACGCTGCTTATTTGCTTAAACTAAGAGTTCTTTGTATTTCTAGCATACCGGGTTTTCTCGATTAGAAGCATTCACTGTAAGGGTTACGACCTGGTAAAGGTTGCGGGAGTCCGCTGGATGCGGGTGGCGCGGGATCGGTCACTTTGGCACTCTTTGGGGGAGGCCTATGTCCAGCAGTGGACGTCTTTCGGCTGATATGATGATGATGATGATGACTGTAAGGGTTTTGTAACATTTATATCAACTGTCGCAACAGTTACTAAATGAGAGAAGCTTAAAGTTGACGGGTTACGGGCGTGGATTTCTTGTACTCGTATGAGCCGGAATAAGGGGACAAGTACGTCACCCTTTATTGGATGTGCCATTGATACTAGTTTTATAAAAACGGAACGGACGAGGCGGCTGGCTGGCGGCGCACGAGCACTCACCATTTGTCGACGCGCAGGCGCTACTAATCAAACCAATTCTGTATGCACCGGATTGCGATTTGTTTGACTACGTAAGTGGAGTAAACTTCTCCCTATTTTTAAAAGATTCTGTGAGTTTTTTTTTAAATATTATTTGTTACTATAACTTGTTTCTAATTTTGTATTATTGTATGTTAAATAGATTAAGTTTACCAGTGCCTTGGCATATTATGCTGTGATAACACTTGCAATTTAGAGCAAAAGTGCGTGAGCTTAAAGACCGCTGGTGGAGTAACAAAGTTGGAGAATTGCAGCACATTGAGGATTCAAATCAAACCGGCAAGTTTTTTGAGGGCATTCATGCGGTTTTTGGTCCACGAGTTAGGAAAATCGCACCCATCTATTTACGTACGGGATTGCCGCCTTACTACTTAACCAAGGCGAAGTACTTGCTCGCTGGGCAGAACACTTTAACGAGGTCCTTAATCCCGCAATCCTCGATTACATCGATGCCTTTATAAGCTTGTCGGTCGACGAGAATCTAGCAGATCCACCAACTTTAGCAGAGCTCGTATCGGCAGTGAAGGAACTTATAAACGCTAAGACACCTGGCTCGGATGGTTTACCGATGGTTTACCGTCAGAGATTTACAAATACAGCGGACTTAAAACGTTGAGCGCCACGCGGCCCACATGTGGGCATTCTGAGTCCACCCATTTGGGCCCCTTGTAAAACACGAAAATCGACAACAATCGGTATGTGGTTTTATGATACTAATTGATTAGAAATATGATAATAAGTACTCCTAGTTAAAAATAGGTATTATAGACCAGGAACAGGTGATAATTAAAAATGGCACACATGACTTCCATGGCCTCAACGGAAAGAAATACGTGATTCTTTCCGCGGGGCCCGCGTGGTCACTCGGTGGCTCACCCCGCGCGGCGCACCCCGCGTACTTCACCGCTGGGAGCGCCGTAAGCTAAAGTTATTATGTTAAAGTATACTTTTTTATTATGTGAGTTTAATATATAAAGCTTACAGACAAATTCAACTGACTCACGATAAACACTTTTTGATATTTCAGTATATCTATCGGTAAATTTGTTCACGCGAATCTCCAAAATGACTGAATAGATTTTTATATTGTTGGCAAAAAATACATTAATGTTCTAAACTGGCTTTTTGTCTTCATACTTAGGATCTGGGAGTCGGAAATAGTGCCGCAGGAATGGAAAGATGCTTCTAGGAATGGAAAATTCAACAATAAGTGTCAGATTGTTGAGTCTTTTCAAATCTGGTAATCTCAACCACGTATTTATGGAGCCTACTAGAGTGACTGCTACTAGCTCAACATGTATAGATAACATTTTCACTAATATTTTTCCTAGTAACAAAAGTATAATCAGCAAATTAGAATCAGATCACTTAGGCCAACTCATGGTATTTGAGACATTAAGGAAAAATATCGTGAAAAAACAAATAACTTTTGTACCAGTAACCACAGATCGTGTGGAAAGAATGAAACATAGTCTAGCTCAGGCGCTACCCTTTCTGTCTTCCGATATGAGCCCTAATAACATGTACAATTCATTCTTCCATACTTTTATGGCACTTTATAATGCGGTATTTACTCGCAAATCGGCCGTGGTTACTAGTGCACCAGTTTTTAGTGAGTGGGCTACTGCGGACTTACATAAACGTAGACAAGTACTGTATGCCTTATATGAGGAACGGCGGTTTAATACGAGTGATGAATTTAAAGAACATGTCAAGCAATATTCGAAGCAATTTAAAATAGATTGTCATGTTGCCAAGCGTAATTATTTATCTCAGAAAATAAAAAATAGCTCTGACATTATTAAAACAACCTGGAAAGTAATAAACATGGAGACTGGCAGATCGAAAAACACACCGACTGATTAAAATAAAAATTGATGGCAGAATTGTAGATTCTAGTTTGGAAGTAGCTACTGAATTTGAATATTTCTTTACTGAGATACCAGTCTCCACAACTAAGTATTTAAATTCATCACCTTCCTCTGCCGTTACATTGTTGAAAGAAAACGCCCCAGAATGTAATACAAACCTCCATTTTGAACACGTTAGTTTCTCAGATGTAGTAAAGGCGTTTAAATCGATTAATGTCAAAAAAACTAGTGACCTCTGGGGAGTTTCTGTTCATGCACTCAAATGCATTATAGAAATCATAGCGCCTGATTTGGCAGTTATATTTAACAACAGTGTCGATTGCGGCGAGTTTCCTGATCTAATGAAACATAGTAAAATCACTCCGTTATTCAAATCGGGTAGCACTACTGACCCCACTAACTTCAGACCAATATCTGTGCTCCCAACATTTAGCAAAATTTTTGAGAAATTAGTTTTGTCGCAATTAATAAAGCATTTTAATATAAACAATTTGATGCATAACATGCAATTTGGATTTACCCGGGGTCGCTCGACAACCGACGCTGGTGTCGAGCTGATTAAACACATTTTCGATGCCTGGGAGGAATCACAAGATGCTTTAGGTATCTTCTGTGATTTATCCAAGGCCTTCGACTGCGTTTGTCATGAAACATTGATCAGGAAACTCGACTACTATGGAGTCAGAGGATCAGCACTGAATTTACTAAAGTCATACTTACATGGTAGAATACAAAGGGTCGAAGTGAATGGACAGCGATCACCGGGGTCATTGGTCTCGATGGGTGTACCGCAGGGATCAATATTGGGACCTTTCCTGTTCCTTATCTACATAAATGACTTGCCATATCTCGTAAAGACCCACCATGATATAGTATTATTTGCTGATGACACCTCACTTATTTTCAAACTTATAAGACAGCAAAAAGCTTGCAATGACGTAAACAATGCTATTTCTAAAGTAGTAAATTGGTTTAATATTAATAATTTATTGTTAAATGAGAAGAAGACTAAATGTATTAAATTTGTCACGAATCACGTTGAACACGAGCAAGGGAGTGTCTTTGTGAAAGATGAGGAATTGGAACTAGTTGATAGCACAGTTTTTCTTGGTTTAACGTTAGATTCTAAGCTTCAATGGGGTCCCCATATTGCTAATCTCTCGAATAGACTGAGTTCTGCAGCATTTGCAGTGAGTAAGATCCGTCAATTAACAGACGTGAAAACAGCTCGATTAGTATATTTTAGCTACTTCCATAGCATTATGTCATATGGTATTTTATTGTGGGGCAGTGCCTCGGACATTCATTCGATTTTTGTTCTGCAGAAACGGGCTATTCGGGCGATATATAGATTGAAACAGAGAGACTCACTTAGGGATAAGTTTAAAAATATTAATATCATGACATTGCATTGTCAATATATCTATGAAAATATTGTGTATGTACATAAAAACATTGTCAATTTTAGGAGAAACTGTGACATACATAATATTAATACTAGAAATAAGCATAAGCTCGCGGTGCCCACCACTCGGCTCCAAAAAATAAAAAAATCATTCATGGGTAATTGTGTAAGGTTTTATAACAAACTTCCTGGAAACGTAACTGAGTTATCTATTAATAAATTCAAAAACTATGTGAAACGTAAACTTATTTCTAAAGCTTATTATAGCGCACAAGACTACATGAATGATAAAACTTCTTGGGACTAATTTTGACTGGATTTATAATTTATTTATTCCGTTTGGAAAAATTTGACATTGTGTTTTTAATTAATTATTCTCGTTTTATTTATTTTTTGACATTAGATTGTCTTTCTAGAAACATTCTAGACTAGTATTTTTTTATATAAAATTTTAAATATTTCATTTAAATGTTACTTTTTATGTTTAATAAATTACTCGAAGTAATTACCTTAAGATTATGTTTCTACCTGACGATTTGAAAGTGCTTGTTACTGGGCCTACTTGAATAAATATAATTTTGAATTTTGAATTTTTGAATTATATGTAAACTTTATAAAGGCAAAAGAGATGTAGCTGATACGGAGCTCGTACGGAGGAACATCTCTTCTCTCCACTGCTGGTAAGGTACTAGCTCATCGCATATAATCAACACCCGCTTAAGCACCCTAGCAGAGAAGGTTCTTCCGGAGAGCCAATGTGGTTTCATGCCAATGTGGCACAAAATTGGCTGTCCAGCTAAGCTTGTAACCCTAAATAGGCAATTCCACATCGATAAGACAGCCAAGGTTCAGCACAACAGCAGGGGGCTTGCAGTGGGTGGGGCGCGGCGCGTTAATAACCTAGCGGTCGCGGAAGCTCAGGTTCCAAGTCAGTCGAGGGCCGGCACCGCGCGAGCAAGCACACGTACGTGTTGAGACATGCCGCCGCCGCCGACTTGAACGCGACGAACGAACGTAACAACGTGTTCTTTTATAATTATAAGTAACATAATTTTTTAAAACATTTAAAAATCAACAAACCGCCACAGCTGCTCAGTTTATGGCTGTTTAAAAAATGCCCAAAAGGACGTTGGATTATCTTTTTTTAATCTGCCCGCAAATTGTGAACGATAAGTTTATTTTTTTTATTAGGTACCTACTTTAGGGTACCTACTTTACATTATGAAGATGTTAGGTACAGTACAATGTACAAAAACAATACAAATGCATGTTACTTATTATTACCTATACTTTTAACGGGATACCTACTGCAATTTACTTCAAAATGAAAGACTGGTTTGAATATATATTTTACAATGCACTTGCTCTGAAAGTGCGCCTTTTCATGGGTCAACATGAACACAGAAATCCCTCCATGCTGTCCTTAAAACTTCAAAAGTTAAATTGAATTAGTTAATAGAGAATAGAGAAGTGGCAGATCAATTTTATTTATGTGTGGTGTCATTCATAATGACACTGACATAAGCTGAAGTAAGCATGTACTAAATTAATATCGGTTCACTTTACTCGAGCGACATCGGTGAGCATTTTTTGCCTTCATTGATGTATTCTTGGCGTGACAGCCCTAGCGCTACACGTGCTGTGTGTGAATGAATACAAGTTATACGATAGACAGAGATGCACAGAGTAGGCACGTTTCTTATGCCTAAACGTCGTTTTTGCTAGGAAGTGCAATTTCTGTACTTGTACTTTTACTTATTCTGTGACAACAGTCAATTTTCGGACTCATTTCAGGTAAATAGTGGTGTCAAGCAAGGATGCGTGATGGCTCCGTCTTTGTTTGCTATGTATTTCTCCGCTGTATTGAGAGACGCGCTTAGCCGAGACAGCGAACCGATTCAGCTCCAAGTACGATCAGACAAGGGAGTTTTTGATCTTTCGCGTTTTAAGGCAAAAGGGAAAATTCGCCAGGATGCTTGAAGTCTGGTATGTCGATGACGTATGCATAATGGCTAGCACCTTAGACGCACTCCAGGGATCCATGGTGTCTTTGAGTGACTCTCGTGACAAATAAGGCCTAGTTTCAAGCGTCGCCAAAACTCAGGTACTTAAGAAACCACTCCGAGGTTGTTGACACAGCGCAAATTACTTTGGGCAGTTCAGTGCTAAAGGAAGTGACCAGCTTTAAGTACCTGGGCAGCCAAATCCGCAGTGACAATCGCCTTGCCGCAGAGATCCAACTACGCATAGCCAAAGCTCCTGACACCTTTGGCAAATTGCACCAGCGTGTTTGGAAATCGCACGACCTGAAACTTCAAATCAAGCTTTCTCTCTACAAGGCTGTGGTGCTCCTAATTCTCACATATGCTGGTGAGTGCTGGTGCTTGTGCAAGGAAGATATCACAAAGCTTGATACCTTCCACAGTGTGCGTGTGGACTGAGGGACCACTTGGTTTTTAATGCAAAAAATACATTTTAGTAAGTGGAAAATTTAGTAGTAGTAGCGAATTACTTTGTAAAAAAAACCTGGAATTCGTAAAGAATTCACTAAAAAGTTATACAGCCAAAGGTGTGGTCCCTCAGTTCACACACTGAACCTTCCACTTCTGGGCAAGTATTTAATATGCTGGCTTATTTTGATGTTACAGATTTAGTAAAAACATGTTTAAACGTATTCGTAATGACCGAAACGTAATTTGGCAATGATTATACACTAAAACAGTCTTCCTTCGTTGGTCCCTGAGAGACCACATAAAATAACTAATAAATCGGTACATTTGTACAAATAAATAATGCATTTTTCTTTGCAAACATTAGTAAAAATCGCAAGGAAGATTATAAAAGTTAAACAAAAGCACAACTATTAATAAATTTCGTCAAATTTATATTTGTTTGTGGTCCCTCAGTTCACACACTATGAATTGATAAAATAATTAAAATATCCTAAAATATAAACAATATGGAAAGGTTTGTCGTACTGAGGTTTAGTTAAAAAGTTTGACTACACATATATATTTTTTGTACGTGGATTGATGGCGTATAATATAAGATAAATTGCTTTTTAATATTTCCTTAGCAGTGTTTATTAGGGTGTCCACACAATGAAAAGCATTTCATAACGTGAATCATTTTTAAACACTACTTTTTAAATTTGTTTCCTTAAATGGACCAAGGAAAAACTTCGTATAGCCAACTACATTTTAGATTCTGTAAGCAAAATTACAAAATTAAAAACTAACGAAGTATATGGTATCAGCGGCCCTAGCATACTAACAAAATGACGTCTTTTATGCACATGTTTTATGTCCACAACCAACGTATAAAATTTTACCGTAATGAGCTAACATGGTATACCGTCATCTACGTAAAATGTGACCATTTATATGTCTTGCACATAAAACTACTTTTTTTACGTCACATTCTAACATGCTCTTGACTTTCGTACATAAAACGTGACGATATGAACCGTTGACGGACGAAATTTTGTGTAGGTCACTCGAGACCCCTGATAAATTTTAACACTATGAAAACAATACAATTGGCCGCAGGATATCTGTAAAATTTCTGTCACAACACACGGTTTCAGTTTCAAAACTTATTAGTTCGTTTGCTGTTTGGATGGATTACTTTTCTACGACTTTTTGCTTGACAATTGGATTTCGATATCGCATATTAACACGACCCGTGGTAATTTGCTTTCATTTAAAGGCATATATAATATGCGCATCTTCAAGAAACCTAATAAAATTATTATGGAGTAAATAATTAACGAAAATAATTATACTTAAATAATAATATATATAATATATATAATAATAAAATACACAAATTCTACTTATCCATTGTTGAAATTGTTGAAATTATCTATCCTAATATTATAAGAGGACAAATTCTGTGAGATTGAAGCTTTGCAAGTTTGCGTGTTTCAAAAAATCTTTGAATGCGTATAGATTGGGGTTTCTGGGTGGTGGTAGGCTATATTTTATCCCACGGGTTTGCCTACTTTCTTTGAATTATGCGGGAGAAGCAGGGCGGACAGCTTGTCGTCTAATAAATCAATTGTTAGCTTTAGCCTTGGTTAACATTTACTTTTCCTCAATTTCAACAAGCATGCACGAAGAAAACAGTAACAATTGTACCATAAAATGAATTACGATACAAACTTACAAATATTATAGGAAAAACGGGGCGGGGCTAAAGTAAATAAATAAAAACGAAAAACGATTATAATACAACTTAATACAAGAGTACAATTTTTTAGTAGCAGGGCAGTGCTTATTATTACTCTTTAATTAAGTAGTATTGTATTGGGTCTCTAACCATGGACTGCGATTGAACGAATGAAAAGAATGTAATAATTGGTAGAAATAAAGTTGTATATATTGGCAACACTACACTTCTTTTTGCTATATATATATTTTACGTAATTTAAGTAATGTAAAAATGGGCACAATCGTAAAGTTATACGTCCGAACGTAAATAATATGGCCGATTAGTATGCTAGCCGGGCTGATTTGGTGCGGTAAAACATGTAGCTTCTGTAGCTTCATGACTCGAGTGCATATTTTTGATATATAAAAAGTGCCTTTTAGTGATTTACTAACAAACCAGAGGTACTTACCAGATAAACAACGCGGAAATCAGGAGTATAAATAACAAATCCATTGCAACACAATACTAATTTGCCTATTACACAGCAATAACAAACCAAACACATCAATCCAAGTAAATATACCGCCTTTTTATTTTTTAAACATAATACGCGGGGCAATTACCGCACCAAATCTGATACCATATACTTAGTTTGTTTTTAATTTCGTAATTTTGCTTAAAGAATCTAAAATGTAGTTGGCTGTATGCAGTTTTTAAGTAAGCAAATTTAAAAAGTAGAATTTATAAATTATTCACGTTACTACTTAAATGCTTTTCATTGTGTGGACACCCTAATGAACACTCTGCTAAGGATATATTAAAAAACAATTTATCTTATATTATACGCCATCACTCCACGTACAAAAAATATATATATGTAGTAAAACTTTTTAACTAAACCTCAGTACGACAAACCTTTCCGTAGTGTTTATATTTTAGGATATTTAAATTATTTTATTACTTCATAGTGTGTGAACTGGGGGACCACAAACAAATATAAATTTGACCAAATTGATTAGTAGTTGTGCTTTTGTTTAACTTTTATAATCTTCCTTGCGATTTTTACTAATGTTGGCAAAGAAAAATGCATTATTTATTTGTACAAATGTACCGATTTATTAGTTATTTTATGTGGTCTCTCAGGGACCAACGAAGGAAGACTGCTTTAGTGTATAATCATTGCCAAATTACGTTTCGGTCATTAAGAATACGTTTAAACATGTTTTTACTAAATCTGTAACATCAAAATAAGCCAGCATATTAAATACTTGCCCAGAAGTGGAAGGTTCAGTGTGTGAACTGAGGGGCCACACCTTTGGCTGTATAACTTTTTAGTGAATTCTTTACGAATTCCAGGTTTTTTTTACAAAGTAATTCGCTACTACTACTAATTTTTCCACTTACTAAAATTTATTTTTTGCATTAAAAACCAAGTGGTCCCTCAGTCCACACGCACACCTTCCACATGCGTTGTTTACGATGCATTCTCCACATTCGGTGGCAGGATCATGTGACCAACGTGGACGTTTTACGTACATCTAACATGCCCGGTATGGAGGACATACTGGTGAAAAACGAGTTGATATGGAGTCGCCACGCTCCGAGCTTACGGATGGAAAGGGTAATCATGTCATGAGGGGCAGTTTCTGCGCTACAAGGACGTATTAAAACGTCATCTCAAAGCCTGCGATATACCTGCTAAGCACGGAGGAGGCCGCGTCTAAGAGTCCATTCTGGAATGGCGTCATAAAGTCAGAAAAGGTTTTTAGCTTCTTTTGAAATAGCTGGACTTGCACACCTGGACCATCTTATACATATACTTACAATGACCAGGGCCAGCTAATACGGCACACAATGTGACCGAACATTTAAAACTAAATTTGGCTTTGCGAGCCATATAGGCGAGAAAATTGTAAGGATACGACAAGAAGGCCTATAATATATTCTGTAATGCTGTTAAATTAGGTATATATCTAAATAAATATATTATAAAATAAATAAATAATAACATACATGAAACTGAGACTGGTGTGTAGCTGTGTAGTTTTTTGGAAATCATAACAGTGAAATTGTGCTACTATAACATACTTTCAAGTTATTCGAGTTTAGATTCTCGATTTTTAGTCGGTGTTCTATAACTTAGAATAGAATTCAAAACCGCCTAAATCCAGTGAATGAACTGGAGTGATCATTCACTGGTAACGCCTGTTTTAATGTTTTCGCAATATCTTAAGCTCTACTGATGGAAATAAGATTTACATACTTAACCATCAATGGTTTGTCTATCTTTCGCCCAGCGTTCGGACAAACCTGATTTTCGAACATGAAGTTAGTTCATTCACTGGTTTATAGATTTCCAGTAAATGAACATAGACCGATAATTACCTAGTTCATTTATTGGTTTTACTATGTTTTTTGGAACCAGTAAATGAACGAACATTTGTTACAGTTATTAACTGTTTCAAATACACAAACATTTTTTTATATATTATTATTACTATTCGGAGTGTTGGTATATCGATACAACTCCAAACAAAATCGCTTTACAGCGATTTAAACCAATAAACAATATCTATAACAGTAGTTCATCAACTGATTTTAGTTGTTCATTTCATTTACTAGAAAGCCGTGTTCATTCACTGGTGATTTCCCATTTTTCTTTAAAATGTCATATAACTTAAAATCATGTAAAACTATTGCAATTAGCAAAGTAATTTAAGCAAACTAGAATGCTAGTTTGATCTATACAAGTCATGGCTAGTATTAATATATAGCGTACATAAAACAATGTTTGAAATCAAAAAATCTTTAACCGTTCATTCTCTTGGAAACTTACCCTATGCATTGATCAAAATATTGGCCGGACCGCGGCCGGGTTGCATGCAGGGCACAGTTTGTACCCGATAGCGGAGGCTACTTGCACGGTTACATCGTTAAAAGTAAATTGAAGCGACAAGGGAAGGTCGACGTCCCGCAGCGGACAGGAAGGGAGAAGGGCCATCGTCTCGAGTGCTGCACCATCGCGGCGCAACACAATTGTCTATTTTTGTCGAGTCGGTTGACCTCAAAAATGTCTGAAATGAAATCTACATGCGTTCCGAGTCGTTACCGCAGGAAAGATATTGATGACATGCTCTCTTGCTACGAAAGTTTGCAGTGATCTCTCGCGTGCTTCGGTCCGTCAGTGAATGTCAGTCATGAATGAAGAACGAATTTACACAATTCTACAAAGCTTAGTTTAATATTAATGTAGAAAAATACATCAGATGGATGTGAGAGTGCAACCAGTCACTACCTCATTGTTTTATTTACAGTGTCATATAAGAAATACGAACCCACTGCATCCATATATGAAAAATATATCGTCGCCTAATTCCATTTTGATAATCCTTTACTACATAAAATTTTGAAAATGGGATTTATGCAAATTAAGTTTACTTAAGTTTTGTAGATAATTAAGCAATAGTCAAAATCAGTTAATAGTTATTGTTAGCCAATTTGGTAGTTCAGCAAATTTACTGTGATGTGTGGCACGTTTTTGCTGAAGACACGAGTAGGTAAAGGTCCGGTCGATGTTTACATGCGTTCGCGGTCGGACGCGGCGGCGGCGCGTTCGTCGCGCGTTTCACATCGTCCGTAAGACTAAACGTGATTTCAGCCGGCAGCGCCGCGAGCACGAGATGCGCCCCGCGCCCCGCTCGGCACCCCGCGGACAGTCCCTGCCCTATGCTCTCCGCGCCTCGACCACCCACCTTGATCCCTCACGTGCCACACGTTACACCAAACGTCAATCATTTGCGGAGATTCATCGGCTGATTGAAAACCCAGTTCCACTGGAAAAATACACACCTAATTATCTTTAACGAGTAAACAAACTCTCACTTATAGTTAATGAAGTGTCAAAGCCTCTGACCAATATATCATTTGATTTTGTATATTTGCAATTCAGAAACACAACTTCACCGGGGTTCGCTTTAAGTATTAATGCACTTAAGTACGAGTATATATTAAGTTAAGCTCTAATCGCTTTCGTATTTTAACTTAACTAACCTAACCTAACCCTTTAAGCAAACGTGCCTGATGCTTATGTAAATAATAATAGGCGAACCTAGCTGTCAATGTGTTGAACAACAGGAATACTTAATTAAGAAAGTGTCACAATCTCACAACAATAAATTTATTTTCTCTTCTCGCCATTTTCTGGTATTAAAGAAAGCTATAATTTACCCAACTATATATAGTTGGGTAATAGTAATAGTGTGTAATAACACGTTTCAGTGTAATATTTTTATAAACATATTACACTCAAGGGATAATAGTTATTTGTTATGTTAGACTTGAAAAATTGGTATTTAGCGTGTATTGAAAGCCAAGTAAAATTGAACCATGACCAAAGGCAATGGTTCCAAAGTAAATCTGTCAAAACAAAATGCTAAATGTAATTCAAGTCTTATGGCCTTTATCTCTACTTACTTTCAATAAAGGATTGATTAAATTTCATCCAAATCAAAGCACTTAATAATTATTATTAACATTTAAATCTTTGGATCTATGAATTACCCCACAGTCCCACGCTTACAGACAGACAAGAGACAATAATTCTAAAAACTGTTGAAACGTGTTCTGTTATCTATTCTAAGTATCCATAGCCAAGCTTTTTTCGCACATCATCCATGTACAGACTTTCGACCGTCTTCAGCTTTATTATATGTATGGATTATTGGACATAAAGTAATTGATATTTAGCTAATTAATGTTGTCCCGCATCCTTTAGAATCCAACCTCTTTCATGCTGTTGTTTAAGTCTAAAAGCTGGAAAAAAAATACTGTTTAATATAATTTTGACGTAACGATCACCGTACTCGTGGCCCCTATTTTCTTTAGAGTAGTATATAAACAGTGCATGCGTATATAGTGAATTAATGTTGGAAATCGGAGGACCAGTTTAAGAGATTACTCCAACCAGCATACATAATCACAGCCCCTTGGCTAACAAATCAGTTATCCAATATTATTAGATTTGAGTTTAAGGTAGACTTTTTAGGAGTACTCATAGGTCGTAGCTATAACCTATTTAATAGGTTTGTCTTGGTTTTTGTTGATAAGTAGGAACACTTTTGTACAAAAATTATTAATGAGGAACGTCTTGACTAACCGCTTATTCCACGTTTGGTTTATTAGGGTTCAGATAGTTCATATAAAAAACAACAATTATAGTAAAGATTTCGTTAAACTAGCGTATAAGTTTTTGTAAGTAAAATAAAAAAGTAAAACAAAATAACTTTTAAATAAATTGAATAAATAAACGACATGCTTAAGTTATTATTGAATCACGAAAGCTTCGGGAATGGAGGCAACTGGTTTGAAGGGCATCGAATGAATAAAAACAAACAGTGAAGTGTGAGTAATTAAATTGATACAGTGACTGCACATAAATCGAAAATAAAGTGCGATATGTGTTTCCAGTGTATTTATAGTGTATTTATTTGGTTTATATTTTACACAATGCCTGAACGTAAAAGAGGAGGAGATCTGGCCAGTTCTAAAGTAAATCTGTATAACAAAAAGAACAGCGATAAGTAAACAGTACAACCTAGCAAATGAATGAAGCATTCCACTACGACCCGACGAAAGAATATAACAAACACAAACACGTCTTAGTAGGAAAAATGGATAACATCTGCCAATTTTGCAACGCGAAAAAAAACAGTAGAGTAACACCAGAAATCCGTTGCATAAATGGAAAAGTTCAAGTACCACCACTGAAAGCACCTCCGCAGGAATTTCTATATTACATGGCCGAGGAAACTACAGCATCAAAACACTTTCTTCAAAATATAAAAGCGTACAATGACTTATTTCGGTGTAACTTCGATCCATACTAACAGAGATGAAGTCGATTATATTTTTTCTATCCAAGGACAAATCTTTCACAAATTGGGTTCATTGCTACCACTACCTAACGAAGACTATCTGCAAGTATATTTCATCAGAAAATGAAGAAAGAGAAGTTGATCAACGATGCACAAGCATGAGTGGATTGAGACGAGAAACAATCCAAAATGTACAAAAGATCTTACACAAATGCAATCCACTTATTGACATTTGCAAAATAGTAGTCCGAATGATTTCTGATGACTACACTCGCGGTCAAAAATTTCGGGTCACCCTAAATTAAACAACCGTAATAGGTATTTTTTACATTTAACACTAGTTTTATTTACGTAATATACTGCTACATGCTAATTATACCCAACTGTATTAGCAATATCCGGGATTCTATCATAAAAATATCAATATCCAAAATTAAGATTTTTGCTATATATCTCTCTCCGTTAACGTTGTTTTTTAATGGGTTTTACGAGTCCGATTTAAACCTGGTAACGTTATTTATGTTAAGTACTTTATTTGTAGTTTAGATATAAAATAAAATAAAATTTATCATACTTATTCATTGTTTCATATTAATTAAAAGGTCTTTTTAGGAAATGTGACGGTATTTTACCGACCCGTATTCTTTGACCGCGAATGTATAAAGTTATAACTCTAGCCGACAGTTTTTAAAGATACAAATTGTAACTGAAAATGTTGTACAAACTTATTGCCACAATACTAAAAAGTTATTTAATAATTTTGTTTAATTAGTTGGTAGGGCTGAGCTGCAGGCTACTGGTGGGGTCTAGCGGTATGTCGAATTGTCCATCAGATAATATGATGGTTACGGGCGAATATAATATATGGAACAAGCAGACCCCGGCCACAAAGCGGCATTGTTATAGAGAGGGAGCGAAGGGCGTTGGCCGTTAGAGCCAACATGATAGCTCGCAGGTTCGGTCGATGTACAGCGCAAGTCAAAATAACCCTGTTTCGTGCGTACTGTACATCGCTGTACACCGGCAGTTTGTGGTCGAAGTACACGCAACGTGCAATGAATGCCTTACGTGTACAATATAATGACGCGTTCAGGGTGCTGTTGCGACTGCCGCGGTACTGCAGCGCGTCGGGCATGTTTGCGGACGCGCATGTAGACGGGTTTCATGCGACGCTGCGCAAGCGCTGCGCCGCGACGCTCTGTAGGGTTCGCGGCAGCCGCCACAGTCTCCTGACAGTCGTAGCCGATAGATGGGACAGCAATTTAGTTAAGCACTGGTCCTCTCATCATTTAAGTTGTAGGCATAGAACTAATATATTTATTTAAGTACCAAATGATATGGATTTTTTAATTGTCCGAAATAAATGCATTTTATTTTATTTTATTTTATTTATTTTTTTAATGTAGGGGTTAACGCATTTCTTCTCTTGGAAATAGGACACATGCAGTTCTAATTTTAACCTATCATGTAAAACTTTCAATAAACCTATATATTTTAGTTATAATGACGTTAAAACCTGTCACTCTGATATTTAAATTATTAAGAAAGGGACAAAACACGTGTTATTTATCAGAGGTATTTTAAGTTTTATGAATAATGGGGTAAAAGTTTAGTAGATGTCTGTGGCAATAGATCCAACACGCTGCAGTATTAAATATTTATTGATCTTCTTTTCTACATACTTTTAACACTGTGTTATGTTGTATTATAAAAACGTGTTGGATGACTAAAATGATCTTGAGTTCTTGAGTCACTCCGACTCTCAGGTAAAGATGTGTTTAGGAATTAATAATAGATAATCCTTTCGAGTACCCATTGACCGGCAAGTGTTTACGTGGAACAAAAGATCTCTTTTTAATTTGACAACAGATGGCTAATTTATATTTTCCAAACTTTACCAAACCACTAGTTAGGTAAGTTCTACAACTATGACGCGAGTCCGAGTCCCTTTCTAATAAAGGAAATTATAAAAAATGTTAAAACAATATGTTTATTTTTTTCATATTGCAATGTTTCAGATTGCACTATCAAATTCTGGCAAATCTTGTGTATGTTCCCGCCCTTGCCAACATAATAATGTGTGTTGCAGGCTTTACGATACTATTATCATAAAGCCTGCAACAATTTTCCTGTATGTTGGCCAATTTCTGTGTATTTAATTTTTGTGTATTATATTGGCTGAATGTCAACTTCAAGCCGCCTTAAGGCCTACCACACACTGGCGCGGCCTGCGGTGGCGGACAATATTAAATTTGACAGCGGCGGACAAGTTTACTATTGTCCGCCTCGGCCAGGCCGCGCCAGTGTGATGCAGGCCTAATACTGACGCGCTTCATAATTAATGTTTATAAAAGGCCCGTTCTATACTGATTTCATAAATAGAGTGGGTGTGCTATTGCTATCTGTTGTATGGGAACCTTGCACTTTTTGACTATGCGCTGAAACTTGGCACAGTTGATCCTTAGGTGGTCTTGAGTGGATTCAGACCGGGAGCCATCGAGAGCCACCCCGCATTTAGGGGGGGGGGGGGGAGGGGGGGGGGGAAGTTCGACTCCGCCGCGCTTTATTTAAAGCCATTTTTTTCTGAAACTATACACACCAAGGCAAGTGTTATATCATTTTCGGATAAATAAAGGATGAGGAATCTATTTTACGAACCAAAATAATACATTTTGGAACAAAAAAATAAAATAAAGGAGAAAAACATATACAGCGTAAATTATTTTTATTCAATATTACTATTTTTTTTTTAACTACTTAAGATACATAAAAACAAAAAATACGGCCATAAAGCCACATTAATTCGGTTTTAGAAAATATATTATTTTGTATATAAATATGTTAACAGACCGGAAATAAAAAAATATGCGTGAGTCAGGGCGACCTCAATGCATGTGTCGTCCGTGAAGGAAATGAAGGTACAGTTTTAAAATACGATAGTTGTCAATTATATGTGATTAATTACTTTGGGTGTTTCGGTATTTAACATGAAATATTTTAAATGAAACTACGCCCTGTCAATTAATTATATATCATATTTATCACACGCTCCACTGCAAAGACACTGCAAGGAATCCTCATATATCAAAAACCATCAAGCCGTTTGGACTGTAGCCCGTGAAATAGAATTTTCATGTCCACAATCCACATATATACATACATTCATGTATACATACATACATGTATACCTACATTCATACATGTATTCACACACGCTCGAAAAACATAACCGTCCTTCGAATCGACCAATCAGCACGGCTGTCACAAGACGGCGCGCGAGCTCTCTCGATTTTTCTCGTGGGATCTTTTGTGCATTTGCCTTCTCATTTCCACAAAGCGGGTGATGCAGCTCAGCGGAAGCATCTTGAATTCCTTTGGTTGCGGATAGCCTTTACCAAAGAAAATTCATTATTTGTCTGGCAAGGGCATGACATTCACACAATAAGTGTTCCATAGTCTCATCCTCCTTGCCACACATTCTACAATCTAAATTATCCGATAGTCCCATCTTGGCCAAAAGATTCTTCCCCTCGTTCCTTCTCCGAAGTGACCTGTTAACACCTCATATATGATTCTGAGGTGCTTCCTACTGGATATCCAGAGTTTCTTAGTCTTGCCGGAGTCCAGTCCTTCTATGAAGAGCTTAGAGTGCATGCCTTAAGCACGCCTCACTCCTCCGCTCGTGTTGGTGTTTGATTTTGGCGTAGGCTTTAAAGGCCGAAATTACAGTTCCCTGGGAGAGCACAAATGGTTCTGGACCTACAAAGACCCCCCTCTTGCAAGCTCATCCGCTCTTTCGTTGCCGATGAAGCCCTCGTGCCCTGGTGTCCAAACTAGTTGCACCTTATTGTGCTTTCCAAGCTTGTTCAGTATCTGGACGCCATTATAGACTAGTCTAGAATTCACTTTCGGCGCCGTAAGCACTTTAAGGGCCGCTTGACTGTCACTGAGTATATAGATAGTCTGCCCTCTGGTTTGCCTTCTGTGCACAGGCAATTATGGCGTATATCTCCGCCTGGAACACGGTTGCCAAACTACCCATGCTTACACTAATGTATAATCATTCGCATAAATGCCTGCTCCCGTACCGGATCCCATTTTTGATCCGTCCGTGTACCATATGCTGTCTACGATACCAGACCTCGGTGGTTCTAGGCCTTCGGCCCATTCAGCCCTGGATCATTGGAAAAGGGTAGGTATCAACATCTACGGCGAGTACACCTCACACACCTGCACTTTACTGACGATATAGTAGTCTTGGCTGAGACCATGGAGGAATTAAATACGATGCTCGATGACCTTAGTGAAGCTTCCGAGCGAGTTGGTCTGAGAATGAACATGGATAAGGCGAAGATCATGTTAAAAGCACATGTAGTACCAACCCCAGCAGACTGCTCTCTGTGCGTGTGTCCCAGACTCCTCTCTAACTTTAAAAAGAGTCAAATGGCGAATCATACTCGGCTGGGCAGCGTTCTGGAAGCTACGGCACATAATTTCATCCAATATTCAGCAGTGTTTCAAGACAAGTCTTTGACCAGTGTGTGTGTGTTTGACCAGTGATGAAATATGGCACTGGAACGTGGTCGCTTACTATGGGCCACACAAGAAGGCTCAAAGTCACCCAAATGTCAAGGGAGAGGGTTATGCTGGGAGTTTATCTACGTGATCGCATCAGAAATGGGGCTACCGCAGCGGGAGCAAGGTAACCGCTCAAGATAGCCCTTCGAATCGCTAAACTTAAGTGGCAGTGAGCGGGGAAAATTGGACGTAGAGCGCCGATAGTCAGCAAAGCTTATGCATCACACGAACAAGAGTCAGTGCCGAACCATTTTCATAGCTAGAATCATTTCCATGGTACACTTGGTGACATCGATTTGTCGGTGTCGAAGGTAGATACGACAGGTAAACCACCCTAAAACATGCGAAACTAGGAACTTCGCATTTGACAATTAAAGGATTATTTATTTAAACCGACCATCATTCTCCTAGCGTTATTCCCGGTTGTGCCCCTAAAGGAGCCCAGGGTCCGCTTTGACACCTAATCCCAAGATTTGGCATAGGCACTAGTTTTACGAAAGCGACTGCCATCTGACCTTCCAACCCAGAGGGAAAACTAGACCTTATTGGGATTTGACCGGTTTCCTCACGATGTTTTCCTTCACCGAAAAGCTAACGGTAAATATTCCGTACATAAGTTCCGAAAAACTCATTGGTACGAGCCGGGATTCGAACCCACTACCGACGCTTGACAGCCGCATGCCTGAACCACTAGGCTACCGTAGCTGTACCGTAGCTGTATTTATTTAAACCGACCGTTGAATAATAAAACACATGAGGGTTGCTACACTCGCTAAGTACTGAGTGTGTAAATACCTGACACGCGCCGATGGTGCTGCGTCGGCGTGGGATTTTGGTCGGCGGCGGCGGCGGCGCGGCGCTCATATCTTGTGTAATTATGTATGCATGTATGTTTGTATGTGGATTGTGGACATGACAATTCTATTTCACGGGCTACAGTCCAAACGGCTTGAAGGTTTTTGATATATGAGGTGTCGTTGGATTCCTTGCAGTGTCTTTGCAGTGGAGCGTGTTATATATAAACTAATTGACAGGGCGTAGTTTCATTTAAAATATTTCATGTTAAATACCGAAACACCCAAAGTAGTCACATATAATTGACAACTATCGTATTTTAAAACTCTACCTTCATTTCCTTCACGGACGACACATGCATTGAGGTCGCCCTGACTCAAGCATATTTTTTTATTTCCGGTCTGTTAACATATTTATATACAAAATAATATATTTTCTAAAACCGAATTAATGTGGCTTTATGGCCGTATTTTTTGTTTTTATGTATCTTAAGTAGTTAAAAAAAAAATAGTAATATTGAATAAAAATAATTTACGCTGTATATGTTTTTCTCCTTTATTTTATTTTTTTTGTTCCAAAATGTATTATTTTGGTTCGTAAAATAGATTCCTCATCCTTTATTTATCCGAAAATGATATAACACTTGCCTTGGTGTGTATAGTTTCAGAAAAAAATGGCAATGGAGCCACCCCCCTAAATGCGGGGTGGCTCTCGATGGCTCCCGGTCTGAATCCACTCAAGACCACCTAAGGATCAACTGTGCCAAGTTTCAGCGCATAGTCAAAAAGTGCAAGGTATCTTGCAATAGCACACCCACTAATACTGTTAATTGCTGATAAATATAAATACTGACAAACCAGCGCGGCTATCACAAAACGGCGCGCGAGCTCTCTCGATTTTTCTCCAACTATCCGTCTCTATCTTATCAGATAACTTAGAATGAGACATATAGGGCGAGAAAAATCGAGAGAGCTCGCGCGCCGTCTCGTGATAGCCGTGCAGTATCGTGACAATTAAATACTCAGCGTGTGATTCAATCTTGCAGAAACTCAAATAGACTTTGGCTGAACGCAAGAACAGCGCTATCGCCATGCCATTAAAAAAAGGAAGAGAGCCAGAATTTTGACGTTTGACGTTATTTTGTTGAAATTTGTTGATACATTTATTGAAATTACGCTTCAATACGAGTTGATCGCATATAAGTTTCCATATCAGAATCGATTATTTTTTTACGCTTTAGAATTTAATATGCGTTTTTAGTACTCGTCGATTAAAATCTGTGTATTAAGATTCCATAGAGAATACTGCAACGTCACTCTTTTCGTCATTGAATAGTCTATGTTAGTTCCGAAACAACCGAAATAACTGTTTCGATACGCTCTAGACGCCGAAAAAAATTTGAAAATAGAACTTCGTATTTCAATAATATGTGTCGTTGTTAAGGAGACTCGATCCGATACAAAATTGCCAATCTATGGCGTTTCGGTACGTAGCAGCGTCGCGTCGTCTGTCAAAAACAAAAAACATGAAAAAACAAAAAAAAACTACGCTTTCTGATTGGCCAATCACACCACAGTACTGCAACATTACGGACGGTGGTGGGATTATCTATGGATTATCTTGTTTAAAAGAAGTTGGATAGTAGAACTAGACAATATACCTACTTACGTGTTAGGTAAACGAATAATTGATATATAAATATAAGTAAGCACAGCACATTTTATTCGATAAATAAGCTTAATAAAATAATATTAAATATTTGTAATGACCGATCACGTGATTGACACGTGACCGGTCACCCCACCTCGAGTGGCTAAGCGGCCTTGCAAAAGGGGGGGTGGCATTCGTCTATCGACAGTCACCGAGAGTGGTTGTGCTGTCTCTGGAGGCACGAGGCGCTACGGAGTTTGTGTAAATTGGGTAATTTGTGGATTGCTGATACTGTATTCAGGTCAGTGTATTATTGTTGATTATAACGCTAGTTACATGTACGGTCTAGTTAGTAATTGTATTCATTGTGTCAATAAACGTTTTTGTAAAACAACTACCGTCGTATTAATGAAACTACTTTAGTGCGGCTATATACGATATTTCGTTTTCGTATTAATGACTTAAATTATTAATTTTAATGAACTCGTACAAAAAGTATTGTTCACAATACTGTCATAATCAAGCTTTTTAATCTCGTACCTTACTTAGGCCACTCAGCAAGCTTCTTGGCCTAAACAAGGTACTCGACTAAAAAGCTCTCTATTAAAACACGATTGTGAAAAATACTATTGTGAAGGTCTATCATCACAACACCGGATCGAAATTATTAATATTCGATAGTTATGGCAAGCCCGCCATTTTGACGTCACTGACAGTTGACAGATATGGTGGCTACGATTTCAAGCAGAAAAAAATAATAATTTAATGAGGTTAAATGTTCCCGAAAATTAATTAATCGTCGCAGTCGGATAAAAACTATCCTAAACGGAAGCTAGAGCAATAATGTGCTTATGAAAAAAGTTACATATTTTTCCGTTCATGGGAATCTGAAATCATCGGGGGACACAAAAATGGTTAGTTTGATACTGGCTGATTCTTATTTTAATTTAGAGATTTATTATAAGTGAGAGATTAACTTGATTAGGCTACCAAAAAATCTTAAAAATATAAGATTTCAGCCAGTCTCTGTGAAACAAATTATTCTTTTCATAAAATAAACAGATTAATTTTGTTTTTTTAATTTAATGTGCCGGTACAGGCAACACAGAGGGCACAAGTACTACACGATGTGCTGGTACAGGCAACACAGATGGCACAAGTACTACACGATGTGCAGATACAGGCAACACAGAGGGCACAAGTACTACACGATGTGCCGGTACCGGCAACACAGAGGGAACAAATTGCAGTCTAGTCCTGGACACCAGGCGATGATGGTTTATTAACCGACTTCAAAAAAAAGGAGGAGGTTCTCAATTCGGTTGTATTTTTTTTTTCAATGTTTGTTACCTGAGAACTCCGTCATTGATGAGCCGATTCGTAATATGTTTTTTGTTTGTAAGTATATGCTTCCAGGTGGGTCCCATTTTTTTTCAAATATTTAGTTGGATGATAGGACGATCCATGAGGAATTGAGGGAACTCCTCAATTATATCAGGCACGCGTGTAGTGATTTTGGTATTTTCTATTATAACTCGTGTATTTAAATCCCGGAAATCATAAATTTGGTGGAGTGGAATTGATGATGAAGACCACAGATGACTTATGGAATTCCTCAATGATATACTTAAACTTAAAAGCACAAAAGTAGGTCACAGATTCTGATAGGATTCCGTTGAAATAGCAGTTAATGAAGTGCCAAAGGTGATCCTTGTGGAATCAACGGAAGTCCTCAAATATTATAGGGTCACATACAGCGATTGGCTTTTTTTCTCTTATACTCGTAATCAACGCATTTGCTCTCAGATATGTTCATGTGGTAAATTGGAAAATAAATGTGGAAATGTTCTCATGGCTTGGCGGAGTACTAAATTGAAGTCGGTTAAAACTTTGTTTTTAAAGTAAATTATTTTTCCAGTATTTGTTTTCTGTATCATATCGAATCAAATTTAATCGTGATCTCCACTTCTGTGTAATATCTGTGTAACTTCCACATTAAATTGACACGATACAAAAATATTAAATAAAATAATTTGTCTCGTTTAGTGGATGCTGCTGGGGACTCGTGACTCTTGACTTGAAGAACGCGGGGAAAGCTATTGAAGTAGTCATGAAACAAATGTTACCTGCGGACAATAATTAAAGCCTACCCTATTTCCGTTTATAAATAAAAGGACTAAGTTGCGCCCGCGATTTCGTCTGCGCGGGTCCGGAATTAAATATATCCTTTATTTTAACCCAGGCTATAAACTATCTTCGTGCAAACTTTCTTCCAAATCGGTTAAGCCGTTTTTTTAAGCGTGATTGAGTAACAAACATGTAAACATCCAAACATTCACAAATAATATTAGTAGGATTGGTAGGTATTATAAAAGTATAGGTTAATTTAATACTTGGGTAATGTCTCTTGCTTATGCTTTTTGATTTAAAACATGTAAAATGAAGCTAGTGTCATTACACTTCATTTCAATGTGGTGCGCTCGCTCTAATCCGTGGCGAACATTGACAGTGACAGTTGGGAGTGGTCACTTATTTTGCAATGTAACGAAAGTTAATGTTATAATTAAATAGTATAGATAATACGAGTATTAAGGAATTGGAGAAATAATGGCTTCTAATGATGTTTCTCTTTACAGGTAAGAATTGTACTTAGCAAACTCGTAATTAATAAACATGTTTCCTCTTTGCAGAGCAACACAATTTAGTTTCTATTTCATCGTTCCTGTCCAGAACAACGCATTATAAACGTATACCAGCCAGAGGGCTGCAGGTGATTGGAGGAGGGTGGTGTAGAGGGAAACAGCGGAGACTTTACGCTCATTGGGAATAGTACCTAAGCGTTCAGCTGATATAAGTATATATTGTATGCAGGTTAACAAAATGGACGCACATGTAAGACTTAATCCGCCCGCCTAATTTAGGAAAACTTGGACAAAATATGCTGTCTGTTCTCACATACTTAGCTTTACACGCTGTGATATGTTAGCCTAGTTTTCGAAGGTCCAGTAGCGCGTTTGATTGGGCTATATATCAAGAACAAAGTCACCGGCTTACCGCAATAGGCCGCAGGAGCACTCTGAGTGTGTTGCTCTACGAAGACATATTGTCGAGGTACTGCCATATTTTATCCAAAACTTAGCAATAAACAACCGTACATTTTGTGTCTTTTTTACGAAATCATTATAATTGTAATATAATCTTTTGTGTCTTTTTTACGAAATCATTATAATTGTAATATAATCTTATTTTAACCAACATAATCTCAGTACATGTCCAGATATCTGTATGTCTGTCCGTCCGCACGTCACAGCCGTGCTACCACAAAATATATCGCGCTTAATACTACATAGACGCGTCATGTTTGTACCTGGCTTTGGCAAGATTTTTCCTTTCAATGAGCGATCTGATTTCCTTTGTGAGCCAAGGATCAGAAAGATGTTTGACCTTGACCGAGCGAACTGGTAATACTAATGGTTATAATTAGGTATATTGTTTCTCGAATATCATGGTCACTCAGTCTAAATCAAATAAAATCGAGTTATTTTAAATAAAATAGGTAAATCTACACAAACTAAAAATATAATTAAGAAAATATTCATTGATGCATCCAGTAATAAAACTAAGTTGAGACGTCAAATTACGATAATTTATCACATTTACCGGGTACTATGTTATGCAAAACGGTAACGGCTATCATTTGTCATTTATCGCTGTCAAAGTTGGATAACTCCGTTTTGACACGTGCGACCATTTTCTGAATCGGTAATTTAAGTGATTAAGTAGACAAATCACGTAACTGTCACATGGTTTGTCATTTGTCATACCGTTATCACATCAGCATCTTAGACCTGATGTTATGTACATCGGCAGGTCTAAGAAGTCAAATCGTTATGTAACCAGACCAGCTGCAATGTATTAGGTCAAAAGCTAGTTTAATAAACCGTTAGCACCTCATTTGCGGGGGTCGAAGTTGCACCACGTCCGTAGGAATTACCCATCGCTACCCTACACGTGACCCCTGGGTGGTGCTAAAAGTGCAACAATCTGGCAACCGTACTGTCTTTTCCAAGATCCCACGGTTCTAAGTACTGATTCGCCATACGATAAATAAATAAACCTCATTTGCTGGAATTCATCAAGCATCTTGACCTACTGGTTTTTCACGCTACGGAAAAATTTATAAGGAAAATTACAGTAAGATTGTCCTAACGCGTATTCGGAACGTTACGTGAGTACCACCCCTCTGGAGGTGGTAGCAAACTATCAATATTTAACCATCTATTTAATCCATTACCTTTCTTTTGGGTTTAGCCGAAGTCGGGTAAAATATTAATATTAATGTAGTTCATATCCTATTGTTTAAATCAAATTGGATTTGAAATTCTCCCGGGTTTCAAACTTAGAGAATCTCCCTTGGAAGGACATTGAGGGAAAACATCACATGTGGATGAATCTTTCTCCAAGGAGACACGTTTTGTACTACAAGCTTATGCAGAATTTATTCAACTTGAATGTTGCTTTAGACCACATTGCATAGAGTACGTACTTTTCGAACGGAGTACATTTTCCGATATGCCGGCTATTCTACAATGTCCTGACCCCGGGACTTTTGGGAGACGAAAACGGGGCTTCGAACGAACATTCGTACCACATCAAACTCCCGCGGGATTTCGCGGTTTGTTCAGAAAGAGCCAGCAGCCGTGGGCATTTTAGTGTAAGCACTCTCCGTCTTGAACCGTTCCGGGTCGCGGAGCAGCACGCTCAAAGGAGTGCCGCGCCGCGACGCGTTAACGAGTAGTGTTTATTACGTAAGTAAGTAATCGCTTCGTGTAATCCCGCCTTTTATCCTCCCCACTGAGACGGAAATGATGCGAAATTTATTTACGTTTTATGTCAACGTATATTTGTAGGAGATCACCAAATATACTTTTTAGTATCTAATCAAATGAAACCTGAGTAGGTACATGCTAATTATATCATAAAGCTATGCTACACACACAGCAGAAACGCTGGGTGACGACTTGACGAGGCATCCAAGACCTCCATAATTGAAATGTCATTAATTCAGACTCCTATTTTCGTACTGTATTTAATAATTGTGTTATTCGACTCTTCCCTACCTATAGAAATAGTAGATAAAACAATATTTTTGGGTATATCATTAGACAAAAACCTACAACAAAGTGCTATATAGCCAAGTCGGCGCGTAAACTAAGTTCAACAATAAATGCTATTAGAAAAATTATACAACTGACTAATGTCGAAATAGCTCGCCAAGTTTATCATAGTAATTTTTACAGTAAGTATTATGTAAAGCAGCTCATATAGACAGTCTTTGTATTACAAGAAAGAGCCATTCGTTTTATATAATAACCTGAGAGCGAGAGAATCCGTGAGAGAACTCTTTATAGAAATTAATATTGTAACAGTACCGTCCCAACATAAAGCAGAAACGCTGTGTGTAAATAGATGTTCGCGATAATATCAGATACTATACTGAACTGAATTTGTAGCGATTTTGTAAACCTGCTAATAAACACTTTCATGATCAAAAACACGAACTTATTATTCTCATTGACTTTAGTATAGCGTTTGATACTTTACGCATAAACAGGTATGTAGTACACATAGGTACAAGTGGTACTTACTGCGAAGACAGTTAGAGCTTGAATGGGTGAATTGGTGCCCCGCCCCGCGTCAATTTCTGCAGATGACTGTATGAAAATTTACTTAATAAGACAAATTGAATCAAAATATGCAATGCCAGTCAAAGTAATTAACCAATACAGCCGCAAACCCCGCATCGTCTTAATAAATCATCCTCTTTTCCCATTTTCCTCTTTTTTAAAACCCTACGCAGAATCGGAAATATGAATTCTTGATCTGGTATTACATTTTGTGCCTCGATTTTCAAGCTCAAGAGCAGAAACTTTTACGCAGATTAAAAAGTTTTTTTTCACGAAAAGCTTGTTTTCTACCGGCGAGGACTGCATTCAAATGAAAATTGCGTAAAATCGACGATAAACCTAATAGAGTTAGATTTCGATTACTTTAGTTCATTCACGGTTCTAAATACTGATTTGCCGTACGATAAATAAATAATAGCACATTGTGATACAAGTGAGATACCGTAAAACGTGCCTACTTTGCACCAAAATTTGCTCCAAATTTCGGAAATTTCGTTTTTTTCCGAAAATTATTATAAAATGATATGTCGTTATGTACATCATTTAAAAGTAGATCATCCCTACTATCGTATTACAATGCTCTTATAAAGCCGCAATCACGTTACATATATATATATAAACATACATTTAGGAGCAATGTTATCCAGTGTTTGGGTATCTTTGCCTCTGAATTTAACTTGTCCCAAAATTAATACTTTTAAGTGTTTGGCGCAGTTTTACAACGTCGTCAATCAAACAATGCACAATTTATAATCATACCTGCCCATTTTTGTGTAAATTTGAAGAAAAACAAAAAAACTAAAAAATATTAGGAACAAAGAAAAACGGACAATTAGTTGAAGTGTTTTATTTTTATTATAATTACGAAATTGTTTAGTATTGGTATTGTTTCACTCAGACAAAAACCAACAAGAACCAAAAACAATCTTCTAAAATACAGAACTAGGATATATATAAAACAATAATTTTTTTTAACGATGATTATGAGGTTTTTTGGTTAGAGTATTCCAGGTACTAGTTTCCGGTTCATTATCTATAGTCGCCCAGTGAAGCCAGATCAGAAGAGGAGTGGTGAGTAGACATGTTAACACCTTCCGCATCAACTCTATCACCTATCACTATATCAATTCTGCGACGAACACGTTTTGAAGTGGCTGTGGAAAAAGAAATTCTACCATTTTCGTAATTTTTTATAATAAAAACTTTATGAGTCAACTGTAAATACTAAATATGATATTATTCTAATACTATTTAGTTAAAAATGCCACAATCTTTTACTATTTATAAACATAATTAACTTCATGAGGTAACTATGTCCAGGATCAAAGTTACCCCAACACGTGGTGCAAAGTAGGTACTTCAAAAATAATTTGAGGTTAAGCCTCGAAAGAATTTGAAACTACTAGAAATACTGTAAACAATGAGTAGCCTATTAAATACAAGAACACTTCAAAACATATTTATCGCCAATCGATGACAACTTGCTGAGATGGAAGTACCTAGCTTTTTCCCGTATTTTTTTTTAACAAATTTTCGTAGCGGCACTGTGCGTTGTCTGACAGAAAGAGGAAATAGCGGAACGAAACTTTGACTTTCAGTGTTGCCACTTGATTGCCCAGTGTAACAAATGCGTTTGGAAATGTTGCTGTATCAACCATAGACATCGACTTATAAGGGCATGAAACTAAATACAAAATTGGAGCACATTTACCTAGTGGGGAGCAAAGTAGGCACGTTTTACGGTATGTTGATAATTACATCAGAGGAAGAATTGTTCACGCGAACCGCCAGGTGAGCGTGATAAGTAAGCCGAGGATGTAATTATCAAAGCTCACGCGTTTCATACAACGTTTTTCAACAAATTTTGCGAGGGAAAAATAATTTTGATAAGATGAAAATTTTATAGGTCTGCCAAGTTATTTTATTTATTTAAAGGCAACAGGTTTTTACTCACATATTGGAAATTCGTGGCGATGTACGATTACATCGCCACGAATTTCCAGTATTTATCACTTTTCTAGTCACCGCGAGTCAACATTTTTGATAATAACCAAAAATGCACTAACAATGTTTACAAATATTTCTAAAATAACCTACAATGGCGCGCAACAGTTTATTTTATTGAAGTTTGCGCAGTGCGCGCGCATGTGTTAAGCCACACTTCTCTAAACATAAATATCTAAACAGCCAATAGAAAATAAAATAAATAACTCAAACTCAAAATTACATTTACTCAAGTAGGCCCAGTAACAAGCACTTTCAAATCGTCAGGTAGAAACATAATCTTAAGCTAATTACTTAGAGTAATTTATTAAACATAAAAAGTAAAATTTATATGAAGTATTTAAACATTTTTATAAAAAAATATTAGTCTAGAATGTTTCTAGAAAGACAATCTAATGTCAAAACATAAATAAAACGAAAATAATAAATTAAAAACACAATGTAAAATTTTCCATAAGGAATAAATAAATTATGTTAAAATATATCCGTTTTAAAATGTTATCTTTATTAATTCATGTAAAATGTTATCAAATGTTAATAATATTATACTAAATTAAACGTTTCTATATCATATCCAAAAAGAAATAGTCAATTTATTAACAACTTTTTGGTTAGTCGAGTAAGAATCCATATGCCGTAAATTTTAAAAAAAGCTGTACCTACATTCTGTGCAATCCGTTTTATTTAAGAATGCACCGTGTTCATGCATACATATTGCTGCAAGGTGCCAATGTGACTTAGTCGGTATAAAACCATCCAAGATCTCACGGTTCTAAATACTGATTTGCCATACGATAAATAAATAAACCAT
This sequence comes from Epinotia demarniana, assembly GCA_945867215.1. Taxonomy (NCBI): domain Eukaryota; kingdom Metazoa; phylum Arthropoda; class Insecta; order Lepidoptera; family Tortricidae; genus Epinotia; species Epinotia demarniana. The sequence continues at coordinate 46,166,131 of OX244259.1, forward strand.
AACACACAAGTATCGTAATGTTATAAAACTCGCGTGTTTAATACCCAGGATTATGAGCCTAAAAGCGACATACTTAATAAAAGGTACGTTACGAGCAAATCTGTTGAAAAATAAATTTATATTATAAGTTAACTTTAAGCTAATTTACACGAATTTATTTAATAATTCGCAGATAGTTAATATTAATTTAATGAAATGTCACAGGTACAATATAACATTATTATGGACATATATTACAAAATGATTAATGATAAAGTCAAAATAAGGAATATAAATATTGATATTAACATCTCGTAATGATCGTCAAAATAAAAACTACAACAGTATAAAATTATAAAACAATTTCAATTTTTAAATTAACCATGGCAAATATTATGTGTCCATATATTTACTCACATACAGAATACAATGGATGTTCTAATCAAAAGATACTCAGCCGAGACGTTTGAATGTTTTGTCAGATGGTTCAATTTTAACAATTACTATTATATTACTATTTTATTACCGATGGTAAATTTAGTCTAGGCTTCCCTCGCCGGTGAAAAACTCTCAATATAGATAAAAGAGATGGTTTCAAAATATATTAGAATTCGTGAACGAATAATCGTGTATTTGATCGATGCCATTAATAGCCTTCAAATGTTAGATTTGGGATCTAAAGTATTCATGTTGGGGCCCACAAAAGGTTTACTTGGCTGGTGAAATTTTAGATCATCATCTTATCTCCGCTTCTCACGTAATCCCATTGTTGTAGATCACAGCCTTTGTCGACGAGTGTGTGCCTTGTCCGTAACATATCAGTACGTTTTGTACCTATGTGGCCAGGAAGAAGGGGATCTCGCGGGTATCTAGAACTTCTTGGCATTTGGTTTTGTTTTTTAGTAATATAAGTTTCAGGCCATTGTAAAGAGTACTTAAAAGGAGTTGGGAACTGTGCTTTCTTGGAGTTACTAGATGCGAGGTGCTAAAAGAACATTGGCGATTGTTTCACGGGATAGTTCCGCTGGAGGAGCGATACAATTCGGCAAAGTCATTTGAGTGGAAGTTTCGCATTCAAAGGGGAAGTCAAATTTTCATGCTGAAAGGCTTGAAAAGGCGTTCGTTGTACATTGGTTTTACTATCTGGCTGTACTCTTCCATATATACTTCCAATGTTTGCCAATAACGTGCCCCCCCTTCCCGTGTCCCATGTCTAAGGGTCCTGATTAATAACTCCATTCACTAAATTCCCTCGGTAAATTAACTCTTTATTTATTTTGTTTTCAGTGTACAAGATATACGAAAACAGATGTCTGGCTAAAATATCAGCTTCAATGTTATCCTTTCCCTTAACATGTTCTGCCTTACTGCTGAATTGCTTGAGGTAACTAATCCACCTAACTATTCTGGCATTATATAATTTCCAATAAATGTAAAAAACCGATCACAGGGTTTTAACTTAAAACCTTGTGATCGGTTTGTATCATGACGTAGGCGTGGGACCCCCTCAAATATAACTCAAATTTTACTAAGCAATTAATTAAGGCGCCGTAGGTTCATGGTCTTTTCTCCCTCTCACTAAGCATAAGCGTGAGCGAGATGGAAGTGCGTGCTCGGAAGCGCGGAAATCATGTTTTTTTTTTTTTTTTTTTGCCGTTTAAATAAATAAAAAAGTAAACACTGATTTCTCTCAAACATTTTTAGAAGCCATTTGAATATTTTTAGCTTTGGTGCATAATTTGTAAGAAATATTTTAAGTGTAGTTTAGACCCTTTTAGAACTATGTTCGTGATTTTTTTCTATCGAGCGAAAATTGCTTAATCATGTTTATAAACACTGATTTCCCTGCAGAAAAGCCTCAAGATTACTATTCGTATTTTTTTTTAACTATATTATTATAAACAGACGCATTATATTGTTTCAAAAACTCTGTTCGCTTAACTTCGCTGAACCTACGGCGCCTTAAATATTTTTCTTGAGGTGGTGTAATTTAGCTGTGCTCCTCTCAACGATTTACTATGAAACCCTAAAATTCTTATATTGTTGTCATCATCACGATACTATTATTTTTGCGTTTTTAAATGCTGTTTTGTAATCACACGACGATTTTATAAATATTGGTTAAGTTCTCCAGTGAAAAAACAAAGCGTTGCTTTATATGCTTAAATTAATAATTCTGTATGTTCTAGCATACCGGGTATTTTTTCTCGATTAGAAGCATTCATTGTAATTTGTAAGGTTTTTGTAACGTTTATAAAATATCAACTCTGTCGCAAAAGTTACTAAATGAGATAAACTTAACTTGAAGGGCTACGCCCGTGGTTTTTTTTGATATGAGCCGGTAATAATGGGACCTGTATGTCACCCTTTGTTTAATGTGCCGCTGTACTAGTTTCATAAACCTGAGAGTTATGGTGTTTGGTTTTTGGAAACCATAAAAGCATAATTGTGCTACTGAAACATCCTGCGTTATTTGAATAATTTTCACGGCGAATATTCGGATATTATGATTATTCGGATAGCAAACCTTAGCAGTAACTGAGCTTTTGAACCGCTGAAATGTGCTGATTGTATTTCAGTGGCATTATACTGCTATTATAATTTTCTGAAAAGTCAACATGCAATATATAGTTATTATATACGTATATTGCATAAAACTTTGTATATTATCTAACAAATGGTTAACTAATTGACGTTTGGATGTGTAGAAGGTTTCTTTAACAGTGTTTTGACACATTTGTTTATTGTACCTCGACGGTTTCGCATACCTTTTGAGTGACCCAGCGTTGGTATTATATTGTATCTTTAGGGTTATACGTAGTCATTGAACACAATTTTATTTTGTTTACATTCAGCTTACATTCTTTGGAGACAGTTTTCTGTAATGTTTGTGCAACAAATCGACTTGCTAATTGCATATTATAGCAGAATGTCCATTATTACTCGCGCGTTTCTAAGTGCCTTTGCAACATAATTAATGTTATTATGAGTGACACACAAAGAAGTCTCGCGTGCTGCAGTTTTAGGATCAAATACCCAAAATGGTCTATGCCTGCAAAAAGTTTTGTAGGAAAGTTATGCCAGTCTGAACCATATATGTTTTGTGCAGAAGGAATTGGTCGAGAAATCTGTTTTGTTTCTTTTGTATATTTCGTGCTATTATCTCTTTTTGCCAGATGTAAGACGACTTGATTCATCCCTGAGCAATTATTTCTGTACATTATCTCTCAATTCCTTGTCCTGCTTAGAACCTTCATTTCTTTTATTTTTTTGTGTTTCCTTTGCATCCTTTCATTTCTTGAGCTGTGTAATCGGTCTGTATTTAGTATGTTTACATTCTAAACTCATCAACTTCTTTATCAGTAAACAATTCTCTACTTTCAACCTTGTTCTGTTTGTCACTGCAATACGTGCACATATTTTAGCTCTTAATGACACTGAAGTGGGCGGTGTTTCGCGTGCAATGAACTAAGATTTTTGAATCTTAACTTCTTCTCTGCGTCTTCTTGCATCCTCTCTCCATTTCTTCCTCAAAAGCTTTTTTTTGCACATCTGGTAAATCTTCTACACTTTTTATCTACTCTTCGGCTTTCATCCGAAGATATTATTCTCTGTCCTTACTGCGCTAATCTTCCAAGGCCTCTGGATCCTATTTAAGTTTTTGACGTGCCTTCCTCATACTCGTTTTTTTCTGGTTATCGGTTAATTAACTTCTTGTTTTCGCCATCGCCTGAATAATCACAACAAGCAATGCTCACACTCAAAAAAAGGTAAAAGCAATCGACCGTGCTTATGAAAAATTATTTAAGTAAGAAACTGCCGAATGCTGTAAGAAATGCATTACCTACAGAGACCAACCATTGTTAACACAAGTCGACATGGTTAAGAAAAGTGTGAGGGAAGTGGTGGTTTAAAACATTTTACTCATAAAAAAAAAGCGAAAACGAAACAAAAATAGGTCAATACCAGTAAACGGAAGCAATTTTACAAATTATAATAAATAAATATGCCGCAGTCAAGAAAACATTCCACTCGGTGGAAATCTGTCGTTTCGGTGGACATATAAGTTCCACCAAAAAGATGTCCACCAAATGGACTTTTTTCGCAAAATCATTCACACCACGCGCCGTTTATATTATTTATTAGGTTATAACAAAAACCAAGGTTCTTATATTCGTAAAGTTTCATTGATTATCTAGTTATTAAGAATGTTTGATGACTTTATAGTGATTTGCTTACCAGAATATAGCTGTAACCGGAAACAAAACTCTTTTACACCGCTAAATATTTTTCTGAACACAGCGACAACGTCTTCTGCGTACGAGTCGCGCCAAAAATGCAGGCTGACAGGGATAGTGTGATATAGGATTCCTGCCCCGTTAAGTACGTATCTTGAGATACAGCAGTTTGAGTTAACCGTGTTCAATCAATTTTAAATAGTGTCCTCAAGGAGTATTTTTTTCCCCACTATTTTCGTAAAAAATCAACTTGCCAAACTCCTGTAACTCCGTTTTTTCAAAGTCGGTTTACGTGCACTCCCCTATCAATGTTTATGTAATTCTTCCCACAATTCTAAAGGTATAGGTAGCCACATAAATATTTATTATCATTTATATTCAGACTTTTCTTCAAACACATTTAGCTATTATTGGTTCGAAACCCCGGCCCAATCCCTTTTTCTAGACAATCGAATTAACGTCTCAAATTCGAGTCCGTCAGTTGCCACTTTCATTAGATAAAGTAGATCTTCCAAGAAGCTTTCCGGATGTGACGTAATTTTCCCGAACTTCAGACGGATTACATTAATCAAAAAAGTACTTTCCCATCTCAATTAGCTGTCGAGTACCAGGCACTGAAACAAAAAGCGATCCAGAACTACCATTCGTTCCAATTACATCAGGAGAAACACGATCTTTTGCAACGCATCCAGGAACTACAACAGTTCATAGACGCGAGCGCGCGTGTCGATGTAACAAAGGTCAAAGACGGCAACTACGGAACCCTACATTGCGCGTGGTCCGACACGCACTTGGCAGGCTATCTACATCTACACTTCTACACTAATATTATTAAGCGGAAATATTTGATTGTTTGTTTGTATTGAATAGGCTCCGGAACTACTGGACCGATTTAAACATTATTTTACCATTAGAAGCCGAAATTAGCCCTGATGAACATAGGCTACTTTTTACCGCGGGAAAATGCTTCATTCCTACGGGAAAACGGAAAACTAATCGCGTGCGAAGCCGGGCCGGGCAGCTAGTTTAAGTAATAAATAGAGGCATTGTAATATCTAACCTAATAACTAATAATGTGAATTGTCACCTTGGTAATTTTGTGAATTCGCCCTGGGCTTATTTATTAATCGTCTTCACGTTCTGCAATAAAGTTAGCGTTAGGAACAAGTCTTACGGTTACGGCATAATGGAGATGCCTCCATTATGCCTTAATTGACTTGTTCCTGACGCTGTTTTATTGTCATGTCATAAACTATATCCTAGAGATGCCCTCTTCCATCAATTAAGACAAATGGAATCACGAGCCTTGTCAATGTGGATTTGAAAAAATACTGGAAGCATAGGGTAATGACGAAAGTTATTGACATGCGAGTTGAGTAGGGAGGTTGGCACTGAAGGGTAGCGTAGCGGGCGAGGGAGATTTTTTAAAAACCGCTCTTTAATAAAACCGCGTTTGAGTGGCCGCTTGAGGTTATGTACAATGTAGGAAGCCGAAGGCAGATGGGTACACAGATTGAAAAAGAATGCCCCTAATGTTCCTGGAAGATAAAGACAACTGGATGAAAGGTACCCATTTGGACTTAAAAGTGTTTTCAACACAATTGCTCGTAACGTACCTCTGATTGTGTCGCTTTTAGGCTCATAATCCTGGATGTTAAACACGCGTGTTTTATAACATTACAACACTTGTGTGTTATGGTTAGGTATATCCCGATTAAGTCACGTTGGCACCTTGCAGCAAAATATATGCATGAACACGGTGCATTCTTAAATTAACCGGATTATACAGAATGTACAGCTTTTTTTTAAATCTCGACAAATGGATTCTTACTCGACTAAACAAATTAAATCCTTTTTGGTAATTAATTGACTATTTATTTTTGTATATGATATAGAAACGTTTAATTTAGTAAAACTATTCACTTTTGATAACATTTTATATGAATTAATACAGATTAGAGATGCGCGCCGGTCAGAAAAAACCAGGCGGCGGCGCGCTACGAAAAAGTCGGCGGCGGCGTAACGCCGGACGCGTGAAATTTTTCAGCTTTTTAAATATCTTTTTCATGGGGTTAAATAATAATGAAAAACCGCTCTTAAATGAACATTAATTAAACATTTCATGACACTCTCTTATGACTTTCTTACAAAAAATATTATTTTGTAATTGTCATGCACAAATATAATTTTGTTGACCCTCAAAGGGCTAAGTCTACTCCACATCTTTTGGCCGTTAAAAGCAATCCAGCAACCCAAAACACCCTTACACTGGGTGTACTAGTTACTGGAATGTATAATAACGCCCGTGTCATGGATGAAAGACGAAGGTAGGCCGTTTTTCTTTGCCAGTATGCTAAAATGTCTCAATTTTCAAGTTCTGCTAGATCAGTAGTTGCAACACCACCACACGTCTTGGTCAATTTCACCATCGGCAGCATGTGAACTTGAGAGTTGAGTTTGCTTCTTTTTTTTACCTTTATACTATTTTGGAGATCCCTCCACTCTATACGCATGGTCGCGCCCGGCAGTTGAGTTAGTAATGAAGGTTAACTTGTACCTACTTGGGCTCTCGCCTTCATGGTTTAGCAAAGGTTGATCTTGCTCATACAGCTCATAAGTACTGAGATTTTACTTCCTTTGCATAGTCTACCAAAAAACTGGCTGGAGTTATTTCATTGGCAGTCAGGTAGAGGTCAACTTCTTGAAGCCTCATAAACCTGCAGTCTAATAATAATGCGGCTGATAAAATTTCAATAGTTTGGCGGAACTTGCTCAGAAAATTGCATAAATCCTCTAACAAATTCCATTCCGCTGAGGTAATTTTGAGATCATCTTGCCCAATCCTACGTAAAATGTTATTTATTGGGTTCCTATTCCAACAATGCGCCATACTTTAGAGCATCTCTAACACACTGTGTAAAACTTCGGCGGCGGCGGCGGCGTGCTGTCTTCTAATAGCGGCGGCGCGCCGCGGCGGCGCGTATGTCTAATACAGATAACATTTTAAAACGAAAATATTATTTTATTTTGTATTGGCTGTTTAGAGATTTCTGTGCCCGCACTGCGCAAACTTCACGAAAAAAAACTGTTGCGCGCCATTATAGGTTATTTCACAAATATTTGTAAATTTGTTTATGCGTGTTTGGGTATTATCAAAAATGTTGACTCGTGGTGACTAGAAAAGTGATAAATAGAATGGACGCCACTGGAAATTCTTGGCGATATGCAATTGTGAGTAAAAACCTGTTGTCATCTTAATGATTTACTTAATGTAAAGAAAATAATTTGGCAGGCCTATAACATTTTCATCTTATGAAAATGTTTTTTTCCTCGCAAAATGTGTTGAAAAACGTCGTATGATACGCGTGAGCTTTGATAATTACATCCTCGGCTTCCTTATCACGCTCACCTGCGGTTCGCGTGTACAATTTCGCCTCTGGTGTAATTATAAACATACGTCACTTGTATCACAATGTACTATTTCATAGAAGCGGATGCATCTTCCTACAGCTGGGTTCGCAAAGATAAGCTACTCGTGTTCTCGCATGAGGTCTACATATATTGACGATCGATGACGATTGACTAAATCAGCTCGTAATAGTAGTTTATGCAACTGATCCATAATGAGAGGCATTAAAATACGAGTGTGGATTTATGAAACGAGCGTCTGCGAATTTCATAATAGGATCACACGAGTGTTTTAAGGCCTAATTATGTACAGTTGCATACACTACTTCATCTACACACATATCATAAGTAGTAGTAAGTAACAGCAAAAAACCAACAAAAAAATGACAATAGCAATGGCGGCAGCATATTTTTTTTCTTGTACCTTGAGTTTTCGGCTTGTCCGGTGCCTTTGTCAGTCTACAAATACGAAACACGTTGAAAATGTGCACTTGTTGCTATTTTAAAATGTTAATAATATATCTAAATTGCAAATAAACCTAATAAACCTATCATATAGCATAAAATTTACCACATTTTCTTGGTTTTACTGGCTGCTGACCCTCGATTTTTGTGTGTCCACCTGTGGTCAAGCCAACTTCAAGTATCGATTCGAAGTATTAGGACTTGTATATTGTGCCTGGCAATACTTGTTTCTGATAGTGGAAAACATGAATTTACTAAAATCAACCTTACATTTACCTCGCTAAAGTATTATTTTCATAATAACCTAAAGTTAATATAGTCCAGTGATTTTGGAAAAGTGGAATTTCCACATCTCCGTTACCATGATTTTGTGGGAACGAGGTATTTTTATTACCAAATTAGGTGTTTATTTTCATCTAGCAACACATATCGTTACGTAGCAACATTCGTTTTGTTTACAAACCGTCAGTGGTGGCTTGAAATCGCGCGTGAATGTTGTGTCAAGTGGTGGTCCAAAAACAGATTCCGGGTTGAGTTACCAAGATTACGTAGGTAAGTCGTTATTTTTCTGTTATGCGACTCAATTATCTTAATCTATCATTATCACTGAACATGATTTCAGTAAAATACTATAACAATTGTTAAAAATAGTATTTTAAACACGTGTTTTAATCTGCGAAGTAGTAGCTTCGTTACGTCCATTTCGTTATAATATTTGTGGTAATGTATAAGTGTACCATCAAAAAGTAACGGAATGGAAGGCTTAAGACGTGATCATACCGAAGTTTTGTATTAAAAAATTAGTAACTAGGTACACTATACTGTTTTAACTGTTTTCAATCATTTGACGGGAAACTGATCAATCATTCATTAATTTCATTATTTAACACTTTTTTATGTGTAACAAGTGTGCTCAGTACATTTTTAATAATGTATGGGGTTTGATTCCTCAGAGGTGGCTGATTTGTAACTTTTTGGTATAATGTAACACGATACAACCATTACACCAGTCAGCACAGCGAAGCGAGCCGAATTCGCTGCACTGACTGGTGTAATGCTCGGGTTGTAACGTGTAACATTACACCGACAAGTTACAAATCAATCTCCACCTTTAAGCAGGTAAAATAATTTTTAAGGTTAATTATTTGTACGAAAAAAGATAATCCATAAACTGTGATTTGTTTAGCACGTTCTAGAATACGATTATTATAATAACGCCCTATTTAGGAAGTTTGAGGTAAACTCAAAGTTCTGCCAATAAACTTAAAACAGTGGCTAGTGTTTCCAATAAGTGTGCCAGAATATTGATGTTAGAATTTTGTATACGCAACTACCTAAGTTATTATTGTTTTCCTAAAGATTTTTATTTCATGTATTAATATTAATTAGCTGTACCTGCGACTTCGTTTGCATGGTAATGTTGTGGGAGTTAACGAATTTCTTATTTTGGACATAGGACACATGCAGTTCTAATTTAACCTTTCAAGTAAAACGTTGAACAAACCTATTTTAGCTAAAATGCCGTTAAAATTCTTTTCTTTGATGTTTAAATTAAAGGGACAAAACTCGTTTTATGGGGTAATAGTTTAGTAGATGTTTGTGGCTATAGATCCAACAGGTAGGACACAGGCTGCAGCATTAAATGTTTATATATCTTCTTATCTACATATTTATAATATAACACTGTTTTATATTAAATAAATACAAATGTGATAACTGAAACCATCTTGAGTCACTCCGACTCTCAGGTAAAGATGTGTATAGAATTAATAAATAGATTTAATAATCCTTTCGAGTACCCGGAGTAAGTACCCATTGACCGGTAAGTGTTTACGCGGAACAAAAGATCTCTTTTTTAACGTCTGAATTTATATTTTCCAAGCTATACCTAACCACTAACTATGTTCTAGAACCATAACGCGAGTCCGAGTCCCTTTCTATTAAAGGTAATTAATGTAATTATTAAAAATATTAAAGTAATATGTTTATTTTTTCATATTGCAATGTTTCAGATCGCACTATCACATTCTGCCGATCTTCTGTATGTTCCCGCCATTGTCAACTTAAGGAATGTGTATTGCAGGCTTTATGATAAAAGTTTTATCTGTATGTTGGCCGATTCCTGCGTCTCTATATAGGCTGAATGTCAACTTGAAGGCGCGAAGTACAGTCGAGGACAAAGAGATGTACACACTTTTGGACCTAATCGAATGCGGTCGCCTACTAAGTAAAATACCGCCTTAATACCTACTGACGCGCTTGATAATTAATGTTTTTAAAAAAAGGGGCCCTTTCTATACTGATTTAATATAGTTTTACTGTTTATTGCTGATAAATATAAATACTGACAAACCAGCACGGCTATCGCAAGACGGCGCGCGAGCTATCTCTATTTTTCTCGAACTATCCGTCTCTCTCGTAATAGACAACTTAGAAAGAGACGTATAGTGCGAGAAAAATCGAGAGAGCTCCCGCGCCATCTTGTGATAGCCCTTAAGTATCGTGACAAATACTCAGCGTGTAATCTTGCAGAAATTTAGTCATAAACCTAGACGTTTTGGCTGAACGCGAGACAACGCTAGGCCATGCCATTAAAAAAAAAAGGAGTCAGACTTTTGACGTTATTTTGTTGAAATTTGTTGATACATTTATTGAAATTACGCCTCAATACGAATTTAGCGCGTATAAGTTTCCATATCATAATCGATTATTTTTTTATGCTTTAGAATTTAATATACGTTTTGTGAAGGTCTATCACAACACCGGATCGAAATTATTACTGTTAGTTAGATATGGCAAGTCCGCCATTTTGACGTCACTGACAGTTGACGGATATGGCGGCTATGATTTCAAGCAAAAGAACTCAATAATTTAATGAGGTCAAATGTTTCCGAAAATTAATTAACTGTCGCAGTTGGATAAAAACTATCCTAAACGGAAGCTAGAGTAATAATGTACTTATGAAAAAATCTACATGTTTTTCCGTTCATGGGAAGCCGAGATCATTCGGGACACGTAAATGCTTAGTTTGATACTGGCTGATTCCATTTTCAAATTAGAGATTTATTATAAGTGAGAGATAATCATTATTATTAATGGTTAACAAAAAAGTAAAAGTATACTTGTTAACCAATTTGTTGCCCATTTTGTATGCCTTTATTTTGATAACCATTTAGTAGATCTCAATTACCAAGATTTGTACTACAAAGAACAATTTTGGAAGCAAAGACGCTAGCTTTGCTACGCCTAAGTAGAAATACTTCTTTTTTTGGTTAATTTGAAGTAGTTAAAGAACAATGTTAAAGAACAATTAATATTAACTTATCACGATCTTAATGATCCAAGAATCTGTGATTTTTTTCTATTCTTGAAAAGTGCCTTAATAGTGGTAAGATATAATTATAATGAAGCTAAAAAAGATGCTGTTTTTTTTTACGATATATGTTGTATTTTTATCATACAAAAACACAATAAACCTTGATATTTTTTTTATTATTATACCTCTTTTTCACTGAATAATAACCCCCATCGTAATATAAGTACTTAGTAGCTACTCGGTTACTAACTCATCAATAAATTGACAACATATTAGCGTAAAATAACCATATCTCTACATATTCCTTCTTTTGACTTACTTATTTTGTAACTTAATGAACATTGTAGCCGCGGCTTTATGATTTCGTTACCGGCTTTTCCGTTACTGTCCATTTTTGTAAATTGTCGCTTTATTTTTTAATTAATTCATTATTAACAAATAGCACAAATCTGCTTCTTAAAAATGTCCATTATCAGTTAATTTTGTGAGATAATAATACTTGAGGTGCCTAGACCTTATATTTTTTGATTAGAAATGAAAATTGTAAGTCATTTTTGCCATTTAGTAACGGAATGGTTGAAGTAACTCTATTTTCTCTAGATATTGATATTACTCTCATGAAAACTTTAGTCATTATCATAGTTTAACATGTTTATAATTGAATAGAACACAAATATTTGATAAGTCAGCTTTCGTATAATTTATACGAACAAATGAATGTTGTAACGGAAGGGAAAAGAAATCGGGGTCAAGCTGCATTAAAAAGCCTATATTTATTAAATTTCCGCGTATTTCACAAAACTATTGCTTAATTAAGATACCTAAGGCTACAATTCACCCTCAAAGCAAATCAAAGTCTAACAATTGACTAAACAGAAAAATAATCTCTTCAAATGAAATGGTACACTTTGAAAAAAAAAAATGCCCCAATTCGTCATGACGAAAGGTTTTTTTTAAATCATAGATAAACGAATGAAGTACTATCGACAACACAGCTAACTGACCATCCATTTGCACCTTAAGTGCATTGTAATAAATGGTTCTATATAAACACAGGATGGTCAGTTAACAGTGTTGTAGTTTTTACCTATACCTACTCATGTCAGTCCAGATCAAATGGCGTGCGGTTTATATTGAAAAACATACAGAATTGACGTTTCGTATCGATAAATGTTTTAATTTAATTTTACCTACTACACAGACAAGAAAGTTCTCATAGGAAAGTCAGTTTTCATAATGCTTGTCATTTCCTACGGTTTCTGAACGCATTTCAGAGCACTAATGATATGTGCGTGGATAAAGATTATAAAAAGTCCCAAACACAAAATATCACATTATAGTGAAGCGCGTGCAGTTAAACAAATAAACCTACCGACACTTTAATAATAGCGGATATATTAATGTAACATGGTTCATGTTATCTCCTTCCTATGCAAGCTCAATGTTCGGAAATCAATAAGCCACTTTAGGTCGGGCGGTCCCAAATACCTACAAATTATATTTCAGTGTGCGACCCATGTCAAAGTTGAATTCCTTCTTTCACCAAAAAGTTGATTTCAATAAGATAAAACTGCGTAATATACGTTATGCAGAGAAATAACGACAACACAGAGGACATTATTTATGTAAATATGTAACGTTATTTCGTTTTTACTACTACACTATTACCAAGGAAGACCATCGCAATTCGCTGCGGGAGTAGCGTAGTAGTAGAGAGGAAAAAGCCTACGACACAAGTGTATGTTTTATCGAAATCGTTGACGTCACTGCGACCATCCTGAAATACGACGCTCCTTGGGAGAGGGAAGAACAGGGAGAATATTTATAATTAGTTTCACGTGTATTCAATAGTGAGGAAGTATTTAGGTCATTACATGGACGCCGTGTAAACCTTATTTATACAACTGGTAACAATGGACGACTATGTGTAAAAAAAGGTACGGCCGCGGGCTGTTGTTGAGCCATTTAGACTATTTAGAGTTCACTTTATACTGGACACACAAAGCAAAGCTTAACTATTAAAAAACCAAAATTAGTAGACACCTAAATGGCTCAACCATTAAAGACCTGGGCTTGACTGTAGTGTAGTCGGCCCATGAAATTGATAAATGATAATGACAGTAATCGGTTGCTTTATTGAGGTCACGGATTTTAATTCCATGCAACGGATGTATTTTGTATTTTTGTTTAGTAATTAAGTGGTATGTTTGGTATTAGAAAATGATGTAACTCATATTTAGGCAGTTCTAAATGTTGGTGAACTGTTTTATGACATCGGATTAGTCGTTTCGGAAATATATATGTAGACGAAAAGAACACAAACTTACAATTTTGACTGCTTTATATGATAGTGAAAATCCACGAAAGTCCAATTTAACGACCGACCGTTAGAATAAGACCGTCCGTCAGACTAAGGAATCTGAGCTCGATTATTGATTGATTAAAAATATAAATAAATAATAATAAGGACTAATCTTCGACTAAACTAGTTTTTCTCAAACATGCTCTGAAATGTATGGGTTAATATTCAGATTCAGATTCAGATTCAGATTCAGATCTTTATTTTGCCTTATTAAATAATAAATACCATGCAAAAATTGTATACATGAAAACAAACACACACACAAAGCAAAAAAAAAACAAGAAAAATATAGGTACATGTCAGACGTCAACATAACAAATATACATACAATAATAAAGTAACAATACTCAGTCCAATAATTTCGCAATAAATTCATTAAGGCTGTAAAATGGTCTCTGACTTAGGTATGTCTTCAGTTGGTTTGAGAAAACGCTCAATTTTTCCAATTGTTTTATGTGGTTTGGAAGATGATTGTATATCTGAACAGCTACATAATTGATACTCTTTTTGTATTGAATGAAGTTGGACTTAGGTAGTGCCAGATCAGAATTTCTTCTAAGCGCGTAACTTTGTGTTTGGTGAACCGTCTTGTAAGAGCTTTTATTTTTGTAAACATAAATGGATATCACGAAATGAAGACAAGAAGTTTCTTGTTTATGGCTCCCTACATTACTTCTTGGCCTTAGGTCAAGAAGTAATGTATGAACCCCCTAACTAAAAACATTATTGTCTGCTACTCTAACTTTTTAAATTTGCTTACTAATATTAAACTGAAAAAGGAAAAATTACATACTGCCAACCACCACTAGACTCTGTAAGCATACTTGCGACATAAAAAAAACAAAATCTATGGTACTATACATATGTGCGGTTAAACATGGTGCTCGAACGGCTTGTTGAAATAACATGTTTAAAAAATTTAATTTTTTTTCTTAACTATCGTTTCGATTGTAATTTCAACAAACTATTATTTAGTTGATTACCTTGTATTTATTTTTATTTTAATATTTCCTGACATGATTTGAGAAAAGCACTATACAATCCTCGGCCGGAACAGGGATTGCTGGACTCGTTGTATCTGGCCTCGTCTACGACTCGGCCGTCTGCCCCAAGCTCGTCCAGCAATCCCTTACTTCACGGCCTCTGCAGTAATGTACTATTCTTGCGTGGTTGCTATCATATCATCTTAATCATCTGCATTAGTGATCTGATGAAATTAAATCCGTGATTTATTTATCCAGAAATTTTCTTTATTACAAAGAATAAATTGCTCAAAGGTTAGCTGGAAGAGATCCCTTATAGGGATAAGTTCGCCTTTGTACTTTGATCTATTGTGTGACATGTATATTCCTTAACCTGTTATTGTGTACAATAAAGTGCTTACATACATACATACATACAATAATATAAAAATTTGCGTGATTGATTAATCTTTAGTGCAAACCAGTGATAGAAAATCATTCCTTTTTGCTCGGGGCTGAGTTCCTAGATGGTCAGCTATGTTTTTGTAGGAAATGCGATTTCTTCATTATGTACCTAGCGTTTCGGCGATATAGGACCACAAATGAAAATGACCACTTATAATAATGACCTTCATTCGAAATGCCGGTGACGTAAAATGTCTACTAATCAAAATGTCCACTACATAAAATGTCTACTTCTAATAATGCCCATTTTGGCATTACCCACTTTGTAAAAACCTTTTCTTTCCTTTTTTTTCTTTCTAGCACTATATGTCTTTACATTGAGGGGGTACAGGAAACTAAGAAACAGTATAATGTACGTATGTACGTAGATATATGTAGATATAGTATTAGCTCTCAGACTACGATCGGGACACATCCCACTGAACAGCTTTGCTTTTTTGATGGGTAAGACGGCTTCACCGAACTGCGCGGAGTGTGGAACGAGAGAGGATGTGTTTCACATCCTGGTTGAATGTGTCCGGAACGAAACTGAGAGGAATACGTTTAAATGTAGGTATAAGGTAAACCTGTTTGAAATTGGAAAATGTAATAGTGTCTTAGCACATCCACTATCAAACTTAGCTAAAGAATTGTACAAAATTGTAAATGTAGGTATTAAGCGAAGATGCTAGTTTTTTAAGTGATTTGTAACAATAGGGGTGACATTATCATAACGGATAAAACCCCTTTACCAATATAAAGATTTTAAAAAAAAAACCTTTTCTGAAAATGACTACTTTTTAAAACGGCTATAACTTGAAACATACGCTTTAAAAAATGCCCGGTTCTTATTATGACCAGTTCTGGAAATGTCCGGTTGCTGAATTGAACACATCTGGAAACGATTATTTTGAAGTCTCCGAACGTTACCTAAATGACCTCACGCCTAAACATTAATTAAAGCTGTACTGACTCAAGTAGTACAGTCAAAGCGGCCAAAATATATCGTAAGATCGTAACACATCTATGTTACCGTCACTATAATAATAAGAAAGTGTACCGGCATTTTTTAAAGTGTATGTTTCAAGATCCAGCCGTTTTAAAAAGTAGTCATTTTCAGAAATGGTTTTTTACAAAGTGGGTAATGCCAAAATGGGTAATATTAGAAGTAGACATTTTATGTAGTTGACATTTTGAGTAGTAGACATTTTACGTCACGGGCACTTCGAATAAAGGTCATTATAAGTGGTCATTTTCATTTGTGGTCCTATATCGCCGAAACGAAATGTAGCGTTTACTGACCTGTTTACTGATGGATGCAGACGTCCGCGCGCCAGTCGTGAGAGGCGCATGCTCTGCTTCAAAAAGATTATATTTGCCCGTGCAACACCTCCGTCCTGTTCCCATGCCGTTGTTCCCGTCGTCAGCTTGAGGAAACAATGCTTCCGAGGTTCCTAATTAGTTCATATAACGAATTCTTAATTTCGCTCTGTCATTACACACACGCGTAAGCGTACAGAACGTGCGCTTAGTTACACCTTTCTTACCTTTTATTCTGTTATGTTGGATTAAACTTTGCTGAAAAAATCTATTGTACTTGACAATCTGCCATAGGAACGATACGTCAATATTGTCAACCGCGCCGCCATGCAGTTAAGGTTGTTTGTATACTTATCATTTCATTTTAATAACAACTCCTGGGTACCTTATTGAATTACTAAAATTGGAATACTGAAAAGTGGATACTCTGGGATATATAAGCCGTACAACCGATCCAGCAGTTGGTCATAATTGGAAGGAATAAACCCTTTTTTAATTGAAATAATTTACTGAGTCGGAAAACATTTTTTGGGATCACGACCTCGAAATCAGCGTGCATCTAGTTGAACTTGGATTTATATAGGCACGAGTAGGGTTGCCATCTCTAAAATTTGGCAACCAGGACAAGACGCGTGAAAACCCCGGATTTTGGAGCCCAGAACCCGGACATGACAAGGGGATTTTAACGACGCTCGCGCGCCGCCGCGTCGCTTTGCGGCGCGGCGGCCCAAGACTTCAAATTTTTAAACCCGGACTACAAATGAAACCCCGCCCGGACGCTCCCCGGACGCCTTTTAAACTAGGACAAATCCGGGGAAACCCGGACGGATGGCAACCCTAGGCACGAGGCACATATTGATACAATTTAATATTTTTTCATTAAAGAACTAAAATAATTAAAGTGAACCCGTGTAAGGCATCGAATTTTAAAAGTCGGAGACAAAAAGTTTTGTGCTCGTTGATAAATTATTACTTATGTCAACGGTCGAACCACCTAAGTAACGGTTGTCCCAAAAAGAACGCAAGATTTGAATTTGCTGACATTGCATTTTAGTGCTGGCAACCCTAAAACAGGAACTATGGCTGAATGTTTGTATGTATGAATGTTAAGGGTTTGTATGTGGGTTTGTAAAACTGTCGGGTTATACGAAAGAACAACGCGTTTTTATTACTGGACGTCGTAATTTGAGCTGGAGGCATCATTGGACCATACTTTTTTCAAAATGAGGCTGGTCAAGCAGTTACTGGTAGCGGAACTTGATAACACAGTTTTTTCTGTTCGATTTGGAGGATAATGATGTGGCAGGAATTGGAAAATGTAATAGTGTCTTAGCACATCCACTATCAAACTTAGCTAAAGAATTGTACAAAATTGTAAATGTAGGTATTAAGCGAAGATGCTAGTTTTTTAAGTGATTTGTAACAATAGGGGTGACATTATCATAACGGATAAAACCCCTTTACCAATATAAAGATTTAAAAAAAAAAAACCTTTTCTGAAAATGACTACTTTTTAAAACGGCTATAACTTGAAACATACGCTTTAAAAAATGCCCGGTTCTTATTATGACCAGTTCTGGAAATGTCCGGTTGCTGAATTGAACACATCTGGAAACGATTATTTTGAAGTCTCCGAACGTTACCTAAATGACCTCACGCCTAAACATTAATTAAAGCTGTACTGACTCAAGTAGTACAGTCAAAGCGGCCAAAATATATCGTAAGATCGTAACACATCTATGTTACCGTCACTATAATAATAAGAAAGTGTACCGGCATTTTTTAAAGTGTATGTTTCAAGATCCAGCCGTTTTAAAAAGTAGTCATTTTCAGAAATGGTTTTTTACAAAGTGGGTAATGCCAAAATGGGTAATATTAGAAGTAGACATTTTATGTAGTTGACATTTTGAGTAGTAGACATTTTACGTCACGGGCACTTCGAATAAAGGTCATTATAAGTGGTCATTTTCATTTGTGGTCCTATATCGCCGAAACGAAATGTAGCGTTTACTGACCTGTTTACTGATGGATGCAGACGTCCGCGCGCCAGTCGTGAGAGGCGCATGCTCTGCTTCAAAAAGATTATATTTGCCCGTGCAACACCTCCGTCCTGTTCCCATGCCGTTGTTCCCGTCGTCAGCTTGAGGAAACAATGCTTCCGAGGTTCCTAATTAGTTCATATAACGAATTCTTAATTTCGCTCTGTCATTACACACACGCGTAAGCGTACAGAACGTGCGCTTAGTTACACCTTTCTTACCTTTTATTCTGTTATGTTGGATTAAACTTTGCTGAAAAAATCTATTGTACTTGACAATCTGCCATAGGAACGATACGTCAATATTGTCAACCGCGCCGCCATGCAGTTAAGGTTGTTTGTATACTTATCATTTCATTTTAATAACAACTCCTGGGTACCTTATTGAATTACTAAAATTGGAATACTGAAAAGTGGATACTCTGGGATATATAAGCCGTACAACCAACCGATCCAGCAGTTGGTCATAATTGGAAGGAATAAACCCTTTTTTAATTGAAATAATTTACTGAGTCGGAAAACATTTTTTGGGATCACGACCTCGAAATCAGCGTGCATCTAGTTGAACTTGGATTTATATAGGCACGAGTAGGGTTGCCATCTCTAAAATTTGGCAACCAGGACAAGACGCGTGAAAACCCCGGATTTTGGAGCCCAGAACCCGGACATGACAAGGGGATTTTAACGACGCTCGCGCGCCGCCGCGTCGCTTTGCGGCGCGGCGGCCCAAGACTTCAAATTTTTAAACCCGGACTACAAATGAAACCCCGCCCGGACGCTCCCCGGACGCCTTTTAAACTAGGACAAATCCGGGGAAACCCGGACGGATGGCAACCCTAGGCACGAGGCACATATTGATACAATTTAATATTTTTTCATTAAAGAACTAAAATAATTAAAGTGAACCCGTGTAAGGCATCGAATTTTAAAAGTCGGAGACAAAAAGTTTTGTGCTCGTTGATAAATTATTACTTATGTCAACGGTCGAACCACCTAAGTAACGGTTGTCCCAAAAAGAACGCAAGATTTGAATTTGCTGACATTGCATTTTAGTGCTGGCAACCCTAAAACAGGAACTATGGCTGAATGTTTGTATGTATGAATGTTAAGGGTTTGTATGTGGGTTTGTAAAACTGTCGGGTTATACGAAAGAACAACGCGTTTTTATTACTGGACGTCGTAATTTGAGCTGGAGGCATCATTGGACCATACTTTTTTCAAAATGAGGCTGGTCAAGCAGTTACTGGTAGCGGAACTTGATAACACAGTTTTTTCTGTTCGATTTGGAGGATAATGATGTGGCAGGAATGTCAAATGTGGTTTCAACAAGACCACTTGCCATACATACCGAGAAACAATGCAATTACTGCACGAGATATTTCATGGTCGTGAACTCTCTCGTTTCGGTGATCAGAATTGGCCCCCCAAATCTTGCGATTTAAAGTCAAAAGTCTTTGCCAATAAGCCCACAACCCACTTATGCTTTGAAGGAGGGAATTCGACGCTGCATCGGTGAAATGTAGCCGAATTTATGCAAAATGGTCACGGAGATTTTTGTCAAAAGAGTGCCAGCAAAGCCTAGGAGGCCCTTGCCCGACCTGTTATTTATTCCACACATTTAACTCTATTTAGTGTATTTTATAGACAAATAATATTGTAACGTATAAATAATGTGTTTTCCATTAAATTCTAATCTTCGGTTCTTTTTGGGACATGCTTTAGATACCTATGCGTTGATGTACCTATTTGTAAAGGCGATGGAAATTGATAAATCAATAATCTAAAAGTAATTGATTGCACCCAACGACAGCGGGTCCACTACGTGCCGGGATGCGCCTAACTACCTAAATTAGGACAATTATTTCAGGGAGTTGTATCTACCTACACCCAATGACAAGTCGACCAACGAATGCAAGTAAATATCGAATCACTCCGATTGAAACTTCCTGTTAAATCGACGACGACATCGATTGTTAGCGAAAGTAGATATTCCGCACGACAACACAATATTGTAGTAATAAATCTCATTATTTTGCCAAGGCAAACATTGTATAAGATAACCTGTAGGCATGGTTTTATGGATACATGGGCGAAATTCGGCCTGCGTAGATTAGATTGGGGATAGACAGAGAGGCGTCTTGGCACACAGCAATCTAAAGCTGATTGCCCAACACAACCACCCGATAACTACCTACGTACAGAATACAGCACATTGAGTTCAAAGTGAATACTTGAGTTAAAGCGATCGTGCGTCAATCAGAGGTCGGCAAAGTACTGTTTGTCTATATAACTACAACTTAGAAAAGTTGAAAAACCCCCGACATTTTCATTACAAAGTCCAATATCTCAAAAACGGCTGAACAGATTTTGATGAAACATGGCTAAGAACACTCGGGGTAAAATTATCTATGACACAAAAAAACCGCATTCAAATCAGTCTATCCGTTTGGCAGCTACGATACCACAGATGCACAGACAAACAAGTTAAACTTATAAAACCCCTCTTTTTTCGTCAGGGGTTAAAAAATTGGTACGAATACACGTATCTACACCACAATAATGATGTTGAATGTGGGTACACTACATAATTCCGAAGAGTTATTTGTCCGAAAGCTATAAACAATTATTCCCAATTTCACATGTCTGAAAACCATGTTCCGCTAAAGGGACTTTAGAGTTTTAAGGTTTCGTGTCAATAAGGAACCTTTACAGGTTCACCACGTCCGTCTGTCCGTCCGTTAGCGGCTTACCGCACAGAGCTGAGGCTCGGTGACCCTTACTGCTACAAAGCTGAAATGCGGCATCTACACTAATATTATAAAAGGAAAGATTTTATTGTTTGTGTGTTTGTATTGAATAGGCTCCGAAACTACTGGACCGATTTGAAAAATTCTTATACCATTAGAAGCCGACATCCCTGATGAACATAGGCTACTTTTTACCGCGGGAAAATACTTCATTCCTATGGGAAAACGGGTAATCCGTGCGAAGCCGGGCCGGGCAGCTAGTAGGTTATAAAATCAATCACAAAATTGTCGAATGTAATTTTGTTTTTTATTAGAGTCCTCCCCTACCAGGGACCCGCCCGGTATCCCCTTCGAGGGTTTTTGAAAGGGTTTTTCGTAATGCTTTGCTTACCAAAGCCGATGCTCCTCTTAACCCATTCATTTGGCTATTAAAGCGCTCCAAATTCGGTATCCCCTTTAAAGGGTTTTTGAAAGGGTTTGCTTACCAAAGCCAATGCTCCTCAATACCCATTCATTTGGCTTTTAAAGCACAATGAATGGGTATTCAACACGAGGAAGCGCTTCAACCCTTTAAAAAGCGCTTAAAAAGCCTTTCTAAAGGGTTTTTCTATCAGTAGCGGTAGCGCCCCGTAAGGGAAACTCCTTCATACGGGCTAAGTTAACTGAATGAGTTGAAGGACAACAAGTGATTTGGGCTATTAAACGAACGACTAACCCATTCAAAGGCTTTTTTCTGGGAAGGGGTTGGCGGGTCCCTGTCCCCTACAAATAATTTTATTTTTCGTTTACCCTTGTTTTGCTGTGTCGTTGGATAGCTTGTTTAAAAATAAGATGTACTTAACTTTAAAAACCATTTATCAATCATGGATGTGTTTGTGTGAGATTGGGCTTTAAAGCCCTAATTTTTATTAAACCATATTGTCCAGCCCTCTGCCGGCTAAATGGGTAGGTATATGAAAGATAAAAAAAAGCTTGACATTTAACTGTGCCATGTCTGTATATACTTGTTCTGGCTAGCGACATCATTAAAAATTTATATCACTATGAAACCCAGAGTGAGAGGGAGGTGCGACTTTCAACAAGAAGGAAAGATAAGTATTCCAAATAAAATGGCCCCGCGGCTCAATATATCGTGACTCGTGAGGCATGCTGCTTGTTACCAGGCAGCTCAGTTGTTCAACAAACTGCCAATTGAATTTAAATCAATCATAGACTGGCGTATTCAATGCAAGGCTCAAAGCTTTACTCCTGAGGAAGTCTTATTATACTGTAACTGTTAAACCCGTCAAACCCGTGTTATGGTTAGATAGCTTGTTTCTAATAACCAATTTTCAACTCAGTGATCCGTTTGCGTGATATAGGTCTTTGTACAGTTCTAATTTTTGTTAAACCGGCTAAATGGTTACCACTGGGTATGTGAAAATTTCATGACAGTAGTAGGCATAACTAGTTAACGAGTAACAGTCGACCAACGTAAAAATATTCTTGGAAAAACCGCATTTCTTACAAATTCGGCCAACGCAACCGCACCGTTTGCCACGCGTGACGATGTAACAAAGACAGACAGAAGCTCTAGTTTAAGTCCCGAAAACCGAAACAAAACTTTACGATCGCCTTTGCGTTTTACCCTCAATTTGTATGGGATTTGACAGCTAAACGCGCGAAACGCGGTCTTATCGTAAGATTAATTTTGACTAGCGAAGTATCTAATAAATTCATGACCTATTTATATATATTAATATATGGACAGAGCTAAGATATCTCCTGATCATTTAATGCTTCAAAAACCAACATTGTGCTTATCGAATCGTCTTAATTAGGCTGGTTGAGCTGCCTGTCTGATTGATAAATAGGATTGAAATTGAAAAAATTGGTAAGGATTTCAGCACGGCTTATTTACGGAGATAGCAACGCTACGGGAGTCTCACACAAAAGGCGCGCCAGGCGAGCGCCATCACAGTGTTCAATGCCGATTTCTGCGATACTTCCACCCCAGTTGCTTTATAACCATTCTCTTTGAATAAGGGGAATGAATTTTTAAACATAAACCGATTTTTATTTTTTATCGTTCCTTCAATTAATAAATTATACAATTATTTGTCAGCCACTTTATTAAGTCGTTATATTTAAACTAAGACGTTAATCTACTCGTACTTACTTTGTAGTTAATCTACTTAATTTAATAATAGAGTTGACTGCACGATCACAAGCAAAACGTCGTTGAAGCATTCTGATCGACGAACGTCCTGCAATTGTTCTAACATATTAGAAGTAGTTACGAAAAAAATGTAGGGTCGGCATAAAACATTGTTAACTGTAAATTCTAAAACGATAAGGGGAATATCGGTAATAGAAATCACATTCAATTCAATCAGCTACTGCATTACAGTGCGGGGCAGTGCAGCAAAGACCTATATATGTTAGAAATTGAAATCGCTCAACAGTCTGTGCTCACAGTAATGGTTAAAAAAAACCTTCCGCCATCCAACCACAGCTCTTTATGCCCAAACACATGTTCTTTCCGTCCGTTATTTGATCTTACTCAAAATTTCCTTTGTTACCAACTTAATCATAAAAACAAATCATCATGCTACAGTAATCTACTTAAAAAACGCGTGTTTGCCCTACCAGTTCCTAGAGTACTTGTACCACGTTTGGTAAGCGATTCGAAGATTACATTAGGATATCTACTTATAATGCTATACTAAAACATTGTAACCTTGAGGGTTACACTATAAATGGGGCAAACAAACGCATTACTTATTACGATTTTCCTTGTAATTTGTAACAAAATTCTAAAATGTTACTGCGGAGACCGACCTCTGGAAATTATTGATATCGAAATTGTGCCAAATAAACCTTTATTAAGTCCTTATTACTTACTTATTACATTATAATGTTTCTTTATGAAATGACCGAATAAAAGTGGACATTCACCTTTGCACCGTATACATTTGTATGTAGGTAAACGTAAATTGATGTGAAAAGCATATATCTGCACCAACATATGATTTAAACAGGAATGTGTGGAATTGGCCTAAGGTTGAAATTGCAACGATTGCACTAAAGCTCTTGCGAATTTAAGCAGAAATTCCGAATTGCGCATGCTGAAACGGGTCGGTCGCGGCAGAATGCGTCAAACAATTTTAGCAATACAAATGGCGCTTGCTTAATATCTAAAAAATGAAGGTATTGGTGAGTGGATGTAGAAATCCCCTGTACTAAACGTCCCCACTTCTGTATGTCCTCCTCTCTTCTATAGCCAACGTTTGTGGCATGAGTATTACCTCTTAGGCATAGCACAACAATGTTTATTCCGCAGCACCCACTGATATTTAAAAAGCATGATACCCGTCTTACAATTTATCTGAAATTTAGTTTTCAACGCGCTGTGATACCTACAACAATCCGTGCAAATGTAGTACTGACCTTTCTTCAAACCGTATGCTGGAACGGCTGATGTCACTCCAGGCGCTCATGGACCGTCCGCGGCTGCGGTGGTAGGTGGCGGTGGCGGCGGTGGCCGTAGGTCGTCTCTCCAGTTCCACGTCGGGGGGGAAGTTGACCTTAGCGGAGCCCCGCGACGAGGGCCCCTCGGCAGACTCACCGCCGCCCGAGAGCTCCATCTCGAAGGCGGTGTATTCAGGCGCGTCCTCCGGGTCGCCCTCGCTAGCGTCGCTGGCCGCCGAGAGCGCCTCGTAGCCGTACCCGGGGCGGGCGCCCCCGGCGGCCGCGCCTCCGCCCCCGCCGCGGCCGCATTCGGACCCCGCTACTGACACTCTCGGCGATGCTTCTATTCGACTTAATGACGATGCTTTTACAGATGGCCCGCGAACAGTTGATGGCGAACCCCTTGCCGGAAAATGGTTTGAGTAACGTAATTTGCTATGGCGAAACGTGGTGCTGCCTTATCACTTCCCTTCGCCTGACGATAAGATAAAGTTCAACTTTAAAACACCAACTTTCAAATTATTCCACGATTATTTTCACTAATTTTCACTCCAAAATTCAGTAAAGTAATGTCAAAGGGCCAAGTAAGAAAAGTGTTGTCTTAATTACTGAAAGATATTTCCTACGACTGCATCGTTTACAGAACAACAATGAGACGGAAAAGCTTTACACACACGCTTGTACGAACTGTCATCGCGTATTTCGAAGCTTTCGATCCGCAGCTGTGGCTGGCACAAAGCTTACTGTAACAATGTGAAGAAAGTAAAAAACGTCAATCGTGTAGGAACGCCGATCATAGCCTGAGAGGCCTTATTCGACTAGTAGTGACCTTTGTGTCACGGAGCGGTGAAGTTTTGTTAATGGGAGGTTACTAAACAACAAAATTGTATAGATACTACTTAGGTTTCATACATAAAATTGTTGAAGCGAAGTGAGCAGCGGTTGGTGAGTGGACCCGCGTGAAGTGCGGGCGAGCGGCGCGGGCGGGGCGCCGGATCGATGGCCACGCGTCTTTCTCCTTGCGCTCCGACTACCCGCGCCGCGCTACAACCGTGGCGCTCTGAATCTCTATGTCCCTTGTCATACATATTTAGTTAATACTGTGCCACAATGTTGTATGTCCTCAAGGACTTGCTTTAACATTCAATGTTGTAAGATTCTTGAAACGTTCTGTACTAACACCTATAGCTAGGTACATAAAACACTATATTGATATAGTAACGTCATAGTCATGCGCAAACCGTATCGTTACAAAGGGTCCTATCAATTTGTTAGTTTCTTTAGCATGTAGTCTATTTAGTTTTAGGGTCACCGTCCAGGATGCGTCATTTACGGTGTGTGTTACTGACCGCAGGCGAAGATAGGCGCGTATTTTGCTATTTTGGGCGCCTAAAAAAGCGTGCCACTTTTTCCTGGGTAGGTACTCGAGATTGGTCAATTTAGGGTTTTCTATTCATAATATGAAACGCTGGAACCAATTCCATGATGGAAATTAACCCCAATATTCCGCTATGTAATTGTCACGCCAGGTGCAACCATGGTAATAATAAATTTGTGCATTCTCACATCACCTCTGATTTACTGTGTAATTGCTATTTAAAAAAATACAGTCAATGTCGACTTAAAATGTATGGCGCCTTAAGAGGCCGCGGTAAGCTCGGCCGAATTTCACCTTCCCATACAAACGTAGTTACGCTCTCATTTTAAAACTACGTGTTGGATTGTGACGAAACATTGCATATACAATCACATGAGATATATCTATGTCTGTAATTAGTTTACATGGTTCCAGTTTATAAAACAAACGAAATACAGCCAAAACCAGTTTTGTATGAAAATATGGGGTCTGCCTTTTCTCCGAAGCCCCCGCAGTAAAAAAAACAATATAGTCGTAACAATGGTAATATTAGTAGGTTAGGTTAGGGTTAGCTTGTGTCCCTTAGAGCGGAAATAGGCACCCCGCGAAGCGGGGTGACGTTGACCGCCGGCGGTTAGGGTAGGTTAAAATAATTGGCGTGTTTCCCTGGCTCCGTAGTATATATAACCCTAAGGCCGAACTCGCATTATTGCATTAAGTCCGCCTTAAGAGGCCGCGGTAAGCTCGGCCGAATTTCACCTTCCCATACAAACGTAGTTACGCTCTCATTTTAAAACTACGTGTTGGATTGTGACGAAACATTGCATATACATCTATGTCTGTAATTAGTTTACATGGTTCCAGTTTATAAAACAAACGAAATACAGCCAAAACCAGTTTTGTATGAAAAACTTAAATTCGCTGTATTTTTTTTTCTATGGTATCTGAAGCTACATAAACTAATTACAGACATAGAACCTCATGTCATTGTACATGCAAAGTTTCGTTACAATCCAACACGTAGTTTTAAAATGAGAGCGTAACTACGTTTGTATGGAGAATCGAGCTTACTGCGGACCCTTAAATCGTAGTCATAATTAACGAACGTCTAAAATGTATCAGGAACTATAGAACTATGTTGCATGCGAACAGAACTTCAGTTTTTTTGTGATCTGCTAAAACTTGATATGCTTATATACTTCACAGACATTCACTGACCTACATACGCTAAGCACTTTTCTTCTTCGGTGCATTTTTTAATAACGTTAAACTATACCGGTGTTAATTATTTTCTGAGATATGCAAGTAGATAATTTACATTAAATGGAAACTGTAGTACCGAGGATGCTGACGGAATTTCCTCGCTTAATTGTAATGCAGTGCTAATCTGAAGCGTTCGTAACATTCTGAAAAGTTCGAGTATTTCCATCTCTATCGCGCTCACATCACTCGAGTAACAGGGATGCATGTATACGAACTTAGAGTTTCGTTTTTCGTGGTAGCGCCGCTGTTAGGTAGATCAACCAGTCGTTTCGCGATTTCCGCAAATAATTTATGCGCAACACCACAGACCGAGGCCCGAGGGTCTCGTCTAAACGCTAGGGACAAATTTGTATTTTCTGCCGAGTCCTCCATACCTGATAATACTTACGTAACGTCTTTCTTTCCGGTGTAAAAGTGGGGAACACCCAAATAATCCTAAATATTTTATTCCGAATTTACTAATAATTCCGATTTTCTTACGAATTTCATAATTCCTAAGACATAATTACCTACGATTACTAAAAAACACGAATTTCATTTTACCGAATTTCATAATGTCGATAGTATGTTTTTCCGATTTTTATAACTCCGAATAATAAAAAACGCGAAGTGTCAATGGCCCGAAAAACAGTACTCCGAATATCAAATTTCCGAAATTTCATTACTAATTCGGAAATCTGATATTCGGGATAATGAACTTCGTGTTTTCAATAATCAGAATTTTATTTTTTAGGAATTATGAAATTCGGATTTTTGAAACTACACGGGGAATAAAAAATCCGAAAATTACGATTCTTATTTCCCGTAGAGAATAGGGGTCTGCCTTTTCTCCGAAGCCCCCGCAGTAAAAAAAACAATATAGTCGTAACAATGGTAATATTAGTAGGTTAGGTTAGGGTTAGCTTGTGTCCCTTAGAGCGGAAATAGGCACCCCGCGAAGCGGGGTGACGTTGACCCGCCGGCGGTTAGGGTAGGTTAAAATAATTGGCGGCTGTCCCTGGCTCCGTAGTATATATAACCCTAAGGCCGAACTCGCATTATTGCATTAAGTCTGCCTTTATACGCCCAACATTCTATTTTTTTATATTCTTCTTATTCTTAATCTTTTTTTTATTATACAGGGTGGAAAGATAAGTCGGGCCCTGGGGGGAAACTACCTTAAATCCTTAAGCTGGCTCATTTTAGTTAAAGGAGACATTCTTTTGTTTTAAAAAAGAAACATAACTGCATTCAAAGATGGTTCTGTATATTTACGAGGATAATGTGTTGTACATATATTGCTCAGAATATTCTGCATAGGAAATGCTTGTAATTCGTTTTCTATCTACCCATCTTCCAATAAATAGTTACTACTTACTTACGTACTTGTTCCTTATGAATGATGTCGATTAATTGTGTATTCATGTGATTTGCTATTCAATTTCTCCACTCAAGGCGTTTAAAATGCGGATCTTAGGTACTTAATTCGTGTGTGTTAGTAACAGTAATGCCTACGTAATTCAGATTTTTCGGATTTTTGTTTATTCGGGTTTATAATTGGTCGGTGTAATGATATTCGGATTTTTGAAACTCGGTATTTTAATAATCGGAATTCGGATTTTTGATATTTCGGATTATTATTCCGTCGGACTTGTTATTATTCGGGGTATGGAAATTCGGAATTTTGATAATCGGAGTTGTAACCGTTAGACCTTTTGAAATTTCGGATTTATGAAGAATCGGAATACTTATATTAGGAGTTTTAAAACATTCGGAATTATGAAAATCGGTATTATGAAATTCGTGATTTCGACTATAGGAATTTAGTTTTTCGTATTTATGTAGTGTACCCGTAATAGTATTTTTCACAATCGTGTTATAATAGAGAGCTTTTTAGTCGAGTACCGTGTTTAGGCCACGAAGCTTGCTGAATGGCCTAAGTAAGGTACGAGATTAAAAAGCTTGATTATGACACTATTGTGAACAATACTTTTTCTACGAGTCAACTGAACAAATTAAACAAACTTGGTACCTATTGAAAACGAAGTGCAACCAACGGCTTTTTCATTTTTGTGCGTTGATGTCTATTTACCTTTTGACTTTCTCATGACGGCGTCCTATTGGTCAAATACATTATATTTCAGTAAAGGCGCCACGTGATTGGTCAATTTCATTTTAGTTGTCTCAACAGTTATGAAATGTTGAGTTGGAAGCTCCATAGTAAAAAGTATGTGATTTAAGTTTGGTGTACTAAGTCTTAATTCAAACATTAAGGTTGACGAGTATAAAAAAGTGTTTTCGATATTAATAAAGCTAAATTAAAACGTGCATTGTGAGTGTCTTATTTATTTTTTATTCATCACCACACTACTTTTACTACGTTTGAGATTTTCGGCTTTTTCGGCCTCTGCACTACTTTAGAAGTAGTCCGTTTGAGGTGGGACGGTGCTATTATTGTAAGGTCCTAAGTATTGTAGTTTAGCGCTTCGGAGGGCTATATCGGTTACCTTGCTTCTGGCGCGGCCTCATTTCTGCCCTCTGCATTGGCCTTTAGGTGTTAGGTGTTGAAACGCCTCGTGTGTTTTGCTCGTTGAGTTATTAGTACGTAAAGAACGCAGTAGTAAATGTTCAATGACTTTCTCTCTGAACTAAAATTACCTAACTCAAATAGCTGCATGCAGTTAATGGTTCCTGTAAATTACGTCAATATCTGGTCTTACTATAAACTCAAAAATAAACAAGATGCACATGTATACTTACGAGTACCTGTGTAGTGTTGCACATTCCTGGCCAGATCTAAAGTATTATTATTGTGACAAAGATAAGATAAATAAGGATTTACACAGGTACCCAATTGTTAGGTGGTCCTTTAGTAAAAATAATAATATGCTTTAGAGCTACAACGTAAAAAAACCCAAAGCACGAACAGTAATGATGGTATTACTATCTAATCTCTATAATTGGTTGTTACTTAAAGCCTGTTGATAAACAGGTTTCCGTCGCTTCCATACACGGCGCCGAATTTATTGTGAAAATATTGAATTTTCTGTGCAAACAAGATTCCAAGCGAATGACTCAAATATCGACGCTCTATTCATTTGGCTATCACTGGTTAGTCGGTGGCGGCTGAAGGTGGGCTTAGAAGAAGTAATCGTGGAGATTCGTAGCACCATGTTTTACAAAGAATTATTGTCATTCATTTTATTTCTGATTCTTCCTATATGTAAGGTAAGCGATTTGGATAGTAATTAAGTGGATTAGTTACTGACATCGAAATTAGCTGACTCGGTGAAATCGTTACAATCTATTTACACTTCTTATACTTAACATGATTACTTACTATTACTTAACATGTTTAGTAGTTTGGAATTGTTAATGAAGTAAGTATTAAGATATAAAAGTATAATCTGTCATTTATAAATTATAACAGACTTTAAAAAAGGAGGAGATATGTTCCACTGCAGTGTTTTAAAAACCATGTTTTTGTCTCATGACGTTTATTTTCTTTTTAATCGATATATATATTAGTATTACAAATATCAGATTAAAACTCCGACATGAAAGGTCTTGTAGATTTTTTAAATTAATCATCAAAAATTTACATATCACGATCTAATTCTGTGCCTCCGTGGAAAATAGAAGATATAAATTATAGAAGTTACTGCGGCTGGCTGTCACTTCAGGTGAAAACATGTCCGGGTTCTGTTGTTTTACTTTTGTTGCGACGTTTCGATGAAATGAGAGACTTACTGACGGAAATCAGGGAAAAATGGGCCGGCCTAGTACTTAGGTTTAGTACGCCCGACTTCAAGAACCACACGAATGATGGGAATACGGCTCGGAATGCATTTTGGATAAATATCGTGCTGAAATATTAAATACTGAAATGTGTGGCCTCACTCCTGATGTGGTCATTGTCTATGATGCGATCCCTGCGAAATTGAGCCTGACATTTTATAGGCACGCGTGTAATGATTTTGATGTTTTCTATTATAAATTTATAACTTGTCTTTGTACTCCCGGAATTCGCGAGTTTCGTAAAATGGAACTGACGATGAAGACCACAGATGGAACTCCTTAATTATATAAAGTACGTCAAAGATTATGTTAATGATTTCGTTGAAGGTGATTGCGATACTTGTGGAATCGTCGGAGGAACTCTTCCAACATCATCGGTTCACATATCGGCTTGGGTTGTTTCTGTAATAATCAACGCATTTCCCTCGGAAAGCAGTTCATGTGGTAAATTGGAAAGGAAATCTGGAAATATTCGTGTATGTGGCTTTGTCGCTTGGGGGTCCATGTCGGATTGCAATTTTTTTGGGTGTCATTTAAACGATTGCCAATTAAATTAGTTTTGAATTGGCTAAATAGGTTTGATGGCAAAATAGTAGATTTGCCAGCAAATTTTTGCCCTCAAACAATTTTAAATCAATTCGACAATTGGCTAATCACCTAAAATCGACGGGATTTGTGATCAAGTGCCAAATATATTTTATTGTATTTAGTTTAATAGGTTTGCCCTCATAACTCGATGTCATCTTTTATCCTTAAATAAAACAAAAAATTAAGTTTAAATATTCAAAGTTCTTCATGAAAAACAACATAAAGCATAAGCAATCCCTCTTTATCGCTCGAACTAGCCAGTGCAACAGAGAGGGAGATACACGAACGAAATTCGTTTTTGTTTCGCGGTAGGCCCTCAGAGGTGTTTATTCGTGGTGTCAATATTTGGTATCTGTGTCAAAGCAGTTCATTCAAAAATTTACTATTAAAAACAAAGTTTTTACCGACCGAATGAAGTACCTTTGGCAGTTCATTTGCTGCTATTTGAACGGAATCTTATCAGAATCTGTGACGTACTTTTGTACTTTTAAGTACATTGAGGAATGTCATCATCAATTCCACTCCACCAAATTTATGATTTCCAGGTTCAATACACGAGTTATAATAGAAAATACCAAAATCACTACACGCGTGCCTAATATAACTGAGGAGTTCCCTCAATTCCTCATGGATCCCATCATCCAACTGAATTTTTGTAAATAATGGGACCCAGCTGGAAGCATATACTTACTAACAAAAAAAAATTGTCTCATCAATGACGGAGTTCTGGGGTAACAAACATTGAAAAAAAAAATACAACCGAATTGCGAACCTCCTCCTTTTTTTGAAGTCGGTTAAAATGTCAACCATGCTACGCCCGCTGTGCTTTAGGAATATATGGTACTAGCTTCTGCCCGCGACTCCGTCCGCGTGGAATTAACTCGTTTATATCGCAGCTCCATATAAACTTTTACCCCCCCCCCCCCCCATTTGATGATGAATGATTTCGGGGATAAAAACTATCCTTTGTTACTCTCCATCCCTACAACTATCTCCACTTTAAAAAAACGTCAATTCGTCGCTCCGTTTTGCCGTGAAAGACGAACAAACAAACAAACAAACACACACATACACTTTCCCATTTATAATATTAGTAAGTATGGATATGGATTTGTGTTCCAGGGAGCGATTCCAGGAACATTCTTCTGGAGACCGCGGTTGGGTATAGATTTGGCTATTCCTACTACAGGTACGAATATACATTGGATTTATATCAAGTATTTTTAGTGTGCGAAGAACCCTTATATCTTTTACATGTGCGTCTGTCTGTCCGCGCCTTAGCTAAGTGACCTTTACAACCAGAAAGCTCCTAATTTGGCAAGGGTATACAACTAAACATATCACGCTAACAAAGAGATTTTTTTGTTGTTGAGAAAACCATGTTTTTGGGGTCAGTCAGTATCGTATAGTTAGTTTTCGTGTGTGTCATTGTTCATACAGTAATAAAGACCGAAATCACTTTGACTGCTACTAACTATATGACGCTGACTGTACACGGTATTTAGTAGAATATTTTGTTATCCTAGTTAAAACCATGATGTCGTTAGATAGTTCGTTCAAAATTTCAACCAACGTAAATGGAAAAGCAAACCTCACGTAGGTATTTAGATGAAATGGCCAGTTGTATAAAAGTAAAATAAATAAATAATATTTGAGCAAAATCTTACACAATTCGACCTAAGTCCCAAACTGAGCGAAGCTTGTAGATACCTACTTTGGGTACTAGACGACAATAAACATACTTATGTATACAGGGTGAAACCTAAGTCGTAAATAGAAATTATTGTATAAAAACAATAATTTCTGTTTACGCAGTATTTTAAGGAATATTCATTTCATCAACTTCTTCTAGCAAACAATTAAACTTTATTGATAATAATTTTAAATAGCAAAAATACCAACCTAACTTGGCCTGCAGCTTAAAGTGACAGTTTTAAAGTAGCAATTAGGATGACCTTGAGACTCTGTAAATTTTAAACATATTTTTTAATTAACGAATTAACAAACAACGTTCAACAAACAAATCAAATCAAATAATGTATTTGCTCAGAATACAGTTGTGCAGATGTTACATTGTTAATTATAAATATGTCCATTGTATTCAGCGTGCATGCAGGCGTGTAAATATTTATCGGAGCGATACATTTAAAATAATATAAAATAAAACCAAAAACAATCATTTACAAAGTATTAAAAATAAAATAGTAATAACACAATCAAGAATAGTCAAATATACCTGTGGAAAAATTTAAATGTCAAGAAATTAAATTAAATGAAAATTACAAATTACAATGTCAGTCACGATTTAAATATTGCTGTATCGAATAAAAACAACGGTCTAAGAACCAGGTAGTCAATTTGTATTTAAAACTATTTCCCTCAAGTAATTTTATGTCCTCAGGTATATTATTATATAAGTCTACGCACATGTTAAAAACATTCTTCTTATAAATCATCTTATGAGTCCTTGGTTTATAAAGTAAATTCATAATTTTATGTCTGGTTTCTCTATGAATAAATGAATAGTTTATTTGTGTAAAAGGGGTATAAATTGGTGTTTTTGGATTAAAGATCTATGGGCACTTACAAAAATACATATTTTCCCGTATATATAAGCAAGGTAATGGAAGAGTGAGCAGTTCGTTAAATAAAGGGATGCAAGAATCAACATTCCAAGCATTACAAATAACCCTTATAATTTTTTTCTGGACTTTAATCACTAAACTAAACACTCTTTCCACATCGACGGATCCACCCCACAGAATCAGGCCGTAACGAAGAACTGAGACAGCGTCTCTCAGTCTTCGGAGAGCATTAAACAAAACGATTTAATCTGTTACATACCTGCTCGATGTGATCCTTCCAATTAAGGTTTTTGTCTAAGTTGAAACCAAGAAACTTGATAGAGGCCACTTCTTCTACGTTCTCATTTCTGTATTGAACTGTAATATGCAATTTATTTGCATTAATTTAGTTTTACCCGTGTGGTGTCGGGTTAGAATTTCACCACCCCCTTTCTTCGCGTGGGTGTCGTAAAAGTCGACTAAGGGACCAGGGTTGAAGTGTGTTGTGGGCGATGGGCTAGCAACCTATCACTGCAATATCACATTTTGTCGATATTTTATACCCACATTTATGCTAAAAGTGGCGCTAGAGCATACGTTTCATGTGCTCTGCCTACCCCGTTTGGGAATAAAGGCGTGAATGTGTGTATGTCTATGTATATAATTTAGTTTTATTAATATTAATTTTTAAATCATTCATGTTCATCCAATTTGTAATGTCTTTCAAAGAATTACTTATATATCTTGGTTAAAA
Source organism: Epinotia demarniana (assembly GCA_945867215.1). Lineage (NCBI taxonomy): Eukaryota > Metazoa > Arthropoda > Insecta > Lepidoptera > Tortricidae > Epinotia > Epinotia demarniana. Next base: position 46,201,163 of record OX244259.1, read on the forward strand.
GTTAACCTATTATTACATTTGACCATGATGGTTGTGTCATCTGCAAACATAATGACTTTATGATGGGTGGCGTTCGGCAAGTCATTTATATAGATAACAATGAGTAGGGGGCCCAATATACTACCCTGCGGGACTCCAGTATGATTTATTTTATACTGAGATCAAACTTATTTAATCTCAGTACACTGCATTCGGTCACTCTGATAGCTTCTGATCCAATCAAGCGCTCGGCCTCTGATACCGTAGCTTTGAAGGTTGCTCAGAAGCTTGGAGTGATTGACAAAATCGAATGCTTTTGTCATATCCAAGAAAAGCGATGCGATCAGAATTCTTTTATTGATGGCCTCTGTAATATACTTTACTAATTCGAAGCAAGCATGGGTTGTCTACGGCGGTCGTAGGTTCGAATCCCGGCTCGTACCAATGAGTTTTTCGGAACTTATGTACGGAATATGATTTCATGTTTACCGTTAGCTTTTCGGTGAAGGAAAAACATCGTGAGGAAACCTGCATACATCTGCGAAGAAATTCAAAGGTGTATGTGAAGTCCCCAAACCGCGCTGGGCCAGCGTGGGGACTACTGCCCGTTCCCTCTCATACATGAGAGGAGGCCTGTGCCCACCAGTGGGACGTATATAGGCTGATGATGTGATGGGTTGTCTACCTCTTTTCCCGAAAGCCAAACTGTTCGGAACAGAGTATTTTAAACTTTGTCAAAAAATTGCTAAATCGAATGAATAGTGCCCTCTCAAATATTTTTGATACATAGGTATTAATGCAATGGGCCTGTAATTTCCTGGGTCGTGTTTGTCACCCTTCTTAAATAAAGGCTTGATAATTGATAATTTTAACTCCTTTGGAAATATACCTTCGACAAATTAATAGCTTAACGAGCTTAACTTTGGTGCCGTGGCAGAGGGGAAAGTGTTTGCTGTGGGACGCCACGTGCGTCAGTACTTTTGCCGCCTCGCATCTCAGCCGAACTGTGCGAACAGCCAGTGCCGCTGCAGATTTTGCAGCGGCCAGGAAGCATGATAAATATGCGGCCCTGGGCGGTAATTATTATTTTGTACCCCTTGCGTTCGAGACTACTGGGTGCTGGGGGTAGGAGGCTATTGCTTTTGTTAGGGAGGTGGGACGACGAATTACGGAGAGGGGGTCTGACGCCCGCGCGGGTTCGTTCCTGGTGTAAAGGTTGTCCATCGCTATTCAACGTGGTAACGCGGCCAGTGTGATGGGTACCTTTGCGCCAGGGACAACTCGTGGGGGACTTTTTGACTAGGCTTAGGCTAGTAGCTTAAGTTATTATTACTTTGCTTGTTATTGTGTTTTTACGTGGATTAAATGATTTTCTTATATAAAGAAAAAAAATAGCATGAGCAAGCTGAACACAGATATATAGAGCACATAGTTTCAGTAGTTTCGTGGTAATGCTGTCATAGCCACTCGCTTTGCTATTATTAAGGGACAATTATTATTTTATACATTTCGTGTTTATTGACAGGATTCAAAAATATTGTAGCTTGATTTGTCTCGTTTATGTGTGACCTATAAATGTAAACCTGAAGCTAAATTATCCGACTTAGTTAAATTTATAAAATAATTGTTAATAATATCGCAGATGTCATGAGGATCAGAATGTAAATTATTATTTGTTTTTATACTATGTATCCGATTCGTGATGATTATCGGATAGCGTTGAAGATATAATATTCCATGTTGCAAGGCACTTATTTTTACTGTGTGGGATATAATTTGTATTCACATTGTTTGTCGAGTTTAATGAACATTTTTTTAATATATGATGATATTTATTATACATAATTTTCATGACCTGACTATTTGGTTGCGATATTTTCATGTTGAAATAAAGAGCTCGCTTTGTTTTACAGCATTTCTTTAAACCTCTTGATAGCTAACTATTTACTAAGGGTTTATTATTGATTTTCACTTTTATTGTTGGAAAACACAGATTATAGAATAGACTAATTAATTCATAAAATAGTTGGAATGACATCTGAGAATGAAAGCGAAGACAAGCACTCGCAAAACTTACGTGTTGTCACGTCCACAAAATTACAGTAAAGTTAAACAGTAAGAAGCACATAATTCTGTTCACGACCTAGGATTCACCCTGTATAGATATAAATAAATACTAAAATACATAGAAAATATGCATGACTTAGGAATAAATATTCGTGCACACAATGACACAAATAAATGCCGTTACCGGGATTCGAACCCAGGACTTCTTTGTTCGTAGCCAGGATCACTACCAACTAGGCTAAAGCGGTCGTCAGGGTAATCGTCCCCTGTTTCGACTTTCGTCATGTTTTAAAGCCTCTTATGAACTAGTATTTTTAAGACAATACTGAACATGATATATCTTTGAAATTTTTTGCGCGATGAACATTGATATCTGGCCTATTATGTAATGCATGAATTGTATAGGTTTTGTTTCAAGAACTATGTTTTTATAAGTTATTTGTAGACCTCGTATTTGATAAAATTTGTCCCTGCTCCTACGTGTGTGAGTTCTTGGCTCCTGTTTCGGCATAAAGTTTTCGAGTGCTAGGTAGTAAGAGTAAGATAAAATACAAAAAATACTTATAGCATAATCTACATGTAGTATACCACGATATTTCGTTATCTTTAAGTATTCGGAAGACTCCAAAAAGAACACCGATATCGAAAAAAAATGGTGTTTTAAAGCTAGATTCCTTTTGCGTTCCCTCATATTTTATACGAAGAAGAAGAGCGAATTATTATGATGACTTTTGCTCACCTATTCAACAAAAGTTCCGATGAGAAACGAGAAAAGCCGTTAATAATATATTTTAAGTAGCAAATTAAGATTTTCTGGCTTACCTACCTATTGTTTTTTAAATGTAGCTAGTTGCAATTTTTAATACACATTGAAAAAACATAGAATGTCAGGCTTATGAGTAAAATGTACAATGTACCGCATTTGAAATCTTTACCGAAATGACGTTTTTTATTTTGTGAGCTATTTTATCACTTTATAAAGGATTTTAACAAATTTTATTATATTGAATAAAACTATGTTTTATTCAATATAAAAAAATGTTGAAATACGACGTCTGCTATTGCTTTTATAAATAGTAAACCACTAGAAAATAACAAGAAATTGTGCATGAAACTCCTGGCTATGATGCCAACATGTTGTTTTATTCACAGGTTTAATTGAGCACACTCAAACTCGGTAAAACCAAAATTTTACTGATATTTCTACAGATTTCCACTAGTTTTTTCTAATAATACACGCTTCAATTGTTAATTATAAACAAAACAACACATCCTATCTGCCCGTCTCAGTTGTCCGTTTTTGACAGACGAAATAACGAGTTTTTCCCCCGTTTCGCAATGCCTTACTCCACTTTGCAGAACCTCCGATAGCAGCGTACCAGCCCAACAAGGCAAACATCCAAGCGGGAATAGTGGTGCTGATCGACGGGTACGACGTCCTCACGTCCTTGCTAGGACTGCTCTCGGGCATGCAGTACGCCTCCGACGACGAAACCATGAACCCGACCCAAGGCGTGTACTACACCGGCACCTACAGATGGGCTTTAAGGGCTCTCAGCTTGTGAGTATTTGACAATATTCCTAATTCACGCCATTTGATGCCAAATATCTCGATAAAGATCAGTTCTTAATTTAGCTGCATAGGAGCCTGTCCGTCCCTCACTGTGGCAACACGTATAGCCTGTCCTGCCTGAGTATTATAGGTCCATGGCCCTTGGTCCGCCCAAGGTCCGGCACACCGCCATGATAGAACCACAGATAGAAAACTTGTCACTTGTCAGATTTGATGCTGAATTTGAGCAAATAGATGTCATTCAGCTTTTTGTTCCTAGTTGCGTGACACTGGTCATAGAATAAGGCCTGCAACACACTGGCGCGGCCTGCGGTGGCGGCCAAAAGTAATTTTGACAGCTAATGTGAATTTTACTATTATCCGCCACCGCAGGCCGCGCCAGTGTGTGGCAGGCCGTGTGGGCTTTAAACATTAGTGACAGCGGCCTGAGAAGTTTACATCCATTTATTTTATTGCGACGGCGTAGGTTTGAACACCGGCTCATACCAAGGAGTTTTACGGAATATCATTTGATATTTTTACAGTAGCTTTTCGGTGAAGTAAAACATAGTGAGTAAACCTGATCTGCGAAGAATTTCAAAGGTGATGTATGCCCAAGTAGCACAAAGCTGCATCATATAAGTCCACCTAAGGTCCACAATCCACATAGGTTGTTTAAGCACTATTAACGTCTTAAAAGTGATCACTCGTACTGCAATAGCTGCATTAGGAAATAACGAGACCCAATATAATGCATTACTCTGTACTGCGATTCTATTAAGCGCTACACAGACGCCACAGATTAACTGTTATTCAGCATTTAGTAGCGTTGTACCCTATCAGCTGCAAAAGCGCATTTGTGTACACTAATAGTGCAGTTTTCTGAATAATGGTTCTCATCTATAACGCAAACATCAACGTCTCCCGTCAAAAATCAACGAAATTTAGTAGTTTTCATTTCCACACTTGTCCTCGGTTTATTGAAGCTAGCTTTCCAGGTGCAGATATGGGAAGTTTGATTCCTGTTGAACATGTTAATACAGAATTAATTATCCATTTTTAAAGGAAGGTCTGGTTCTTAGAGGACAAGCGCTTTAGTAGAGTAAAAATTGAGTTTAATCCGTGAATACGTATCGTGAGTACCTACAGCTGCTCTATTAGGAGCCTAGCAACCGTCATTCATAAGCCAATACAACGACAACACGTCTTGTATTAGCTTTTATACAGCCAGTATACATATAGTTTACATGCAGGTTCTAACACCACCCCTTAAACTGTATGTTCATACTACATGTACTAACTACTACATCACTATGCACTACCTAAGCATGAAAAAGTCTTTTTTATACTCGTCGACCTTAATGTTTGAATTAAGACTTTGTACACCAAACTTAAATCACATACTTTTTACTATGGAGCTCCCAACTCAACATTTCCCAAGACATAATCCATCCATACTAATATTATAAATGGGAAAGTGTGTCTGTCTGTCGGTCTGTCTGTCTGTCTGTTACCTCTTCACGCTTAAACCGCTGAACGGATTTAGGTGAAATTTGGTATAGAGATAGTTTGAGTCTCAAGAAAGGACATAGGATAGTTCTTATCCCCGAAATATTGTATGGAGCTGCGGTATAAACGAGTTCCACGTGGACGGAGTCGCGGGCTGAAGCTATTATTGTATAAACCTAGTATTTTATTTCATGATTGCCCGACAAAGGGCACGCATAACTTTTATTAATAGCCGCTCATGGTTATGATAGCTAAACAAAAACAGTAGGTAAGTACAGTCAGCCAAGAAAGAGGTCTACCGCTTTTGAACTTTATTGCATGCAAAATAAGGTCCAAAAGTGGTACCCACTTTCTTGGCTGACTGTACATATGAACTATTTAATATTAACCGAGCGCTTATTGTATTGTATAGTCGAGGAAATTTAATATTTAGCACTTTTGATCTTAACGTCATTCAAATAGAATTGACATTTGCCAAACCTTCATTTTCCTCGACCGTACATGCCATTATAGTTCTAAATAAGGGACTGAATGTGGTATCGAAATAAAGGGTTTTAACGGTACTTAATAAAGGTATTACGAGGTATACCGTTTTAAACCGTACCTATACTCACGAGGTTGAATATGAGCACCGAATGAAGGCACTGAATCAAAACGATACTTGCAACATTACTCTGCCTACGACTGCTCTACCTATCTAAAGGATACAGTAATCATACTAATCATTTTAAAAGAAAGGTACTCGAACAAAACGATATTGCGACTATTTTGCTACTGCTTCAAAGTATACCGTTATCATTTTTTTCTACTCCTGTACTTTTATCTGTCATTTACATAGTCCCGAACACTAATATAAAGACATACAAAATAAGTCTGCAGAAAAGTCTAATCCCCATAACAGTACGGCACAACCGTGCTGTTTTGTCGCCAAAACGATACGCTTAGCACCATACGCTTCTAAACCTGGGTAGTGCTACATTGTGCCACGGCCTACTAGACACGATCGAGTAGGCCGCGACGCGACTAATCTAGAGGGCCATGCCGAAACATAAAATACATTAGGTACTACCAACTTAACAAACCACTGAATGTATTTACTTCAAATAAATTATTCTACTAACGGCATTGCTGCCAACTTAAGAAAAACCTTGGTCTTAATATGACAGTCCTGGCAAGTTGAATTAACAACAAAACAGACCATAAACAAGAGGTGTCAATGTGTCATGTTTCCAATTTCCCACCAAAGTTCCAGTTCAAAATTAAAAGACGAAATATGTCAAATATGATAACTATTCGTTATTAATAACTTCTTAAGATTTGATTCGTGTTTGTGAAGTGAAGAAAAATGTGTACGTTCCTTTTAAAATGAACGAAGAAGAAAATAACTGCACCGCTGATGAAATTGCGTGAGTAGTAATAGAACTAACGGAAAACTTACTGCCTGAAAAGTCAAATTATGCTATTTATTTAAAATAGTCGTAGAAAAAATATTGTATGCAACGGTGTATAACTTGGTCTTAAAACGCTCGTGGCGTCTTTAATTGCGATGCTCGCCAAGGCTCGCATCGCAACTCACGACACTCGCGTTTTAAGACCCTACTTATACAACAGTTGCATAAAATACTATAAAATAAAGGTGCCTACTCAAACAAAACGATACTTTAACTTTTACGTTACCGATTCAAAGTATACCATAATTATTTCGATATCGGATAACGGTATGAATTTATGCTCTCATGATAAAGTCTTACAGTAGCTTTTCGGTGAAGTAAAACATAGTGAGTAAACCTGATCTGCGAAGAATTTCAAAGGTGATGTATGCCCAAGTAGCACAAAGCGAAACGATACTTTAACTTTTACGTTACCGATTCAAAGTATACCATAATTATTTCGATATCGGATAACGGTATGAATTTATGCTCTCATGATAAAGTCGTTTTCTGCTTGTGTTTTTGACAGGATTTGATCTTACAATTTCAGACATACTAAACATCGTGGATGAAGTTTAACGAGGTAAATATAATTTGCAGTAACGAGATTATCATTTGTATAGGCGTAATTCCGAACAGCGGCCGCATTAACCCAAGTCTTCGACTAAGACCTCTGTCTTCATACGAAGTCTGAAGACTTTTCCACGCCTCCCATGCGGTAGTGGTATTCCGCACGTGGGTGATAGCCACGGGGTTTATGCTCAAACAAATGCGAGTCAGAGCCTTCTGCTGCTTCTTTTTATCATCGCAATCAGGCTTCACGCCGTCCTTGCTCTCAACGCACTCCCACAAATCCTACTGAATTAGGACCATTTTCATTACAAAAAATCCACGATCCGTAGTTGCCCATGCCGTTCAATTTTTCCATGGTAGTAACAATAGCCGCCCCTGTGCTCGTCGCCATTTGGGATAAGTTCGTGCACACGATTAATTTTTCGATAAAAAGAATTAACGCAGCACACATAGCTTCGCTACTCACTTTACCTAAGGGAATGCTACCATGTTAGGGGAAACCACTTTAGTAGAGTAAAAGTTGAGTTTAATCCGTGAATACGTATCGTAAGTACAGCTACTCTATTAGGCTAGCAACCGTCATATAAGCCAATGCAACGACAACACGTCTTGCATTAGCTTTTATACAGCCAGTATACATACAGTTTACATGCAGGTTCTAACAGACACCTCATTAAAACGTTTATACACCCGTAAATCATACCTACTCATAAATACTGAACTTACCTATAATTTTGATATGCGTTTTGATAATCTTACTTATTATAACACAAACATTATCGCCAGAAAACCAGTTATTTGGCCTAAAATTGTTCAACTTTGATGCCCAATATCTCGAAAACAATGAACTTTCAAGTAAATATGGGATACTATATTGTTTAAAGCCGTTGTTGTTAATATAATAAGCTCCAAAAAACATTAGAAAACCAAGGGATTCAGATCGAAGGTCATTGGCGTCTGGGAGCCCCTTAACAAAGATATAATGCTTTATGCTGCTCAAACGTGCACTTTAACGCCATACTCAGCTGATTGAGTATACGCGTATATCGGCGTTAATATAGGGCAAAATGGTACCAAGTTGAAGTTCCTTAACAAAGACATAACGCTTTGTGCTGCCTAAACGTGCACTTTTACGCAATTACTCAGCTGATAGAGTATAATCGTATATCAGCGTTAATATAGGCTAAAATGGTACCAAGTGTGACCTTTTATGCAGTTACACAGCAGCACACTGCTATAAATCTGTACACGCGTGGACATTTATATAGCCTTTAGCATTAAATTTAAGTTAACACTGACCACTCGTTTATCCGCCATTTTAAGTATCTGAAGCGTGTATTATTAAAGTTTTGGCTATTATTATTTTGGTTATTTTAGAAATTAAGTAAACTGAATTAGATCAACAACAATCAAGAATATGTTTAATGTAGTTAGTTAGCTTATAAGTAAAAATTTGATGTAAAAAAAGTATTACTTACTTGTAAATATCCAATTTTATTTTAAACATTTTTCACGTATTTTGTGGATATTATGAGAGCGCGTGAAATTTTTGACCTAAATATGTATGGTATTTCACGATAAAAAATAAAGAACTAAATACATAATTGATGTAACCAAAGTTTTAATTTCTTTAACTTTATTATTTCTCCACAAAATGGCAACTATTACTCTTCTTTTGCACACACCATATCACTTCAAGCACCATATCTCATTCGTACAGGAATAAAAATTAAAAATGCGTTTTTCATACCACAATTTCACTGATTATTTACTTCTAGCTTCGTTAAAGCATTTAAGATGTCCACACTTATCCCAATTTTGCGAATGAGTATGAGAATGGCTGCATATTGACTAAGTATAAAAAGTACCACATACCTTGTTATACAAGCAATGTTCAGCACTAGGAGTACCTGTTACCTTTATTAATGCTAATATAATGCTATTATAATTCAATTGTACAGCAATGTGCCACGTAATTTGTGCCCAAATTAGAGTTCTATCAGCCTTATATGCGCATATAACCTTCATTTTTAGCAGCTAATAATCCAAAGTGTACTTTAAAAATGCTGTTACACAGAACCTTTGTGCTACTTGGGTTTGAAGTCGCTGACCGGCACTGGCATTACCTGTCGGCCATGCTAGGGGGCCTGTGCCCAGCAGTGCAACCTATTTAGGCTGATATTCATGATGATTTTTCTATTTGTCTAGATTTCCACATTGGATGAGAGGTAATTTCCACGACGCGCTTGGAGTATGGCGCAGCCGATTCAAATACATGAATTCTGAGGTACCGGGCTGGGCGAGGAAGGCAATGCCGTGGGTGTCGGCGAGATCTTGGGACAAAGAAAGAGAAAACTTGATACAATTTAGAAAGTTTAGTGAATCGGCGTTTTCACCTTTCTACAGGTTTCCTTCAAAAACATTTGATAATTTTGTTTCGTTCCTCCCTGATACGGTAGAAAACTTTATTTTCTCTTCGGTCGAAGTTGATAGGTCGAAACCTCCCGAAGAATCTGAAGAATCGGCAAAGAAGAGAAACAAAGAGCTAAAGGAAACCTTAAATCAAAATAAGGCGTTACCACAACCACCTCCCGTTGTCAAACCCCCACCCCCCGACAAAAATAAGGGGTAACAACAGTCACGGGGTATTTCTAGAACGGGTCAATTTACAGTGTAAAATATCCCCAAAGAATTAAAATAATTCACATTTATATTTTTATTTTCATTTCATTTCCATTACATATTTCATGACACGTGAAATGTTAAAGTGTTACCAGGGCCCTTGAGTCGTAACTTCGTAAGTTACATTTCGTTTCTTGAAATGTTACATTTTCGCTGCAAAAGTTACGTTTTTCATTCTCACGTCTACAAAAATTATCTTAATACTATATAAACCTGAGTAACAAATGTTACTTACGAGTTACGCGAGCGGGTCAAAAGTTACGAAAAATGTAAGAAATGTAACCATCTGGCAACGCTAAACACAACCTTAAGACATCATTATACCGGTGCCTCCGTTTGCCATTATGTGAAAAAAAAACTCACCTGAAAAGATAAAGTTTTGGATTGCAATCAATTATTGCAGAATAGAATAGAATAGAATTTATTTGCATAGAATAAGTAGGTACATCAGTGTCATTAGGCGGTAGATGACAAAAGGTAGCTTATTCTGCTATTTGTACTATTTAGTACCAAAGAAGGTGCCATTGTGGCCAAAGTACCGAAGATGAGCGGCGAGGCAAGCGAGCCCTCACGGACACTTACTATCCCGTAGTTGAGTGGCAAGGCGGAGGGCGGATAAGTCCCGTAGGTGAGTGGCTAGGCAACCGAGGCCAAAGGCCTGGTGGTTTACGTTGAAGTGAAAGACTATTTTTATATTAGCATTCCTTCAGAAAGCGCTCTAGATGCACCCCCATGGACGGACACTCATTGTAAGTGAAAGCTGATGGCGAGCCCCCGCGTACACTTACTATTCCCAGGTGTCTTGCAAGTGAAATTCCAGGCCAAAGTTCCGAAGGTGAGTGGCGAGGCAAGCAAGGCCTTTTCGTTCGAATGTAAGGCCCAAAGCAACCCTTCTGAGAACGGTCTCAATGCGAGCAATGACCCCTATGGACACTCATTATCTTCCGGTGTCTTGCAAGCGTAACTTAAGGACAAAAATCCCAAAGGTAAGTCAACGGGGAGGTAAGCGAAGAAGAAGCGAAGCGAAGGCTGAGGTTTTCGTAGGAATGAAAGGCCCAAAATATCCCTTAGGGGGCGCTCCTTAAGCGCTCCCAATAATATTTCAGAAAGTCAGGGAGTTATCTACACTAAAAAAATTGATACCATAGATAGGTAGGTACTCAATACTCCGTGGAATGCCGTTTTGTCCAAATTGTATACCCACGTCCCTTGACGTTGGTGAACTATGATAATTCGAGATAAATATTAAACTCAACCTTCAAACAACTTTAGATGACCTCTGATTTCATAGCAAATATAGGAAGGCACAGATCAAGGTTGCTGGTTTATCAATATAAGCAGGACGTCGTCAGTAATGTATAACAGTTACTATCGGTGGAAGTTTCAACCAGTTTTGGTTAATATGTAGTATTTAGCCGTCTTCCACTCTTTTGCATTCTAGGTTTTTTCACGTTTTATCCATATTTTTCTAAAAGTTTGAATGGGTGTTTCTTTTTACTTTCTAGTCAAGTATATTCTTGTCAATTTCCAAATCTTCTCATAGATTTAAGAAATTCTCATACAAAGTTCAACCCCATTTTTAACCCCTTGGCACCATTATCTCCCTTCGGCCGCGTATGTAACTGGAGTTTTGTAACCAGTTACATAAAAATAATAAATGATCCTCATAGGATACTGGTATCCAAGTGATATATTTTTTTCCTTTTACGAAACCGAGTTACAACCTAGGAAAACTTCCTAACGATTACGAGAAAGTACTTTATATTCCTCGTAGGTAAGTAACTGCTTGAAAGATGGGTAGGTATGGTATTATCAACCTCTTTTGATATCATGGCACTCAACATTCTTTATATAACTGACGTTTTCATAACACCTAGGCGGCAATGTCAATGTCAGTGGATAAAAAATAGTGGTTCATGATTTTTATTTTCTATTAAGTACAGAAAATAATTTCAGTTCCGTAATATCCCAAACGACTGAAATTGAATTTATCTCTACTAAGAGAGGAGGGAGAGCACTATTGAGGGATGGTCGTAAGTACCATAGGAAAAAAACTTATTCCAATGATTCAACCTTTTGGCTTTGTCACAATATTAATAAGGGTTGTAACGGCTGTATCACTCTTAACGTTAGAAATGAGGTAGTAAAGGTGAAGACGCATAACGAAACCTGCAAACAAGATTTTGCGAATAATAGAATTCTGAGAGAGTTAAACAAGTTGAAGGAACAATGTAGTCAAAATTTCGAGAGCATACAAAAACAATATGACAGCATGGTTCGTAGCCTCGAAGATGAAGGGTTCGATATTGTCCAAAAAATCCCCCATTTTCAAAATGTTAAGACTGGTTTGAACAACGAACGAAATAAAGTTTTAGGAGCACCAAGGTAATACCAGAATAAATTAGAAAGTTCTTGTTGGCGGAATATTGTGATGACGAAAAGAAGATTTTACTATTTTGTTCCAAAAACCCTGCATCGATTGTAAAGTACAAGCATATTCTAGCTGATGGTACTTTGAGTTCGTGCGCGTCTGAATTTAAACAATTATATACAATACATGGCGTCGACGAAACTACATCGGCTATTGTACCCTTAATTTTTAGCTTACTGCCTGACAAGAAACAGCATACTTATGACACACTTTTCTGGCTAATAAGATCCCAATTTAAATATTGGCAGCCAAAAAAAATAACTGTTGATTACGAGATTTACGAGTTGGCACCTATGAACGCTGTTCGGAAAGTTTTCGTTGCCATCGATATTAAGGGCTGTTATTATCACCTAAATAGGTGTTTGTTTGCAAAAGCGAAGTCGCTAAAATTAAACACACGATGTAGCAAAGTGTGCTGGCCTTCCACGTTTACCCAAAGTCTACATTAAAAAGGGGTACGAATATATCATGAAGAAAAGTCCGCCTGGAGAAGACGTAATTAATTCAACAAATATTTTCGTAAACAATGGAGGGCAAAGACAAACTTCAAAAAAATCTGCTGTTGCTCTTCAGCTAAAATACGAACAACAAACAACATTGAAGGCTGGCATAGTCGCCTGAACCCATATATCGGACGAAAAAGACCGACATTGGCTCATCTGCTGGATATACTATAAAAGGAAACAACGATTAATATCCACAAGTGAAAATCAAAACTGTGCCGACAATACAAAGAAATTGACGAAGAGATCAATGACGAAATAACTGATGGTCATTGCATTGAATGAATATCACCATATTCATTCAGATTTTAATAAACTGTTGGCAATTTACTAATTCCTAGTTGTCTTGATTTATTTCACTACGGATCGGTGCGTTTAGACGCAAAGTATCAGAAACGCGAATGACCAGATAGGTACTTACTAAAATTACCTGATTTGGTGTCGGCAATAACCAGATTATTTATATGTGATAGTGTAATAGCTGCCTAAGACATACTGGTTACTAGCAATCTGATAAAAAGTAAATGTGTGTTGTTTATTTTTATGTCATGATTATGACGGAGAGACGTCATTCATTATTCATGCATTGTAATTTAACTGAATAATAAAATTAATAACGATGTCGAGTTATTTTGAATTTGATCGCGGTAATAATTTCAGTGGTCGCCCTTTAAAAAGAGCGGTATGCAACACCAATGAATGCATATTCCCAACGTGCTCCACGTTGGACTTACGCCTAATACCTTATCTTCAAAAGGCAATGCTACTGTCGAAGTTTAACTTTTACCTACCTTTTCATGCACGGGTTTGCAGGGAGCATGTGGATGCTGAGGACTGGAGCAATGTGGTTGATTCCGATACTGCCGTAATGGATTTTAATCAATCCCATGCTGCTGATATAGTAAATATTTATAAAAGTGTTCTACTGTTGGTGCAGTTGACAACTTCATCAGCATTGGAATAAATTATTATTCGCTATAAAGTGTTTTTATTTATTTTTGAAAATGTGTATCAAGTGAAAAGAGCTATTTATTTACAAAAATATTTAGGAATAGTATGTATACAGTTGTAGAACCGCTCATAAATCATAGGTAAGACGCGAATTCGCGTCCGTGGCATTACGTTCTTTCAAACTCTACAAACGCACAAGCTGAGACAGAACTGTAATTCTGTCTCCGTTTGTGCGTTCAGGTTGTAGCAGTACTGTGCTGCCTACTGTTCTGCCCCACTGCTCTGCTCTCGCTCGTGTGAAACGGGCATAACTTTGCAACTTGAATAAAATGAACTAAGCGTAGACTAACTCCTAATACTTTCTGTTGCCCTGGTACTTTTCACTCTTTTCTCACCACGAAATTCGTCACTTGTCTTCAATTACTAAAAAAAAATACGGTAGGTCCTAGGTAAAGCATGGGTCCATTTTCAGTACTTAATAGAAAATAAAAATCATGAACCACTACATTTTATCCATTGAGATTGACATTGCCGCCTAGGTGTTATGAAAACGTCAGTTATATAAAGAATGTTGAGTGCCATGATATCAAAGGAGGTTGATAATACCATACCTACCCATCTTTCAAGCAGGAACGGAAACAAAAGCGGAAAATATTACCTACGAGGAATATAAAGTACTTTCTCGTAATCGTTAGGAAGTTTTCCTAGGTTGTAACTCGGATACGTAAAAGGAAAAAAATATATCACTTGGATACCAGTATCCAGAGAGGATCATTTTTTATTTTTATGTAACTGGTTACAAAACTCCAGTTACATACGCGGCCGAAGGGGTCCGGATCACTTTTGGTTTCATAAGAGTATTATTTATTCCTTACTGGATACTAGTTACGAACAATCATACAGGTATCAGAAAAGGTAAAAATTCTATCACTTGGATACCAGTATCCTATGAGGATCATTTTTTATTTTTATGTAACTGGTTACAAAACTCCAGTTACATACGCGGCCGAAGGGCATGATTTTCATAATTTTTATAGAATAGAATTGGTAGTACCGAGGACTTTGACATTTTGTTAAATGTGGTGAGAGACATGGAACTCAATGAAGACGAAAATAACACGCATAATGGAAACGACTGTCCATTACAAGAGTTGGAGTATGATACGCAAGAAGATGACTCCGAGGATACTTTAAATTTAGGAAGGATAAGTCCAGAAAACGAAAGGAATGTAAACAGTATTGGAGTTATTACTCAGCCATCAGCGTTCTCCAGCGACGAAGTACTTAGTTTAATACGAATTTTAAATATAGATCAGCGAGACTTTCTTCTGCACGTTGGGTATTACTTTCCACATCAAACGGTATCTTGGTAACTACGCATTTATATTTATTTGTTAGCGGTGGTGCAGGTGTGGGTAAGAGCTTACTTATAAAAACATTATATCAATATTTAACTGTACACCTTTTTAACAGAATACCTGGTTCTAATCCTGACGATCTATAAATATTATTATGTGCTTATACTGGTAAAGCTGCCTTCGCTATTGGAGGGCAACCTGTACATAGTGTTTTTGGCTTACCAGTATCACAATGTGGTCACACAATGCCAGAGTTATCGGCTAATATCGCTAATTAGTTGCAGACTAGCAAGCATCAAACTAATAGTTTTAGATGATATATCTATGTTAGGTAGCAAAACATTTCATCAAATTAATAGGAGATTGCAACAAATTTTTCATACCAATAAGCCTTTCGCTGGAATATCAATAATAAAAAGTAGTAGGAGATTTCCGTCAATTGCGACCCGTTGGCGACAATTGGGTATTTCAACCTAATACTAGTAGCAACAGACTAGCTACTAGACACAATTTTAAGACAGAGAGATGATTTGAGCTTTGCCACAGCTTTAAACAATATGGCTTTTGGAAACATGACTCCAGAAGACATTGCAATCGTAGAAAAACGTTGTTTTAAAATAAGCGCATTGCCTGTGGAAGCTGAAGGTATCATTCACTTATTTTCAACTAATAAAGAAGTTGACAACAACCAGAAATTTAGTAAATTAAACACCGAAGGTTCAATAGTGGCAGCTATAGATAAAGTAACAGGTGCTCCTAATGAACACGCTAAAAAAAAGGCATTGAAAACCGTTGCTTCCCTTCAAACCATGCAAACTTATGGTCTGCCACAAGAACTGAATGTGAAAGTAACAGCACGATACATGGTTACCATAAATATAAATACAGCAGATGGCCTCGCAAATAGGGCAGCCGGAATTTTAAAAGCGATCGAATTTGTCAAACATGTAGAGACAGGACTGAAAAAGCCGTTGAGATTGTGGACTCTTTTTGATGACCGAAACACTGGACAGAGCACAAGAAATACAATTCTACAAACAAAATACCATTATGCGCAGAATATTATATTAAACTGGACACCGATGGAGTCTGTGACATGCACAATGAAACGATGAAAGTCCTCAAATTTAACTGTGCAGCGAACTCAATTTCCGCTGGTAGCTGCGGAAGCAATAACCATTCATAAAGGCCAAGGAGCAACGATGGAAAAAGTCGTGGTCCCCCTTTACGTACAAATCCCGTTATTAATGAGATACAAAGACTCATTAACTTGTTCCTTAACGTCCTGGTACCAGTTTCTGAAAAATGTCCCTACTGCCATAATGCACGTCATTTTTCACAATGTCTTTTCAAAAACATGCGCCCGATATAGATTCAGGTCCTATAATCAAGAATTCTCATATAGCAATTTTTGTCGAAACGTGGAGTTCAAGGAATAGTGATAATATTATATTAAGGCTCGACCTCTGAAATTTTGGTGAAAATGAGTGGTTAAGTAACCATTTTATACATTATAACGTAACAATTTTCGTGTCGGAAAAAATATATCATAATCTGCAAGATATGAGAAGTAACATAGTTTTCGTAGAAATCCAAGTCTCTGTCCCGGGGAGAAGTAACGCTTTGCTCTGTTAAGCACACCGAGCTTTTTAGATGCCAACTTGGCCTACACCTAAAATAAATTCGTATTATATAATTATTACTACCTTTGCCCAGCCTTGGGACACATAAGCTATTATAAAAAAATGCTTGCTGTTTAGCTTAAAATCCTAGACACAAAAATATAAAAACAATAAATATCCATTCCTTTTTTTAGGGTTCCGAACCAAAATGGTAAAGATTATACTACAGAAATACTCGTATTTAGCGGTTAAGAAAGACGCCTACGCCTTCGTTCAAAATTTCATTCATGTAGTTTCCGTGTAAAACGTCTGTGTCGTACGGACAGGACAGAACGAAACTGGACTGGAGCAACACGTTCTTATTTAAGTATGTGCAGTCGGATGTTTTTCTGTGTAGAAAAATAAATAATTTCAATAGTAATAGTAAAGTGGGGACATAATTTTTAAACTTAATCAATTCCTTATATGATGACAAATATCACGTTTCAATTACTTATGACAAATATCACGTTATGACAACGATAATTATGCGACCCACCCACCCTTGCATTGGTAACGACGCGATGACGCGTCTGTAATATTACCCTTGTTACTCTATGTAACGCATATTCCATGACGCACGACATTCTTCGCTCACGTATTTATTCCAGCGGGTTGCGCGGGGGCGAGGTAGAGGCTCCGCCCAAGTAGCATTTAAGTGTCGGTAAAATCAATATACCAGCCAATTTAGAACTTAGAGTGTTTTAAGGGACTTATAAGAGTGTCAGAGAAAACTAACCTGAGCTCTAGCTGTATAAAATCATTATAAAGGAATCTGCGTACGCATGGGGTGTTATATCAGAATATAAAAAATCTACTATAAAACTTTAAGTGTTGTGTGACACTTCGACCTAATTCTATCGTTAAAGCTGTATACAGGCTGTATTGTAGTATCAATTGGCACTTGTTGCTGTAAAAAAGTATCTGTAAACTCCGTTATAAAACTTTAAGTGTTGTGTGACGCTACAAGCTTATTCTATCATTAAAGTTGTATAGAGGCTGTAGTGTAGGATCACCTGGCACTTGTTGCTGTACAAAAGTATTTGTCAACTCCGATTTAAAACTAATTCTTATGGCGTAATTTTACACTATTATAAGTATAATAGTGTTATAACTTCTGTCTGTAAGGTAAATTATAGAACTAAAAGAATAAATGACAGCTGTAGTACAGTTTACAGTCAAATGTATAAAAATATTCTATTACAAAGCTGATTTAAATCCAAAAGCTGTAGAAGTGACTCCATTAATTACATAGTACAGCTACTAAGATTATAATGCTCTCCAACTATCCTATAGGCTGTGTAAAAACTGTCGCCATTTTACTATGAATAAAAACATATTTGAAAATATATAATTAAAGATACACTTGCAAATATTTAACAAAAACTTGTCATATTATGATCACCAGCTAAATAAATTGACTTTAGCCTTAGAATTAACATTAAAAGAAAAAAACCTTAACCTTAAAAACAAAAACTAAACTTATGTACGACTTTTAGATATTTTTGTTATGTTTCTCTTGATTATTAAGCAGGGGCGTGAATATTTTGCCAGAAAAGATACATATGTTCACAATAAATAATAATCGGCACTTACCAATAGTAATATAACTTCTCTCAAGATCCTGTATCTTAACTGCACTTTATTACTTTCCACTTATATTGTCATTTGTCGCCATTACAAATATAACGAATGAACAAAAGACATTTTTAGACTTAAATATTTTTTATTCTATTGTAATTCTTCTTAAAAACCTATTTAAAACTTATATTCTTAAATCATATTTATAAGAGATAATCTGTAGTGCTAAGGTTTCCATTTACACCGAATTACAGCTATTATACAGCTTATCTATTGCTTGTACAGCTACTGTACAGCTACTGTACAGCTCTAATAACGCGAAAAGCTGTATAATTGGGGCCCTTTTTTAACTTATAAGGGCTGTATAAGCGCTTATACAGCTGTAGTACAGCCTAAATGTACAGCTTATAGTATTCAAATAAACTGATATACAGCTCTTATACAGCTTGCAATGCTACTTGGGCGCCCATACGCTCAAGGACGTTAGCGGGTGTACAAGCCTTAAAAGAGTTTCATGAAATTGCAAGAATAGATGGTCCTTCGACTAACCAAGTAAACCGAAGTTGGGGGTCTGTAATATTTGCAAGGTCTGATATAATACTAAATACAAGTGCAGAGTGACATAAGTCGCTGTTATTTTTGTGACAGCCCAGAGGGTGGTCATTGTGAATGCATAGAATTAAAAGTTGCCAGTTGTCACATGATATCAGTATACCGATCTCCACCGCGGCGGACAATAGTAAACTTGTCATTAGCTGTCAAATTTACTATAGACAGTGCGATTTATTTATTTATTGATAGAAACAAACGGTCATATACAAAAATGAGTACAAAGATGCTTGGTGTTAACTTAAGACCTACAGTTTCCTTAAATTGTAGTTGTGCTAAATACAATGTTGAAAAAAAAGTTTACATTTATACGTAAGTATACCATATACTTAGTTGTAGTATATATATATATATCTACATATCTACATCTACAATATCTACATATCTACATCTACATCTACATCTACATATCTACATATCTACATATCTATCTATCTATGACAGTTTAAATAACTTTCATCTCTATCTTAGCCACCTTAAAAACTCCATCCCTATAGTGAAAAGAATACCCCGCGGAGCGAGAATCGCCGTAGCTAGCCGCCTATCCGATGTCATCAACTCCTGCGTAGATGTAAATAGCCCCGATTCTTGGAAAAATCTTCTCTGTTTCTCATTTTCTACACTTCATGCTAAACCAGATAACCAAGCAAGTTTAACTCGTAACATAAAAAACAATTGTGCCGACCCCCTCAGCCACCATCCTACTTTAAACAACCACACTACGGTTCCTAGCAAATTCAATTTAAAAAAAAATGTAGAGGGCAAGATCTGTGATGGTGATTTGAAAGGCGCCGCGCGAATTCTCTTTTCTAGTGACGTGCTGTCTGCGGACACGTCTGAAACCCTTACGGCCTTACGTTCCAAGCATCCCCCAGCTCCAACCACACCTTACTTTTTAGATCCGCCTACAGGGCCTGACGTCTGCCTACATGTACAAGAAAAAGATACCATGAATGCGATCCTTTGTTTCAAAACCGGATCAGCGGCAGGCCTTGACGGCTTCTCTCCTCAACACCTCAAGGACTTAACAAATTCAAATTCAAATTCAAATTATTTATTCTGCAAATAGGCCACAAGGGCACTTTTACATGTCAAACGGTAATTTACAATAAAAATAATAATCTTACAATAAAAGAATAATAATCTTACACAATAATAATTTAAAATTTGCACATTAAGGACTGATATAACAACACACTAAATGTCACAAAGTTAATGAAAACAAAACAAAATATGACCATTACATTCGATTAGGATAAGGTCTGTGCATTAACAGAAAGTTAATGATATTAATTCAGTATTCCAGAGATGTATAAGGTCTCTGAGCGTCCAAGTACAATTAATAATTATTCAATGTTCGTAGAGATGTATACGGTCTCTAAGCGTCCAAACAAAACAATAAAAAAAGGAATATTAATGTAATATTGTCAGTGATGTACATGGTCAATAACAACAAAACGTGTCAAGATCGGAATGATGTCTCTCGTCAATACAATAATAATAAAATAACACTAGTATTTAAGAAGTTAGGTACTATGCCCTTGCAAGCATGAACAGTCCGGACTCCACAAACAGCACCCGATCACGAGTATGACGCATATCTCAGCCATCGCCTCCCTCAACCATATGTTAGGGAAGGTGGCGACCCGATCAACGACGCCACCGTAAGCAAAGCCCTTTAAGCGAGCATGACATATTCAAGCCACCGGACAGTGTTAAGAACAAAGATTAATAAGCGACTTGCTCGGCGAGAAACAGCATTACGTGCTCTCTTCTTACATAAAATGGAACAATTATTTCAGGTAGGTACTTATAATGTGTATTTAGGTATATTCCTAATAGAATTAGCCTACTACTGGCTTAAAGGCATTTTTGTCGTTTAAGAAATCGTTGACAGTATAATACGCCTTGCTTAGCAAATTACTTTTAACATGAGACTTAAATTGACTGAACGGTAAATTAACAATTTCGGTGGGTATTTTATTATAAAAACGTATGCAGTTCCCCACGAACGACGTGCTAACCTTGCGGAGACGACTGGCCTTCACTGCGATCTTGTTTTTACTTCTGGTGTTGAAGTCGTGGATATCGCTGTTGAGTTTGAACTCGTGAAGGTTTTTCCGCACATACATGATATTCTCAAGAATGTATTGGCATGCTACAGTAAGAATGTTTGCCTCCTTAAATTTGTCCCTGAGAGATTCTCGAGCTTTTAGTTCGTATATGGATCGCACAGCGCGTTTCTGTAGCACGAATATGGTCTGGATATCAGCTGCTTTCCCCCACAACAGTATTCCGTAGGACATAACACTGTGGAAGTAACTGTAGTACACCAGCCTGGCGGTCTCAACGTTTGTTAACTGTCTTATGCGTCTTACTGCATAGGCTGCCGAACTAAGTTTTCCGGCTAGGGCGGTGATATGTGCATGCCATTGTAGTTTTGAGTCCAAGGTGATACCTAAAAACACTGTTCTATCTTCAATTTCCAGTTCATCACCCTTTAATTTGATCTTGGTATTGTTTACCTGCTTGACATTAGGTAAAGTGAATCTGATACACTTTGTTTTCTTGGAATTTAGCAGTAAATTATTTGCTGTAAACCATTTCACAACAGTGTTGAGTGCATCATTAATATCATCGAAGTTTTCCTCTTTCCTGTCTACCTTGAAGATAAGCGACGTGTCGTCTGCGAATAACACTATATCATGTTTATCTTGCAACATATTTGGTAGGTCATTGATGTAAATCAGAAACAGAAACGGACCCAGAATCGAGCCTTGGGGAACACCAAGAGCAACAGTTGTCCCTGCTGATTGGGTTCCATTGATGACTACTCGTTGTGTTCTCTCCGAGAGATACGATGTCACAAGATCAAGAGCACCGTTTTTAATTCCATAATGTTTCAACTTTCTGATTAAGTTCTCGTGATCAACGCAATCAAATGCCTTTGATAAATCACAGAACACTCCAATAGCATCTTGAGCCTCTTCCCAGGCATCAAAAATATGTTTAATTAGTACCACACCGGCATCAGTGGTAGAGCGACCCTTAGTGAATCCGAACTGATTGGTATTGAGCAGTTTATTGCAACTAAAGTGGGACATAAGCTGATGGAGAATAAGCTTCTCAAAAACTTTGCTTAGTGCCGGTAGTATTGATATTGGCCTGAAGTTGGTAGGGTCAGTTTTCGTTCCTGATTTAAACAACGGGATAATTTTACTGTGTTTCATGAGGTCAGGAAATACTCCAGTATCAATACATTTATTGAAAATATTAGCTAAGAAAGGTGCAATTGATTCTACAATGGAATGTAAGACTTTGAGACTTTGAGACTTCACCTCACACTGCGTCGGTGAAGCAGGCTAACGTTTACTAATTTCTATTACAAAATTGATAAATTTACTGTTTTCCGGTAACGTAAACCCTGTTTTTGTACCGATCCTATACGGAGCGAATTTGATAGCCCTGACAAAAAAAGACGGAGGAATAAGACCCATAGCTGTTGGCTCAACTTTTCGGCGTCTTGCTTCAAAAATCTCCGTTCGGTACGTTTCGTCAAAACTTCAAAAGCAATTTGAACCAGTGCAACTTGGTTTTGGTACAAAAGGAGGATGCGAAGCAGCCGTCCATGCCCTGCGTACCTGTTTAAACAACGACCAGTGTGAGGTACTCCTCAAAATTGATGTAAAAAATGCTTTTAATTCGGTAAACAGGGACATTCTGCTTTCAGAAGTGAGAAATACATTCCGGAATTATATAATTATCTATTACACTGTTACGCGGACCCTTCAAAATTAATGTACAAACACAACGAACTTTCGTCAGAAGTTGGCTGTCAGCAAGGCGACCCTCTGGGTCCAGCCATATTCAGTTTAGCAATCAATCCGATAGTTCAAAATTTAAAATCTAAATTCAATGTATGGTATTTGGATGACGGAACTCTCGGTGGAGATGCGGATACAGTACTTACAGACCTTTTGGATATTAAAAACAAGTTTATATCAATGGGTTTAGAACTCAATTTTAACAAGTGCGAACTGTTTCTGAACTACGACCAAACAGATGTCGTTCAGAAATTCAGAGCAGCCACTCCTAATATAAAAGTGGTCGACAAAGAGTCCCTCAGCCTTCTTGGGTCACCAATATATGAGCAAGCCGTCCCCAATATCATCACAAACGCTATATCAAAATTCAAAAACTGCGCCGAGCGCCTACTTCTAATAAATTCACACTACGCTTTAACAATCTTAAAATTTTGTCTTTTCGTTCTGAAATTTACATATTTGCTTCGCTCTGGTCCTTTTTTTAAACATCAAAATTCCCTGGTACCAATTGACTTCTTGATTAAATCAAGCCTCGAATCAATTTTAAATATACAGCTCAGCGAGCAGTGTTGGGCCCAGGCGTCCTTACCCATCAGGTTTGGTGGACTAGGCACGCGCAAAATTTCCAGTGTCGCTTTACCAGCTTTTCTATCCTCCGTCCATGGCACTTCCGTTCTCGTAGGAAAAATCCTGAGGGCTTTTTGTCCATCAAACTACGAGACGGCATGCCTGGCGGAGGCTAGAAATGCTTGGCAGATGACTTGTCCCGGTCAAGATCCTCCTGCAAAATTACATATCCAACGGAGCTGGGACGACATGTTGTGCAAAATTGATTATACATCCTATTTAAATTCTAGTTCTGGTTCTAACCGCGCACGACTACTGGCAGTGGCTGAACGGGAATCCGGCCAGTGGTTACACGCTTTTCCCTCCCCTCCCACCGGTACTTTTCTGAACCCTGACATCTTAAGACTGGCCGTAAGCTTGAGACTAGGTGTGAAGGTATGTACCCCTCACAAGTGCCCCTGTGGCACTTTCGTCGACGAGTTGGGACACCACGGCTTGTCGTGCCAAATGAGCGCAGGCCGCCTCTCGAGACATGCCGCCTTAAACGACATTATCCGCCGTACTCTTGCCACTGTCAACACACCATCAATACTTGAACCAAACGGTGTCTCAAGAGACGATGGTAAGAGGCCGGACGGGATGACCCTGATTCCGTGGAAGATGGGGTGAGTGTTAGTGTGGGACGCTACATGTGTTGACACGCTGGCACCGTCCCATCTTCCACGAACTACTTCCAGGGCCGGCGACGCAGCAGAGGCGGCTGAAACAAAAAAGGCCACAAAATACAGGGGTCTCGGCTCTCAATACCATTTTATGGCATTTGGAGTCGAGACCCTTGGGCCTTGGGGTCCAAGTGCTCGAGGACTGTACAACGAGCTTAGCAAAAGGCTTGTCGACACTACAGGCGATCAAAGAGCTGGCAGCTTCCTCGCACAGCGGATTGGCATTCAGCCAGCGAGGCAATGCTGCCAGCATCTTTGGTACGATGCCACGGGGGCCCTTTTTAGAGATAGTTTAAATTTTAAGTTAGCTTTAGATTCTTCTACTTTTGTTATTGTACATAGTTTTATATTCATACTCTTTGTATAATATGTAAATATTTAATTGAATAAATACATAACATATCTACATATCTACATATCTACATATCTACATATCTACATATTCTACATATATTCTACATTCTACATTCTACATATACACATAATAAATGTGAAAGTTCGTTGAGGTTGTCAGTGAGACATAATAAGTAGAGGTTGAAGGAAATTGTATTTATACAACATATATTAAAAACTTGAATAGCGCGATGCAGAACTTCACCAATTTCCACGCATTCAGATGGTCATTCTCCAGATTTTTGTCGGCGTCTGAACTCCAACAAACCATATTAAACGTATAAAAAAGTTTGATGGAGTTACGGTGACCCACAGGCCAAATTTGAGAATATTTGGATAAAGTCGTCTTCAATTTACGCAACAGCTCCAACTATCTGTTTATCAATACAAACGAAAAGGAGTGTTATGTTTACTGTTTTCCAGGTATCACGGGAAAAATATAGAATGGATTAATATGCAACTTTCACTAAAACGTTCAATGGACCTTCGGGCATGCAATAGGCTATAAAAATTATAAAGATAAGGGTGAAAAGGGGTTAAAAAATGGAGTTGAATTCAGTAAGTATGTTTTTGTGTATACTTAAATAGTTTTTTTTAATGTAGAGTAGATACTCAAACGTTTATTTAATTCTGTCAAATCACAAAATTATGTGTCAAAAGTCCCCAAAAACGTTATTACTCAAAATGCCTTCAAGAAAGAGATAAAACCTGACACAAATTTCTAGAGAGGGCGCCAGAAAACGAGTGGCAAGATCTCAGGAGTCCGAAGAAGCTTCCCGGGCTTCTAGATTCCTTTAAAACAGTGAAGATAGGGAACCACGTCTCGACCACGATCGTGAACGCCGTTCGTTGTCGCGAGCTTCCGAGACTATTACGGAACGTGAAACAAGATTAACAGCGGATTCTCGGGCTTCTGAAACATTTACACAACAAGAAGACCGCTTGACCTCTCAGAGAAGTCGCACCTCAGCGACAAGATCGCAGGTATGTAGGAAGAATATTCTCTAGCAAATGATGGATTTAGGTATGTATTGCCATAATACCCTACCAAGAGAATTCTTGGGTTTGTGAGCGAACCATATTTACCCCCAAAAATGACCAGGCTGCTGCTGTTAACGCTCGAGTTTTAACGCAAATTGAAGGCGAGAACGCTGTCTACAGCTCGATTAACACTGTCTTTGATGAGGGAACTGCCACGAAATAACCGGTGGAATTTTTAAACTCTTTGAGCGCATCAGGGTTACCAGCGCACACTTTGACCCTGAAGATCGGAGTCCCTATTATGCTGCTTCGGAACCTATCTCCGCCAAAGCTGAAGTGTAATGACACCCGCCTGAAAGTAGTGACACTGCAGCGGAATCTCATCGTGGCTCAGATCCTTATGGGCTGCGGTGCTGAGGAAGCTGTGTTTATACCGCGCATTCCACTGATACCGAACAACTTCCCGTTCCAGTTCAAGCGATTGCAGTTTCCAGTGAGAGTGTGCTTCGCTATGACCATAAACAAGTCGCAGTGGCAGACTCTCCGCGCAGCCGGCATCGACCTACGCACGGACTGCTTCTATCACGGGCAGCTGTACGTCGCGTGCTCGCGAGTCACCAGCTGCGAACAACTGTTTATGCTGATGCCCACTGGAGAAACTAAAAATGTTGTATATAATGAAGTATTGTAATTATATTGATATCAATGTAGTTACATTAACAAGGTACATTGATGCTAAAATAATTGTAATAATTCTTTAACGGCATTATGATGACCTTCGTGTCCTTCGAGAGATACAAGGTCGATATGAAGCACGGCGACTGGGCGAAGACCAGCCGCAGAGAGATAACACTCGCGCTATTCGGTCACGATAAGGCAATATTCCCGAAAAGGATCACGCCATCTGGGAAAGGTGGGCTGGGCTGTACGCGGACAAAATAATGGGGGGTTGGGTACATAACATAGCTGTTAATAGTTTACATTAATGTAATTAATATTTATTAAAATGAATTGTATAATTTTTTCCATGTTCCACTTAGGTGTCATTTAAGTCGGTGTAGTACTTACGGCCTATGCACCGTAGACGCGCGTTTGTATCGAGTCACGTGTAAAGAAATCGACACAAACGCTTAAAAACGCGGTGTGCATAGATTCTAATGTACCTATAATTAATAATGAAAAAAAAACAGTCAACGCGAACGAAGTCGCGGGCAGAAGCTATTCATTATAAAAATATATAAAATTTAAGCAGAAATGTCTGTTGATGATTATAAACTATTTATATATTTAAAAACGGAGTTTTCAATTTAGATTTAGCAATTTAAACTAACGATCTCATCGCACCTTTCACACCTGAACGGATTTAGATGAAATTTTCCGTAGGTACAGATAGTTTGAGACCCTTGGAAGGATATAGGATAGTTTTTATCTGGGAAATAATCACTTAAGATAATCATATTTCTAAGGCGATAACAAGTTCAACGCGGACGAAGTCGCGGGCAACAGCTAGTATATATATATATTATATATACCAAGAAGCATACATTCAGTGACACATAGTTACATTTTTGAATAGTACCTAAATAATAACACAGTAAGTTACAAACTAAGTAGGTATAGCTACAGTACAGGAGCATAATTCTGAAAATTTGATCTCAACTGTGTTACAACTTGCCAAAACGGTCTCTTGTGATATTAAAGCGGAGGACATTCATCATTGCACTAGAACCGCCAAGTTGGACGAAGTCCCAGACCGCGCAACATCATAATTAAGCTCAAAAGCCCTCTAATGCGTGATACATTGCTTGCATCTGTAATCAATTTCAACAAAGCAAATAAAGTAGATAAACTGAGTACGAGTCATCTCGGCATAGGTGGTGATAAAAAGCCAGTCTATGTCGCTGAGCACCTGACCCCCCATAACAAGAGACTTCACAAGGAAGCGAGAATGGCGGCAAAGGAGAAACAGTACAAATATGTGTGGATCAGAAGCGGCAGAATCCTTGTCCGCAAAGATGACAGGGCTCAAGCAATAGTGGTAAAAAACTTAGAATCTATCAAAATACTTTAACTGTAGGATATATTTTAATCGGAATATAAAATTCGAGTCCGCTTGATTATCACAATGCCTGAATTGAACTGTTATTATCAAAACGCTAGGGGTCTAAATATAAAAACTGTGAACTTCTTATGTAATGTATCTGTCAATAATTACGACATTATATGTATCTCTGAAACGTGGCTACAAGCCAATGTCAATGATTCTGAAATCTTTGATGATCGTTATATCGTCTATAGGAGAGCCCGTAACCTTGAAATGCCCTTTTCCAAAAAAACTGGTGGTGGGGTAATGTTAGCTGTTAAAAAGAAATTTGTATCCGGTTCAGACTCTATAAGTCTCTGAGTATGAAACCGAATCTGAAGACATGTGGGTTATCATCGAGTATAAAAATAAGAGCGAGCTTGTAAAGTTTTGTATTTGCTGTGTTTACATGCCTCCACCGGTAAAATCTAATGATTTGGAACGGTTTGTAGATAAGGCCTCTGTCAACCTAGCTAATCATTCGAATTCATTGATAGTTGGTGATTTTAACTTGCCTATGATTGACTGGGCTACAGCGGACGGCCTGCTGTCATTATCTCCAGCATTGCATGCCTCATGCCCTCTTGGACATTCAATTATGGAACTCATGGCGTTAAATGACCTGAAGCAATACAATTCGGTATGCAATTTTAATTCAAAAATCTTGGACCTCGTTTTTTCTACAGAAAAAGTTACGCTAGAGCAAAGTAGCACGGCCTTAAGCATAATAGATTCGCATCATCCCCCAATTCAGTTTAGAATCGAAGTTAGCTCCGAACCGACCCTCGCATCAATTGCGGTACCGAGGCCAAATTTTTACAAAGCCGATTACGGTGAACTTTCTAATTACCTCGGTAGTTTGGACTGGTCATAGTTGCTGGGTTCTTGCAGAGATGTAAATGATATGGCAAGTAAATTTCAATGCGAAATAGACATAGCGATCAAGAAATATGTGCCATTTACAAGACCAAAAGGAAAGCGGTATCTTGTATGGTTTTCACGTGATCTGGTCAGACTGCAAAGAGAGGCGTTTAGGTTACGACAGAAAGTTAAAAAGTATCACAACCCCCTTGACAAGATCAGTTTAAGTATGGTGAAACAGCGATGTGAACGTCAGGCGCTCATATGCTACAATAAGTATTGCAGTTATTTAGAAAGTAATATAATACGTAACACAAAGCACTTCTGGACGTTTATTAAACAAAAGCGCAGAAATAAATCATCGATGCCAGCCACCATGCGTCTGGGCGATAGCGTGGCTCGAAATTGTGAAGAGGTCTGCAAACTGTTTGCTACAAACTTTTCATCGATTTACGATGGTATTGCGCCTGGCACTCCAGGACAGATTGTGAGCGTTTCGCATGTCTTACCTGATTCGCTGAGCAACATTGTCTTAGAGGAAAATGCTACCTTAAAGAAAATAAAATCGTTGGATTTGGGGAAGGGCTGTGGTCCTGATGGCTTGCCACCAATGCTCTTTTATAACTGCGCCACGCAACTTGCATTTCCCTTAACATATATATTTAACAAGTCCCTACTGTCCGGAACATTTCCCGCCTTGTGGAAAGAGACAAAAATTGTACCTATATATAAGAGCGGTTCAAGGTCGGATATTAGTAACTACCGACCGATCTCTATCCTCTCTACTATTCCAAAGTTGTTCGAATCATTAATTTATCCTGTCGTCTATAGTCATTTTTCCCAACAGTTGTCAGAGAAGCAGCATGGGTTTGTTAAGTCGCGATCGACTAGCACCAACATGGTTGCCTTTGTTGAGAATTTATGTGGTCATATGGATAACCGCGTCCAAGTAGACGCAATATACACAGATTTCAGTAAGGCGTTCGACAAGGTAAACCATGGACTACTCTTGGATAAACTTTCGATATGCGGTATCGACGAACCATTGTTGAGTTGGTTTAGATCTTACCTTTCTGGTCGCAAGCTGTCAGTGGTGGTTAATGGGGAGCAGTCAGGGGGATACATCGCTTCGTCAGGCGTGCCTCAAGGTTCACATTTGGGACCCTTACTATTCTTAATATTTATTAACGACATAGTCAAAAGTTGCGTCAACTCTGAGCCTTATCTCTTCGCTGATGACCTTAAGCTTATAAGACCTGTGAAGAGTGATTTAGATCGTGAAAAGCTCCAGGGTGATTTGGATAGACTGGCCGAGTGGTGCAGGATAAATAAAATGGCCTTAAACCCTGGTAAATGCTATCACATAACTTTCACACGTAATAAGAAACCGGTGCCAACTGAATTTAGTATAAATGGTAGAACATTGGAAAGGGTATCAGTTGTTCGGGATTTAGGTATAATCATTGACAGCCATTTGAACTTCAATGCACACTACGATTACGTAATAAAAAAGCTTCTGCAATGGTAGGATTTGTGGCCAGAAACACCCGGCATTTCAAACTAACGCACACAAAGTTACTTTTATTTAAAACCCTTGTTAGAAGTAACCTTGAATATTGCCCGCAGGTGTGGTCTCCTCTTTACGAAGTCCACAATAATCGAATTGAGCGAGTGCAGAGGCGATTCCTAGCAATTTTAAGCTATTCATCCCCAAATACCAGGGTATTAAAGGCAACTCGAGAGCGTCTGCGATTTTTCAACCTTTTAAGCCTAGGTAACAGGAGAAAAATACTTGACTTAATGTTTCTATATAGGTCGGTTAATGGTAGAGGTTTACGTTGTCCGGATCTGTTAAGGGAAGTTAATTTCACCATACCGAACAGATTGCCAAGGAAAGGCACGTATAAGCTTTTTAAACAGCGCTTTAGGAAGACAAGGTAAGGCAATAATTCGCCAATCTCAAGGATGGTGCGGTTATACAATGGCATTCCAGACTCCAGGGGAATTGATATATTCAATGACTCAGAGGTTAAATTCAGAGAAACTATTATCTCACATTTAAATACACTGGAGTCTGGAAGGTGATTGTGCCGACCCACTTCTATCGACATCTTATTGTTAATCTTGTAGTCGTTTATCATGGGTGTGACGCTGTGCTTCACTAACTATAATTATGTAGGTACATACCATCCTGTTTATTTATTACTTTTATTTTATGTCATTAATTTGTTGTTTTTTTTTTGTACTATTGCTCTTTTTTGGTCTTTGTTAAAAATGTGTGTGAGCCGTGGTCACCTGTAATTGGCTAAGCATCTTACAGTGATTTTTGTGCTAGGTTAGTTTTTTAGTATATTGATGTATTAACTGTTGGTGATCCTTAAATAAATAAATAATAAAATAAATACAGTTAGGTATAAGCTTAGAAACAGTGTTGAATTACATTGCTAATCATTGGAACAATTTCTTCAAAGATATTATAGAACTAATAAAAATATCAAAATCGATTAATTTTAAATTTTCATTAAAATGTCTGCAAGCACGTCTGATAAGAACATATTAAGAGCTAGCAAGCTAGCATGTTCTGCTAGTAGGGGTAGAAAACAATTCCTTTCTGCGACATTGACGAATACGGGCACTTTGAGATAAACCATTTGAAGTAAGGAAGGGATTTCTAATTTTGAATTTAGTATTTTATAGAGTAAAACAGAGTCTACGCATCACGCCGATCGCTCAGTGACTGCATTTTATGGCGTTGAAAAGAGTCGACGTAGTTAGCATAATTATGACGAATTCTAAAATCAAGCGACTTCATAAATTTCTTTTGGGGCCTTTCAATTCTATCGATATGGATAGAATGAAAAGGCTTCCAAACGGCACAAGTAAATTCAAGACGACTACTGCTTAAAACCCCTATTCAGCATATTTTCTATATGAGGAATGAATGAGACTTTAGCATCCATTGTTACACCAAGATCCCTGATTTCAGATACTCGGTGTAGAATTACATTGCCAAGTGTGTAACAATAATCTATATTTTTCTTTTTTCTTGAGAAAGTTATTATACTACAGTTATCATTATTTAGGTAAAGATTATTATCACGGCAGTCTCTTTCAAGATTTAGTAAAGGTTTCCTGTTGCAATAGGTCACAGTCGGAAGGATTCTTGATTAGTCTAAATATTTAAGTATCAACCGCATAAATTAATACGTTCGAAGATTTTATATAGTCTGTGATATTATTTATATATAACACTTGCGGCCGCCCGCGACTTCGTCCGCGTAGAGTTTTGATGATGACAAAGATATCAAATAGGTGAGAGAATTTTATTCTTAGTTAACATGGTCTAGACATATTACAATTCAAAAAGTGGCAGTCACTGATATGCAATTGTTAAAAAAATTTAGGAGATTTTTCCAATTAGATTACGGGTATTGTTTGCAGGATGCTTAATACTTATTCCGTCAGATGCTTAATCTTTGACAAAAATGACTTTGCCAGATATAGAAGCGACGCATGGATTTGGAGTTAGAAAATGGGAATCTTAGTTAATATGAGTGAGATTGAAAAAAAAGTTAACTATAGTAAGGCTGTTAAAACAATCTTAAACTAAGCACTGGAAATCGAGAGATGGAGACAGGTTAATGAAGACTATCTCTTTCAATAATAATCAACAATTTTGTATGGGAGACCTAGCCGCAGGCCGCAGAACGCGTCCAGTGTGGCAAATCCCTTAATGAATAATTAAATTCATTTGCTACACTAACGCCACCTGCTGACGAATAGCGAAACGTATAAATAAAAAAAGCCTTTTATTTCCCCTTATTTTTACATTTGTGCTCTTTTTAAATATAGGTATGTTTAACTTATTCTATTTTTATATATATATATATATATATTATTTTTTTATTAGTTGTGGTAGAATATCAGGAACCCCTCTCAGGTAAAGGCCTCTTCCAAAGATTGCCATTTGTGACGGTCTTGAGCGTCAAGTTTCCAATTTGGTCCCGCAATTTTTTTAATCTCGTCCTCCCAGCGTGAGTATGGTCTTCCTGGTCTACGTTTGCCCTATGGGCCTTTCCATCATGTAACTATTTTTGTCCATCTATGATCTAAGGCGCGCTACGTGTCCAGCCCATCTCCACTTCAGTTTTAGTGCTTGTTCGAGCGCGTCCGTAGTCTTCAACTTTTCTCTTATTTTTGTGTCTAATTTTATCATTTTTTTTAATATTTAACGTTTCTTTCCATTCCCCTTTGGCACGTAATTAATTTATTTTTGATGGTATTAGTAAAATTCCACGTTTGGCATGCATATGTTAGACATGGAATAAGACATGTGTCCATGACTTACTTTTTCACTTTTACTTGCATGTTGCTTTTGAATATATCTTTGAGACTCCAGTATTTTTTCCATGTATTGTTTATTCTTCTTTTGACTTCTAATTCGTTAGAGTTGCCTGGAATCCAATTTGCTTACCCAAACAGATATATTGATCGACGTATTCTAGTGGTTATCAATTTCTATTTTGGATTTTTATAGTTAGTCATGATTTTTGTTTTCGACTTGTTCATTTCGAGACCCACCTGCTTGCTAGCGTCTTGGAGAGTTTTAACCATGTATTGTAGATGTGGTCCAGTTTCTGCTAGTAGCAAGATGTCATCTGCAAATCTGAGATGACTCAGGTATTTGTCTCCGATTTGTAGAGCTTGTTTTTGCCAATCAAGTTTGCTTATAACGTTTTCTAAAATTGCAATAAAAATTCTAGGAGAAAGCGGGTCGCCCTGTCGTACTCCTCCTTTGACAGGGAAGCTCGGGCCAATAGTTTCTAACTTCACTTTGCTTGAGCTTTCTGAGTATATGCTTTTTAGTAATTTTATGTACTTCATATCTACATTATGAGTTTGTAATGATTTCCATATACTTTCGTGTGAAACGGT
Organism: Epinotia demarniana; assembly: GCA_945867215.1. Classification (NCBI taxonomy): domain Eukaryota; kingdom Metazoa; phylum Arthropoda; class Insecta; order Lepidoptera; family Tortricidae; genus Epinotia; species Epinotia demarniana. The sequence continues at coordinate 46,234,415 of OX244259.1, forward strand.
GTCGAAAGCAATGTATAATGGTCGTTGTTGCTCCTGGAACTTTTCGATTACCTGCTGAAGAGTGTGTATGTGGTCGATAGTGCTGAATCCTTTCCTAAAACCGGCTTGTTCGATCGGTTGATTATTTTCTAATGACGTGGTTATTCTATGGTTTATAATGGTCGAAAAAAGTTTGTATATAGATGGAAGCAGGCTTATAGGTTTGTAGTTGCCGATTCCTTCAGGATCTCCTTTTTTGTATAGTAAAATAATTATAGATTCGGACCACTGTGATGGCGTTTCTGCTGTTTCCATAATAAGATTGAATAAATGTGCGAGCGGCACGGCTAGTTCTTCTTGGGCGATTTTTAAAACGTCGTTTGTAATGTTATCAGAGCCTGGACTTTTATCCGATTTTAGTTTTCGTATCGCAGCTATTATTTCATTGCAGTCTATTGGTGGAACATGGAATGGATTATCTAATACAGGTGCATTCAAGTTGTTAGTGGGAAAAAATGAAGAGCAGTATTGGTTGTTTTCGTCCATTGTTACATTGTGATATAAGTCTCTATAGAAGTTTGTCGCTACATCTATTATATCTTTCCTGTTGTATTTCGTTTCTTCGGATTTTTTTAAACCTTCAATCCACGTTTTCATGGTTCTCAGTTCCTTGTATTCCTTTTTCAGACTTCCTTTTTGTTCGAGATGTTTTTCCAAAGTTGATCTTTTCTTATATATTTGCTTATAAGTTTGTATAGAGCTTTAAGATCGTTTTTTATCGCTCTAGTTTTATTTCTGGTTGTTTGGAGTTCTTGTCTTCTTTTAATTAGGTTTCCGGTGCGGTCTGTAAGAATATTCTGGTTACTGGGCGGTTTTTCTGTCTAGCATGCCTTTTGTAAGCTTGTCTGGACAGAGTTTATGATTTTTTCGTAGAAAGTTTGTACTGTCTGCTGGATTATCTTTGTTTAATTTATTAAAGCATTTGTTTAAGTTTTCTTTGTACAGTGCTATTTCTTTTTCGCTTTTTAAGGTATTGTATTGTCTTTTCTGGTACCTGGCTCTGCTTTTTATTGTTTTTTTAAGGAAAAGACTGCTCGAAGCGGTCTATGGTCCGATGGGTAATTTATATTTAGTGTTTCTATGTTGGAAAATATATGTGGTTGATTGCATAGAATAAAATCGATTTCGTTTTAATGCTGCCTATTAGGAGAGCGCCAAGTCCATCTTTTTTTCAGCTTTTTCTTGAAAAAAGTATTCATAATAGATAATTGGTTTGATTGGTTTGATAATTGGTTTGGTTTTCTAAGGCGAAGTTTATGAGTTTTTGTCCTCTAGCGTTCCTTTCTCCATATCCGTTTCATTTTGTAACTAGTTGCTCGCCCTCTTGAGGTTGGCCTATTTTTGCGTTGAAATCTCCCATTAGGATGTAATCTTTATATGCAATATTAATAGCTTTAGACACATTTTCATAGAAACAGGTAATCTCTTCTTCAGGCGCTGCTTCCGTGGGGGCGTAGACTTGTATAATAGAAAGCTGTTTACCAGGTAAGTTCATGTTAAGGAGAGCGACCCGTTAAGACATGCCGACATAGCTTTCCATATATTGTATTATATTTTTGTTCACCAAGAAGCCGACTCCATATTTTCCTGATGTTTGCCCTGTGTGACAGAAAATAAAATTTTCATACTCTGATATTTCGTTTCCATTGCGCCGTACTTCGGATAAAACAATGACATCGTATTTTACGTTGGTCAATGCTTCTTTCAATTCGATAATTCGTTCGTACGATGACAGCGTTCTGACATTGTAGGTTAGCAAATAGAGCTCATTTTTCTGGCTCCTTTCTTTGGTGTCGTCTTTCTGTGAGTTTTGTGATTGTTTTGTCTATGGAAGGTTTTGGTCATAATCTTCCACGGTGACCAACCGGCTTGGAAGATGTTTTTTGTGTATTATTGTTGAGTTTTGTACATAATTTTGCGAGAGAGGGGGGGGTAATTGCTATTGATCCTTGTTTACATGTTGTATCGGTATATTGTATGAATTTTTGGAGCTAGTCAAGTAGTTCAATATGCCTGGTTTGAGCACTCCTTCTGCGCTTGACGATCTTTGTTGTTGTAGTGGGTGGGTCTTATTTTTCTTGCTGGCTTGGCTTCTCTTAGTTATGTCTTGAACTGAGTGGTTGCTCTCGGGAGAGGATGATAGCATCCTTTTGTTTTTGCCTGTGGTATTTGTATTATTCCATACAATAAGTTTGTCATATTTTATTTTAACCGAATTCCCTTTCTCTCTTTCTACTCGAGCTTGATCTTCTAGTTCTTTTCTTTTCGCCAAGACATATTGTGGGTAATCTTCCTTGATATAAAAACCAGAGTCTTTTAGGGCTCTTTGTTTTTTGAAAATATCTATTTTATTCCCAGTGTCGCAAACGTAACAACAACTGGCCGGGTCCTTTCTCCTTTCTTCCCTATCCTTTTCGCTGCTTCTATGTATCTGTGGCTCAGTTCTAAGGAAAAGTGTTGTTGTACAAAGTTCTTTAAGATGTGTTCCAAATTTGCATATGATGTCTCAGTCTCTTCCAGCCCAAAAAAAACAATATTCTTCTGTCTTGCCTGTTTTTCCAGGAAGTAGATTCTTTTTTCTTGATTTTCTACTTTTTCTTTCAAGCAGTCATATTTTTCTTCCAATACCCTGAACTTTTCGTCTAGTATGTTATTGATGTTTGACGTTACTTGTTCGGTTACTTTCTCTCCGTTTTTGACGATTGCATTTCTTTGTTCGTCAAGATCATTCTGTATGGTTGCCGGTTGGTTACCGTGTGGTTGCCGGTTGGAGAATAGCCCACTCCGTGCTTATCCGTGGATGTCGTAGAAGGCGACTAAAGGACCAAAATGACAACCATCCAAGTCAACTAAGAATTCCCAAGGAGGGTTGACGTCAGGTAGGCGGCCGGTCGTAAAAAAAAATGCCAAATCCTTTGCAGCATGAATACAGCAACGAATGAGATTAGTGACAGGGTTAGGGCGTACCCCACAGGCGACGCGCAGGGGCAGCACCCGGCTCCTGTGGGAAATGGACTAGGGTTGTCGCACCAGCCCGGGTGGGGGCGACGTAAGAAGCGAGCCCGGGAACCAAGATATGTGAGACTGAGGTATGCGAGCTGGAATGTAGGAACGATGACGGGTAGGGGGAGAGAGCTAGCGGATGTGATGAAAAGACGACGAATAAATGTAGCTTTTTTGCAAGAGACGAAGTGGAAGGGCGAGAGAGCTAGAGAGATAGGGGAAGGGTATAAGTTTTATTATTGTCGGAGTGATGGCAAGCGCAATGGTATCGGTATAGTACTGGACAGTTACTTAAAACAGGGTGTGACGAATGTTAATAGGAAGAGTGACAGAATAATGGCTGTGAAAGTTATTCTGGCGAACGCGGTACTAAATTTTGTGAGTGTGTATGCTCCTCAGTGTGGATGTGATGATGTAGCGAAAGAGAAGTTTTGGGAAGATTTTGATACAGTGATGATGGATATTCCAGACAGTGAAGAAATATATGTAGGTGGAGACTTTAATGGACATGTGGGAAGAACGAATGTAGACTATGAAAGAGTACATGGGGGGTTTGGCTTTGGAAACCGCAACAAAGAAGGGGAAGCCTTGCTGCAAACTGCTTCCGCATATGATCTAGGCATTGCCAATACATGGTTTAAAAAGCGAGATGAACATCTGATCACCTATAAAAGTGGCCAGCATGCGACACAGCTTGACTACTTCCTGGTAAAAAGGAAGAAAATCAACTGTGTCAAGGACTGCAAAATAATACCGGGCGAACATCTAGTATCACAACATAGGCTGCTAGTTATAGAAGTGATCATTAAAATCCAGCCACAAACAAAAAAAGAACGGCCCCCTGTTCAAACAAAATGGCATATGCTAGAGAAGAATGAGTATGAGAATGAGTAAACATTAATTTATTAAACTAAACTATTATGTTATTTATATCAGTGGCGACGAGGATTAAAAATGAACAGTGATCAATTTGAGAAATTTCTAATATTGCAAGCAACACAACAAAACAAATTTCGGACATTTTACAATTGTTACTATCGCAACAACAAAATGCGGCTACTGTGGCTCCCACACCAACAACGACGAACGGCACGGAGTCACCCAGCACATCACACACGGACAACAACAGAAACCACATCTACAACAGTTTTAAAGGTGATAAATTTAATCCTAGCAAAACCTCAGTCGAAAATTTCGTTGACTATTTTGAAACTAAATGGGTACTTTGGGGAGAAGATGCACAAAGCATACAGAAAGAGCTTTTGTTTACCTGTCTCTCTCCTGAAACTTTCCACGACATGAAAGTTGCCCTAACGCCGCATTTTGAAAGAAGTACATACACAGACATAAAAGAGAAGCTCCTGAACCTGTACAGAATAAAGCGCACAAGATACAGAGCGTTGACTGATTTCTGGAACTGCATACGCATGGACAACGAATCTATGGAGCACTACGCCAACAGGCTAAAAGAAATTAGCAGAGATTGCGGCTACAATGACGACCTGTTAGAACGACAGTTACGTGACCGTTTTGCAACCGGGCTTAACCACCAACAGTTGCAGATTGAAATAAAACAAAAATGGCCGGACTTACAAGAATTTCGAGACGGACAGATGAATGAAGTAACCTTTGCTCAGATTTTTAGCGTTGCACAATCGCGAGAACGGGCTGAAGGCGACGCAGATACAGAAAACAATGTCAAAGTTAACAAGATTAAAAGAAACACCAGATCATACATGAACAGGTCTCCGCGCAAACTACGGGCTAATCAATGCCTCAGATGCGGTGAACCTGAAAGACACCCGTTAAATCGATGTGCAGCCAAAGCTCACACATGCAAAGAATGCAACACGCCAGGCATTTCGAAGATTACTGCATCAAGTCAGGCAAAGCATGCCTGCCCAATCGGAGCGATAATAAACAAAGTACATTTACGAAAAGGAACAAACTATACAAGCTTAAACATCACAAAAATAGCAACTCTTCGCAAGATTCCTACTCGGAAGACAGTGATGACGAATCAGACACCGTTTGTCAAATAAACAAGTCAAAAAGCAAAGACAGTAAGAAAATAGACGTTCAAATTAATAATATTAATTGTACGTTAGACTGGGACCTCGGTTCAGTCTATTCAATTATTAGCACCAAGTTATGGAAGAGTATCGGCGCTCCACCCCTGACCAAGACACCATGCCTACGCGCTTACGGAAACGTAAAACTGAAACCAAAGGGCCTAACAGATGTTACAGTAAGAGTTCAGGATCAGGAAAAGATACTCCCTGTTGTTGTTATGAAGTCAGCTGACCCAATGTTGTTCGGCCTTCAGTGGAGTGAAATGTTCCACATGGACTTTCCAAAGCCAGTCTACTCGATTAAGAACACCCGGCACCTAGCCAGTACTCTGCAACAAGTCCTGGACAAACACACTACTCTTTTCGACGGCAAACGTGGAAAAGTCAAAGATTACCTAGTCAACATTCATATAAAACCCAACGCTCAACCTAAACATATTCCAGCAAGATCAATAAAATTTTCATTGAGAAAAAACATTGAAGTTGAACTAGATCGCCTAGTTCAAGAGGGTATCATAACTAAAGTTGACCCAAACATTACACCGGTCCAGTGGGCGACACCCACAGTCAACGTAGTGAAAACGAATGGTCAAAGTAGAATATGCGGTAACTTCCGTAACACGCTCAACCCTGTTTTAATAACACACGCACACCCAGTTCCTCTCTTTGATCAACTGCGCCAGAACCTCACAGAAGGTGACAAATTTTCGAAAATTGACCTAAAAGATGCATACCTGCAATTTGAAATAGGCCCAGAGTCTAAACAGTTCCTAACCATATCCACACACAAGGGATATTACCAGTATAACCGTATGCCGTTTGGTATTTCCACGGCCCCATCAATTTTCCAGCATTACCTTGACAGACTCCTCGAAGGAATACCGAATGTGGCAGTCTACTTTGATGATATTGCGGTTACAGGAAAAAATGACAAAGACCATCTCGAAACACTACGTACCGTTTTCCAAAGGCTTGAGCAAGCTGGATTAAAAGTTAACTTGGGAAAATGTACTTTTCTGCAACCAGAAGTCGAATATCTCGGACATACGATTGATCGAAATGGTATACGCCCTACGAAAGTGAAAATAGAAGCAATCACCAAAGCTTTGCCGCCAACCAACGCCAAGGAGCTACGATCATTCCTTGGATTTGTCAACTTCTACGAACGTTTTATACCACACCTACACAGTGTCTGTGCCGACCTCCACGCACTAACAGGAAACCGACTTAAATGGCGATGGACCGACAGTGAAACTAAGGCTTTTGAACAAGCAAAGTCGTTGATAATACGTTCAAGACCCTTAGTAGCTTTTAATGACAAACAGTCACTTTACTTAGCATGTGATGCATCAGAAAAAGGCGTGGGAGCGGTGCTTTTCCACAAGACAAACAACACGGAACAGCCAATTGCGTTTGCATCTCGAAAACTTCGACCAGCAGAGTCAAAATACTCTGTCATAGACCGCGAAGCTCTTGCAATATTTTTTGGAGTAAAAAAGTTCGATCAGTACCTTCGCGGTATCAAATTTATACTAGTAACGGATCATAAACCACTCATTCACATTTTGGGACCTGAACGCAATTTACCAAAACTTGCCAATAATCGCTTAGTACGGTGGGCTCTTACAATTGGAAGCTACAGCTATGACATAAAGTACACAAAAGGCTGTAACGACATTATCGCGGACTACTTATCAAGGATGCCTAACCCTGAAGAGCAACCTTCTAAGCCTGAGCTGGCGGTTCACAGACTTGTGGCGCGCCTACAGACAGATAGGATTGGTGATCTTGCCCTATCAGAAAGCGTTATACGAGACGAAACACTAAAAGATTCCACACTGAAGCACATATCACAGTTTATTAAAACAGGTTGGCGTGAACATCAGTATACAAACGATGTAAAACCATACGCTCGTAAGCGCTGTGAACTGTCACTTGAAAACAAGATCATAATGTGGCAAGGTCGCATTATCGTTCCTGACACTCAGAAAAATGATTTTAAAATTCCTACACCGTGGACATCCAGGGATATCAGCTATGAGAGCTCTGGCACGATTCTATGTATGGTGGCCAACCCTTGAGGAGGACATAGATGCATACGTAAAAACTTGTCGCAAATGCCAAGAAAACCGGCCTAATACTTCTGATTTGCCTATTTTCTCATGGTCCATGCCAGACCAACCGTGGGAAAGAATTCACATTGATTTCGCGGGACCGTTTGAGGGGTCGTATTGGTTAGTCCTGTCAGATGCATTTTCCAAATGGATCGAAGTCAAGCCGATGACAAAAATTACGACTACCAAACTTTGCGAGGAACTGGACACAATTTTTACCACCTTCGGCATTCCTCAGTTATAGTCTCTGACAATGGGTCACAGTTTACTTCTCAGGAGTTCCAAATATACTGCAAAGATAAAGGAATGAAACACATTAAATCATCACCCTATCATCCCCGGACAAATGGATTAGCGGAACGGCTTGTAAGAACTTTTAAGAGCAGAATGTCTGCAAGTACAGAGAGCCTTAAAAAACGCCTGGAAAATTTCCTCTTTGCCTACCGCATCACACCCCATAGCACCACCGGCAAGACCCCGGGCCAGTTAATGTTTGGACGGAATCTATGTTGTGAGCTCGACAACGCTCGACCAAGTACCAAACGGTCATTGCAATACAAGCAGATACAAGCAAATGTTGACTCTGAGAGCCGAACGCCAAATCACAGACCAGGTGATCCAGTGTACGTGCGAGCTAGGGAACAGCAACGTTGGGAACCAGCCACCGTAGCGCGACGCACACACCGATACTCCTATGTGATCAATACTCCAGTCGGTGTGGAAAGGAGGTATCACGCAGACCATATACGGCCTCGCCTCACCGAACCAGATGAGCGCTCTTCTGAAAGATCGTCACATACTCCAATAGTTCCTGTTGCGTCCTCGACCCGAGTACTGGAGTCTACTGGATCCCCGACACCTTAGCCAGTTTCAGGAACCGAAGCAGAAGTTGCCCCATCACCTCAGAATGTGGCTATCATGCCGCCTACGCCAATGGGGCCTCGCAGAAGCAAGCGTACCATTAGACCGCCCCGGCGCCTAGTAGAAGACATGGAGATTTGAATCTTATAAGGCGGACGAATGTAACAACCTCATTTGATACTAGGTATCTTCTTAATAGTGCTATATACAACATCGACAGGTGTTGTCTGTCATTCATTATTGTCTTGTCAACGTCTTAAATAAACATTATTTAACTAAACTATTATGTTATTTATATCAGCCAGCATGCGACACAGCTTGACTACTTCCTGGTAAAAAGGAAGAAAATCAACTGTGTCAAGGACTGCAAAATAATACCGGGCGAACATCTAGTATCACAACATAGGCTGCTAGTTATAGAAGTGATCATTAAAATCCAGCCACAACCAAAAAAGAACGGCCCCCTGTTCAAACAAAATGGCATATGCTAGAGAAGAATGAGTATGCAAATAATTTTAAAGAAAGAGTGGTAGATAAAATGATAGAAATGAAGGATATGGAAGGATTAAATGCAAACGAATGTTGGAAAACGATGGCAAATTGTATAAGGACAGTAGCAAAAGACGTATTAGGAGAATCGAAAGGGAAATGTGTGATAGACAAGGAAACATGGTGGTGGAATGATGAGGTTCAAGAAAGATTGAAAAAAAAGAAGCAAGCATTTAAAGAGTAGCAAAGTGTTGAAAGTGGAAATGAAAGTGAAAAGGAGGCTAAGAGGATTCAGTACAAAGAGTGTAAGAAGGTAGCTAAGCGAGCAGTTGCCATTGCCAGGTCAGCAGCGCAGGACCAATTATATGACGCTTTAGACAGTCCTAAAGGTGAGAAACAACTGTATCGTTTAACAAAAACAAGGGAAAGAAATGCAAGAGATATATGCCACGTAAAATGTGTGAAAGATGATGCTGGAAAGGTGTTGACAGAAGACGAATGTATAAAAGATCGGTGGAAAAGTTACTTTAAAAAACTTATGAATGAAGAGAATGCTTGGAGCAGGGTGCTACAAAACCAACCGGTGAGTATGGGTGTTGTTATAGAAATTAATCTTGGAAATAATCAGAACAAAAACGTAAATAAATCAGCAAATAAACGTTTAATTACAAATATTACAATCGTACGACAAAAATACAACGCAAAACAGTATGACGACCGTCCCGCACCGAGCCTGAGCCAAAAGTGAGTTCGCTCGGCGGTGCCTCCTTCAGAATGACGCAACCGGTGCGAAGTTGGCTGCATGCCGCGCGGCAGAACTTGCCCTGGTGCTAACTTCATGTCAACACGGCTTCTCCTGACTAGAGGACGTCCTCGTTCTCCTCTGATGTCTCTTGGCAAGTGGCCTCCCAGCCTGCTGAGGTGAGCTCGCAGGTGTCATGGTCTGCACCTGGTTAAATAGAACAACACGTGGGTGATTTTGAATCAAAATTGTCAAGCAGTGAACAGCGATTGAAACCAAGGATATTACTATGATGTAGATTTAGAAACGCGAGTAAATGGAACCAAAAAGCGGGGTCTGCCCACAAGTTACACTACTCATCTAACATACGCAAGATTTGCTTGCTAATGGGTGTGAGGTCTACTCACGCAAGGTCTGCTTGCAAAGGGGTGTGAGGTCTGCTCACGCAAGGTCTGCTTGCAAAGGGGTGTGAGGTCTGCTCACGCAAGGTCTGCTTGCGAAGGGGTGTGAGGTCTGCTTACGCAAGGTCTGCTTGCAAAGGGGTGTGAGGTCTGTTCACGCATCTTGAGTCCACTCGCCCTGTCAAGGCACCATGTATTCTGCCGCGGCTTGCGTGGTTTTGCCAGAAGAGCCAGCCATCAACTGCAGCTCGTATCTCCCATGAGGCAGCGCCTTGACGACTCTGTATGGCCACGCATGCCGGAGTAGAGTTACCCGGTAGCTTGCGCCTTCTTTATAACAAAAACCAAACAATTAGTTTCATAGGTGCGAGATGGTCGTCGGTTACGATTAACAGCTGAATCTTGCCGACTTTGATTTCGCTGTAACCTCTGAGAGGCTCGTCGTCTATTCATCTCGCGAATAGATTCGCGATTTGGACGAGAACCCTCAATCGCTACGTCACGAACTAGATAGATAGCGAACGAGAGGAGTGACAGCATCAGTATCAATGAGCTAGTTCAGAGACAATAATTAAAGGTTGTAACTTCCACAGTACTTTAGACCACTCTTCCTGACGGTAGTCACCCTGAACTCTGACCACGTTCAAGACAGTACGGAAACATCGCTACTCACAAAACAGAAAACCGTTCACATACAGCAAAGTGTACCACCATCATCCATGTAAAAACTCTTTTCGTGAGACCCGTTCGGCCTCACTGACTCATTACTTTAGTAATTTTCAACACATACTGCCCAAGTCAAAATAAAATCCGGCATCATCTACATCTACAATCCAACAGAGCCATCAAATCAAATAGATCAAGTTACCTTGGACAGTCTCGCTACAAACAATAACCACATTCAATCCAATTGAGCAAAACAGAACTTAAAACTTTGCTTGGATGTGGGGTTGCTCACCATGTGGAGACTTGCTTACTAGTAGTACCTACCCAGGCACTACCTAACTACCAGCACTAATAGGTACGACCGACTTACAACATCGATCGCATTCAAAGGGTTAAAAGTAGTGCTACCTCTAGTAAACATTACAGATCTAACTTTTTAACCAGCATGTCCTCCCAGGCTAACTAAGATGTACAGTTCACTATATTATTCTCCATGTCATCATATTTCATGACTAATGAAATAAGATCCAACAGGACTTTCTTGTCTACTTGGTTCAGTCATTAACTAACACAACATATTCTAAAATTAAACCCAAAATGAAACCCCATTCAGTGACCATTCACTGATTATGTACACAAGTTAATATTAGTCTGCAAATCTTGACAGACATTCTATCTGTAAACTGAGAACAACAAGTTAAACCTGCAGCTTTTACGATCATAATTTATCAACAGCACAAATGTAAAAACAATTTGTCAAAAACTTCAAGTTGGTAGTTTGGGATAATAAACAGCGAACACAGGTTCGATTGTCAAGTGGTCGATAAGATCTTTTCTAACAGTTACTTGCTCCGAGCCCCAATGAAAAGGTACGCCTTTCCTGGTCAAGCGCGCAATGCACGCTGTTTTTGTAGCAAACCCGGCAATGTAACGGCGGAAGTACCCAGAAGTAAAACTAAGAACTGACGAACTTGTTTCACATTTTTAGGCACAGGGGCTTCACGTAAGGCTTCGACTTTGCGACCGCTCGGCTTCACCTGACCCTCACTAATTGTACGACCCAAATACTCTATTATTGTGGACAGAAAGGTGCACTTCTTGAGATTAATAGAAAACCCCGCACTAACTAAAGTCGCAAGTACGTCGCGCAAGAGGTTGGACCTTCATCGACAGTATGGCTCATAATATACGTCGACCTAGCCGATCCATACAATCATCGATTAGTGTAGTACTTTTCACAGCCGTGAACAGCCGGTTAGGTCTATATTTTACGGGAGCGTTACTGTTAAGTTTAATGGACATGCTTCCAGTGCCGACTGTTGAAGTTGCTGTACCAGTTATAAAATGTTCGGAAGACTTTTGAACGATGTTCGATAGGTGCACTCAAGCCTTCACCAGTCAAGGTGGTGTTTAGCGAAACATTTGCCTCAAGTTCAAAAGGCATCATATTATCAGGCTTTGGATCATTCCGAATAATGGTTTGTCGGTCACAAGAACGGATATATATAATACCGGGACGATTAAGTACGTCAGTACCCACTAAAACGGGCGAGTTGATATGTTCTGCCGCTATGACAGACAATTCTACTTCTAGCGTAACATCGTTAAACTCTATGAGCAAAGTGACACGGTAAGTCGACTCAATGTCCTCCTGTCTGTCCTCAGATTCCTTTCAAAATGCGATACGCGGGTTTCTGAGAGAATTTGAGACGCTTTACTAATATGAGGACAAAATGAGAGATATTGTCGAACCACTGTGTATGAGAACGTCTACTGGCACACCTTGTATCACAGCAACAACAATCTCGTTCCTAAGGCTAGATTTTATTTCTTGACAAAAATTTACAATGTTCATATTTCGCGACTTGGACCTTATTTTAGCAAAACAGGTATCAACTGTATGTCCCGATTTCTTACAAAAAGAACACGACTCGGCTTTAGATTTAATCCTTTGTAGGCTTATTGTTAGGCTGAGATGCAGCCGTATTATCACGCTTGGGTTTCTTTGGGCAAACAGCTAGAACGTGACCACCCTGACCACACGAAAAACATTTACCGTCATTGTACCGTCGCTTGCGACCGCTGTTATCAGAACGTTTGTTTTTGATAGCATCGCTGGTGTTCCGCGTCTGAGTCGAGTTTAGGTGGGTAGATTTATCATTACAGGGTTTCACATAAATTGAAAAGAACTCTACTAAATCGTTTGGCATCAACTTTGCATTAGTTGCGGCTGCTCGAATATGTTTATCGACTATTCCTCAAATGATAATTGCCGAAATAAGTTCGTCACTAAGACCCACGACGATACGCAGGCGGAGCAATGAACGTCGCGCGTAATCGGCATAAGTTGGATAATTGTTCGAATCAGTTTGCATTACTTCAAACAAAATATTTGCAATATCCGGACGCTTAGGGCACAAAGGTGTAAATTCTCTTTTGAAATTGCTCCAGCTGCGGTCGTTTGTCACTCATTCGTCAATCCATACCCGAGCATCCCCTTTAAGGCAATTGCTAATACGAGAAAGGTATTTATTGTCACTCCAATTATTCGTGTCTCCTTCTTTAGCCCAAACCGCAGAATAGTGCAAAGAAGGGTCAAAGTTAGAAATGAAGTAATATTGGTTGGAACTCACCGTATCATTGATGGAGCGGATGGCGCTCACGATTGGTTCACGATGACAGTCTCAGTGGTGGCCAGCGTCCGCTCGCCCAATCCACGTGTTGTCGCAGCTGTAGAACCCGTACGGCCTCGCGAGGGGCTGCGCTGGAGCGGCGGCGAGGAAGTCGGTGTGGTGCCCGCTGCGGCAGCATCCGCAGTCCCTGGCGGCGGTACCTGTCTAGGGGGGCTGGCAGCAGGGGTGATGGTGACGGGACGGAATGTTCCTCTAACGTATTCAGGCGATTCAAAATACTCTACAAATGTCGCCCGAGATAGACACTATTCGATTTGTCGCGCCGTCTATCTCTACTACGGCGTCTGTTTCTACTCCTATGCCTCCTAGGACTACGCGATTCACGATCAGACATAATTGCGCAAAAAAGTCAACAACAAATTCGAAAAACAAAAGTGAAAACTAATCAAGCAAAAAGCACACGTTAGAATAAGAACACACACTTGTACTTTAAACACACACTGTTGATAACCGTTAGTTCAAAAGAACAAAGCAATGGTAATCAATATAGCATGGCACGCACTAACGTTGAAGCAAGATTTTATAGTTAAGAACGCGCAGCAAAATAACACAAAGCACGATAGTTGTAACTTTAAAATTACGATCGTTACATTTACGATTTTTGCGTAATAATAAAAGTGACGGTAAAGCGTAAGGCACGTAATTAGATCCCTACTTCTGATCTTGGAAATAATCAGAACAAAAACGTAAATAAATCAGCAAATAAACGTTTAATTACAAATATTACAATCGTACGACAAAAATACAACGCAAAACAGTATGACGACCGTCCCGCACCGAGCCTGAGCCAAAAGTGAGTTCGCTCGGCGGTGCCTCCTTCAGAATGACGCAACCGGTGCGAAGTTGGCTGCATGCCGCGCGGCAGAACTTGCCCTGGTGCTAACTTCATGTCAACAATAGATGAAGTAAGGAAGGCTGTGAAAAGTATGAAGAATGGGAAAGCTGTCGGACCAGATGGAATACCAGGAGAGGTGTGGAAGTTGTTGAGTGAGGATGGATTTAGGTGGCTGACCTTGTTCTTCAATAAGTTGTTGCAGGAAGAGAGTATTCCCGAGGAATGGTGCGACAGTTTACTTGTGCCCATTTTTAAAAACAAGGGGGATGTACAAGAATGTAACAACTATAGAGGAATAAAGCTCATGTCACATAGTATGAAAGTATGGGAGAAAGTGATAGAGAGACGAATGAGAGATGAGAGTGAAATAACACAAAACCAATTCGGATTTATGCCGGGCAGGGGTACAACAGACGCCATATTCGCTCTTCGGCAACTATGCGAGAAATACAGACATGCGCAAAAAAACCTACATATGGTGTTTGTTGACCTTGAGTAGGCTTATGACCGAGTTCCTCGTGAGGTTTTGTGGTGGGCCTTGAAAGAGAAAAGTGTGCCAGGGAAGTATGTAAGGCTGATTCGGTCTATGTATGACAGGTGTTGTACTCGCGTCCGGTCGGCGGCTGGCATCACCGACAGGTTCAGCGTCGCGGTGGGCTTACACCAGGGCTCGGCTTTAAGCCCTTACCTCTTCCTGCTTATAATGGACGCTCTGTCGTCGGGCATCCAGGAGGAGGCGCCCTGGTGTATGCTCTTCGCTGATGATATTGTCCTCGTTGGTGAAGATGGACTCGGGGTTGAGAGCAGACTAGAGCAGTGGCGGCAAAAATTGGAGAATGTGGGCTTGAAAATCAGCAGATCAAAAACTGAACACATGTTTTGCGATTTCGGCGGTCTCTCCAATTTTACGCCCATAGAGCTCAATGGCGTATCGCTGCCGGCCTGCTCCGATTTTCGATACCTCGGGTCACTTATACAATGTAATGGCGATATTGACCGTGACGTTAGAAACCGAATCAGCGCAGGATGGATGAAATGGCGACAGGTTACGGGAACAATCTGCGACAACCGAATGCCCCTTCGACTGAAGGGCAAAATATACAAGACCATTATAAGACCTGTCGTCATGTATGGAGCGGAATGTTGGGCCGCAAAGATGACGGATGAAACGAGATTGCATGTTGCGGAGATGAGAATGTTGAGATGGATGTGTGGCGTGACGAGATTGGATCGTGTAAGGAATGAGTATATAAGAGGAAGCCTGAAAGTAGCACCGATAACTGAAAAGCTGAGAGCAAATCGTTTACGGTGGTATGGACATGTTATGCGGAGGGATGATAGTCATGTTACTAGAAGGGCATTAAGTATGAATGTGGAGGGATGTAAGAGAAGAGGTAGGCCAAGGAAAAGGTGGATGGACTGCGTGAGAGACGATATGAACAGGAAAGATGTGTGTGATGAGTTGACGGGCGACAGAGAGGTATGGAAGAAAAAAACATGCTGCGCGGACCCCAAGTAAATGGGATAAGGACAAGCGAATGATGATTCTGTATACTGCTCAGTACGCGCAATACTTCATCCATGTTTTTCAAGATTCCTTCCAAGTTATTGTAGCAGTGTTTCAGAAAAGTTCGCGTAGATGACAGCGACAATAGCGGCAAGTAGGGAAACTAAGTTAGTATGTATTAGCGCTGTCAGACGGTTCTGTCCCAACGGCGGATAGCGAAACTAATCTCGTGTATGCAGTGGCGACACCAAGCGGTTCGTAGTAGAGTTGACTTTGCGTAGATAACAGCGACACTTGTGGTCGGTAGCGGTACTATTTTGGATCTGTCGATAAAGCAGGTCCTTATTATTGAAGAAATTCTATTCACCACTAGATGTCCCTGTTATTCCTGTTGCCGTTAAGAAATTCTTGCTTTGATAATGTTTTAGATTATTATGATACTTAATGTTTTGTAGGGCACTTCTATATAAAAACTTATTTTGATTTCATTATTTGAGAAGTCCAAATTTGGCAGTTATAAGGGTTTCACTGCGCTAAAACAGTTATATCGCACAGGAATGTCACTCGAACTGTAGGATTGTTTTTACTTCTTTTTGCACTGTTTACTGAGTTTTGTTTTGCACTTTCACTTTACTTTGCATATTTTAGTCTATTCTCACTTTTAAAAAACATTTTGAGCGTGGAAACGTAATAAAACAGTTTATACTTCTTAAAAAACACAAAGTCGATGTTTACACGAGCTGTGCAGCGCCCTCTCCATTCGTAACTCTTGCGAAACGTATATTAAACCTTTATTTGGCTTGCTTAAGGGATGACAATTTAACCCTGTTAGGCGTAGAATTTTCTAAGAAAATACTTCCCATTTTCTAAATCGCAGTTATTTTTTTAATTTTAATAAGAAATCTTTCTACAAAAAATAAAGTCTCCTCCATACAAACCTTGCAACCCTTTTTAACCCCTTAGGAGTTTTTTTAAATAAGTAATCTTTCTACAAAGTTTTAAGTCTCTAGCTAAAAAAAAAAAGTTACTTTCATACAAACTTTGGACTCCTATTTTATTGGAGGTCGCATATGTGTCTACTGGCCATAAGTAATCATTATTACGACATGCCTGTCACGATTTAAATACACTTAGAAACCGTTTGTTTACGTTCATTTGTATTGTCACTTGCTGTAAATAAACAGACCACGAAACATCTAGCGTATCACTGAACTCTGCTGTAGTGTTTATATATACACGTTATAGTCAATTTCCATTAGGTGATGTGCCTCACGCACTGATAGTGCTAGTTTAAATTAATAAATTGAGTGGATCTGATATTTACTGTAATCTTGCGAAATTATGTCGGAAGAAGGCGGCATAAGTGGTATAAAGGAGCTGAGGGGATCGTCAGACTACCCGAACTGGAAGTTCCTGGTGCGAAATTACCTAGAGAATAAAAACTGGTGGGACGTAATTTCGAATGACGCCGTTAATGCGGACGTAGATAGGGAGGCACGAACAACTATATGCTTGTTGTTGGAACCAGAGTGCTTTACCCATGTTTACAACGCGAAAACTGCAAAGGAAGCCTGGAACAGTCTACAAGGAGCCTACGAAGATAAAGGCTGGGGAAGACGCATCCACATACAGCGAGAGCTTTTCAACTGTAAGTTAGAACATTTCAATTCTATGGAGAGCTACATATCAAAAGTCACGTTCTTTGCACAACAATTGCATGATATTGATGCTGGAATCCCTGAGGATTGGATAATTTCAATTTTGCTTGGTGGATTGACTGCTGAGTACAGCCCACTTATAATGGCTGTAGATAACAGTGGCCAAGAGATCACTTTAGAGCAAATTAAAATGAAGTTGTTGCAAGAAGGAAGTAGACAGAGCAAGATGAACACAGACTACGAGCAAGCTTTTGTGACACGTAAAGGACATAACGATGCCAGATCTTCAAGCAAAACTAACGATCGCAAGCAGAAGTTCGTCTTCAAGTGTTTCAAGTGCCACAAGCCAGGACATAAGGCATCTGAATGTAAAGAGCGAGTCAAGACCGCGAATGTTTGCCTGAACACCAAAGAGGCAATCAACAAGGACAAATGGTATCTTGACAGCGGGTGCTCTAATTCCATGACTCATGACCGGAGCAAGTTGGTGTCCTATAGACCTGAAAAGGGCAGCATGAAAATCTCTGTTGCGAATGGCGAGAAGTTATTGGTCAAAGGTCGAGGGAACGCTGAACCTCAAGTCGGCGAAAACGAAAAATTGCTTTTGAATAATGTTTTACATGTTCCCGACCTTTCGATGAACTTGATATAGGTTAGCGATTTGACTAAGAAAAATTGTTCGATTAATTTTGACAAAGGAGGTTGCACTATTCAAAATAAGAACCCAATTATTGCAAGCTGTCAAGAAGTTGACGGAATTTACGAGTTGACAGAAAAGAAAAACAACGTCGTAAATGTGACAATGTCAAATCAAAATGGGCAAAATGTAAACATTTCGAACATTTGGCATAAACGTTTAGGCCATTTAAGCCGAAATTACATGGCCGAGATGCAGAAAATTGTAACCGGTATGGAATTCAAAAGTTCTGATTTGTGCGAACCGTGCATTCCGTGTATTGAAGGAAAGACATCCAAGAGTCCCTTTAAGAACAAAGGTACGGGAGCGAACGGGATCCTACAAATCGTACACACCGATATTTGTGGACCAGTTGAGGAACCTTCGTTCGGAGGTGCGAGGTTCGTTCTCCTCTTTATCGATGATTTTACTCGAAAGACGCATGTTTACTTTTTGAAACATAAGCATGAGACGTTCGATAAGTTTCGTGAATACAAGGCGGAAGTCGAGAACGAGACGAGTAAATCTATACGAGTTTTAAGAAGTGACGGAGGTGGAGAGTACTGTAATGGAAAATTTAAATCTTTTTTGAAGTCCGCAGGAATAAAACATCAGACGACGGTACCTTACACGCCAGAACAGAACTCTGTCGCAGAACGATCGAACAGGACGATTATTGAAAAGGCTCGGACCTTATTGTCGGAGGCGAAGCTCCCCAAACAATATTGGGCGGAAGCTGTGAATACCGTAGTGTATTTGAAAAATAGAAGCCCAACAAAAGCTGTGAAAGGGGCAGTACCTGAAGAGCTTTGGGCAGGCAAGAAGGTAGATGTCAGCCATCTACGAATCTTCGGTTGCTTGGCATATCGACTTATACCAAAAGCAAAGCGTCGGAAATTGGATATGAAGACAGAACCAATGATATTCATCGGATACCCAGATAATCAAAAGGGTTACCGTTTGATGAATCCGAAGACGCATGAAGTTATCACTGCAAGAGATGTGATATTTTTAGAAAATGATTTTCTACACAATGGGAAGGACGAGAAGCTGTCTGAGGTTATCATCAACCTTAACACAGACTGTGAACAAGAGGCTATCATCAATCTTAACACAGACTGTGAACAGTCCAGCGAACCACGACCTGAAACATTGGAGAGTCATGAAGTGTTCCGCGATGCTGTTGACGACATCGTAAGCAGTCCTGAACCTGATATACAACAGCCGGTACC
Source organism: Epinotia demarniana (assembly GCA_945867215.1). Lineage (NCBI taxonomy): Eukaryota > Metazoa > Arthropoda > Insecta > Lepidoptera > Tortricidae > Epinotia > Epinotia demarniana. The sequence continues at coordinate 46,253,403 of OX244259.1, forward strand.
GAATGAGGTGTTCACAGAAGATGTGATTATACCGGACCTGCAAGAAAGGCGGTATCCTCAGAGAGAACGCAGAGAAGTTGACCGATACGGTTGTAACGTTATGTGTGCTACGGAAGGTAACTATGACGGCGATCCTGTGACTATTGGAGAAGCTTTGGCAAGACCCGACAGTGATTTATGGCAAAAAGCGATAGACGAAGAACTTATGTCATTAAAGGAGAACCAGACTTGGACCTTAGGCGACCTTCCAGCTGATAAGAAACCTATCCAGTGCAAATGGGTATTCAAGATCAAGAAAGACAGCGACGGCAAGGTAACGAAGTATAAGGCTAGACTTGTAGCGAAAGGGTTTACACAGGTATGTGGTGTAGATTACACTGAAACTTATTCTCCAGTAGTTAGAAGCTCTACTTTACGATTGTTGTTCTCGTTGGCTGCTGAATACGATTGGTTTATTGACCAATGGGATGTCACGACTGCGTTTTTGTACGGAAGAATAAAAGAGGACATTTACATGCTTCAACCGAAAGGAGCAGTCGCCAAAGGTCAAGAAACCAAGGTATGCAAGCTGCAGCGATCTCTTTATGGTTTGAAACAAGCCTCAAATGCTTGGTTCAAAGAATTAGATAAAGAAATGTTGAATTTAGGCTTTATACAATCAAAAATAGAACCTTGTTTGTACCAAAAACAGCTTAAACATAATAAGAAGTTAATAGTAGTCATTTACGTTGATGACATTTTTGTATTCGGAAACTGTGAAATTGAAAAACAAAAATTAAAATTGAACTTGCTTGACAAGTTTAAGGTGAAGGATTTAGGTGCGGCTAGGCATGTTTTAGGCATGAGACTGAGACGAGAGAAAGGTGTTATTCATCTCGATCAGGAGCAGTTTATTCTGGACATTTTAAATGACTTTAACATGACAGACGCTAAGCCGGTTACTACCCCGATGGAAGTGGGAATGAAATTGGAGAGGTCGACAAGTTCTCACTGTCAGCTGCCGTATCAAAGTTTGGTAGGTTGTCTAAATTATTTAGCCTGTAACACGCGACCTGACATATCTCACGCGGTAAGTGTACTTTCCCAGTTTAATAACTGCTACGGTGAAATACACTTTAAGTGCGCGAAACGGGTGCTAAGGTATTTGAAAGGTACGTCAAATCTGTGTCTTACTTTTCGGAAATCAGGTGTTTTAGACTTACGCGGCTATGTGGACGCAGATTGGGGTGGAGCGCTTGATAGAAAATCATTCACGGGTTTAATTTTCAAATTGGGCCAAAATATTGTTTCCTGGGAGAGCAAAAAGCAAGCAACGGTTAGCTTGAGCTCTACAGAATCTGAATACGTAGGACTGTCTCAGGCTTCAAAGGAAGCACTTTACTTACGAAGCTTACTTAATAGTTTGACTGCTGTAGACGGTAAACCTGTCATAATTTTTAATGACAATCAGTCGTCACATAAAATAGCTGCTAATAAGATGATGCATAATAGAACAAAGCACATTGATATAAAGTATCATTTTATTCGTGAGTGTGTACTGGCAAATAAAGTTGAAATAAAGTACATGCCAACCGATAAAATGATAGCGGACATCTTAACTAAGAGTGTTAATGGCCCGAAATTAAAAGATTTTTTGTAAGATTTATCGCTATCAAATTATTCTTTTAAGAGGGTGGATTCGTGTTAGATATTTGATATGGTGTTATGTTTATTTTTTTAAAGTGCTTTGTGTAGGATAATAATTTTATTATTATGTTTTCGTTGTGCATATTCGATGTGTGTACAGGTTTGTAAATTGCTGAGATTTTGTGTTGAACGTATAAGCGTAGAAGTTCGTACAATGAGACACAAAAGTGTTATGATTTATTTTATTTTATGTACTGAGTACAGAGGAGTACAAAAGTGTTCACACATGTACGTAATAGATTAAGAGGAAGTATTGGAGGTCGCATATGTGTCTACTGGCCATAAGTAATCATTATTACGACATGCCTGTCACGATTTAAATACACTTAGAAACCGTTTGTTTACGTTCCTTTGTATTGTCACTTGCTGTAAATAAACAGACCACGAAACATCTAGCGTATCACTGAACTCTGCTGTAGTGTTTATATATACACGTTATAGTCAATTTCCATTATATTTAACCCTCTTAGGGGTGGAATTTTCTAAAACGCTGACAGTTGTTTTTTGGTATTTTAATAAGAAATCTGTTCTACAAAGTTAGTTTCTAGCGAAAAAATACAGTGTTCCCCGTACAAAACCTTCAACATTTTTTAATCCCCGTAGGGATAGAGTTTTCTTTGACGCTGAAATTACTTTTTTTGTATCTCAAAAAATAATCTTTCTACAAAGTTTCGAGTTTCTAGCTCAAAAAATAAAGTTGCCTCCATACAAACATTGTACAGAAATTACTCTTTTTGTATTCTGATAAGTAATCTTTCTATAAAGTTTCAAGTCTCTAGTTCAAAAAATAATGTTCCCTCCATACAAACATTGCACCCCTATTTAACCCCCTTAGGGGTGGAATTTTCTAAAACGGTGATATTGTTTTTTATGTTTCATAATAAGTTATCTTTCTATAAAGTTTCAAGTCTCTAGTTCGATAAATAATGTTTCCCCCATACAAACCTTGCGCCCCTATTTAACCCTCTAAGGAGGGGGAATTTTTAAAACGGTGAAATTGCTTTTTTTGTATCTTAATAAGTAATCGTTCTACAGTCTCTAGCTCAAAAAAAAGTTTCCCCCAAACCAACTTTTCATCCCTTTTTAACCACCTTAGGGGTGGCTTTTTCCAAAACGCATACGTCACAGACGAACCCAAATATGTAGAATTCGTATGTGTTAGATCTTTCACGTCAATAGAGATACAAAATAAGTGTTATTTTAGACAATGTTTAAAAAGATCATACAAAATTAAGTATTCATTTGTTTCTAAATCCGGTAGACCAAAATGGAGATAAAAGATTGAAGAACCGATAACCGTTTGATTTATTCTTCTATCTGTAGTGCAAAAGTAGGATATACGATTCAAAACTTGTCAAAAATCGATGGAAACCTCGGGTAGCCTCTTAAGTACAATATTCAGATTAATTTCTAGTGTTCATTTTATTTATTTAATCATACAAAATTTATACAGTTTGACAGTAAGAAACCAAATCACTGCACAATTTATAATTCTTAACATGTAAAAACCGAAACAGGAAAAAAAACAATATCCTAACATCCATCATCTCGCAGTATCTCAGACAAATGTGACATACCATCGACTAGCAAATACATCGCATTCAGGTGCTTGTGACAGAAGCGAGTTCAACAGTTTTAGTGCCCGAACAGCAGGAGAGTTCCTGTGTGCTACAGTACGATTTGATGGGACTGCCAGGAGATCGTGATGTCTCGGTCGCAGGACTGTTTTGGGCACAAAAGGTATAGTGAGTTTTACGGCTCGTGCCACTAGATCCGGGCAGTCTGTGTCGCCACGTAAGATACTGCACGTGGTCACCAGAAGATTGTAGTTGCGCCTGACTTCAAGAGAGTTAAAGCCCAGAAAACCTAACAGGAACTTGGTAGGGTACCTACAAGAAAGGGTAGAGGGAGTACAGTTTCTTATACATAAACTTAAGGAAGGTTTTCTGTACTTTCTCCAATAACAAGGCGTAAGTACTTTCAGCTGGGTTCCATACGATGCTTGCCACCTCAAGCTTACTCCGGACAAGGGCAACGTGATTCCTCTGGGATCATTAAAATCACACGCATTTCTAATAACAAATCCCAGTCGCTTGTAACAATCAGTAGCTAGACGCTTGATATGGTCATGAAATGTAAGAGACCTATCAAAAAGAACGCCGAGGTCTCGAACAGATGTTACGCGAGTTATGACTTCCGACCTCAGCATATATTGGGCAATTATAGGCTTCACCGAACGAGTGAAGGACATAACACAGCATTTGGTAACATTTAAATGCAGCTTATTCGATGTACTCCATTGTAGGACTAATCTATACGTATATATAAAAGAAGAAGTCCTGACTTTCTGACTCATCAACGCACAGCCGAAACTACTAATGTTAGAGAGTTGATTTTTGCACAGTAGGTTACTTTTATAACGTGGGCTAGGGATAAGACGGGATTTTTGGAAATTCCACCCCTAAGGGGGTTAAATAGGGGTGCAATATTTGTAAGGGGAAAACATTATTTTTTGAACTAGAGGCTTGAAACTTTGTAGAAAGATTACTTATTAAAAAGCAAAAAAAGCAAATTTGGCGGTTTAGAAAACTCCACCCCTAAAGGGGTTAAATGGGGCTGCAAAGTTTGTATACGGGAAACATTATTCTTTGGGCTAGATTTTTACAATTTTGTGGAAAGATTACTTATTAGGATATTAAAAAGGTATTTCCGCGTTTAAGAAAATTCCACCTCTAAGAGGGTTAAATAGGGGTGCAAAGTTTGTATGGAGGGAACTTTATTTTTTGAGCTAGAAACTTGAAACTTTGTGGAAAACTTACTTATTCACAAAAAAAAAGATTTCACCGTTTTAGAAAATTCCACCTCTAAGGCGTTAAATAGGGGGACACATTTTTTAAACCAAAGGCTTGAAACTTTGTTGAAAGATTACTTATAATAAAGCAAAAAAAGTCAAGTTGGCGTTTTAAAAAATTCCACCCCTAAAGGGGTTCAATGGGGCTGCAAAATTTGCATAGGGGAAATATTATTTTTTGGGCTAGAGACTTACAATTTTGTGGAAAGATTACGTATTAGAATACCAAAAAAAGTTATTTCTGCGTTTAAGAAAATTCCACCTCTAAGAGGGTTAAATAGGGTTGCAACGTTTGTATGGAGAGAACTTTATTTTTTGAGCTAGAAACTTGAAACTTTGTAGAAAGATTACTCATAAGAATACAAAAACGAGTTGTCAGCGTCTTAGAAAATTCCATCTCTAGCGGGGTTAAATATGGGTGCAAAGTTTGTACGAGGGAAACTTTTCCTTTTGAGCTAGAAACTTGAAACTTTGTAGAAATTAATATACAAAAAAAAGTAATTTCAGCGCAATTAAAGGAAATTCTATCCCTATGGGGATTTAAAAAGGTTGAAGGTTTTGTACGGGGAACACTGGATTTCTTAGCTAGAAACTTGAAACTTTGTAGAAAGATTACTAATTAAAATACAAAAAAGCGATTTCTGCGTTTTGAAAAAAGTCACCCCTAAATAGGTTAAAAAGGGATGAAAAGTATGTTTGGGGTAACTTTTTTTTAAGCTAGAGACTTTGTACAACGATAACTTATTAAGAACCAAAAATAATAATTAGACCGATTTAGAAAACTCCCCCCTTAGAGGGTAAAATAGGGGTGCAAGGTTTGTATAGGGGAAACATTATTTATTAAACTAGAGACTTGAAACTTTATAGAAAGATTACTTATTAAAAAGCCAAAAAAATATAATTTGGCGTTTTAGAAAATTCCACCCCTAAAGGGGTTAAATAGGGCTGCAAAGTTTGTATGTGGCAAACATTATTTATCTGGCTAGAGACTTAAAACTTTGTGGAAAGATTACTTATTAGAATACAAAAAAAACTGTGTTTAAGAAAATTCCACCTTTAAGAGGGTTAAAAAGGGGTGCAAAGTTTGTATGGAGTGAACTTTATTTTTTGAGTTAGAAACTTAAAACTTTGTATAAAACTTACTTATTAAGATACAAAAAAATATTTCACCGTTTTAGAAAATTCAACCCCTAAGGCGTTAAACAGGGGTGCAATGTTTGTATGGGGGAAATATATTTTTTTAAACCAAAGACTTGAAACTTTGAAAAAAGATGAATTATAAAGCAAAAAAAGTAAATTTGGTGTATTAGAAAATTCTACCCCTAAGGGGGTTAAATATGGCTTCAAAGTTTGTAAAAAGGTTACATTATTTTTTGAACTAGAGGCTTGAAACTTTGTAGAAAGATTACTTATTAAAAAGCAAAAAAAGCAAATTTGGGGTTTAGAAAATTCCACCCCTAAAGGGGTTAAATGGGGCTGCAAAGTTTGTATGCGGGAAACATTATTCTTTGGGCTAGATTTTTACAATTTTGTGGAAAGATTACTTATTAGGACATTAAAAAGGTATTTCCGCGTTTAAGAAAATTCCACCTCTAAGAGGGTTAAATAGGGGTGCAAAGTTTGTATGGAGGGAACTTTATTTTTTGAGCTAGAAACTTGAAACTTCGTGGAAAACTTACTTATTTACAAAAAAAAAAGATTTCACCGTTTTAGAAAATTCCACCCCTAAAGGGGTTAAATGGGGCTGCAAAGTTTGTATGCGGGAAACATTATTCTTTGGGCTAGATTTTTACAATTTTGTGGAAAGATTACGAATTAGAATACCAAAAAAAGTTATTTCTTCGTTTAAGAAAATTCCACCTCTAAGAGGGTTAAATAGGGTTGCAAAGTTTGTATGGAGAGAACTTTATTTTTTGAGCTAGAAACTTGAAACTTTGTAGAAAGATTACTCATAAGAATACAAAAACGAGTTGTCAGCGTCTTAGAAAATTCCATCTCTAGCGGGGTTAAATATGGGTGCAAAGTTTGTACCAGGGAAACTTTTCCTTTTGAGCTAGAAACTTGAAACTTTGTAGAAATTAAAATACAAAAAAAAAGTAATTTCAGCTCAATTAAGGAAATTCTATCCCTATGGGGATTTGAAAAGGTTGAAGGTTTTGTACGGGGAACACTGGATTTCTTAGCTAGAAACTTGAAACTTTGTAGAACAGATTACTTATTAAAATACCAAAAAAACAATAGTCAGCGTTGTAGAAAATTCCACCCCTAAGAGGGTTAAATAGGCGTGCAAAGTTTGTATGAGAAAAACTTTATTTTCTTAGCTAGAAACTCAAAACTTTGTAGAAAGATTACTTATTTAAAAACTCTTTAGGGGGTAAAAAGGGTTGCAAGGTTTGTATGGAGAAAACTTTATTTTATTAGCTAAAGACTCAAAACTTTTTAGAAAGATTACTTATTAAAATTAAAAAAATAACAGCGATTTAGAAAATACTACCCCTACTTAGAAAATTCTACGCCTGACAGGGTTAAATTGTCATCCGTTTAGCAAGCAAAATAAGGGTTTGTTACACGTTACGCTATTCGTCAGCAGGTGGCGTTAGTGTAGCAAATGAATTTAATTATTCCTTAAGGGATTCTAGTGTGGACTAGACGCGTTCTGCGGCCTGCGGCCAGGTCTCCCATACAAAATTGTTGATTATTATTGAAAGAGATAGTCTTCATTAACCTGTCTCCATCTCTCGATTTTCTGTGCTGAGTTTAAGATTGTTTTAACAGCCTTACGATTGTTAACTTTTTTTTCAATCTCACTCATAATAACTAAGATTGCCATTTTCTAACTCCAAATCCATGCGTCGCTTCTATATCTTGCAGAGACATTTTTGTCAAAGATTATAAGCATCTGACGGAATAAGTATTAAGCATCCTGCAAACAATTCCCGTAATCTAATTGGAAAAATCTCTAAATAAAATGTAACAATTGCATATAAGTGAGCCACTTTTTGAATTGTAATATGTCTAGACCATGTTAACTAAGAATAAAATTCTCTTACCTATTTTTATATCTTTGTCATCATCAAAAATCTACGCAGACGAAGTCGCGGGCGGCCGCTAGTAATATCTATAAGAGGGTTTATAATGGGCTCTAAATTATTAGTGGACACAGCATAAAAGTTTTCAAAAACATCAGAATGGAAATGATCATTAAAGAAATTACAAATTACCTCTGCATCCTGAGGACTCCAATCTCTGTATGACATTGTTTGGGGAAGTCTGTTTGCTGAAAATAATGATTTAACATAGGACCAGAAGAAAGAAGGGTGAGTTTTTGTTTTTGTTCGGAATAAGATATATAATCTCTATAGCATTGTGACTCCATTTTTTCAGGTTGTTTTCGTAGCAATTTGAAATTATGGTAGTCGAGAGGGTTGGAAAGTATGGTACGTACGTTTTTCTTTAAAATAAAATCTAATCGAATTGCTGTGTCAGACGGGCTTTGTGGTGGATGCGCGTAATTTTCGACTAGGTAGAAATTTAGCGAATAGTTCGTTAATGATGTTATAAATAGCCCAACCAATCAACTTTCCATAATTCTATTTACATACTTTTGAAATCGGCCAAATTAAAGTTATAAACAAAACCAAGTACCGGCTTTATCGGACTTCCTACATAGTTTAGGGTTAAGTAAAAATTAAGCGACCTATGATGGTCGTCTTCAGGTGTTAACAGGATGTTCGCAGGCGGTAAGTACGCAATCGCGATTATTTATTATTAGGTCTAGTATACGATATTTTTTAGGATACTATTGAATTGTTTCAGGTCAGTAAAACATAAAAAAAGTCTTGCATTATTTGCGTTGCGTAGGAACCGCCCGAACGTAAGTGAATCTGTAATGACGTAGCAGATACCCAGTCAGCTTCTGGAATATTAAAATCTCCGATAATTAAGTAAATATCCTCGGGTCGATCAGTGTTAATTTCACTACATGTATCTAGGAAGGATGTAAGCGTTTCGCGTGATGTAGGCCTTACGTTTGTAAATGTCATATAATTGTCTGTGCTGCCCATAATTTTTATTTGTTTTAAGTTTCCGGACTGATCCTTCCCCAAAAACCGTCAAAATTAAACCGAACATTCTCCTCGTGTGTAAAATATGACAAAAAACTGATATTGGCAAATCCACCTTGTGAAATAAATAGTTATTTGTGCAACAAGAGAACAAAGTTTGTTTTTGCTGCGAGTGCTAATTTTGAGTCCTGAGGAAGCGAAAGATTCTAAAAATGAATTTCGAGCGTAGCGAGCGCAGCGAAGGACTCAAAAGCACGAGATGCAATTACTTTGCTCTCGAGTAACACATACAACTTTTCACTACAGCAGTGAGAACATATATTAATACTTAATTAGGCATTATTCACTGCTTGTTTTAACTCCTCAGCGCCGGCCGCGCCTTTAGCCAATACTAGAAAGGCGAGACAAGGCGCGAGAAACCAAAGGATATTTCAGCATCTAAGTATACTATTGTCGCGTGACACTAACACATGACTAAAAAACTAATATCTTCGAGATATTTTTGAAATATTTATCTTTATCACAAGGGCACGCATTAGCATATTACGTGTATCTCGCGTGCACACCAAAAAACTAGCCGTTAAAACTATTGTTAAAATACTGCCTTCGTCACGTCACTGACTTCACTATATTTCCTAGTTGGATAGAGAACTGATTTATCCTAGTAGTTTTTATAATATATTTAAAAGCAATATTAAGACGACCGGTTAGCCTAGTGAGTAGTGACGCTGCCTACGAAGCTGAAGGTCCTGGGTTCGAATCCCGGTAAGGGCAAATATTTGTGTGATGAGCATGATTATTTGTTGCTGAGTCTTGGATGTTTTCTATGTATTTAAGTTTTTATATCTATTATATATATCGTCGTCTAGTACCCGTAACACAAGCCTTATTGAGCTTACTATGGGGCTAGCTCGATTTGTGTAAGTTTGTATCGTGATATTTATTTATTTATAATATAAATAACGAAAGAATGACGCATAATATACATAATTAAATTTTTAAAAGGGGCGGGCCCCGCGCTTGCGTTCGAAAACTGCATCTTTGGCATACGTTCATAGAATTTAAGATTGTTTAAACTAGAATTATTAATTAGCTAGCGTAATAAAATTCAAGTTTACCTATTTGTTATGAACAACGGAGTTTATTCTGAGATCTTTTATTTAAATATTCTTCAATTTAAAATTACTTTGTATAATCATTTTGGTAATTTATACTTGTTAATTTGATAGTTTTCGAACGTGTTACTTGTTATCCGCTTTTTTGGGGGTCTACTTTGAAATTCGATGGTCGAACCTATGTCTGTCATTTTCTTTTTTCGTAATGGAATGAAAGGGACAGTGCTAATAAAGTTCAAATATTATGAAACTGTAATAGACCCCATACGACGAAAATTCAGTGCTCCGCCACAAAATTAAAAAGCTACTTTGTCTCACAGAGTGAGCAAAATCGCATTTTGCACATTGTTTTCACGCAGCAAAATATGTTTGTTCGAGATGCTGAGGTGAAAAAACATTTGTGTGATGTAGGTCAGGATCAGCGTCGGGACCTTCTTTTATTCTACCATGCTGCGAGTATTTTGTGTGTCTGCCTTTCTGCGAAACATGTAGTATAAGTAGGTAGGTAAGATGTAGCATGTTGAAAAACATTACTGACGTCCTTTGATTTCTTGGTCTGCGTTTATTATGACAACATTTATCGCAGATGTGATTCCCCGAGTGAACAGTGAGGCATAATTATATAATATTGCCAGTGTGAAGGGTGATATACCAGTGTGTGACATGAAAATGGTAGGATTAGGTTCGATAATCACAACAGTTATATTGTGGCCAATATGCGAGGTAAGTTGTGATGTGGTGTTATTTTTTTAATAATGTTCGACAGATTTCACTTTAATGTTTAAAAATCCGGAAATAGTTTATGGTTAGTCAAAAATTTTAAAATACGAAACCATGCCGGCTCGTATTCAAATTCCATTATTTGTCGGAGTAAAAACTTAAAGAAAGTTAAAACGGCCATAAAAAAGCATAGGTCCTAAACAGCCAAAACGGAAGATCATTAGATGTGAGTTATCGCGACTTTTTAGTTATCTTCAATAACTCTGGTGGCGTTTTCGGAAGAAAATGTACTTCCAACTTATTAATAATAATAATAAGTTATTATTTTAGAAAATGCAGGAAGCGCGGGAAACGTGGAAAGCGGCGGTAAAGTTATTCGTATCTGTTACTTTTTGTAAAAATTATTGATAAGAAAAGTGGTAATCTGTACGTAGTTTTCTTGTATTGTGTGTATTTCTTTTTGTGTAAGTAGTTAGTATATAAATTAGCATTAATATGGAGAAGGAGAAGGTACCTCCTGACCCTGGGGGGAAGGACTTCAGGTTGCGTACAATGTTCTTTTAGATAATTACGAGTCCAGTATGGACACCGATGCTTCTGTTGCTTCTGCTAGTGGCAAAATCAGAAGTATTTTAAAACTAAGCTAAGAGATGCAAAAAATGCAATAAAAAAGTTCGAAAGAGTTAGGATGGCATTACTTAACTTTACTTTATTGCTTGCGCTTGTCAGTCTCCCGAGATACCAATATGCTCCAAGAAACCCATTCGAATCTAACTAAATACCAAGTGAGTCTTCTGTTCTTAAATACTTGATATAAGCAAAATAAATTTACTAAAAGTGGCACAGATTTAATTCTCACCTACTGATGCAGGCACTATTCACAATTCACGTCCAACTCAAGCAAACCGAATGATACTCTTCCTTGCAGCCGGTGTCCTTTGGAACGTTTTTAATGGGGAACAAGTTTAATCACTTTGACAATTATGTGAAAATTCGTTGATGTTATCAGAGAGACATACTAAGGAGAATCTGAAAGAAATTGTATTTATAAAACATAAATTAAAAACTTTGATAGCGCGATGCAGAACATTCCGTACATATTCTAGCCTTTAGGGTTCCGTAGTTGCCCGTCTGTCACAGAATGCGGACTTAAAAGGGGCTTTTGGGGTTTTTATTATAGCTTAGCTCTCGCCGCGGGCAAGAAGCACCGTGCCGTGAAAAAGCAACTCTACCGTCCACGGTAAAAGGTTCAAATTCCAATGACAATGTGTATGCACCCGAAATTATGTGCAGTTCTTACTAGTTAACTAGTTACGTCTACTACTCGTTAACTAGTTATGTCCACTATATCAGTGCTACCTAACTGCACCATGGGAACTAAGATATAGACCTACACTTTGGGAACCGCGGTCGGTTCATTCAGCGAGTTGGTTGGCACACGCGCTCACGGCCGGACGCTTGCGCACAGTTAGGTATTGAAAATGACTTCGTTGCGAATAAATTCCGTTCACTGCAGCGTTGTGGGGTGTGACAACAATAAAACAAATAGACCTTTATGCTTTTTTCTCTGCCGACTGACGATGACAGATTAGTAACTTACCTACCTACTTTATATAGTTACCGAAGTACTTACTAATTATTTCCATGACAGGTACGATACGAACTAGTGAGTTTTAACAAGGACGTAATGATTTTTACGGAACATTTAATCTTTAATACCTATTTCAAATATACTGTAGGTAATTAATTTGTAAGGCCTGCTTGAGTTTCGGTAATTTAGTATAAGTACCTGTACCCCGAGCCTCAGACAAGTTTACTCCGCCACTGTCATGATGTCCAAATTATTTAGTTGTTTTCGCCGATTTCATGTTTATTTTATCCCTGTATAACAGCAATTAGTATAATAGTTTACTTAGTAAGATTCGCACGGCTGCTTAAGAAAGGGCGTATACATCATCGTTGCTATAGGGACTTATAACTTTTTTAAAGGGCTGGAATTCACTCGCGAGGATGAAACACGTAATCAGAATATTTTAAAACAATACATTAAAACAAATTATTCCTAGTGACTACTTTCATGTTTGTAATACTACTTTTAAACTATTACGTTATTCATATACTTACGCTATAAATAACGAAGATAGGTGGTAGGTAGGTAAACTTTATTTCGTAGGTACTTTCGTCGGGATATATTTAAATTAAGTTACTTACCTACACAAAAGGTTTCGTTTTGTAATATGTGGTAGATTAATAATAATAAGTACCTACATTCAAACTGTCGTATGTCGTAACCATAGACAGGGTGAGCGATAGGTAACATTATGGCTTCAATTGTATTTAACATGCTGCGTTGATATGCTTGTATGTATGTATGTATGTAAGTGACTATGCAGTTCAGATACTGGCAGTATCTCGGGAAACCCCGGATATTTATATATACCTATTTTCTTTTTAGGGTTCCGTACCCAAAGGGTAAAAACGGGACAATTGCTTCACCATAGTGTACTCACACATTATAATTGAAATTTATGTTTTTTAAAATAATTTTAAAAGTAAACCATTTTTTATTTCACTCAACTGTTAATTATAAAATCATTTCTAAGCGGTGTCAACACTAGCGTCGATTGGCCGGCGCATGCGGGCAACGACCCGCCCGTTCAAGGTCGCTCCATTGTTAAATTTCGTAGGCACTTAAAGCAGTAGGTATTGGCATTTTTATTCAGACTTGAGTATCTGTTCGTAGAACTATTATATAATCTGTGACTATATGTAGATGTTTTTGTCGATTCAGTTTTACGAAACTAAAGACAGGTTCCCGAGTTGTACAGCTCACAGAGCCACTATAGTGTTATAAGGAATAAGATATAACCGTTTACGATTGTGCTATTTTACAGTGTCAAAAAACAAGAAATTCTTCAATAAAGTCACCGATGGCATTTACCCTGTACAACACAACAAATAAATGGTGGTTGAATCCAGGTAAATAATTACCTTATCGCATCAATTCTCTTGTTAGACGTTATAGGTAACTGCGTTAACCGAACCACGCATTGGTCTTTTGACTTGTGATATAGTTTTGGGCTATAGGCCTTCCTTTGTTTACACTACGTTTTAGCGGCTTGCTAGTCGATATTAGTAGGTACTTACACTCTCATACTAATATATAACACGTATATGACAGAGTAGAGATACGAGCAGGCAGGCCCACGACGACAGAAGCGATATAAAAAAAAACATTGCCTGTCCCGGCACCACACAAACTTCCGGCTCCGCCCTACCCAGGCAGGGAAGTCATCCCCTTCTGGGATAGTATTCTTTTGTAACAGTTTTACGTCATTCGGTTCAGCGGTTTAAGCGTGAAAAGATAACAAACGGGTAGACCTATCAAATTCGTGTATTTCCAGATCGATGGCAAAAGGAGATCCTACGATACTACGACAGCGAAAACTCCTACAGAGTGATAGCAAGCAGTTACGACCTGGGGATGACGTCGCTGGCGGTGGCGGCCGCGGTGTCGGAGCAGCAGCAGTTCCCGCAGCTGGACCCGACGCTGGCCTACTACCACACCTCGGCCTACCGGTGGATGTTGCGCCAACTCGATTTGTGAGTTTCGCCAAGGGGCGGACACTCCGCGATTTACGTTCATCGCTACAAGTACATGCCGGTGCCCCAACGTTGGGGAACTGGCATGTACTTGTAGCGATGAACGTCGACTTAGTCGTCGACGACGTCAGAGGACCATAAAACTTAATGTTTTGGCTGAGAAAAAAGCGCCTTTTGTAAAGATCAAAGGAGTGTCCCTTCTGTACTTGTACTATTATTTATTCTGTGGTTTCGCTGCATCCGACAAAATCTACTAATCCACGAATTGCTTCTTACCGGGCTCTGCAATAATGTACTACTTTTTTATCAGATACCCGGATCTGCTGTACTATAAGGTATTCGAAACACATAAAGTGTGGCGTCGGCGGTTCTACTACGAGGACGCTATGGTACCGCAATGGTTAAGAAATTCGTTGGTATGGGTCAAAAAAGAATCATGGAAACAAGAAGACACAATGACTGCAGAATTTAAAAAGAACGCCAGAGGAACGTTTGACAAGTACGACAGATATCCACCGAAAAAATTCTTTTCAAACGAAATATTTGACAACAAAACTGAAAGTATTTATTATCCAGGGCCATTTGATGACAAGTCATATTCTGATTAAAGGATTCATTTGCCAACTCCTAAAATATGTGGGGAATTCTGATTCGATGATACTGTATGATACTGTAGAAGAAGAATAACAGTAGAACCATGAACTGGAACTGGGAACCTTCTTTGTATTCAAGTGGACGGACAAAATCTGGTGACACAAAGAAACCTGTTATTGCTTTTTCTATTTTGTTCCGCCCTTTAGTGCGCCGGCGTAGGTATATGGGTCATACGCAGATTTAGGTTCGCGTCTTTCCTGTGGACATTATAAAAGTAAAGGGCTACGAAGCCTAATTTTTGTTTGGACTCTTAACCCTTTTCTTTACTTTGTATCTTATATGATACACAATTTTTGATGTTCTTTTTGTATTTTTGTAACAGACAATGTTTGTGGCTCTACAAGGCGCAGACGAGGCTCGAACTCACATTTTTTTTGTTATTTGCCAAGAAAAAGGTTAATCCGCATAAACAGCGTCTCCTCTTCTATATTAGTATTCGATAATAACCTTATTTATATGCACGTGAGCTCTTAATTATTGACCACAGGAGAGACGAATTTCGTTTATACACTGGGTTCACCCAAACACTGCATAGAAATAAGGTTTTTATGGAATAGTAATATAGAAGAGGAGACGGTGCGTATGCGGATTAAGAGTCCAAACAATAATTTACTTTAAAAACAAAGTTTTAACCGACTTCAATTTAGTACTCCGCCAAGCCACGAGAACATTTCCCATTTTTTTTACAATTTACCACATGAACTGATTTCCGATAGTAAAAGCGTTGATTACTATAGAAAAAAACCGAATCGCTGTATGTGGGCCGATAATATTTGAGGACTTCCATCGATTCCCCAAGATCATCACCAATGGCACTTCACTACACGCGTGCCTAATAAAATTTAGGAGTCCCCTCAATTCCTCATGGATCCCATCATCTAACTGATTTTTTTTAAAAATGGGACCCACCTGGAAGTATATACATACGAACAAAAAAAAATCGAATCGGCTCATCAATGACAGAGTAACAAACATTGTTTTTTTTTTTTTTTTGTTTTATTTATTTATCTGCAATCAGTAATAAATAAGCAAATTGGTTGAAGGCTTCATAGCAAGTCGAGTGTGTCCTCCAGTGAGGGCATCTACTCCATTATATCATCCAAGTAGTAGGATAATATGTCTTTTCTTTTGAGCCTCTTTCCATAGTCTCTGGTTGTCAGCTTTACAGCAAACTCATTCGGATGGCGTATCAGTCTCTCTTTGTATACTTTGGTAGCAACAAGTATTTCTTTCTTCACTGTGTTCATTTCTAGGTACTTGTGGATTTCGGAGTTAGTTGTAAACCACGGAGCATTGCCTATGGACCGCAGTATGTTATTCTGCATTCTTTGTAAAATTGAGATGTTTGAGTTACTGGCACTGCCCCATAGTTGAATACCGTACATCCAAATTGGTTTTAGGATGGATTTGTAGATTAATAGTTTGTTGTCCGTAGATAGTTTACTGTTCCTTCGCAGTAACCAGTAATAGTCTCGGAATCGGAAACGCAGTTCTTCTCTCTTGGTTTTTATGTGATGCTGATGATTCCAGGTGAGTCTTCGGTCAAGATGTAAACCTAGATATCGAACATGGTCCTGGTGGGAAAGTATGGCATTTTCAAGTGTGACTGGTGGGCAATTACCTCTCCTCAGTGTAAAAGTAACCTGTACAGATTTTGATGCACTTGCCTTTATCCTCCATTTCTGTAACCATTTTTTAATGTTATCTAGGCCATTTTGCAGCATGTTTGTTGCAATGCTAGGGTCTTTGTTGCAAGTATGGCGGTATCATCAGCGAATGTGGCAGTTGTAATACCATCAGTTTGTGGTAAGTTGGCTGTGTAGATTGTGTAGAGCACAGGGCCAAGTACTGAACCCTGTGGTACTCCAGCCTTTATTTCAAGAATCTTTGATGTGTCATCAGTTTCCTTAACTTGAAAAAGGCGGCCTGACAGGTAAGATTTAAACAAGAGAAAGTAGCTGTGAGGCAGGTTAGTGCGTATCTTACATAACAGTCCGTTGTGCCACACTCTGTCGAAAGCTTGCTGAATATCTAAAAACGCTGATGAACAATATTCCTTTTCTTCCAGTGATTTTCATATTTTCTTCACCACTCTATGCACTTGTTCGATGTAGAATGCTGCTGTCTGAAGCCGAACTGGTGTGTAGGTATGACGTTTGTGTCCTCAAGTTTAGGAAAGATTATTCGTAGGAGGAGTTTTTCAAAAACCTTTGAAAGTATCGGTAGTAGACTAATTGGCCTATATGATGTAACTTCGTTCGCAGGCTTACCCACTTTATGAATCATGAGTATCTGAGAGACTTTCCATAAGCTGGGCTGGGATAGTATTGGACTCTTAGGATTCCATTGTATAGAGTAGTCAAGAACACCACGGCTTTCTTTGGCAAGTGTTTTAGGATCTCTTTTGTTAACAGATCAAAGCCGGGAGCTTTTTTATCTTTCAGATCTTTGATTACTTTCCAGACTTCATGTACAGTTATGGGAATTGGAGGTGGTGACATTTGGAAGTCCTGACTTAAGATTTCTTCTACTTCTTTTTCAGATCTGAGTCACATGGAGGGTTCGGAGAGAATACTTTTTGTAGGTGTTCAGTAAAGGTCTCTACTTTTTGTACAGGAGTACGAGCCCAGCCTGTGCTAGATCGAAGAGGCGGCTTAGTCAGTTGCGGACGATCCAGGTGTCTTGTGAATTTCCACAGGGAGTATTAGTTCCCGATAGAGCTTCTAACTTTGTCTGTAGTGTGATGTTGTGCCAATTCTGTAGCTGTTCGCGTAGTTCTCTAGTTTCGTTTTCATATGCGGCTTTGTCAGAGTCTAATCTAGTTTGCTGCCAGACTCGTCGCAGACGCCTTTTGTCTCGGAGAGTGCTTTTAATAAGTAGTGGATATTTCGTGGACTGTTTCTTATTATAGTCGTATTTTGGGGTGTTTAACCAGCAGGCTGTTTGGATACGTACGGTGAGGTATTTTGCTGCGTCTTCAATATCATCTTGCGTTTTGAGTGCTATCTTTAGATTGATGTTGTCTTCCAGATATTCTCTAAAGGTTTCCCAATTCGTGTGTCTATTATAAAGTACATCTGGGCCTTTATTCTCAATCAACATGGAGCTTATGGTTAGTAGCACAGGTGTGTGATCTGAGGACCCATCGTAACATGGTTCTTGTTTAACATAGTGTCTGTTTAGTCCTTTTGTGACGAAGAAGTCTGGTAGGTCTGGAATTTTATTTGAGTCTGCTGGCCAGTAGATCGGTTCAGAGGTAGAGATCGTTAAGAGGTTCATACTCTCTATGCTCTTTTTCAACTGTCTGCCCCTGGTGTTTGTCAGTCGGGAACCCCAGTGCATGTGTTTGGCGTTCCAGTCTCCTCCGGCTATAAATCTGTGTCCAAGAGTGCTGAAGAATTCTGTATACATTTCGTTGCTTATTTTGTGCTGAGGTGGACAATAGATAGCTGAGACATTTAGATATCCTGTTGTATCTACTACCGCTATTGTTGTAGTCTGTAGATATTCCGTTTTAAACTCTGGCAAGATATGGTGTTTAATGGATTTCCTCACTATCAGCGCGGTACCGGCGTGTCCTGTGCCATCTGGGTGGAGTGTCAGATAACACTGGTATTCTTTAAAATTAATTTTTGAAGATGCAGTACAGTGGGCTTCAGATATTAAGAGTATGTCTAGCCTATGTTCAGTCATTAACAGTTCATCCTCGTATTTGTTCGGTGCTAGTCCGTTTATGTACCAGGTAGCTAGTCTCATTGAAGTCATTATGTGAGTTTTTCGACCAGTTTTGTGATGACAGCCATAAAGGCACTCATTTGTTGAAGGATGTGGTCAAATCTCTCGTTCTGTTTGAGGAGTATTTCTTCAATGGTGACCCCAAGTTGTACGAGTGCTCGTTGCAGGCATACTTTTTGCATTGAAGGTGTTTTGCTGCGCGGCTTCCGCGTATGTCGCATTGTTATTTTCTTTGCTTTCAGTATTGGGGCCGCTGCCGCTGGTTGCTGCGGCAGTGGTGGTGGTTTCCTTACGAGCCTGTTGATGGTGGCTAGTTCTTCTAGCTAGTAATTCTCTATAAACCTCGCAGCCCTTGTAGTTGTGGCAGGGTGGTCGCCGCCACATAAGCCATATTCAGCTGGGGTGTTACGGTCTTTTTTACATTGTGATGAAAGGTGTTTCTGGCCCTAAGTTCTGGCCGCATTTGACACAGCAAGGAGGACGCAAGCAGTAGTTTTTAGAGTGCCCAAGTCGTTGACACCTTTGGCATTGTACAATTGACAACATTTCATATTTTCATGTAGGCCATTCTATGATTTAGTTCGCTAGAAAATGTTTTTTTAAGCGACACGTGTTTTTTTATTTCTCCTTTAATTGTAATTTTCATTCAAAACTATCAAATTGAAAAGTAGCGAATTCCAGAAGGTTGTAAGTAAATTATGACGTCAATACTACGACTCTGTATGACAGTTTGGACACCTTTCATATGGCTGCCATAATACTGACGTCACACTCGGTGAAAACCACTTTTATACGTTTTCGCGATTTTCTTAAAAGCGAGCAGGAAAAAAACACAGTAAACTACTTTATTACGTTCAGATAACATAATTACCGAAATGGTTTTCGATTTAGGCATCATTACATATTTTGAAATATTGTCAATTTGGGTCTTCTATTACCACCGATTGATGATAGATGTATCTCAGATCTTTAATTTGTTTATTATTTGGTCCTGGCAATAGATTCACAAAGAATGTTGAGGTAGGTTTTTTCTCTGGTCCATACCTAGCATTAATTATTTCTCCTGCAACAGTGTTACCGGTAGCCTCTATTTCTTCCTTGATCACACTTATAGGGGTCGAAGGGTGAAGATTTCTTATGACTACACGATAATTTCTTTGACTTTTTATGTTAAAGGTGCCAATTAAACCTGACTCGCGCGCTTTTGTCACGATTTTGTGGTACACGTCTAGATTTACACTCTTCAGAATAAGCTCATTTTTATTATTCTTGAAGGTAAATGAGTTGCTTTCAACTACTGTTTCCAATAGGATGGTGAGTTGGTTTACATCCTGAATTCCATAAAATATTATTGGAGGTGGTTTGTTGGCTTTTGCTGATTGACTCTTAGTGGCATTGACTTGAACAGCGTTGTCGTCTGCTTGGTCGAGTGGTAAGGCAACAAACCTATTCTCAGTGTTTGAGGTTCCAGGTTGGGGTGGTGAGTTACTTGTTCTCTTGCGTTTGTGACGATGGGATTCCGGCACTTTTTGCCATATTGGGGGTCGAATGGATCCCTGCGGCCACTTGGCCGGCGCATCCATATTTGTCGCAGGCTCTACTTCATTTGAAGGATTTATCAATTTAGGTGTAGTATCGTTTAAAAACATACTCCTATGGAAAACTTGCTGCACGAGGTTCTTGTTTTTTGGGGTGACATTATTTTCCCCAATTTGTAGGGATTTACTAGGGGAATTCTCACCCATGAGTGGCAACACTCAATTAAATGTCAATCATCGTGACTTTGACAACTACGGAAAATGTTGAAATATGAGGGTACACTTTTATTTATGTCCAGATGGGAGACGCGATTTAACACAAATATCACATTGCACACTAGTTTTTTCACATGGATAATAATATATGAGGTTCAGTAGTCCTTAGTGCACACGTGTATTATAGTTTTCTACCTAAATCTGCGTACGACCCATTATCCATTTCGTACAAATAAAATATAAAATAGAACTACTTATTATTTTAAAACTGTCGAGGAGTTAAGGTTAGAGTAAATATACGTGTATCGATTTCATATCATACTATATTAAATCTAAAAGTACAGATCTTATGAGTATGTAGTCAGAGTCACTAATTCACTGGTCGTCTATTGTTATAGTAGGGTGTGTACCTACACGCTACACACATATCAAATGGTAGGGCCAGATTAAATGATTATTCTTTCAGGTAAATAGCTGTAATAAGCGAAAAATGACGTAAACTGATCGCTGCCTTGCCGACCAAATCAAATGTAGGCAGTATATGATAGTAAGTTACATCTCAATTGTAATTATACCCAGTTTTTCCAATTTAACAAAACTGACGTTTTCATAAACAACCGTGATGAAAACCGGCGCTGAAAAGCTTCTAATATGTAGCCACAACGACGACGAGCCAAACTGTCTTTGAAAACGTAGCAATTAAACTTATTTCATTTGCACCTTTATTTACTTAATTTCTATGCACATCACAAAATATTTTTATAACACAATATATAGTCACTGTTTAGTTTACAATAAAATCTTTGGCTTTCTAAACTGAACTTGTTAGTAACAAATATTAGTACATTATTTTATTGTATTATTTTAATTATTCAATAAACATTGTAAACACTGCAATTGCTTCTTTAATTGCATATAATAAAAAAGCTAACTTTTGTATAATCAACGTCTTGACAGTACAGAATTACCACGGTATCCAAAACTAAAACAGGAACCCATAACTAAATACCTTAGGACATTAAGATTACTACTTTAACTTTATGCTAACTTTATTTGTAGTTTTTGCGAATGTAGAATTCAAATCTGCCTTTGAGTAAATAGTTATCTGTGAGCGTTCGAATTTAGCTTGACTGTCAAGTGCTACTTTATCAACTGGCTGAGGTAATCTTGGTGTTGGTAATGATCTATGAAAAGCGACGTGGTAGGCGCTCGACGATGTGTTCTACGAGTGGTTGTAATACACGTAGCCAGTAATTTGTTCAGAGTGGAGCGCGTAACAAACTCTTCGGATCATTTAAGATGATCCTGCTAGGGATGGCAGTTGACCTCAGCTGGTCGATTGAGTACGTTAGGTAATGACAGTTGAGTTGGTAAAGTTACGCAATTAGTCAGGCTACGTAGTTGCGAAGGGCGCTCACGGGTCTACGAAAGAGATCATGATATAGCGGGTGCCGCTGACGACACGTAGCCCCTCGTGGTAGTGCGTGAGCCGGCCCGGGTGCATGAGCAGCCAGCCCGGCCGCGTGTCCGTCACCGAGCAGTTGTAGCGCAGGAAGTGGCAGCCGCCGCCTTCGTAGTCCAATTCTGGAACAGAACAATGCAGTCTGATGCGTTTTGTAACTTGGCACTGTTATTATTACTTATTGTAAGTCTTTCCGCAGCAGAAACAAGGTAACCGATATAGCCCTCCGGATCGCTAAACTTGCGTGGCAGTGGGCGGGGCACATAGCACGTAGAACCGATGACCGTTGGGGCGGAAAGGTGGCGACCACGTACCGGAAGGCGCGGCGTGGGTAGGCCCCCGACAAGGTGGACTGATGACCTGGTAAAGGTTGCGGGAGTCTGGATGCGGGTGGCGCAAGACCGGTCACTTTGGCACTCTTTGGGGGAGGCCTATGTCCAGCAGTGGACGTCTTTCGGCTGATATGATGATGATGTATGTCTTTCACGCTCACGGAACAATTATATCCCGGACCAACTGAGGCAACACGTAGAGGCCCTTTAGACAATTAAATGAAATGCGAGGAGTACCGACACCAAGCGGATGCTGTCCCTGCCCGTGTCATGGGACGCACACAGAGACAACACCCTCTGGGGTGTACGAGTATAGGGCCTATTGATGGTTGATGGAATCTAAATTAAACAGGCTATTGGGTGAATATTATGGACTAGTGGCTGAGCTATTGGATGAAACATCGGACGCCTGCCTAATAAAACTGTCTCACTTTTTATCTCTGGCAGACGGTGACTCACCAACTGCTAGATGGGTCCCTATTAATAGCGACATTAAAAAATGGCCTAAGGGCAACTCGCCACTTAGGTGTCCACATCAACCCTCGAGTAACAGCTCTTTGCGACTCCACTCTGGACGGGCAGTTATTACTTATTATTATTATTACATAAAAGTTCCCAACTGGCAAAACGGCAGCAACGAAAATTAAATTAAAAAAATTTGGTGTTTACGAGTATATACTTTTAACATGATTAGATTCGATTTATTTTTTCTTTGTAGACCAAGAAAAACGTTGATGTACTGCGAAAGACACATAGAAAGGTGTGGAAGAAACTATGCTGCGCCAAGCCGAAGTAAATAGGATGAGCGAATGATGATGTTATTTTATAAAATGACATGGATTCATGAAACAGTGTACCTTTAAACCCATTCCACTAGCCAAGTCAAATTAATTTTTATGTCTATGTAACAAATGATTAGTCAGGCAAAAACTTTGTTGGTATTTACTTATTTTTTTAGTCATACGTAATTTTTTATCAAAGTCACACTGTTTTCAGAATAAGTCACAGCTAGTTTCCACGTTAATTTAATGTCAACAAAAGCCAAGATCACAGAACGAGTAACTATAGCTATAGAAAAAAGTTGATGCATCCAAATACCAGAGGCGAGTTTTACAAAGTTTACAAATTTAGCTTTCAGCTCATGAAACATTGACGTATTTACATGGCAAACTGTCACCTACGATCCCATTGTAATCGCGGGTTGATGGTGTTAAGATACTGATTTGGAGTGTTGAGGGCCAGGTTGATGGTGTAAAGATACTAACTTGGAGTGTTGAGGGCCAGGTTGATGGTGTAAAGATACTGACTTGGAGTGTTGAGGGCCAGGTTGATGGTGTAAAGATACTAACTTGGAGTGTTGAGGGCCAGGTTGATGATGTAAAGATACTAACTTGGAGTGTTGAGGGCCAGGTTGATGGTGTAAAGAAAATAACTTGGAATGTTGAGGGCCAGGCTGATGGTGTAAAGATACTGACTTGGAGTGTTGAGGGCCAGGTTGATGGTGTAAAGATACTGACTTGGAGTGTTGAGGGCCAGGTTGATGTTGTAAAGAGAGTGTTGAGGGCCAGATTAATGGTGTAAAGATACTGACTTGGAGTGTTGAGGGCCAGGTTGAT
The DNA here is from genome assembly GCA_945867215.1 of Epinotia demarniana. Classification (NCBI taxonomy): domain Eukaryota; kingdom Metazoa; phylum Arthropoda; class Insecta; order Lepidoptera; family Tortricidae; genus Epinotia; species Epinotia demarniana. The sequence continues at coordinate 46,276,995 of OX244259.1, forward strand.
GGTGTAAAGATACTGACTTGGAGTGTTGAGGGCCAGGTTGATGGTGTAAAGATACTGACTTGGAGTGTTGAGGGCCAGGTTGATGGTGTAAACATACTGACTTGGAGTGTTGAGGGCCAGGTTTATGGTGTAAAGATACTGACTTGGAGTGCCGAAAAGATACTGACTAGGGCCAGGTTGATGGTGTTAAGATACTGACTTGGAGTTTTGAGGGCCAGGTTGATGGTGTAAAGATACTGACTTGGAGTGTTGAGGGCCAGGTTGATGGTGTAAAGATACTGACTTGGAGTGCCGAAAAGATACTGACTAGGGCCAGTTTGATGTTGTTAAGATACTGACTTGGGGTGTTGAGGGCCAGGTTGATGGTGTTAAGATACTGACTTGGAGTGTTGAGGGCCAGGTTGATGGTGTAGGTGGAGGAGTCGTGGTGCGGGCGCAGCGAGGGCTGCTCGTCGGGCCGGTAGCGCACCACGAAGTTCATCACCGACTGCGGAGGCTGTCAACAATAACGACAATTTCATAACAACTGTAATGATATCCTAAAACACTAATTCTACCAAAAACTACTACTAAACTGTGTAGCAATAGTACATTACGTACCTAGGGCGGTGGATTTGTGAACGCTCCAGATCGCAGGTGTTTGTGGCCCGAACCGAAGGTGACAGCCATATATATGCGATCTGGGGCTTTAACAATTACCGCCCGTGGTGCGTACACAATTTTACGTCTTCTCTTGGGTGTGAAGTGAGATTTGCCGCTGCGCCCGTGGGCGGTGAATCTCTTTTAGCGACAACGTAACGGCCATTTTCCGATTGTGATCGAAATTTATAGAGTTAGAAGCAAGTAAAAAGGCATGTTTCAGCCGAAAGTCGTTCGAGTTTTGTATTTTTCGTGTTACCTGGCAATTACTTCGAGTACTATGTTTAGAATGTGTATTATATCAAAAGGCATGGAAACATTGAACGGTCACCGGTAATGGTAACTAAGAAAGTAACTGTTCCATAGTGGTTCGGACTGTTTTTGGTTTTTAAGGGAAATACTAAATATATAAATTTTAAATGAAAGGAAAAATTTAATGCTCCGAGCCGGATTCGAACCGGCGACCACAGGCATTCATGGCCCGTCGCTACTAACCAACTGAGCTATCGGAACAATCCGGTTCGGGCACCAAATCCTTCAATCAGTTCCTTCATACAACGACTTAGGGAGGCGTGTAGCGACATCTACCAGAAGACTTAGGCTTCTTAACGATGGCTCAGTTGGTTAGTAGCGACGGGCCATGAATGCCTGTGGTCGCCGGTTCGAATCCGGCTTGGAGCATTAAATTTTTCAATTTTTCCTTTCATTTAAAATTTATAATTTTCGTTAGCAGCGTTACTGCTTAAAAACAAAAAATACTGAATATATTCACATTGAAGAATATCAAAAGTTCAACTATTATGTCTCGTCAAAATTTAAATTTTTGGAGTGGTTTTGATTATTCTCCTTAAATGTAAACTCTAGAATGAAGGTAAAGATTATTTATATAACTTGCTTGATCAGTTGCATTGTGTGAATTGAAGATAATAATTGTTCAAGTATCATTATTAATTGATTGCGTTTTTTTTATAATTTGCCGCTCTTTCTAGACTCATCTTTCCCTGGCCAGACTCTACCCCCTGCATTTTCCTCAAAATCATTCGAAACCGGTGTTAATTCTGGTCCGGATGTCTCGGTAACCGTTGGCGGAAGCTACTAGAAGCCCCATCATCTTCGTCGTCTGAATCAGAACCCCACGTATACCATATTTTGGTGAAATAACATTTATTTGCTTCAATTACTTGACAGAACTCTAACAATTTACAATCGGGCGCTAGGTATTTTTTTACAATATGACCAATACACGTTGACAATTCAATGAAATCGTCGAAACACGTCAGTTCGATTTAAGCAATTTCAAACAATAAAATAATAAATAACACTCCTCTCTTTTGGCAGTCGGGTAAAAATATCTGTGGTTCAAAATTTACAATTGTAACTTGTTTTACAAATTGTAGAAAAGTAGTTTCGAGAAACGCGAAAATAAACATGAAAATATGTAACTTGTAGTTTCGCGAAACTTTAAAATACAACCCACCAATTTGCTTTCATACTTGAAACAAAAAGCATATATTTATGTAAAAAGGCTTATCCCATTGTCAATTAAGACGAAATTTTGTCTATGTTATCTTGCTAACATGACGTAAGAACACATGAACTGTTTTGTGAAAACTTAAACTGTATTCATGTATTTTTTACTTAATTACATTTCCTTTATTATCATACCATATTATTATTCCAAAATTTCCAAAATAACAAACAAGTATATATAGGAACTAAAATAGGTATCATCACGTTAACAACCCGACCTCAGCTGACGTTATCACTAAGGCAGTGGACCTTCTGTACCTTTAGGCACAATTTTATTACTCTGTGTTAGAACTTAGTGCGAAATGTGAAAGATTCCAAGAACGCTAGTATGTACAGGAGCGCTTACGTTGTGGTAGTATCCCGTGAAGACCATCTCCTGCAGCGGGCGCACGTACTCCTTGAGGATGTGCAGCCACTGCTTGTCGAGCCCCACCTGCGTCATGTGGATGTCGCGCGTCGGCACCGCCTCGTACCCGCTCTCCAGCCGCTTATCCTGTCCAACACACGGAATACATAATACCACCACCGAGCGAGACGGTACTATGAACAAACGCTCTCTCAGCCAAAACATTAAGATTTATGGCCCTCTGACGCCGACGTCGACGGTCATCGCTACAATTACATGCCGGTTCCCCAACGTTGGGGCACCGGCATGTACTTGTAGCAATGAACGTAAATCGCGGAGTGTCCCGCGCCTGGTACTATACAAATCTCAATTAGTGTGACGGAAAGGGATACATCAGTCGTTGTCCTTGTCATAGTTCCACTTTTTATATTGGTGCAACTTTTTTATTTGACTTAGGGCCGATCTTTCAATTCCCAGATAAAACTATCTGTCAGAAAAACGAAAGAAAAAGATGGGGATGGGGCGCGGCACGTTGCTGTCTATTAGTGTGACGTCACAATCTTCCAGCGTCATCGTTTCATATGAAGTTGCGTTTTGCGAAAAAGGGCTCCTTCTTAAAACTTTGGATACTTATAACTTTGTGATTATTTAACCTTCTGCATTGATTTTTCTCCATTTGACTACATTTTTAATCCGTTTTGGAGAATATATGACAAATTGATTATTTTATTTAGTGTCTACACCCCTATTATTATGTCCTCCTGTATTTATTGCTCAGCAGTTCAGACGAGCATCGCTCCTCGAGACGCAAGTCTTCTCTTCAAGTTTGAAGAATGTAAATCTTAACCATCTGTTAATGATTAACCCCCTTATTCATTAAACTTAACATGCCTCTGCTAAATAAAATGTGCTCTGTCCCTTTCTTACGAACACAAATGTCAAAATGACAGATAAGGACAAACGAATTTTAACGCCATTTTAGTTAAAATAGGCTTGTAGGACGTTTATGAATACGGCCGTAAGAAGAGCGGATACCCACATAAAGCGGTTCCGAAGTAATATAGTTATTTGTGTCACAAGGGAGCAAAATAGTATATTTACGGCGGGGGCGGTGTATTGAATCCTGAACGTAGCGAGGGATCCTACAATAGAATCCTGAGCGTAGCGAGGGATTCTAACGTAGGATCCTGAGCGTAGTGAGGGATACAAGTGTTTACGCCCGATACGAAAATAATTTTGCTACCGAGTGACACATACTATTTTTCACACCGACTATGAGGAAATTAAAAAAAAAGCTACTGTTAAAATATATCTAAATTATCTTATTTTTTTTTTACTAATTTTTAAATATTACGAAATATTTATAAATTTTATACGACGTTGTTAGAATTCAAACTTGAAATATGTTCATTTTGAATCGACTACGATGAAATTACAATCGATTATTTTATTAACATCTGTGTTCAATTGGCACATTGCGTACAAATGCTCCAATGCCAATGTATACATTAAAAAAGTAGCTTGAACAGAAAAGTAGCGTTTTGGTCCCTCTCGTCGTGGAGCAAAACTTACTTTTCCGAATGAAAGGTGTGAAAATATCATTTTCACATTAGCTATTCGGATAAGGGCTTTTTCCTCCCTGCTAGGAGGGATCAAAGTGGCACTTTTCTGTTCCAGGACATATTGTTGCCAGAATAAAATATATGAAGAGGCTCTTCAAACGATGGCGACACTATTGCTCGGATTCTACCACTGAACTCCAACGAATAAAAGTCGAAAATCTTCAAGACTTGGAAACACGGGATCGCTACAAAAGCATTTTGAAAGAGAATATTAGTGGAGAGGCGGTTGTGAGTGGAGAAGATATGAAAGAGGTATGGAGATGCGTGAAAGAAGGAATGATAGGGGCCGCTACCGAGGTGTGTGGTGAAACAAAGAGAAAGAAAGGAAAAGTAAACGAAACCCCATGGTGGGATGGAGAAGTGAAAGAAGTTGTGAACGAGAAGAAGAAAGCTTGGCTTGATTTAGTAGCCATTGGAAATCTCCAGAGTAATGCAAGGACGGATTTAAAGGAGAAGAAAGAAGAAGTAAAACGTTTGTATGGGCAATTGAAGCAAAAGGTAAAAAGTGTGATCTTGAGAAAGAAAGATGATTTGCAAGAGAAGATTGATAAAAGATTCTCTAAAGATTTCAAAACCAACAAAAAATTGTTCTGGAAAGCTGTAAAAGCGGCTAGAGGCTCAACAACAGTATCAGAGCTAGGAATAATTAGAGATGAGACTGGAAGTATAGTGAAAGGGGAGCAAAACGTACTGAGAAGATGGAAAGAATATTTTGAAGGCTTGTTTGAAAGAGAGGAGAGAGACACGGTAGAGTCACGGAACTCTGAGGTGACTCCCAACCTTGAAGGTGATGAAAGGGAGATAAGCATGACAGAAATTGTGGATGCGGTAAAAAGTATGAAGTCAGGTAAGGCGGCAGGGTATGATAGGGTAACTGCTGAGATGATTCGGAGTGGTGGCGGAGTCGTTGCAACCCTGCTGCACCGACTCTTTAACTTGTGTTGGAGATATGGCAAGGTGCCGGACGATTGGACTAAAGCTGTCATTGTTCCAATTTACAAGGGAAAGGGTTCGCGGCAGGATTGCAAAAACTATCGTGGCATCAGTCTTCTCAGTGTGGTTGGGAAAATGTATGCAAAGATACTGATAGAAAGGGTAGTGAAAGAGACTGAGAGTAAAATGTGGGATGTGCAAGCAGGGTTCAGAAAGGGGATGGGGTGCGTGGATCAGGTTTTCTCTTTACGATGCATCACCGAAAAATGTTTGGTCAAAAACCAGAAGGTGTATTGTGCGTTTGTCGATTTGGAGAAAGCCTATGACAGAGTGGTGAGGGATGTTTTGTGGTCAACTCTGTCCATGTATGGGGTAAACAACCAATTGATTCAGGCATTAAAATCCCTCTACGAGGGATCTAGAGCATGCGTAAGGATCAATGGTGGCTACACAGACTGGTTTAGCATCCAAAGAGGTGTTAGACAAGGTTGTGTGGCCTCGCCATGGTTGTTTAACTTATTTATGGACAGTTGTTTGATGCCTTTAAAAGAGAGTGAATGTGGTTTAAAAATGGGTGAGTTACTCGTCAAATGCCTCCTATACGCTGATGACCAGGTGCTCATTGCGTCATCAGAGAAGGAGCTGCAAGAGATGGTAACTTGTATGGATGACTCGCTGAAGCGGAAGGGTATGAAAGTCAATGTGAGTAAGACAAAAGTGATGGTATTTGAGAAAGAAGAACGTGTGACTGTGTGCAATATTCTGATTGACAGTGAGAGAGTGGAGCAAGTAAATGAATTTGTGTACTTGGGTTCCTTATTTACGAGAGACGGAAAGTGTGATGGTGACATTGAAAGAAGAGTAAAAGCGGGAAATCAGGTGAATGGAGCATTGCACGCGTTTGTGAGCAGCCAAAATATAACAAAGAAGGCTCGACTCGCGGTTCACAGAGGAGTGCTTGTTCCTACACTGATGTATGGTAGTGAGACTTGGGTATTTCAGAAAAAGCATGAGAGTAGACTGAATGCAGTTGAAATGAGAGCGTTAAGAAGTATGTGTGGAGCTCGTTTGAATGATCGAATAAAAAATTGTGTAATAAGAGAAAAATGTGGAATAGAAGACGATGTAGTGACTAGGATTGAGAAAGGTACGCTTCGGTGGTTTGGGCATGTTGAGAGGATGTGTGAAAGTAGATTGACTAAGAGGATTTACGTCCAGGAGATGGATGGAAGGGTCGGTAGGGGGCGGCCTAGGCGAGGGTATCATGACCAAATTTCAGCAATACTGTTAAAAGGCCAGGTCAGGAGTACCCGCAACCGACGAGCCTGTATGAGGAGATGTATGGATGTGATCGAAGCGAAAGAAGTATGTAAGGACCGTAGTATTTGGCGTTCCTTAGTCTCTGCCTACCCCAATGGGATACGGGCGTGAGTATATGTATGTGATGTGTGATGTAAAATATATATCCCAATGAATACATGAAAATAGTATACTTACACATAATCGATTACTTATTTTTTTAAATCGATTACTTGCATATATTTTTTTATCTTGACTACTATTGTTAGTCCTACTAACGTAATAAAATACAAGTAATTATATGTTATTAAAAGTAACACTATAATCAGTAGGTTTATAATAATTAATTTAATACAGCTACTCACCTAATACATATTTCATTATCCTCATAGGTGATGTGAAAAGCAGAATGAGTCACACGGAAGCAAAATTATTTCCAACTTGGGCGTGAACACTTGAATCTCTCACTACGCTCAGGATTCCACGTTAGTTATAGTCATATTCTATAATAGTATAGTTATATTCTGGAAGCCTTCGCTAGGTTCGGGATTCAATCTACGCCCTCGCCGTAAATATGCCATTTTGCTCCCTTGTGACACAATCTACTATTTGAGTTTGAGTTTAATACGGTATTTGTCATTATTTTTACATTAAGTACCAATAAACGTTACCAATAAAATGTACAACATACATTTGCTATTATGCACTTATGTTTTATTGTGTTTTTTATGCAGACCTACAAAGGAATTCATAATACGATATTTGCTAATTCGACTGTCAGCAAATATCGTGTTATGAATATGGCATGTTATGACTATCTACTATATTATGACTATTCAAGACTTCTAAGTAATTTATAACCAGCCAGTCAGCTAAATCTTTGTATCACCTAATAGCAGACTGAGTAAGTAGATATAGACCGGGTTGCATCGCACCAAGCTGGTAAACATATAAAACTTAAAATGCCTCTGCTAAATAAAATGTGCCTTGTCCCTTTCTTACGAACACAAATGTCAGAGTGACAGATAAAGACAAACTAATTTTAACGCCATTTTAGTTAAAACAGGACGTTTATGAATACGACCAAATAAGGCGCCGACAGCTATTCTCTCATAACTGTCAACTTTGGCACACTTACTGATTTTATCGGTCCAACAGAACTAGTCGACGGGAAAATGAATAAAATCGACGATCGAACGTTTTGCAGTTAACGGGGCTCCGTTTATGCACATTTCGGCATTCCAAAGTTTAAACAACACAATGACTTACACTATTAGATCCGTCACTCCATTGACCGAACGCTTCCATGACCTCGATCCATTCCTTGCAGAACCGCATTGACATCATCGGGAACCAGTACACGTCGGGGCAGGGCTGGAAAAGTGGGCCAAATACTTACTACGGAATGTGCATGTTAATACATGTAATTGATGCAATAGACTTAAGAAAATGAATGGAATAATATAAATATACAACTTAATCATCCGGATATATACCCGAATAAAGAACTTATAAGAAGTCCACACGAATCGCGACCAGCGGCACTGCCAACATATTTGCAATGCCGTTTTTCAATACACCTTTAGTAACTAGCAAAAACCTGAATAAAACGGTTTTATTGACCGATCCAGCCAACGTTTAAAATGCCGCCTTGCAGAAGACCACAACCTTATATAACAATAACAATACTACTTGCTATGTAGTAGTGTTGTGTTTGTGTTCCTGGAGGTGAGCAAGGTCGCTAGAACTCCCGAGGTTGCGTTGTGCTGAGAGCGAGGGAACTTGTTCCTTCAGCTGTCAACACAGCGAATCCTCAAACATATCAAGGGTCAGCAACGCCCATGATACTCCTTTGTAGTTACATGCGTCTATAGGCTGCGGTGTCCGCTTACCATCAGGCGGGCCGTACGCTTGTTTGCCACCGTCGTTGTATAAAAATAATAATGATGCACTCACGCCGCGTTTACGCACGATTTCATTTAGATGCCTTCCTTCTAAACTGGAGCTCAAAATACGCTAATGCTCCGTAAACAGAGCTGTACTTAAAATCATAAAAACAGTATGTTTTGAGTTATGGTTTCGGACCCACGTCATTCGTAAATAAGTCATAGTATTGTATATCATAAAGCACTGTTAAGAGGGTAAGACAGTGTGAACTTTCTATACAAATGTTTTCAGACTAGGTACAGTCAAGTGTAAAAAACTTAAGGCGCCGTAGGTTCATGGTCTTCTCTCCCTCTCACTGAGCATAAGCGTGAGCGAGATGGAAGTGCGTGCTCGGAATCGCGGAAATCATGTTTTTTAATTTTAATTTTTTGGCCGTATAAATAAATAAAAAAGTAAACACTGATTTCCCTCAAACATGATATTGCCGATTTTTAGAAGCCATTTTAATATTTTTGGCTTCTGTTCGTAATTTGTAACAAATATTTTAAGTGTATTGTGTAGACCCTTTTAGACTTATGTTCGTGTTTTTTTTCTATCGAGCGAAAATTGCTAAATCGTGTTTCTAAACACTGATTTCCCTGCAGAAAAGCCTCAAGATTACTATTCGTATTTTTCTTAAACCATATTATTATAAACAGACGCATTATATTGTTTCAAAAACACTGTTCGCTTAACTTCGCTGAACCTACGGCGCCTTAACTAACTAAAACTTAATGCGAATAGTTGACACCTATTGTTAATCTTTTTAGGGTTCCGTACCCAAAGGGACCCTATTACTAAGACTTCGCTGTCTATCCGTCCGTCTGTTTGTCACCAGGCTGTATCTCAGGAACAGCGACAGCTAGACACTCGAAAGTTGCCGCTATAACAACAAATACCAAAACCGATATAAAATAAATATTTAAGGGGGCTCCCATACAACAAACGTGTTTTATTGCCGGTTTTATAGATAACGGTACGGAACCCTCCGTGCGCGAGTCCAAATCGCACTTGCCCGGTTTTTTTATTTGGACATACGCATGAATGTGTCGTGGCGCGGGCACAAGCTACTCGTAAATAGCTTACTAACTGTCAAACACTTTTACTATTTGTTTTGCATTAGAATAACTACAACTTAGAAAAGTTGTAAACCCCCGACATTTTCATTTCAAAGTCCAATATCTCAAAAACGGCTGAACAGATTTTCATGAAACATGGCTAAGAACACTCGGGACAAAATTATCTATGACACAACAAAACCACATTCAAATCGGTGCATCCAATACGGAGCTACGATACCACAGACAGACATGTTAAACTTATAACACCCCTCTTTTTGCGTCGGGGTTCCAAATGTAAAGCTTCACATTGAAACTTACAATGAAAATTTAACTCGCTACGAACTCAAACTAGAAACTAGCAACTAGCAAATTATAGATAACTAGCTTCTGCCCACGAATCCGTCCGCGTGGAACTCGTTTATATCGCAGCTCCATACAAACTTTTACCCCCCATTTCACCCCCTTTAGGGGATGATTTCAGGGATAAAAACTATCCTATGTTACTCTCCATCCCTTCAACTATCTCCACTTAAGAAATCACGTCAATTCGTCGCTCCGTTTTGCCGTGAAAGTCGGACAAACAAACAAACAAACACTTTCCCATTTATAATATTAGTGTGGATCTGAAATCACACAAATTGCTGAATTAGTATAATAACTAAACATCTCTGATATAAATCTGATAGGTCGCAATAAAATATTTGTTTTGAAGCAGAAGTGGTGCCATAATTGGGTGCTGTCTGGTGGTCGCGCAGCGCTGTAAGATGCGGGATCGCTCGCGCGCTAATTGAATGATTATGCGACGCACTCGTCGGGGATTATATTCGCAGCACATCGTTTTAACGACGTAAACAGACCTAACGCGGTTATCAAAAATACCTAGAAGCATTCCTCGGGTCATAAGACATATTTTAAGAATACGTTAACATGACAATATACACTTTAACCCTTTTCCAGGCACAAGCGTTATATCGACCACATACGGCCTGTCATACATTTATCTTAAGGTGGTTCGATTTCCATACAAAAAACGTTATTTGACATTAGCAGGCTAACGGCGTGGTTTTTTCAGAAACTTATGTAACTAACTTTCATAAATTGGCTTTCCATTTGCACGGAATTCCCCCTTTCCTCTAATACACTTGTATAGGTAAACTAGACTAAATTAAGAAAAATTATTTTTCCAAAATATTACGTCACATACTAATATCTCTAATTATTCTAGTTTATAAAAGTTAATTCAAGGAAAAGGAATTTCGCGCACATGGAAAGCCAATTTATGAAAGTTAGTTAGGTGGAAACACCTAAGCTTTACTCAGCTGGGTGTATTATGAAGTATTATGCCACTGAAATAAAAGGTGCTATTGTGCTAAGGAAGTTATATTACGAATAAATATACCTTAAAATACTTCACATTATGACGCATCATTCTAAGGAAAGCGAACTTAATAGTAGTACTTGGTATGCTGTCAGGCGTCACTTTAGTTTAGTAGACTAACCCATTCTCCAGCTACTATTCGACTACAGCCTGTGCCCAGTCGTGAGACGTATATGTGGGAATAGCACGCAATGGCATGCGTCAAAGGGGAGAACCTTCTAGAAAAGTCTTGAAGTGTGAGACCTTTTTTATTTTTATATTTAAACGAAAGTGTGCTTCTCTCTAAATTAATAGTCTTTTACATATACAAGACGGTTCTGGAGACGTAAGTAGGAATAAGTTTACAATACAGTTGCTCATAAAGTGCTAATACTTTACGTAGCTGTATAGCGTGCGGAAAGTTAATTTTCGCGAACTAGTTCTTTTCACTTTTCCCATTCAATTATTGTACAAATTGTACCAATATAGGACAACGATGTTACAGAATTAATAATATAAAAGTTACAAATCCCTTATTTGTTGTTTCTTATTTTTTCGAAACTATATTAAAAAACGTCGTTCGATACACGTGCGGAAATGCCATTCTTCACTCGTTCGATATCTCTGTACTCGTGACGTACGTAATGACATACTTTCCGCACTAGCATCGAAATTGTATTATTTCAAACTCATTAATTGACCGCCATTTTAATTTTTAACTTGACAACTTATACATCACGCCATTCCTGAACCACGCTATATAGGCTATTGATGATAAACTGATGACCATACTAACCATAGCGGGTTTGTTGTCCTCGTCAAAGTTGGCGGCGTAGTCGGGGTGCAGGTAGCGCGCCTCCCAGTCGGGCTTGTTGTCGAACACCTGGTACACGTCGGGGTGCGCGCGCGCCGGGTCGAAGCTCTCCGGGTTCACCAGGTGCCCGAACTCCAGCTCGTTGCTCACGTGCATGAACACACCCTGGACAACACACGAACGGGGTCGTTCATAAATTACGTCATCGTTTTTTGACGATTTTGAGACTGTATGCAACAGTTTTTAAATAATAATTGTAATAGATTAAGACGCTTAAAAATAGTATTTCGCTTGAATGTAGGTAATGATGAGCAAAGATTCCCCCCCCCTACCATCATCCTGTTATTTCTTAAAATGGCCTAATAAAATTACTATCGTCATCCGCTGGCCAGAACCCCCCCTACCCCCAGCCTATTTTGAAATTACGTCATTTATGAATTATGAATACGCCAATAAACGGTTACGTTCAAGTTTGCTGTTGGAGAAAAAAAGACCGGGTTGCACTCCGGGAGTGCTGGTAGAAGTGAAAACTTAAATAATTTTAATTTTGCAAGAAAAACAGGCGAGTTTAAAAAAAATTCCCCATTCCAAAACAAGTGCACAGTGCCGCTAAAGAAGTTTTCACTTCAAAAGGGTTGTACGGAATAGTAGATGGCCCATGGGAGCAAAATTATATATGTACGAGGTGATCGTAACTTGGAATTGAAGTGTTTACGTCCAAGACGGAAATAAAACTTTGTAGTACTGCTGTTCACGCCTTCTATGACGTAAAAATAAATTTAATAAGAAATACGAGAGAAGAATATTACAACTTTGACCCTTAGGTAACAATTCTCAATAAATTTCATAGACGATGGTCCATACCCTTAAGGACTAGGTGGTCTATGTTCGTCGGGTTGCTATCGTTTATCGTTGTGGATAAGACACTCGACGGAACATGACGAATGTTGTAAACTCAGCTTCAGACGACAATAACGTAATCATAATACTCCACACTACACAAGTCAATGTACGCACAGTAGCTTTTATTCTGTTGGAACGTTGATATAAATGCTATCATTTTTTATTAATTGAGTCGTGACATTTGACACGCCACTATTTGTTGCGAGAGTGTGAAATATTATTTTTCAACACAATTGCTCGTAATGTACCTCTTATTGTGTCGCTTTTAGGCTCATAATTCATAACCCTGGATATTAAACACGCGTGTTTCATAACATTACAACACTTGTGTGTTATGGTTATATCCCGATGAAGTCACGTTGGCACCTTGCAGCATGATATATGCATGAACATGGTGCATTCTTAAATTAATCGGGTTGTATGTACAGAATGTATAGCTTTTTAATTAATTCTCAGCAAATGGATTCTCGACTAAATAAATTAAATCCGTTTTGTTAATTAATTGGCTATTTCTTTTTGCATATGATATAGAAACGTTTAATTTAGTAAAACTATTCACTTTTAGTAACATTTTACATGAATTAATACAGATAACATTATAAAACCAAAATATTATTTCATTTTGTATTGGCTGTTTAGAGATTTCTGTGCCCGCACTGCGCAAACTTCACGAAAAAAAAAACTGTTGCGCGCCATTATAGGTTATTTCACAAATATTTGTGATTTGTTTATTATCAACAATGTTGACTCTTGGTGACTAGAAAAGTGATAAATATAATGGACGCCATTGGAAATTCTTGGCGATGTGCAATTGTAAGTAAAAACCTGTAGTCATCTTAATGATTTACTAAATGTAAAGAAAATAATTTGGCAGGCCTAAAACATTTTCATCTTATGAAAATGATTTTTTCCTCGCATAATGTATTGAAAAACGTCGTATGATACGCGTGAGTTTTGATAATTACATCCTCGGCTTCCTTATCACGCTCACCTGCGGTTCGCGTGAACAATTTCTTCTCTGATGTAATTATCAACATACCTCACTTGTATCACAATGTACTTATAATTAATCCTACGTAATAGTATTTTATGCAACTGTTGTATAAGTAGGGTCTTAAAACGCGAGTGTCGTGAGTTGCGATGCGAGCCTTGGCGAGCATCGCAATTAAAGACGCCACGAGCGTTTTAAGACCAAGTTATACACCGTTGCATACAATATTTTTTCTACGACTATTTTAAATAAATAACATAATTTGACTTTTCAGGCAGTAAGTTTTCCGTTAGTTCTATTACTACTCACGCAATTTCATCAGCGGTGTAGTTATTTTCTTCTTCGTCCATTTTAAAAGGAACGTACACATTTTTCTTCACTTCACAAACACGAATCAAATCTTAAGAAGTTATTAATAACGAATAGTTATCATATTTGACATATTTCGTCTTTTAATTTTAAACTGGAACTTTGGTGGGAAATTGGAAACATGACACATTGACACCTCTTGTTTATGGTCTGTTTTGTTCTTAATTCAACTTGCCAGTACTGCCATATTAAGACCAAGGTTTTTCTTAAGTTGGCAGCAATGCCGTTAGTACAATAATTTATTTGAAGTAAATACATTCAGTGGTTTGTTAAGTTGGTAGTACCTAATGTATTTTATGTTTCGGCATGGCCCTCTAGATTAGTCGCGTCGCGGCCTACTCGATCGTGTCTAGTAGGCTTAGCTAGTAGGCCGTGGCACAATGTAGCACTACCCAGGTTTAGAAGCGTATGGCTGCTAAGCGTATCGTTTTGGCGACAAAACAGCACGGTTGTGCCGTACTGTTATGGGGAATAGAGTATAGACTTTTCTGCAGACTTATTTTGTATGTCTTTATATTAGTGTTCGGGACTATGTAATAGTACATTGTTTAACGAGGGGTGTAAATGGAATATTGCGAACAAGAGTCTTTTGATGACTCGAGTTTGCAATATTCTTACGCCCCCGTGTTATACACAATGTTTTTCATCACATTTGCGAGGAAACAAATACATTTTAGAAGAAATTAATGCAAATCGTAATGAAAACTGCAACATGTCAGTCGTCCATTTTGTTGAATTTGACGTGAGGCGCGTATGGCAAAGACCCTTCGGTATACAGCCACGATTTAAAAACACTTAAAACGTTTTACATAGACACTTAACTACATATTAAACATTAAATTGCAGTCAAATTTAATATAAAGATATGTTTTATACATATTAAAAGTTGGTCGTAGCAAACTTTTGAAGATATGAAATACACCTTGGCTGATTGGAAACATCCTCAGTCCGAAGTGAAGTATGAGTGGGTTCTATATTTTAAAACTAAACTTAACATCCCGTGGGAGGTAAAACGGCTATAACTGCTCTGTACGCACGCAAGTAAAAACGCCATTGACGAGCAAGTGTGATGAAAATGACAGATAAAAGTACAGGAGTAGAAAAAAAACTAAAACTGAAAATATACCAATAGAAGCAGTATTAATAGAAAGACTAACTAATTAAGTTGTAAAACTGAAAAAAACCGCACAATGGCACTTTCATACTGAGCGTGCAGCTTGTTGGCGACTGCCTCGCGCGGCATTAGTATACTCGCTAAGCGTACAGTCAATGGTAAAAATATGGGTGTATACAACTTACTCATAAATATGTCCCATAACTCTTATGTCGTCGGATTTAGGTTTTGGTACTTATTTGTGAGAGAGAGGATGTTATCAATTCATATTTTTGCACTTGACTGTACGTACACAGCGTATGCCGGTACTCAATGAATTAAATCCAATATAAAATGCACTTACCAGATCCCTAAGGTGACCGCAGAAAGCCATGTCCGGGTCCACGTCCTCCTTGTGGTAGTCCGCCTCTTTGGCGGCGCCGTCGCGGAACGGAGAAATGTTCACCAAGTAGCAGTTGGTGATGAAGGGAACGTTCCATATTCCCCTGCGGAATAACCAAGTACTTAAGTGAATACAGGGAGCCCTTTTGCGTGGTATTAGGTCAAGGAAAAGCATCCACTAGAGATGAGCCAAGCTGTGTTCGTGGCACCTAGTTTCAGTGCAGCTGCTGTACTTTAAAAAAGAAGAAAATATTTGACACCTCGCAGCTAAGTGTTACCTAAAACAGCTTCGCACGTCAATGGATCGATCCCTTTATCATATGACACCAAATATAACTGTTTTGAATGGCAGTGCAATTTTTTTAGGTTCTGGTATGATTTGATTACAATTGCACTATTTCCGGATAGCTGTTTGTCTCCTACATTCAATTCATGTCAATTAATAAACTTTAGGTACCTTTCAAATGAAAACTGCTGATAGGAATAATAAGAGTTCAAACCGATAACCTTTATGCTGGTTAGTAGTCATGTTTGTATGCTACTTGATTGTATGTAAATGACTGTAAGGAAATAGTGGACTATTGTGTTAAGATTTCTTCATCGATTTTTTATCGAACAGCTTAAGACACCTTTATGTTATTGACGTAATTACCGCGAGCAAAGTTAGTTCCTGCATGTATTGGATTGAAGCGACGTACATACCTACGGCTTGATGATCACCAGTAGGTATCATGCGTCCCATAAATATTCAATTTAGTTAGAGTATCAATGTACGAAATGTGAAAGGATATGACGATTGCTATATATCAAGCAGGGGAGACAAGGGCCCTCCTGCGAGCACCTCTGTTATTAGTCAATTGAGAGATTGGCGCGCTGAGCGCGCGGAGCTGCAGTCGCGCAGAATCCTCGCGGCCCGCGCCAGCCAGCCAGCCACCTGGGACCGACGCCAACTCTTCGCTCTTCCGGCCATCCAAAACCAAACATGTTTCTCCTCAGAGCCAAGATTCTCTTGGGAGTTTTCTTACTATATTGGTTCCTAATTGACCCAACCAATGCGCGACGTGGACGCTCTAGAGGTAGAACTAAATCCAAGGTAACACTTTCGTTTTAACTAACTGTTATGTTATTCTCTGCAGTTCGTTAATTGACGTATTTTATTTGCAGGTGCAAATTGGCTTGCCTATTACCGGGAAATACAGGGACCCAGAATCCGATCAGTATTACAACAACAACGACGTAAGTGTCCTTATCCATACTAATATTATAAATGGGAAAGTGTATGTGTGTGTTTGTTTGTCCGTCTTTCACGGCAAAACGGAGCGACGAATTGACGTGATTTTTTTAAGTGGAGATAGTCGAAGGGATGAAGAGTGACATACAATAGTTTTTTTCCCCGAAATCATCCCCTAAGGGGGTGAAATGGAAGGTAAAAGTTTGTATGGAGCTGAGATATTAACGAGTTCCACGCAGACGGAGTCGCGGGCAGAGAAGCTACTTCTTTTATAATTATGGAATAATATTTTAAGAGAGAGTAATAACCCTAACGATCATTAATGCAGGGAGCCAAGATACTGCTGGCCTCTCACTTCGATCTTGAGTACGTGTTGGGACACAAGATTGCGTTCCTCTGCATCGCGAAGGGTTCTCCACGGCCTCACATCACCTGGTTCAAAGATGGCGTCGAAATCTTTGCTCATCATTACCTACATGTAAGCGAAATCCTATTTTTAAGCGTCTTATTCTATTTCAATTATTATTTTAAAGCTGTTGCAAACATTCTTATCAAAACTGTATTTATATGTATCACATCATAACAGTCGAACTGATACAATATAATGGGTATACAAGGGGTATACGCATTAAAGCTCATCGAACCCGCACCATCAGAAACAGACAATGACAATTAACCCCTATTGGAAATGTTTATTAGTAATAGGCACGGCACAGCCAGCCATGATAGTGTCAACAATGTTGCCATGCACGACATTAAATATTCCACATTCAGTTTTACTATGTTAATAGTGCCATTAAGAGTTCACACAAGGGCTACTGACAACATGTCTTTCCAGGTTCGTTAAAAACATATTCAAATGTGTAGCATTAAAAAATACCAGTCTTTATGTTCTATCGCACTCACGTGGACAAAACCACATCTTTATTTCTATATGTCCGTGTGACCCACGAAGAAATAACATATTATTTGACAGGAAGGCACATTGGACGCTTAAAATATTAAACTAAAAACCAGATAGCTTACTATAGTAGATAAGAGTCAGTATTCAGTTATGTGGTTTTGGAAGTATGGTGAATGGCGACGAAATATGGACACTTGACTTAAGATGCATATCTAGAATCCCTATTCTAGATATGCACTGAATGATCCCTATCATTCAACGCGCGGTGAACTCGTTTTAATTAGAGTTAGGGGAGCACAGTCTATTATGTTTCGAATACAGTAGTAACACTTCAGTATTTCATCTTTTCATATCGTCTCTCAGGCCCCATCGACCTTACTTTTAAATATGATAACATTCTCTATTCGCTATGCTACTTAAGTTTTTCGCGCTGCGAAATAATACATTTTATTATGTACCATACCGAAGTAAAATAACTAAATACATACACATATTCGAATTCTTTAGCGAATATAATATACCAACAACAAACACAATATATCGAAAACGCTTCCCAGTTCCAAGGCTCAAGTAAAATAAAGTACGTAAACTACCTAGGTATGTACATTTGACTGATGGCACGGTCCAGATTGTTTGGAGGCGAACTTATGTTCGTCAATTTCATTACCGCCTGTTTCTTTTTGAGACTATAGAATAATAGAGTGTTTGATTGTTTAGATCCACGAGTGGCCGATAGGCGAGGACCGCGTGAAGTCGAAGATCGAGATAGACCCGGCCACGCAGATGGACGCCGGCGTGTACGAGTGCACCGCCGACAATATGTACTCCATCGACCGCCGCTCCTTCAAGACCGACTTCTCGATAGCCTTCGATTAGCAACTACCTAACTCGAGTAAAGCGCGCCACCCGGCACCCGACCCGCACCGCCTCGCCTCGAGCGGTTAGTATTCTTTATATGGATTTGTACGGGCACGCGCTCACTACATCAACTCCGTAGTTAGTTCATTTACGAGGCGAGGCGGTTCGGGTCGGGCGCCGGGTGGTTCTGCCCTTTAGTGTACGCCGGCGGCCGGCCGTCATGTAAAACATGCAAACGCCACCTATGTTTCCAGCGAGCAGAGGCTTATTTAGGGTAAGTATCCACCAGAGCTGTGCGAGAAAGCGGAGCCGTGATCGAGGAAAAACCACCAATAAGAAGCGACGCGCGAACGAGGCAATCAATGCTATGTGTCGATTATTTCCTCGCTCACCGCTCCGCTTTCTCGCACACCTCTTGTGGATACTCACCCTTAGGCTTAAGCGGCAATCGTAGCGTTAAACATCGTTAAATGGTGAACGTCAAACGCGTTAATATTTAGAGCTGGTTTTATCGCCTAAATGGGTCGACCACACCGCAGCTTAAATAAAACCAACGCCTCGTTTACGCAGCTAAATTACGATGGCAAAATCTCATTGCGGATACGCGGCGTTAAGTTTCGATCCGGTCGGTTCTTTTAAACAACCACGTGCTTTACACTACGCCGAGCCGAACACAAGGAGATATTATTAATATTATAAGAAATTGATGTCACATATCAGATAGGTACATAAATTCTACACTTGACCGTGCAAAGCCTTTCAAGCCAACGCGGCCGGAAACCTATCCTATCCAACCAGATAGTGCGAGACGCAATGTATCAATTAAAATACTAAGCGAAATATACAGTAACTGGCCCCAGATTTATTTGGTTATATTTTGCATAAAGGGCTCTGGTTCAGCCCGGTCCCGAGTCATTCTATAAAAGCATTACCTTATAGGTACTTGTACTGATTTGATATTAAGTTATTTAAGTTCATATATAAGATCGAAGACTCTGATAATATTATACGTTAAACATAAAGAGTAAGTGGACTGTCCCAATATTACAATACGTCTATACATCACTAGTGATATCATTCCGCTGAGTATAGAGTGTCATTTGTTTCCAACCCATTTAGAAGCAGACTCCGCGTCAGTTTCAGCGCGTATTGTATCATCATTACACGAATTGAGAGCTGACACGTCGAGCTTAGTAACGAGAATGCCGGGCCCGTTTTGATGGTATGACCGCCTCCATAGTCGTTGTAAAGTAGTACAAATTAGTTGAGTTGCCTATGATATTTATTGGTTAGTGGACATAACCGGCATATGAGATTTGAATGTATTTGAAAGATACATAATTCATATTATTTATAAGGAAGTTATGTAGAATCAATAAAAAGTATATAAAATATCCATGTATATCATCTGTAATTTACAAATATACCCAATGTATACCTGCATGCGGGGCTGGAAGATATTCGTACGCGAAACACATAATATATATAATTGTCATACATGAAAAGAGTTATAGGTATCTTATGCGTATGAGGTTATTACTTTTTTTTCGCGGTACAAATATTCTGGTTTTAAATTGACATACATAGCACCTACATAGCATCGCAGCTTTGTGGTACCTACATAGCATCGCACCGTAGTTATTATAAAGGTAATTTTAAGACAACCTTAGATTGACCAATACCTACATATATATTACTGATGGCTCTCGAAAAGTGCCCTAAAGCCCCCCATCTTAAATTCTTCAAGTTAAAATGATGGACCATCTACATATTAGACCTGCTACAAGTTATTTTTAGGATTGCAGTCCACGATGCGTCATGTCACGTGACCAAATATGCAAGACCGCAGGGCTGTTATTCCGAACGCGCTAATGCTACTAGACGAAACGAAACTAGGCCTCTTGCCTGTACCTATTTAGTTAATACGAATCTTGATAAATTAGTGGAGATATATTTGTGGGTCAACGGTGACGTTATAAACAAGTTACAGAATAGCAGATGAAACACGCCACGGCCCTCCACGTGTTACTAACGCATCGACTTCGTCATCTACAGAGCAACTGTGAGAAAAAGAGGAACCACTACTATACTGACATATACATTACGTAGTCTAAAATTAACTCATGACTTGAAAATTAGGAACATGGCTCTGAATTCTAAACAAAGGAAGTCGCAAGCGAAAACTAGCTCCTGGCTATATACTACCTACTATACAAATTAAGTGAATAATAATAATGTAATCTACAGAACTGAATATGTACGTTTTGTCATATTGGGTCTGTCTGTCTTTTCCTGGCCGATAGTGAGAGTTGATAATAACCTTAATTATTATTACTCAGCGCTGACAATCATGTTATTTTTACTTAATGGTGTTTTGTGTTATTGTACGCAGTATAGTAGGTAGGCCTCAGCAATACCGAATACACAGTCGGTATTGCTGGGGTGGAAATTGCAGACTACACACAATAAAATAATGATATGTTACACACAATGACACATGACAATCGGATGATGTTAAAATTATGGCCGAATTAACGCACAATGAAAGTATGGGTGGGAAAAAACAAAAACTGTTAATGCACGGACCTTTTTATATCGTAATAGTACATTACGTAACTAGGGCGGTGAATTCGTGAATGCCCCAGATCGCAGGTGTTTGTGGCACGAACCGAAGGTGAGGGCCAAAAATATGCGCTCTGGGGCTTTACGAAATACCGCCCGTGTTGCGTACAAAATTTTACGTCTTCACCTGGCCACAATGCGAGTTTTCCCGTACGCGCAGCGTGCAGTAAAACTGGCATTATGGCCAGGTGTGACGTAAAAGTATGTTTACGTGTTGCAAAACGACGTCTGGTGTATACGTAACTTACGTTATTTCTTAACCATACTTGCACGCTCAATGCTCGCGGAAAAACAGCAGCCGTCACGTTAGAGAATTATAATGCTCATTAATGTATGAAACCAAATAGTCCAGGCAATGAACTGACAACTTGTATGGAAATAATATCAATTGTGGAAATAATTTATAATAGCTTATTTTTTCTGTGTAACCGATATATTATCAATTAAATAGTCACTCAGCGACAGAATTCGACAAAATATCGGACAACAAAAAAATGATAAATTAACTAGCTATGAAAGGTCAGAAAAAATATTAATATTTTTTTTTGTCTTTATTTTGTTTCATTTGCATTTTGCTCTATAATGTTCCATATAAATCATACAAAAAAGACAATGCATGCTTCATTTAAATCTACTTAATTACTTCCGGGTGGAAAGTTTGCCCGATTCTTGAATAAAGCATCATAGAATAACATTTTAAAATGAAATCAACAAAAAAACGCTATTATAAATTAATGTTTTTCAAAACCGTATTTTGCCTGGAGTAAAATAGGAATCCGGCTATCACATTGTAGACGTATAACAAAACAATCACTAAGCGGTGTCACTAACCTTACACCGTGAAATACGATGTCCATATAGTCCATTGATCTCGCGTAGAAACCTTGTGAGTTGATCGCTCCCCAGAAGTTGGACCAAGCACCTCCGGAGCGCTTCAGCATGGGAGCGATGACGTCATAGCCTGAGGACAGCAGGTACCGCAGCGTGTCGGGGTCCACGCGGGCCAAGCTGTCGATCGAGAACAAGTAGTCGCACGAACTGCCCATACAACGCTCCCTGAAACAAATCGTCAAATGATCACTATGTCAAGAGATTGATTCAAAACTGATTTGAAGTCCATTGCTTTTTGGTCGTCTACAGTACAAATTTACAAATGAATTGAGTCACCAATGTAATCTGCAGCCATTACAACACCTACTTGCTCGTATATAAAGCAAGGGTCCACGAATCAACTCCTGACACAAACCACTCGACTGGGACCAAGGCAACTTAAATCATCTCTCATGTGGAGCCAAACGTATTTAACTAGCTATCCGCGAATGTAAAATGCACGGGGCTGCTCCCACTCTTTTTATGACATTAATGATTTTATGAGTTACCACAATAAGAATGAATGTTCGCATACCTGGTATATAAATTTAATTAAATTTAAGAATTATTACATTTAATATTCAAAATACTGTTAATAAATGACTTATAACTTATGTAGTGGTGTGTTCATAAGTCCCCAGGGCTCCTTAGAACGCGCTATGTTGGGGGTGAGGGGCCTACTTTAGTCTCTAGCTAGCTGTCAACCCAAAGAATCCTCTAACCAATAAAAGATGGACAACGCGATTATAGGCTGAGGTGTCTGCTTACCACCAGTTTCGTAAGTATGTGTGGCTCGTTTCACAAAGCTGCAAATTACAGTATAAACTTGCAACACAGGAGGCGCTTGCCAATAACCTGTTACGTTATACTATAGTGTTGCCTGTATCACTTTTAAAATACAGGTATATCTATTTGTTATAATATCATTTCAAAACTTCAATAAATAAACTAAGTGGGTTACGTCATATCATATCATATACGATTTAAGTTCACAAACTTCAAACAACTCTTTAAACAGATAGAGCGTAATGAAGTGTACATGACTTGTTAGCTTTGTGACCATACTAAAAGCTAGTCAACAAGTACCTATTCAATAGATCAATTGAGAGCAGTCTTATTAATCTTATTAAGTGATTCTCGGATGCAGTAGTAATAGTTATTCTCTGCTTGTATTAAATATGGAAAACATCTTACATGGCTGTATTCCTGGCTTCTGCTTCGGTGATGAAATCAGTAGGCTTAATGCGCTTAGATATGGCATACTTCTTGCTATAGGTTTGGAAGAACTCATCAACAGCTGCCTCGTGGTACTCTACGTTGTTCCGCAGAAGCAAATGCAGTTTGTCTTTGGGGTAATTTATGTGTAGTAATTGCTTCAGAAACTCTTCCAAGAAAGGTGTAGGTTGCTCAATGAACACGGCTAGCATAACTGTCGGTAATTCGTCTTCCTAAAATAATAGTTATTATTAGTTGATAAATTCTTTTGACGATTTAATAACACAATTTTCTGAATAATCTTTTATAACCCTCATGAAGGGGAAGTTTCAAAAGTAATGTTTTTTGAACTGTAATATTTCGAAATTATGGGATGACTGTCGCTGGTGCCATATTTAATTTTGACTGGTTTGTTTAATTGCTGATGCCTTGATGTCTGCATTAATTCAGGTTACAATAATATTTTAAATACTAAGTACACTAACCTTAAGTTGGATCTTCTTGGTTCTGCACAATGCACAACCTTCGGTCACTGACCAGGATTTGGCCAAGTAGTTGCCCAAATGGTTGAGGGTCAACTTGGAAGGACCGTTGCCGTGAACTATCAGCGGCTGCTGGTTAGTCACTACGTTTGTAATGAAGGGCCATTCCACTTCTGTAGAATTAGCAGTTAGTTGAACATCCGCTGCAAAATAATTAAACACTTGATTACAAATAATCCCGTGTAAAACATGACAAATTATCCACATCTACTCAATGAGCTTATATAAGATTTGTTTTTGATAGGCGAGGCATTGTTTCTGATAATTTTTGAACTACTTTTCCAAAATCCTGAAAGATGGATGTTCCCTCCATCACTACTCAGTCTAATGGAAGTGACTGGCCTGCATTGGAACATTTTCAATTTGCAAATCGGATTTTGATGTTGTTATATGACGATGACGATAGTCAAAACGGCTTTAGAAAAAACCATTCTACTACCCTTGCTATTTATAAATACGTCCAACAAATTCTACATGTAGTAAATAACAAAAAATATGCTGTGGGCCTCTTGCTCGATATGAGTAAAGCCTACGATAGTTTCCTACAGCATACTATTGGATAAGCTATATAATATGGGAATCAGAGGCCCTGCCTTAAACTGGTTCAAATCTTACCTTACCAACCGCTTCCAATATGTAGAAATTGAAAATGTAAATTTTGAGACGGGAAAAATACAACATACCAGATCAGATAGAGTCCCAATGGAAGGCTCTATTCCGCAGGGAAGCGTACTGGGATGTGTATTATTCCTTACTTACATAAACGACCTCCCAAATGTATTAGACCACCACTGCACTCTCTTCGCAGATGACGTTTCTATACTAGTTCCATGTTACGACGTTAATGAAATTGAAATTGAACTAACTTCAATCCTCAATAGAACTGTACATTGGCTACAAAACCATAACCTAGAGCTTAATCTCAGCAAAACAAAAATTATTCAATTTAAACCCTTTCAAAAAGCTACATTACCAATAGACTTCAAATATCTTGATACAAAACTAGAAAATACAAGTTCGGCATCATTACTAGGCGTAGACTTGGACACTGGTATGAATTGGAAGTCGCACATCCAGAAACTTTCAAAAAAACTTTCTTCTTTCATCTATGCCCTTCAACATCTTAAGCGTGTAACGGACTTTAAGTCAGTCGGCGTATTACGCATATGCATACTCCAGACTATCATATGGACTGGTTTTATGGGGAAATAGTAGCGACATAAAAATATTTTTTATTCTCCAAAAAAAATGCATTAGGATACTTGCAAATATTGACCAAATGGAATCATGCAGACCTCATTTTATTAAACACCGTATTCTTACCCTTACCTCCATGTACATTTTTGAAGTGTGTAAGTTTGTCAGAAAACATAGGCATCTATATACACCATTAATAGATAACAGACGAAATAATCGAAATCAAAACAAGCTCAAATTACCTTTCACTAAATTAAAAATAGTTTCATCTAGCCCACACCATATGACAATTAAAATATATAATCACCTACCGAATACCTTAAAAAACCTTCAGAAAACAAACTTATTTACTAAACATTTAAAAACATATCTAATACAAAAGTGTTACTATAGTTTAGCGGAATATTTTAAAGACGCATTAATATGATATAATTGGTTTGTTAAGTAGAAATTATCTTATTGTATCAATTAGTACAAATTAGTTTCAATAATTAGCATTCCGCTGTTCATGAACCTTGGCAAGCCTATGTTTGGTTGAAATGTCTCCTTCTCACGATAGGAAATCTAAGTTAAAGATTAACGTATTATTATGGCATTTCAACTGGAATACGTTTGATGGATGTTCATGAATAAGGATAATAGGGAGTACTTTTTTGCCCTCTCATATGTTTGCAGTGCCCTTGCAGGGCGTCACATGTATACCTTTACTGTTTTTCACCATCTATAACCTGTAATGTGACACGCAATAAACATTTCTATTTCTATTTCTATTTCTATATTTTTATTATGTGCATTTATAGATGCATTTTGAATATAAAGGTACTGCTGTTTTAATACTTACACAATGCTCCATTTAAATTTTGAAATAGCACTGAGTCATGGTCAAGTGAGATTTTCAGAGATTCCCTTGCAGTCTTATCCAAATACACTTTAGTATAATACAACTGATCGTCATCTTTATCATTGATAGGTTTGTTGTTTACTATCTCTGCAATTTCAGGCAGGTACCCTGGAATGATTATGTTTTGATTAATTAGGATTACAAATAAATTATGTTTGTTTGATGAAGGACACAGTTCCCACAAGTATACAGTATAGTCAGTATAAAAGAAGTGCTTACCTATGAATCCTCCAGAGTTGAGGTATGGGCTAGGCACCTCTGTTTTAGGATACATGGTGGCCAGCTTTACATCCGGCCAACAATACTGTTCGGCAGAAAACAGCACCCGTGTGTCTTTAAATGATTTAAATTTTCTTACAATCTCCTCAACAGGCCCCAGGAACATGACATCATAGCTGTGAAAAGCATTCAATTTAATAGATAGTGCAACTGAATGTCAAGAATAAGCACTCTCTACCATAGTATATTTTTACCATGATTGCTACTCAAAAAAAATCAGAGTAGATTAATATAGATATATTGCATAGTATAACATGTCCATTGCTGAATTACATGAAGAGACTTGATTCATATTTGCTAATGACTATTTATTATACCCTCTATCTATATTTTGGAAATTTGTAAATTTGTACGGAAGCATCATTATTTATACACTAAGCCAAAGACCGTCACACTTGCACCCTAAATCTAAGACATAGAGATAAAATAGCCCTCTCAACAAGTAACTTACAGATGAGTAATAACAGCCCCCATATGACAACAATACGCATTTATAACAGTCTTCCTAAAGAAATAGCTGATGAGGTCAAATACACGAAATTTGTTCAAAAGTTAAAAACATATTTAATAGAAAACTTTTTTTATTCTCTGAAAGACTTTTTCAATGTAAATAGATACCATAGATAAGCTTAGCAAATGAAATCCTAGAGGTGTAAAAGTGTAAATATTAGTTTACTTCCTTATGTGTACCTACGTTTAAGACGAAGGATTTGCAATACCCTTACAGGGTGTCATGTTGTGCCATAGACTGTAAGCTATTTAAGACCTGATGTAATGTCTACATGAGAGCAATAAAGTATTCTATTCTATTCTATTCTATTTTAGGCTGCTATTAAGAAGTTCGTTTTGCATATTTATTTATTGCATTTATGTACATCTCACCTGTCTGTAAATATAATGATTTGGTCCTTATTTTCCCCGTTCATTAGCTCATTGACATAATCTTTGAGTAAGTTTATCTTCTGGCCTCCGCCGGTATAGTTCATGTCCCCGCCAGTCCATTTCTTCCCCTTTCCAAGCACCTCCACCTCAATACCATACACTTTGGCTGATTGCAGGAACCGTTGCAAGCCATGGTTGTCCTCCGTGGCGACAGTGACTACTTTCACTATGTCTGAAACGAAGGAATACACTTTTATTAGTAAAATCTAGTCGTTTTGTTCACATATATAACTTATAACCCCTTTAAATTATAACTTCAACAATAAGTTCAGCTTCGAATGAATGATTAAAAAAATATTCCAGGAACTCAGGGAAGTACACTATAATTTGTAATATATTCTTAACAGAAACATCCAGAAGCTAATACTTGTACTAGTCACATATCATGTTAAAACTCTGAAAATTGATCTTTAACAACACTTAAAAGCTTAAATTGATTACAAGCAGAATTAAGGAAAAACAAAAGCCTACAAGTAATGTCACATACCCTTTGCTTGGACCAAGTTAAAGCTAAGAACTGTTAACATAAATATCCCTGCGAATGCAGTCATGTTTCCAGAAGCGCCCATTAGCGGCGGGTTCAACAGACTTCCACGCCGGGCGAGTCACGATCATAAACTGAACTGAACTGAAGCTCGCTCGTAAAACAACGCGGCTAAAGAAAGACTCGCCGCGCGGATACCACTGCTCCAGATACGCGGTCCTGCTTCCCGCCCGCGATAAGCTCACCCGGTTTCAGTCTTTTTATTGTTATGTTAACTAGGTACTGATACTTCCGCCCGTCAATATACAAAACTCGCGCGCGCCCAATCACGTATACTCAATACTCATTGTGTACCTAAATTATGTAATGTAACATGTGTGTATATGCGGGCTATGTTCACTGCATTACATCATGTTAGAACAACATCTCACTCCTTAGTTGCAAAGTTTACAAACAATGATCTTAATCTTACAATAACATCGATTGTCAATTGACAATTTGGCAGTAGGAAGTAGGAAACATGTAGGAAAGACATGCATACTTAATTTAGGGTTGCCAACAAAAACCAGCTTCGTAAAAGAAAATTTAAAAAAAGTATGCATCAATTAAAATGAAAAATATGTCTTTATGGTCTTCAACCTTTCGGTGCGATATCTATAGATGTCGCAATATATCTAAAGTGCAAATTAAATATACCTAATGTATACTTATTTTTAGGGTTCCGTAGACAACTAGAAAGAAACCCTTATAGTTTCGCCATTTCCTTCTGTCCGTCTGTCCGCCGTCTGCGGTTTAGCTCAGTGACCCTTAAAGCCCGACCAGGAAAATAAAAACCTGCGTAGAACCTCGCCGTAACAAGCCGACGTATTTTCGTCACTATATGATCAAATTCGTATGTCATTATGACAAGGTTCTACGCAGATTTTTTATTTTCCTGCTCGGGCCTACTAGAAAGCTGTAATTCGGCATGCGTATATAAATCAACCACGCCGGCAATGGTATAATTATAATCTTGAAAAGGTTGGTTTTCATCAAGTTACCTTCCCTACACTTAAAGTGGGGATGTAATTTATTTTTCTCCTGAAACTCTTGGTGGACGTGGACGTGGTGTGGCCAGTGTGGCGTACAACGTGGTTGTATCATTGGATAATGGCTTGTTCAAAAATATTAAAATAGTATATTTTTCAACTCGGTGGTCCATTTGTGCAATATTGTCTGTGGCATGACCCCCCGGACCCGCTCTGTCCGTATACATATTTGTCGTAAAATATCAGTGAAACGTAGCACATTGGTCTTGTTTTAAACTATTAAATCGTTTTGTGAACGACGCAAGACAGCTAGTAAGCGAACATTTGAATGCGTAACGGTGGAAAAAAGTCGTTCACACTAAATACCAGTCAAAAACTGCGGCGCTACCACGAAAATCGAAACTCGAAGTACGTACGTACACATGCATCCCTGTCACTGTCACTGTCACTCCAGATAGAAATGGAAATACCCGAACTTCGACTTTCGAATTTCGTGGTTAGTGGTTATAGCTCTGAGGGGCTACCGGTAAATGAAAACGAACCTCGTTTGTGTATCTCCGTCTCTGTCGCCCTTGCTGGTTCGAGCGCACATACATACACAAACGAAGTTCGTTTTCATTTCCCGTTAACCCCTCTGGTAGTGTGACGGGATGATGTGTTCTTTTGGTTATAAATATTAATTAACAATTGAAGCGTGTGACCTTTTGTTTTTATTGACTTTGAGTCTGCTTTACTCATACCTTTGTTAAACCTGTGAAGAAATCAACATGCCAAGTCATAACCAGAACTTTCATGGACGATTTAATGTTCTTTTCTAATGTTTTATTATTTAACAAAGCAATTGACATGTATAAATACCATATTCATATGTTTGATATATGTTTTATTAAATATAATGAAATTAGTTTAAATCGTTTATAAAGTGATAATCACAAAATAAAAAACGGTCGGTATCTATAAGACCCGTCGGGCTTCGCCACATAGGGCGCAATCATGTCACTAACGCACGCTTGCATAGCATAGATATACCACGAACTTACAATTTTTAAAAAATCGCTGTATATTGTCCGTTAAATAAATTGAAATATATTTTTGAAGGTTGGCGAGAAAGGTCGCCAGAGCTCTCGAGGATGCACTGTGTTGAAAGTGGGCGACTGCATGTCTCTAGCTCTTCAAGGTCAGTAAAAGGTCAGCAACGCGCTTGTGATTCTTCTGGAGTCGCCAGCGTACGTACGTAGGCTAGAATGTCTAATTACCATCAGGCAGGTCGTAAGCTTGTTTGCCACCGTCTTAGCATAAAATAGTACATTTTACAACTAGTGTGAAAAGAATGTCTTTTTACCACTAGTACCGAGGTATCTTGCCACGAGCTGAAAGCGAGTGGCAAGACTCGGTACGAGTGGTAAAAGACATTTCACACGTGTTGTAAACGACGTTTTTTAATACAATTGCGAAAAATAATAAATTAATATATCATTGCGATAAAATATGCTTGCCTACTGCCCGCTAGCGCGGTCAAACAGGTCGCGCCCCGCCAGCAACCCGCCGCGCACCCGCGACGGTCGCGCCGCGGTCGCAACTAAAAAGTAAAAAGCACTAGTTCGAGAAATTGAGCTTCTCGTACGCTACGCAGCCACAAAAAGTACCACTTTTTGAGCAACTGTATTAAAAAGTACATAAAATGATTGAATTCTGAATCCATACAAATAATCATACATATTTAATAAGATAATAGCAAAGCTTATAAAATCAAAATTGTTACTTCATCATCACATTCAGATGTACTCTTTGAGTATTTGATTCCATGGATTAAATAAAACATAAAACAAAAAATATTTGGATTCCTGCTTTGTGTAAATTCTGCGGTAGTAAACACATATTTGGTCGAGACATGTGTCCTGCATATGGGAAGCGCTGCGAATTCTGTAAAGGCCGAAACCATTTCAGGAAGGTTTGCAAGAGAGAGCAGGGAGAAAAATCCATTAGAGAAGTGAGGGAAGATTTAAGTTCTGAAGAAGATTACTCCCTAATTAAAGAAATCCGGTCAAATAAGAGGTCAGGCCATACTGAAGCTCAAATACTTTTTAACATAAAAGGCAAGTGGATTCCTTTGTTCTGTACCTTAGATACTGGGGCTCAGGTATGTGTCATGAGTGTCAAGCACTACAAAAATCTTATCGGCTCGGAAGATTTATCAGGATTAATGCCTGCTTCACACCGGCTAAAGTGTTATAATGGGTCACAGCTTGTGGAGTATGGAATGGCAGAGTTTGATTGTATACGCAATAACAAAACCTATAAAATTCAATTTCATATTGTGGAAGCAAATCATGAACCTTTACTGTCAGAGAGAGCATGCCTGACGTTAGGCCTCATAAAATATTGTAATTCCATCACTGGAGACATCAAGGATTGAGCCAAAGCTGTCAGTCTTTTTGAAGAATATAAAGACATTTTTGATGGATATGGGCAGTTACCAGGTGAAGTGTCACTTGAAATTGATAAATCTGTTCCTGCGAGTATTCAACCTGCTAGGCGAGTCCCTATGGCTGTAAGACAGAAACTTAAACTGGAATTAGAAAAACTGGAACAGGATGGGATCATAGTCCAAGAAACTAAACATACGGAATGGGTAAATAATATTTTAATAGTCAATAAAGAACCTAAATTTCGCATATGTCTTGATCCAATTCCTCTAAACAAAGCGCTTAACAGACCTAATTATCAGTTTACAACGCTGGATGAGATGTTGCCAGAACTCAGTCGTGCAAAAGTTTTCACCACAGTAGACACTAAAAAAGGCTTTTGGCAGCTGGGATTATCAGAGGAAAGCAGCAAATTAACTACATTCTGGACCCCTTTTGGCCGTTTCAGGTGGCTGCGTCTCCCTTTTGGACTGAGTTCTTCGCCAGAGATATTTCAGCAGAAGCTATCCAGTTTGCTTAAAGGACTGAATGGAGTGGAGATAATAGCAGATGACATCCTGATATATGGAGTGGGAGAGTCTGTTGAAGAGGCTATAGTTGACCATAATGTCAAATTGGAGAAATTATTTCAGAGGCTGCGTGAGATTAACTGTAAGTTAAATAAAGATAAAGTACACCTTTTGCAATCATCTGTAAAATTCTATGGATATGTTCTCACTAGCGATGGGGTCAAAGTTGACGAGTCCAAGGTGCTTGCTATTCAAAATATGCCTAGACCAAAATCGGCTAAGGATGTTTTAAGATTTTTAGGAATGGTTGGCTATTTGGGCAAGTTTATCAAGAACCTTAGCTGTCAAGAAACTAATTTAAGAAGATTGACTAGGAAAGATAATGAGTTTTGCTGGACAGATTTGGAAGAAATAGAATTTCAAAATATAAAGAAAAATATATCAGCGCTACCGATATTAAAATACTTTAATGTAAACGAGAATGTCACCATCGAATGTGATGCGAGTGAATTTGGTTTGGGTGCTGCACTTTATCAAAACGATCAGGTGATTTGTTTTGCTTCCCGATGCCTGACGCCTACTGAAAAAAAGTACGCGCAAATTGAGAAAGAGATGCTGGCCATAGTGTTTGCGTGCAAGAAATTCAACCAATATATCGCAGGAAATAGTAATGTAATGGTTCGAACAGATCACAAACCCCTCATTAACATTATGAAAAAACCATTGGTTGAAGCTCCCAAGCGGCTGCAGATGATGTTGCTCACTCTCCAGAAGTATGATGTTGACCTACAGTTTATTCAAGGCAGTGAAAATCAAGTTGCAGACACATTATCTAGAGCACCTATAGAAGAAAGTGCTGACACTATTTATGACCTGGAAAATAAAATTAAACATAAACAAATATTCGGATTTTTCAGTGACATTTCTTTGATCTCATATCTAAAAATATCAGACAAGCTTATTATGAATATTAAAAATGAAACTGAAACGGATACTACACTGCAGACTCTCATAAGCTACATAGAAAATGGATTTCCAGGGTACATTACAGACTGGCCTATAGCGTTAAGAAATTTGTATAAATTCAGACATGAGCTGTCTACAGAAGATGGCCTAGTTTTTAGAAGAGACCAGCTGTTTATCCCAGTGTCCTTAAGAAAACTACTCACAGAAAAGGTCCACATCAGTCACCATGGTGTCTCGTCTACATTGCGTTTGGCAAGAGAGAATATTTTTTGGCCAGGCATGGCTCTGGATATCAAAGAATATATAGGAAAATGCAGATTTTGAGCAACATTTGCAGCATCTCAGGAAAGAGAGAGTTTGAAATGCCATGAGGTAGCCAGATATCCATTTCAATATGTGTCCATGGATGTATTTTCTGTGAGAAACTTGAAGTTTCTAGTTACCGTGGATCATTATTCTGATTTTTTCGAGTTAGATCAGTTATCCACGTTGACTGCTGCTTAAGTTGTAGATATATGCAAAAGAAACTTCGCTAGACATGGGGCACCACAAAGAGTGTGTACGGATAATGCTACCAATTTTAGTAATGAACATTTTAAAAGATTTGCGGAAGAATGGAATATTGAGCATGTAACATCCTCTCCGCATTTTCCAAGCGCCAACGGAAAAGCAGAATCAGCGGTTAAGATAGCCCAAAGACTGGTTATTTCTAGCATAGAAACCAAACAAGATCTCTGGTATGGTTTATTACATCATAGGAATGTACCAATAGAATCAGATAAAGCCAGTCCAGTGCAAAAGTTGTATTCTAGGAGAACTAGAACCGGGTTGCCTTGTTTATTACAGCATCTAAAACCAAGAGTGGTCCATAATGTTCCATATTTAGTTAAGAAAAGGAAAGAAAAGACCAAAGATAATTATGATAAAAGGAGTAAAGAATTGCCTAAGCTAATAGTAGGAGATAAAGTAGCAGTCCAATTATGGCCAGAGGCGAATAAGAAATTGAGTTTTGGGAAGGTGACGAAAGTTTATAATGACCGCTCCTACATAGTTAATGTCAATGGTAATCTTTATAGGCGCAACAGAGTTCATATTAAGCCGTTCGCGGGTGAGATTAGCCCCTTGATTAATAGACAGGACAGAAGAGTGGTGCCAGATCAACCACAACTTGAGTCTTCCTTTTCAGGTTTTTCAGCTCCAGGGTTTGAGATCGTATCTAACTGCCCTGTCCCTCCGGAGCCGGCAAGGCTACCATCACCGGTTCGCCCCATGACAGAGTCTCCCCGTAGAAGCCAGCGTGTGAGGGTGCCAGTGCTTTGTGTTTCTTCAATCATTGACTCTTTATCTTAAAAAAAGAAGGAGATGTTTCCGAACGTAGCATTGACGTATACAAAAATAGGATATACTCTGTGGCTTATGTCGCTAGCTTGGACGCGTAGCAGATTACTTTTATATAAAGCTCCTAATTATATTAATATGTAAGAACCTGAAATAAACGTGTTCAATAAACAGTGCAATTTATTAGCTATAGAAACATCTCCCTTCAATGTGGCAAAAATTTCACGGTGTAGGTATGTCCATATTAATCAAACCATATGTTTGTGATTTCGTTTTTTTAAAGTAAGTTTAATGTATATGCTGGAAAATCAAATATTTCTGGATCAAGGCTGCTGTAAGTTGTGATTTTTCAATATTAGGCAAGCAGTAATTTGTGTTTTATGTTTTTTCATCTCTCACCTGATAACTACTGCAGCTGCCTGCAATCGTTTTGCTCTGGCCACTGTTAGTTCATGATTTTCTTTCCTCGTTTATGTATAAATTTGATACCTCGGTTGTAGTATCACTCCACAATGCATGTAATTCGAACCCCACTTAGGTACGTTACGTTACGTTTCTAGGGTACTCAGCATTTAGATAAAGTTTTCTAATGGGGTATATTGTACATTTTACTCATAAACCTGACATTTAATGCTTTTTTACGTGTGTATCATACAATTAATTACACAAGTAAAAACAAAAGCTAATCAAGAAAATTGTAAAATGTTTACTTCGTAACGAAAAATGTTAGGTG
Source organism: Epinotia demarniana (assembly GCA_945867215.1). Lineage (NCBI taxonomy): Eukaryota > Metazoa > Arthropoda > Insecta > Lepidoptera > Tortricidae > Epinotia > Epinotia demarniana. The sequence goes on from OX244259.1 coordinate 46,311,325, forward strand.
AAGTTATTTCATGCCTGTCTTGTTATTGTAATACATAGTTACAGATACATAATTTAATAGAGAGTAGCTGTAACTCCGTCAAAAACCGAATAAAACGTAATTTTCCACCTGCACCAGCACCTGCAAATCCAGTCTGTTAAGCAGGCCCCGCGGGCTACCACAGACGGGGGGATTTGTCATTTCATTTCCCAAAACTGAGGAGTTAAATCTTAAAATGATTTTAAAGGAAAACTATCACGGGTAAGTAGGTAGACATTACTACTCGTAGTTATCGAGTAATGTCGACCAAATTAAAATGTACCTGTTTAAAAAAAATTGGTACACATTTGGCCGAAGCAACAGTACCATTTACTTGGCGCGCACTCTACACTGGTGGTGCGACACGCACTTGGCCGTTTTTTTTTTTTTTAATTATCTATAACACGGGTTGGTAACTAGGTTCCACGTATAGGCTCATGAAATTCCAAGTAAGTCAATAAATAGGTAAGTACGCGTATATACTTCGGTATCACCGAAGTAAATTTCGACACATTGGTAAGCCTTCGGTTTTTTTTGTTAATCTTAGGTACCTACCTATAACGATTCCTTGAATTATTACCGACAAGCTGCCGTCTACCCTATAAATGGCGTACGTAAGTGGGGTTCGAATTACATGCATTGTCGAGTGATACTAACAACCTAGCTTGGCCTAGAAATGGCCGGACCAATCCCACTTGATGCCAGGCAGTGTTAGCACCTACTTAAGTATGTAAATAAATACATCAGCGACCCTAGCATACTAACAAAATGACGTCTTTTATGCACATGTTTTATGCCCACAATCGACGTATAAAATTTTACCGTAATAAGCTAACATGGTATACCGTCATCTACGTAAAATGTGACCATTTATGTGTCTTGCATATAAAACTACTTTTTTTACGTCACATTCTAACATGCTCTTGACTTTGGCACATAAAACGTGACGATATGAACCGTTGACGGACGAAATTTTATGTAGGTCACTCGAAACACCTGGGGCCTTACCACGATCTGTTAACGCGATTCATTTTAGGACCTAAACTGAATCGAAAGCTGTCAGTTACATAGAAAAACTGTCACAAAATGACAGATCAAACCTAAATTGAATTGCAATGGGACGTTGTGGTAACTCCCCTGATAAATTTTAACACTATGAAAACAATACAATTGGCCGCAGGTTATATGTAAAATTTATGTCCAACACACGGTTTCAGTTTCAAAACTTATTAGTTCGTTTGCTATTTGGATGGATTACTTTTCTACGACTTTTTGCTTGACAATTGGATTTCGATATCGCATATTAACACGACCCGTGGTAATTTACTTTCATTTTAAGGCGTACGAAAACATATATAATATGCGCATCTTCAAGAAACCTAATAAAATGATTATGGAGTAAATAATTATACTTCAATATACAGGGCGTCCCAAAAATATGGGTCATGAAGGGGAAGTACCTTAAATATCGTAGATAGGGTATTTTGCTGAAAGAAGACTGTGTTTTTTTTTGAAAGTTAGTAATTCTGCGTTCAAAATTTTCGATAAATTACTTGCTTCGTCTGGGAGTCGAACCGCCTTAAATGTGAAAAAAAGTTCACCCCTACTTTTACAATGTCAATGGAAAGAATAGCTAAAAAATAATAAATCTTCTATAGTAACACAGTATTTTAAAAGAAAGGACCAACATGAAATTAATCATTTTAATCAAATTAAAAACATACATGAAACTGCCGAAGTCAATTAAGTAGGTTTGTTTTGATTTTGCCTTCTATCTACCTAATTTTATTTAGGTGTCGCTAGAACACTTTGCTATTCTATGAGCAGCTGTCATTACACGCGCGCGCGATACAGCGCTAATTTGAATCTGACGTTTCTTATTTTAGGCGATCTATACAACTTACTTAGCTGCTAGCAAAATATGTAGTTTTTAATCTGCCGCCTAACTTATGTCTAAAAATTAGACAATTTAGTTTTAGGCTAGTTAAGCAAGGCTAGGTAAGCCATGTCCACGTAGAATCGGGTCCATTATCTATACTAATGTTAAGTATAAGAGGTCAAAGTCTGTGAGATTGAACCTTTGAAAGTTGGCGTGTTTCAAAAAATCTTTGAATGCGTATAGATTGGGGTTTCTGGGTGATGGTAGGCTATATTTTATCCCACGGGTTTGCCTACTTTCTTCGAATAATGCGGGATGAGCAGCGCGGGCAGCTTGTCGTCTAATAAATCAATTGTTAGCTTTAGCCTTGGTTAACATTTACTTTTCCTCAATTTCAACAAGCATGCTACGAAGAAAACATTAACGCTTATACCATAACATGAATTACGATACAAACTTACAAATATTATAGGAAAAACGGGGCGGGAGTACAGTAAATATATAAAAACGTAAAACGATTACAAGATTACAACTTTTTAGTAGCAGGGCACTGCTTATTATTACTCTTTCATCAGCATCATCATCATATCAGCCGAAAGACGTCCACTGCTGGACATAGGCCTCCCCCAAAGAGTGCCAAAGTGACCGATCCCACGCCACCCGCATGCAGCGGACTCCCGCAACCTTTACCAGGTCATCAGTCCACCTTGTCGGGGGCCTACCCACGCTGCGCCTTCCGTGTACACGGTACGTGGTCGCCACTCGAGAACCTTTCCGCCCCAACGGCCATCGGTTCTTCGTGCTATGTGCCCCGCCCACTGCCACTTAAGTTAAGCGATCCGGAGGGCTATATCGGTTACCTTGGTTGTGCTGCGGATAGCCTCATTTCTGATGCGATCACGCAGAGAAACTCCCAACATGGCCCTCTCCATTGCCCTTCCTTTGGTGATTTTGAGCCTTCTTATGAGGCCCATAGTAAGCGACCACGTTTCATAAGTGCCTTAAGTGCCATATGACATCACTGGCAACACACACTGGTCAAAGACTACTCTTTAATTAAGTAGTATTGTATTGGGTCTCTAATCAAAGACTGCGATTGAACGAATGAAAAGAATGTAATATTTGGTAGAAATTCAGTTGTATATATTGCAACACTACACTTCTTTTTGCTACATATATTTTACGCTATGGCATAACTATATGTTGCGAGATTAGCATGTTAGATGTTAGCTAAGTAACGTAAAAATGGGCTCAATCGTAAAGTTATACGTCCGAACGTAATTTATATATGGCCGATTAGTGTGCTAGCCGTGCTTTGGACTTTTGGAGCGCGGCGTAGTACTAGAGTATTCCTTTTAACACCTAGAATGCTTCGCTCCATAGTGCGAAGACAAACCCTTAATTTGGAGTTTACGCTTCAGTGGCAATGGAAGGTTACCCTTCATTAGCGGTTGTCTATTGTTTGCCCGACATTCATATACTATAATAATCATTTGCCCGAACTTCGCTTGCCCAAATTTCATTTGCCCGAATGTTTCGTTTATACTCTTGTTTACCCGAATATTCTATGTCATAATGATACGAATGCCATACGTATTGTTTTCCAGATTATTGTTTGCAATAATATGATTTAATAGAATATTTAAACGCCATACTAAACATGCATTCGGATTCATCTTTGTTACTTTGTTAGTTTTCCCGCTCTTTTATAAAAAAAGACGAAAGCGGAAGCTGCTCCCGCTTCCGTCTTCTAACCTATCCGCGATCCGAGTCGGTTTTGCCCCTATCATGGCATTGGGTAATCTCAGAGAAAAGTTTATTTTTACTTAATGGCAAAACCGACTCGGATCGCGGATAGGTTCGAGGTATTTTTTTTAGATTTTAGACTGCAATACGTACCCACTTTATTACATATGAATATTATGGATGTTGAGATGGATGGCAAATGACATTTTGGCATGTGATAGTTATGGATTAAAATGATTATGGAAAATGAGATTGTTGATATTGATATTTTGGAAAACAAATATTCTGGCATATAATTAATAATGTGGTAAACAATGAGTATGGCATACAAAATTATAGAAAACAACATTACGGCAGTTGAATATTATGGCAGATAAAATCCGGGCAAATGAAATTCTGGCAAGCAAGAGTACCTTCATTAGCTGTTTCATGGGTCGTAGCTCTTCAATGCATTTTCGACATGGCGCACTACGTATTTGCCTTTGCACTCTTTGCAGTTGCGGACAGAAACACTCTTCGACATCCTAGTTTGCCTGTCTACCCTATCCCTAATTTTCATGCTGCGTTGATTAGCAAAACTCAATAGGAGTAACGGCGCTGCGAGTGAGCCTACTCTCTATTTCCCGCCAGATTATCATATACTTACATTATTAAGGCGCCGTAAGTTCATGGTCTTCTGTCCCTCTCACTGAGCATAAGCGTGAGCGAGATGGAAGTGCGTGCTCGGAAGCGCGTATATCATGTTTTTTAATTTTAATTTTTTTGACGTTTAAATAAATAAAAAAGTATTCACTGATTTCTCTCAAACATTATATTGCCGATTTTTAGATACCATTTTAATATGTTAAGCTTTTGTCCATAATTTGTTAAATATATTTTAAGTGTATTTTAGACCCTTTTAGACCTATGTTCGTAATTTTTTTCTATAGAGCGAAAATTGTTTAATCGTATTTCGATTCACTGATCTCCCTGCAGAAAATCCTCAAGATTACTATGCGTATTTTTTTTAAACCATATTATTATAAACAGACGCATTATATTGTTTCAAAAACTCTGTTCGCTTCACTTCGCTGAACCTACGGCGCCTTAAGGAGAAATATAAGAAATTATCACGGAATGGGAATGTCCCATATTTAAACTCAGCAAATACCATGTTAAGTAGGTATTACTTATTGTCAGTTTTAGAGTACTGAGTTAAACTATCAATCTAGTCTCCTCTTCCGTCTCCGTTAGGTACGTTGTTCGTCCTATTAGATAGGTCGCTAGTGAATTGATCGGTAAGTAAAGACATTTGTAAATACATGACACATGAACAATATAAGTAACTAGCTTTAGGCCGCGACATCGTCCACGTGGAACTCGTTTAAGTATATCGTAGCTTCATACACACTTTCACCCCTCATTTCACCCCCTTAGGGGACGATTTCTAGGATATAAACTATCCTATGTCCTTCCCCGGAACTTAAAATATCTCTGTACCAAATTTCATATAAATCGGTTTGGCGGTTTAAGAGAGAAGAGTTAACAGACAGACAGACACACTTTCGCTTTTATAATATAATAGTATAGTATGGAATATTAGGGAATTAGTAAGGATCCGGTTCGCAAATGCATAGCAACGTACCTTTATGAAGCAAATTGTGGGGCTTGCAAGAAGCGTCATCAGAATTCTTGGTGCAGAACTCCTGGGTGGAAGTTCCCGTCCGCAGAGCGATCAGCAGCGCCAGAATCCAGCAGCAGCATTTCAGAGGGAAGCACCGGTGTCCCCGCAGAACCATCTTGACGGCAAAGCTTCCTATGACCGACTGGTATCTTTTCCTCGATCGAACTCCAGAAATTGACTGTATTGCTACAATTGGAAAAAAAGTTAATTCGCCGTGAAATGAAAGCGGTGGCTACCGTTGAAAGGCAACTTCGGGTGACAATGGTTTGGTCGCATTTTGCGGAACACATTCGTTTTATTTAATTTTGCACTGAGCACTTTCTTTATTGGTTACTGTTGGCAGTGATAAAAACATAACGGAGATAACAGTTATTAGATACCTATTTAGTTTGTTTTTATCGACGGTCATTAAAACAATTGAGATACATTTGCATCCCAAACTGTAGCGGAAGGGACATATAGTTGATAAGATACTTCTGACATTATTTTTTAAAACAAAACAGTAGAAATATAATGAATCTGTCACTGCAACTTTGCAAAAATGTATGCATGCAATGACCCTGCATTCAATTCCCGTTTATTTATAAAACGAGGTAATAAATTGGTTTCATAATCATACCATACCTTAGTAAACAACCTTAACAACTAATTAAGTACACAAGAACTATTTTTTGGACTGTACATAGTAGGCATTTAATTTTAAACTTAGTAGGTATTAAGTCCTAATTTAGAATAAGTAAGATTAGTTACTTACCAAGTCCAAAATGTATTGGCTTAAAGAACGGTATCCCAAGATCGTGAGCTACTTGCTGTAGGGAAAGTGAAAGTAACTGGGACACGGTCATGCTACAGTGACGATTCTGTTAACTTCTAATCGAAAATTGCTGGTCTGTTGTCACGGCTCGAACATGACTTTTCTTAGCTGAGGAGCTATATCACCTTACCCTGTTGTTTTTCAGAATTCATAAATTAAGCTGAATTTATATTAGGCGATAGCTTTCACGTATGGTGTAATTAATTGGATTTGGATCTATACGTAAGAAAATGAAATGTAGTGTCATAAATTATCGGTCTTGACGGTCAATCTGAAGCTTAGCGAAAGGTTCGCTTTCCATACAAAAGCTTATTTGACATTCACACTATTCACAGGCTACCGAAATGATTTTTTTAGAAACTTAAGTAAAATTCCTCCTTTTCTTGAATATACTAGAATAATTTGCGAAATATGGTTTTCCCAAAGTATGACGTCACAAACTTATATCTAAAAATTAAATTATTATTCTAGTTTATTCAAGGAGCGGTTTATTTATGAGAGCTAGTTACATAAGTTTCTTAAAAAATCACGCCGTTAGCCTGCGAATGTCAAATAACGTTTTGTATGGAAAGCGAAACACCTTAAGGTTTCTTCTTAATAGTGGTCTTCTTTTTCAGAAACGCTAGTAGAATTGTGACTTGTAAAAGTGACATTACGGCCTACTTAATGATAAAAATTCATATACTTATTTCATTTAATCTCGAAACCTTTCAGCATTGAAAAAGGAACTATAAGTATATAGTTATTTATGCTAGGTCTATTTCACCCTACATATTCATTTAAAACTAGCGAATAAATAAATAATAAATGTAAATATTTTTATAAGTATTTAATAGTTTCAATGATGAATCATATAGGGTATTTGATATCTCAATATCTACTCTGCTAAAAGACTGTTGACTATACAAGTACCTATACATTACTTACCCATCTAAGCACTATTTAATTTATTCGCTCAGAAATCTACGTATTGACATGATGATGGTTATTGTAAAGAACTATTTCACCTCTGCTGATGGTTTTTACATATTTATCTATTTATTTAGTAAATATTAGAACGCCCAAGAGATACCTAAAATCTCCAGGTTGAAACTTGGACGCTTTGTCTCGTTTTCCTGTATTTTTTTGAGCACTTTTCAATAAGGTTTATCCTTGGGAACTAAGGTCTTAATGGGGTAATGGTTATATTATTCGGGAATTAATTAGGTAGATTTATTGATGCTGTAGGAGTAGGTACTACGAGTATGTACGTGTACCCAATTAAATCGAAGTCACCTCAGCGCCAACACAATAGGTGTAAGACGTTGTTGATACCTGTATAGTACAAGTTAACCCACGTAAAATGAGCTCTGGCGGCCATACATTTTATGTGGCACCCGGAGCTCTTTTTAAATGTGTCGAGGTATATGTAGTACCAATCTGTTTATAAAGTTTGCATGTAACATAAAGGCTGTCCCAAAAATCAAACAAAATTTCAATAATTTTTTAAAAAAATTTTACGTATTATAAAATACATAATAATTTGAGTGGCAAGGCTAGTTCATTTTTCATAAGTTTCATATTCAATCGATGTTTAACTACAACTACCTATATTTATAGCAGTAGTCCCTACAGTGGAAAATATCGCCCAAAGAGTTGATATCACTTGCATATGTGCTTAAAAAGTCGTGGAGGCCATTTGTGTGGCCGTTGTGCGACGCCACATATAAACGCCTGTGTACTTGATGATAATAAATAGTAGGTACATTGTGATACAAGTGAGGTATGTTGATAATTACATCAGAGGCGAAATTGTTCACGCGAACCGCAGGTGAGCGTGATAAGGAAGCCGAGGATGTAATTATCAAAGCTCACGCATATCATACGACGTTTTCCAACACATTTTGCGAGGAAAAAATCATTTAATAAGATGATTCAGATTCAGATTCAGATTCAGATTCAGATTTCTTTCTGATTCAGAAAATGTTATAGGCTTGCCAAATTATTTTCTTTACATTAAGTAAATCATTAAGGTGACAACAGGTTTTTACTCACAATTGCACATCGCCAAGAATTACCAGTGGCGTCCATTCTATTTATCACTTTTCTAGTCACCACGAGTCATCATTTTTGATAATTCCCAAACACGCATAAACAAATTTTACAAATATTTGTGAAATAACCTATAATGGCGCGCAACAGTTTTTTTTTTCGTGAAGTTTGCACAGTGTGGGCAAAGAAATCTCTAAACAGCCAATACAAAATAAAATGATATTTTCGTTTTAAAATGTTATCTGTATTTAATTCATGTAAAATGTTATCAAAAGTGAATAGTTTTACCACATTAAACGTTTCTATATAATATACAATAAGAAATAGTCAATTCATTAACAAAAGGGATTTAATTTGTTTAGTGGAGTAAGAATCCATTTGCAGAGAATAAAAAAAAAAGCTGTAGGTACATTCTGTACAACCCGGTTAATTTAAGAATGCATAGTGTTCATGCATATATCTTCCTGCAAGGTGCCAACGTGACTTAATCGGGATATAACCATAACACACAAGTGTTGTAATGTTATAAAACACGCGTGTTTAATATCCAGGATTATGAGCCTAAAAGCGACACAATAAGAGGTACGTTACGAGCAATTGTGTTAAAAATAAAATAAAACACAGGGAAGTACTGTGTTTTCTTTCTCGCAAAAGGGGCGTGATTTTTAAGCATCCTTTACTAGAGAAATAAGTTTTAAATCATTGATTAGTAACATCATCATCATGATCAAAATCCTCCTAGCGATATTCCCGGTTGTGCCCGTTGGCCGCTTTGGCAATTTATCCCTAGATTTGGCATAGGCACTAGTTTTACAAAAGTAAAGTAGGTAAGTAAGTTTCATACGAGGGGCGTTCAATAAGTAGTGAGAAATGGGCAGAATTACGTGATTATGATAATTTCTGATTATTAACTATACTGTCACTAATGAATACAGTGAATAAGTAAAAACCGGCCAAGTGCGTGTCGGGCCATGCGCAGTGTAGGGTTCCGTAGTTGTCTGTCTGTCTTTAGTTAAATCGACGTGCGGTGCGGGTGCGGTTGCGTCGGCCGAATTTGTACGAAAATTGGCCTTACCAAGTACACATTAAGTTGGTCGACTATTACTCGGTAACTACTTATGCCTACTTGTCCGTGACAGTTTTCCTTTGTAATTCACCATATGAACATCCGGCCGGACATACGAAAGAATGTTGACCCAAGCTGAGACGGAGAACTTCGTGCGTTTTTCTCGCTCGTTTAACAAAAAGCATAAGTATGAGAATATGAGTACCTAGCAGTTAAAATACAGAGTTGAGTGTATAATTACTATACCGATACATCAAACATAATATTTCAACAATGTACCATCATTAAATTGTGTTAAGCAATGTAAAATATTGTCCAGTTAATGAAGTGGGTCGGCACATGTAAAGCTTCAATGGAGTTAGGATCAAATCCTATTAAGGTAACAAGATTAAGACCAGTAGCTGGAGACCAAGTGTTGGGCTCATAGCCAGTGACCGCCTGACTCTTTGCACTCGTTAACTCGGCATAAATCATCGGCATCGGCGTGAATACATAAATAATAAAAATGCCAAAGGACGATTCCGAAACCACCGCCCTCAAGAAAGAACTTAATGATCTCATTGCTTCTTTGAAGGTAAGTCGCCTTTGGATTGTACTAAGTACACACACGAAACAATTTAAATAAGTATTCTTATCTTCTGTGTCCGGAAGTTAAGGATTCTAGAACTTATATTTTCTGGTGATGAAGAATATCGGCACAATCCGCTCCCGATGTAGTTTCGATCTGCATGGAAATCGTTGGTATAAGCAATCAAATCTCCACAAATACTTATAGAAGATAGAAACAACATGTGAGCACCTAAATCTTCGTACATAACCCATTTTACACTCCAAAGTAAATCGGATAATTACTTATTTTCAGGAAGCACAACAAAAAGTAGCAGACGCGAAACTCACGGAGAAATGCGGCGACATGGCCGACCTGCCTAAGATACGCCTTTCCACTAAGAAAACCTTAAAGGGGCATATCAATAAAGTTAACTCCGTGCACTACAGCGGCGATTCCAGGTAACATCGGTGTTGCGTTTTGCTAAGCGATACACACATGCAGATTCATTCATAAGGCTAGATTTAATTTCATATGGCTGATGGCTAGCTTAGCGTAACCTCAATAGAAATTAATTGGACATTATTCTATACCCATATTAAGATTGCAAAAATAGGCACAGCGATTCATTTTCCCATTCATTCTCAAGAAGGAACATGTTAAATTCCATAAAAAAAACATTCCATGTAAAAAAGAGACCGAGTGTCGAAACTCTTCCACCGTAAAAAGTTGTGAGATATTTCGTAGAGCCAAGTCTTAGGCATTCTAAATAATCTTTATTTTCACACACACAGAGATACACGTAATATGCTATTAAATGTGTGCCCTTGTGATAATGATAAATATTTAAAAAATATCTCGAAGATATGAGTAAAATCTGTGAATTTTAACAATTAACGGTTAGTTTTTAGTGATGTGTTATACTTAGATACTGAAATATCCTTTGGTTTCTCGCGCCTAGTCTCGCCTTTCTAGTATTGACTAACGGCGCGGCCGGCGCTAAAGAGTTAACACAAGCAGTAACTAACGCCTCATTAAGTTTTCTTCCTGAATTATCTTGAGACGAATAGGTACGTGATACTATGATATATTTTTTGATGTGAATATGTTCTCACTGCTGAGGTGAAAAGTTGTATGTTTTACTCGAGAGCAAAGTATCTGCATCTTGTGCTTTTGAGTCCTTCGCTGCGCTCAAGATTCAAACTTTGAATCACTCGCTACGCTCGTGATTCAATTAGAGAATCTTTCGCTTCCTCAGGACTCAAAATTAGCACTCGCAGCAAAAACAAACTTTGATCTCTTAGTAAAATTCTGCAACTTGACAATCACACAAGTGTGATTTGACATACTTATACAGAGATTCCTGGGGTTCTTATTATCCCTGTAAGAGACATTTACGTCATCACCTGCCATTTGCATTGCTCCAGTCCACAGTCGGGCCCAAGGCTGTGGTCTAAACGATAGCGGTTTCATTATATAATACTAATGTACAGTGCAAGTGTTTTTATCTGTAAGCTTAATTTTCCACCGGTGGAAAATCAGCCAAAGTCACTTGCATGCAAACGCAACTTAGCATTGGCAGGCCAAAGGTTTGGTTAATGCTAATACCTACCCGTCCCTTCCCTACTATTACTGGATAAGGTAGGTAATGGATTCTGCCCTGATTCTGCCTGTATCAAAGGGCCTTCAATATCTTCAGTGAAGGCTTATAAAGTTATAATATGTCTCTATACGAACTACTATATCAGTAGATAGATATCAACAAAAGAAAAGACAAATTAGTACCAAAAACCGAGAATGACAACTAAACGCGTGTAGTATAATTTAGTGTCAACACTTGGTGACCAACATTCATAGAATTTTGTAATTGACGGTATGTAAGTCAAGTCAATACGGTACGATACCGTATCTGTGTCTCGCACATAAGTTTATATCAAACTGGCAGGGCTTCTCAATTAGGAGGCATTCAGGCGCACGGAGCCCCGTCGCCGGGTGTCACATCTCCATGGCAACGACAAACGTACAAATCATATCCAACCTACGGTCATCGTATTCTCTCTCGCAGGCACTGCGTGACGGGTTCGCTGGACGGCAAACTGATCATCTGGGACACCTGGAGTGGCAACAAGGTGCAGGTCATACCGTTGCGCTCCGCTTGGGTCATGAGCGTGGCATTTGCACCCTCCGGGAATTTCGTAGGTATGCTATCCACTTATATTACTGCCTATTCACACATAAACCTAACTCTATTGAAATCCCCAGTGCGCTCGCTCGCGCTAAGGCAGGCGCCTTATCAAGCCAAGTGTCAATATTTTATCATCGATTTACTTACTTATGTTTTTATAAGCAGATATTGAGGACACGTCAGGAGTCACGACTGACAAAGTATACTTGGAAAATAAGCACATATCGTGTAATATGATCTGAGTAAGTAGTCGACGACGTATTTAGCAAGTAACAAAGTATAGGTACTACGCAATATTTTATGACAAGGTGTCTGTTCCTCAATCAAAAATGTTCAAAAGCATTGTGTTCACTACAACATTTAGAACCCGGCAAATACATGGGTACCTAACATGTTACAGACCTGCAGTCTGAATAAATATTTGGCAGTATATTTATTTTAGCCCTCCTTATCAATAACCGTTTATCATCATCATCATCATCCGAAACTACTGAAAGACGTCCACTGCTGGCCACATGCCTCCCCGAAAAAGTGACATAATGTCTAGTCCTGGGCCACCCGCATCCAGCAGACTCCCGCAACCTTTACCAGGTCATCAGTCCACATGGTCTGCCCATGACTTCTGGTACGTGGTCGCCAATCAAGAACGTTTCTGCCCCAACGGCCGTGGTTCGGTTCTACGTGCAATGTGCCTTCGTCCACCTTCAATTAATTTTTGCGATTCGGAGGGCTATATATCGGTTACCATAGTTATGCTGCGGATAGCCTCATTTCTGATGCGATCACGCAAAGAAGCTCCCAGCACAGCCCTCTGATACGCGTATTAGTAGTTTGTTTATTTTCCAAAGCATTGAAATCCTACAGACAGTATCCCTGCTAAGTACCTACTCCAGAAAACGGTACACAGTTCAGACCAAGCCCGCAAGTGACTCTAATATCTCACCTCACCGGGCCACCATGATGGCGGCGCAACCAGTCGCCCGCCACCAACAAATTGTATAGAGCTGCCCATAGAGCTGCTATGGGCAATATCTCACCGGAACACCATGGCGGCGCAACCAACTGCATACAATTTGTTGGTGGCGGCGACTGGTTGCGCCGCCATGGTGGCCCGGTAAGATATTGCCCTTAGTCTTCCGAATTATATACTCTAGTAATTTACTGTTTTTTTAACAAACTCATTAACTTTTAATGGTCAAGAATGCATAGTCAGATTGTCGTTCCTCTTTTAATTTTTAGTATTGCTGTTTCCTTTATATTGCCACTCTCGCACTATGCGTTTATATTGTATACCTCTTGTTGTGTTGCTTCCCTTCCTTCACTAAATGGACTCGGCGGAAGACCAGCGCTGGCAGTTAAACCCAGCATCACGCTGACCCGGGTCCATTTCGTGACACGGCTTAGACCTTATATCTCTTTTGTCTTTTCCATATGTAATTAGTGTGTAAGTATTAGCTGTCACGAATAAATGATTGAAATTTGAACTTTTCGCGGGGATCGAAAGATTTGTGTGCACTGCCATCCATTATACCAAGCTATTTAGTTCCATATTTGAGTATTGTCGCGTTTAGCATGTGGCGGCATGGACAACATGTGTACGGTGTACGACGTGAACAACCGGGACTCAACGGGCGCCGCCAAGATGGTTCGCGAACTGGCCGGGTACGAGGGCTTCCTCAGCAGCTGCCGGTTCCTAGACGACACACACATCCTCACCGGCTCCGGTGACATGAAGATGTGAGCCTGTATCTCTAATTACTGTACGCGCCACACAAGTTTGCGTCGCAAAGGTTTCAGGGGATTCGAAGGGTGTACGAGGTACGAGAGGCGCGTTAGGCTAATTTCTGAAACGCAAACTTATGTGGCGCATATTATAATTTTACATAGTCCTCCTTACCCGGATTTGCCCTTTTGTGAGCTTGATGGTATGACGAAACTTAACTTAACTGCTGTAACGTATGACTCGACTGGCGTAGGTATTGACCGCCACCGCAGGCCGCGCCATTCTGTGAGAGGCTAAAGTTATTTGGACGACATGATGGCAATGGCAAACACAGTATTCAGTGGCAACCAAGCAAGAAAAGAGAAGCAGTCCTTATTATAATTTATTTACATTTTTAATCAATATTCGAACTCAGAATAAGGTTTTCTTCTACGGTCTTCAAATTGGATTTTCGTTGATTTACACTAATAAAGCAGTAAAGTTTGCAAGTTTGTGTTCTTTTGCATATATTTAGTTATCAGGTTATCACATGCGTTTAACATTGTGCATATACGTATAAAACAATCTACCAACATTTATATGTAGCTTCAAGTTTGACATTGTGTCGTGAAAGATCTCAGTCCTAATTTAAAAAGTTAAGTAGCTGCAGTCCATCCACAGTCTATCAAGATCGCAGAACAGATACAGAGATATACAATGACAAGTCTCTTTTGCATGAATGTCATAAGCATAACATAACAATGGATTCTAAAAAATGTTTGACATCTAACCATCACGCGCGTCACTCTCCCTTATCATGATTTAATTTGAAAAAGTCCTAAAGTACCATTAAAGTACTCAACAATCATCATTTTCATGGGTCGAATACTTGTTTTTCAAAGTTTGTCATCTGATTCAGTTAACATTTCTTACAACACAACACGAACACGACGACACCGACAAAAGTGATAAATAATATATAATCGATTGATTGGAAGAACATAAACTAAACATTTTTAGACTAGATACCGCAAGCACGCACGCCCACGCAAAATCATAGCTTGGAATGTCAAGTGCCTACGTTTATTCTCCCGGCAAACAGTTATTTATACACGTTATAAACATCATTAACTAAATATAAGGTCATCATCAAACTTAAGAGCCGGGGTCTTGTCGGTGGAGAAATCGCCACTCTAAAATATAAGGTACTTATACGGGTTAAATTTGTACTTATACAGGTTAAATTATAAGGTACTTACTTATACCGGTTAAATTACAAGGTACGGGTATTTATTATACGGGTTAAAATATAAGGTACTTATACGGGTTAAATTATAAGGCACTTATACGGGTTTAATTCGAACTAAGGTGATTTTAAGCCATGCATGTCACTTTGCCATACAGTGCCTAGTCATGCACTGGTGTAACGTGGAGGACTAGAATGTGTACTATTATATTAGGTTAAATTAGATTAGATTATTTATTCCATGATAAAAAATTACATGGCAGATGTGCATAGGTACATGTCATAAAAATATGTTTCTTTTTTATCACGATCTTCAAAAACAGAGAAAAATTAAGTCATAATATTAAGACCATGACAACATATTTCAGAACACAATAACAAGGAAATAGAAAAAACAAACCAAAAGCAAAAGAACACAAATATATCAACCTCTAGGTATCGTCATTCTAATATTATATTAGAGGAGGATAGCCTTTGGGTTCATAATAATCACCACACAGACGGGGTGTGATTTTTTAGTTCTTTTATTTGTATATTTTTGACATACAAAACGTCTAGAAAAATCCAAGTATACATACATACATACATACATATAATCACGCCTCTTTCCCAGAAGGGTAGGCAGAGATCACGGATCTCCATTTGCTACGATCCTATCCAAGTAAGTATGCAAAAAGACGCTTTTGACCTACTATCACACCTCGTCTGTGTGGGAATTAGTATTTTATTACTTTTCATATAACTCCTTGTAGTACAGGCCTGTACTATAACCTTATTCTGGGGTACTGTACATTCTTATATATTTTATACTTATGTCTGCTTGCAGATGTATTTGGGATTTGGAATCTGGTAAGAGGGAAACGGAATTCGACGCGCACGCCGGCGACGTGGTTACAATCTCGTTAGCGCCAGGTAAGTGTAACTACGAGTATACCCTGTTCCATATAAGATCAGAAAAAGCTTCTGTAAACGTCGTGCCATTTTTAGTAAAAAAAACCTTTTGAAAAGTACTGAATAGTCAGAATAAGTAAAAGTTAGTACAACAGTTTCCCCCCTAACGAAACTAGACCTCTGATTACGCTTAATTACTACGAATCCCGGCGTCAAGATTTATTAGGGGTGACGGGTGAGTTGAGGTTAACACATGGAACAGAATAGCTGTGCGGGAGAGAGGTTTACAAATACAAATACAAATACAAATTATTTATTCTGCAAATAGGCCACAAGGGCACTTTTCCATGTCAAACGGTAGTTTACAATAAAAATAATAATCTTACAATAAAAGATTATAATCTAACACAATAATAATTTAAAATTTGCACATTAACGACTGATATAACAACACACTAAATGTCACAAAGTAAATGAAAACAAAACAAAATACGACCATTACATTCGATTAGAATAAGGTCTGTGCATTAACAGAAAGTTAATGATATTAATTCAGTATTCCAGAGATGTATAAGGTCTCTGAGCGTCCAAATACAATCAATAATTATTCAATGTTCGTAGAGATGTATACGGTCTCTAAGCGTCAAAACAAAACAATAAAAAAAAGGAATATTAATGTAATATTGTCAGTGATGTACATGGTCAATAACAATAAAACGTGTCAAGATCGGAATGATGTCTCTCGTCAATACGATAATAATAAAATAACACTAGTATTTAAGAAGTTGGGTACTATGCCCTTGCAAGCATGAACAGTCCGGACTCCACAACAGTTTAACCACAATACTTAAGGAAGGTGCTGGTTTATACCTATACCCAAGTTTTTGTCCGACGGAAAGTCATAACGGAACACAAACACAGCAGGCTAAATGGGTATAGGTACCTAACTTTGTCGAACGTGCGTTAGGACTTAGGACATATCATCTACCATACGGCATACTTCGATGGTGACCCTACCATACGCTCGTTCGAATCTTTTCCCCGACTTACGTTGGTAAGTAATGATCTACAGCCGAGTCTGGGAAAATAACTTATCTCTAGTAAGTAGTAGAGAATAGTTATTTGTGCAACAAGAGAGCAAAGTTTGTTTTTGCTGCGAGTGCTAATTTTGAGTCCTGAGGAAGCGAAAGATTCTAAAATTGAATCACGAGCGTAGCGAGTGATTCAAAGTTTGAATCTTGAGCGCAGCGAAGGACTCAAAAGCACGAGATGCAAATACTTTGCTCTCGAGTAACACATACAACTTTTCACCTCAGCAGTGAGAACATATTCACATCAAAAATATATCACAGTATCACGTAGCTATTCGTCTCAAGATTATTCAGGAAGAAAACTTAATTAGGCGTTAGTTACTGCTTGTAAAACAAGCTCCTCAGCGCCGGTCGCGCCGTTATTCAATACTAGAAAGGCGAGACAAGGCGCGAGAAACCAAAGGATATTTCACTATCTAAGTATACAAGTGTCGCGTGACACTAACACATCACTAAAAATTAACCGTGTTATTATTAAAATTCACAGATTTTACTCATATCTTCGAGATATTTAGGAAATATTTATCATTATCACAAGGGCACACATTAGCATATTACGTGTATCTCGCGTGCACATCAAAAACTAGCCGTGGTAGTACTGTTGTTAAAAATGTTAAAATACTGCCTTCGTCACGTCACTGACTTCACTATATTTCCTAGTTAGATAGAGAATTGATTTATCCCAGTAGTTTTTATATTTGAATATCAATAACGCAAGAATGACGAAGAATATATACATAATAAAATCTCAAACAAATTAACAGCGCGCAACTTTTTAAAAGGGGCGGGGCCCCGCGCTTGCGTTCGGAAACTGCATCTGTGGTATACGTTCATAGAGTTAAAGATTGTTTAAACTAGAATTATTAATTATCTAGCATAATAAAATCCATGTTTACCTATTTGTTATAAAAAACGGAGTTTATTCTGAGATCTTTTATTTAAATAATATTCTTCAATTTAAAATTCCTTTGTACCTATAATTATTTTGGTAATTTAAACTTGTTAATTTGATAGTTTTTGAACGTGTTATCCGCTTTTTGGGGGTCTACTTTGAAATTCGATGGTCGAACTATGAATCAACCTATGTCTGCCATTTTCTTTTTTCGTATCGGAATGAAAGGGACAGTGCTAATGAAGTTCAAATATTCTGAACTTGTAATAGACCCCATACGACGAAATGTCAGTGCTCCGCACCAAAATTAAAAAGCTACTTTGTCTCACGGAGTGAGCAAAATCGCATTTTGCACACTGTTTTCACACAGCAAAATATGCTTGTTCGAGCTGCTGAGGTCAAAAAGATATTTTCCCAGATTTGGCTATAGGTACATCGATTATTCGCCCCCTAAACTCCAGTGTTGTGAATCACAAAGAAATCATCCAAATATAAATAACTTGGTCCTACAACCTATTGCTCGTGTTCGTTTGCGATATGTTTCTGGGTATTTAATGTTCAATTGACGACCGCTTTAGCCTATTTGGTAGTGACCCTGCCTACGAAACAAGATGTCCTGGGTTCGAATCCCGGTAAAGGCATTTATTTGTGTGATGAGCACGAACATTTGTTCCTGAGTCATGGATGTTTTCTATGTATTTAAGTATTTATTTATCTATACAAGTATGTTTATCGTCGTCTAGTACCCATAGTACAAGCTTTGCTTAGTTTGGGACTGGGTCGATTTGTGTAAGATTGTCCCCTAATATTTATTTATTTAATTATTGCAGACATGAAGACGTACGTTACTGGTTCCGTGGACAAGACCTGCAAACTGTGGGACGTCAGAGAGGACAAAGCCAAACAAACATTCTTCGGTCATGAGGCCGATGTTAACAGCGTTTGTGTAAGCTATCCGATTTACGTATTTCATGTGAAGACGGGCGCCGCCGTATGAATTATTATTCTATACGATTCACATAGCGAAGGCTAAATTTATATACTGTAGACTTTTTTTTTAATCAGTCGGGAAGTTCCACTGATTACCCTGCAAACAAATTTACAAGTTCTATCCCAAAATATAGCGACATGTCCAACACGATTGACTCTGCACGTGGCGCTCTTTGGAATTTACGAGAGCTAGGTTAACACAATCGGTTTTACAACTAATTTTCTGGTCTACACACCTACATAAGATTAGGTATTCATACGTCAATAGGTACTCATAGCGCACAATACCGAATAATCTATCTATTTAAATGCCTTTGTCCTGACTGACTCACTCATCAACGCGCAGCCGAAACTACTGGGACTAGAAACTTGAAATTTACACCAGGAATTCCTTTTATGAAGTAGGGAACCGATAAGACGGGATTTTTGGAAATTCCATCCCTAAGGGGGTTAAATGGGGGTGCAAAGTTTGTATGGGGGAAACTTTATATTATGAACTAGAGACTTAAAACTTTGTAGAAAGATTACTTATTAAGATACAAAAAAGTAATTTCAGCGTTTAAGAAAATTCCACCCCTAAGGGGGTTAAATAAGGGTGCAAAGTTTGTATGAGGGAAACTTTCCCTTTTGAAAGAGAAACTTGAAACTTTGTAGACAGATTACTTATTAAAATACAAAAAGTACTTTCAGCGTTTTAGAAAATTCTACCCCTAAGGGGGTTAAATAGCGGTGCAATGTTTGTACTCGTATGGGAGAAACACTGTTTTTTGAACTAGAGACTTAAAACGTTGTAGAAAGATTACTTATTAAGATACAAAAAAAGTAATTTCATCGTTTAAGAAAATTCTACCCCTAAGGGGGTTAAATAGGGGTGCAATGTTTGTATGGGGAAAACATTAATTTTTGAACTATGAACTTGAAACTTTGTAGAAAGATTACTCATTAAAATACAGTAAAAGTAATTTCTGCGTTTAAGAAAATTCCACCCCTAGAGGGGTTAAATAAGGGTGCAAAGTTTGTATGAGGGAAACTTTCCCTTTTGAAAGAGAAACTTAAAACTTTGTAGACATATTACTTATTTGTATACAAAAAAAGAATTTAAGTGTTTTGGAAAAATCCACCCCTAAGGGGTTTTAAAAAGGGTGACATGTTTGTATGGGGGAAGCATCGTTTTTTAGGTAGAGTAAGATTTTTGTAGAAAAATTACTTATTAAAATATAGAAAAAGTCGTTTCAGTGACTTAGAAAACTCCAACTCTAAGGGAGTGACATTGGGGTTTAGAGTGAATATGGGGGAAACTTAGTTTTTGAGCTAGAGACTTAAAATTTTGTAGAAATATTACTTATTAGATAACAAAAAAGGACTTTTTGCATTTTAGACTATTCCACCCCAAAGGGAGTTAAAAGGGGGTGCAAGGGTTGTATGGGAAACGCTTTTTTTAGTAAGATACTTGAAACGTTGTAGAAAGATTACTTATCAAATAAAAAAGTACTTCCAGCGTTTTAGAATATTCTATCCCTAAGGGGGGTGCAAGGTTTGGATTAGCAAAAGGGTCATACTCAAATTTAGGTTCGCGTCTTTCCTGTGGACACTATAAAAGTTAAGGGCTACGTAGCCTAATTTTGGTTTGGACTCTTAATACGCATAAACAGCGACTCCTCTTATGTATGACTATTCGATAATAACCTGATTTATATGCAGGTGAGCTCTTAATTATTGACCACAGGAGAGACGAATTTTGCTTATACTATACACTGTGTTCGGGTGAACCCAGTGTATAAACGAAATTCTTCTCTCCTGTGGTCAATAATTAAGAGCTCATGTGCATATAAATAAGGTTTTTATCGAATAGTAGTATAGAAGAGGAGACGCTGTTTATGCGGATTAAGAGTCCAAACCAAAATCAGGCTTCGTAGCCCTTAACTTTTATAGTGTCCACAGGAGAGACGCGAACCTAAATTTGAGTATGACCCAAAACTCTTTATTGAGCTGGAGACTTAAAACGTTGTATAAACAATTTTTATCAGAATAAAAAAGATCTTTCAGCGTGTTGGAAAACATCCTCCCCTAAAGGGTTTAAAACGGCATTCAAGGGATGGAGACCAAGAAAATATTATAGTAAGAGATTTGTAACTTCCGTCTTAGCCTTTATGTTAAAAGACCACAAAACTGATTTTTTTGAAATTCATCCCCTATGGGGGGATAACAAGATAATTTAAAGTTTATTTTGGATAATCAAAATCATGTATATGCTCTAACACCGTTAAATGGGGACAGCAGATGGAGATGGAAAGGTCTACGTCTTTTAGCATTAGATAGGTCTTCACAACTATACAGGTAGCTCGGACTAACGTGAACTACTGAACGGATTTAGGCAAACATTTCCAGTAATGTAGCTTTCTTTAATACATTATAAAAAAATATACAATTTTAGCAGAAATGTCTGTTGATGATTCTTAAGATATTTATATTTCTAAAAACGGAGTTTTCAATTTAAATTTACCAATTTAAACTAATGAACTCATTTCACTGTTACCTTTTACGCTTAATCCCTAAACGGATTTAGATGAAATTTTCCGTACGCTGAATTTGACACCCTTGGAAGGATATAGAATAGTTTTTATCTCTGAAATCATCCCTTACTAAGATGGTAGAACTTTGTTTGGGTCGGCGATAATTAAGGTTCCGCCTACAATAATTTAATACCAATCATTTTTCTAAGATACAAGTTCTACGCGGACGAAGGGGGTTAATAAAAAGTGCAAGGTTTGAATCAAGATTAGAAAGCGATGGTTACCTTCTTAGACATAACTATTTAATCTAAATCGGTTCAGACGTAGTAAGTTAGTAAACTTATCAGCACTTTAGCTAGGGACACCGAACCCTTAATTTTTTTATTTTAGACTAATTCAGTCTTACAAAAAATACTCCCACGCGAACGAAGTCGCGGGCAAAAGCTAGTTCTTCCATAAATTCCAGTTCCATAACAGCGGGCAAGCGTTCGCGACCGCATCCGAAGACAAAACAGCGCGGCTCTTCGACATCCGCAGCGACCAGCAGTTGGGTCACTACACGCCACCCGGCGCAGGAGGCTTCACCAGTTGCGGTTAGTAATACACAGTAGGAGATTCCCCGTGTAGCAATTCCGATGATCGGTAGGAAAATGCGACGAGTTGCCTTTTTTGTCGCATTACTCATCTAATATTTCGTGTACTTAGCTGCATATGTATTATCTTAGTCACACAGAAGCTACGTAAGCAACAAAATCGAACGAGGGAGCGAAGCGAACGAAGTTCTATTATGCTATCAGATGATGTCCGGATGGCAGGATGGCCCGCGCTCCCGCTGTTCTCCTCTACAGGTCGCATTTCTCAACCGATTCTCGTGTTCAGTAATATTTTTTGTCAAGATTTTCGAAATAAAACAAAATATAAAACTATGGGACCTGCTCACAAAATTTCACGAGAATCGGTTGGGAAATACAAACTGTAGAGAACAGCTAGACGTCTGGGCACACATCACATCACATCATCAGCCTATATACGTCCCACTGCTGGGCACAGGCCTCCTCTCATGTATGAGAGGGAACGGGCAGTAGTCCCCACGCTGGCCCAGTGCGGATTGGGGACTTCACATACACCTTTGAATTTCTTCGCAGATGTAAGCAGGTTTCCTCACGATGTTTTTTCTTCACCGAAAAGCTAACGGTAAATATGAAATCATATTCCGTACATAAGTTCCGAAAAACTCATTGGTACGAGCCTGGATTCGAACCCACGACCGCCGTTTGACAGCCGCATGCCTGAACCACTGGGCTACCGTAGCTTTAAAAAAAAAAAGACGTCTGGGCATCCGGACATAAATACAAATATACAAACACAAATACAAATTATTTATTCTGCAAATAGGCCACAAGGGCACTTTTACATGTCGAACGGTAATATAAATTAAGAATGATAATCTTACAATAAAAGAATAATAATCTAACACCATAATAATTTAAAATTTGCAGATTAAAAACACACTAAATGTCACAAAATGAATGAAAACACGAAAGACTTTGGGCCTAACTAAGCTAAACGGAGAACTTCGTTCGCTTGGCTCGCTCGTTCAATTATGTATACTACTTAGTGGCTCCGTGAGCTGTATGTAGAGCTGACGAGCCGGTCTTATAAAAAAAACAATTCAATAAAGAGGCTTGACAAAAAAAAACCGGCCAAGTACGAGTCGGACTAGGGCACCGAGGGTTCCGTACAAAATTTACGGCTTTCGCAATTTTTCCTTTATCTGTGCTATAAGACGTTGCTTCGTACCAAATTTCAAGATTCTGAGTTCACGGGAAATACCCTGTAGGTTTTGAATCCCTTGCGAGTTTCAAAAATTTGCGAAAATTTGCGGCATAAGGCTGTATCTTTTGATTGCGTTGGCTTAGAAGTTAGATGTTTTTACAGCTCCAAGGGACAGTAGACCTGAGTATTTGGTATAAGTTTTAGCTTGATACCTCTACGCGTTCCTGAGATAAAGGGTCTTGACAGACGGACGGACGGACGGACAACAAAGTGATTCTATAAGGGTTCCGTTTTTTTCCTTTTGAGGTACGGAACCCTAAAACCAACAATAGGTACGTAACCGTTCGACCGCTCAGCCTAAAGATTTGCCTAAGAAAAAATAGTCGACACTTCGAGAGTAGCGCTGCTGCTCAAACCTAGCAGTGGTTTTTCAAAACCCACAAATACAGGAATTTAAGTCAACTCAAGTCAAGATAAAAAAAAGCGTTAGAATTTAGTGACGTAATGTTACCGCTGAGAAGATGGAGGAAACAACGGATACATTCATAGGTAATACCGCAGTACGAGTATGTCATAAATAAAATCCCCGGGCAATTAATTTCCTCTTTCCCTCATCAGTACCTACAAATTAATTTCTAGTTGTAAGTTGTAAGTATACTAGAATCTGCAACAATGCAATACTATCGTGTTTAAAGCACATTTCTTGAAAAAAAAACCTAGTTGCTTGCCTGAAAGGGAAGGTGTAGCCTGACAATTGTAGCCAGGCCCCTATTTCACCAACTTAACAATTGTCACCTCACAACGACAATGCTCCGTATATTCCTGGTTCCACAAACTAACTTAAGTAGCAACCACCTTAACTTTTCTAGATCAAGCAATGTATGGCGAATTGTAAGTGGTAGGTGACAATTGTCAAGTTGGTGAAATAGGGGCCAGGTCATTTAATTGTTCAACGTAGGACCTATTTACTCGTATAGCACGGCTATGTACTTATGTCATAGGAATGTCGAAATCTGTGCCGCGATTTACAACACCAGGATTTAACAGACATAGCCGACAAGTAATGGTGAATGAAGACGACAAAACATTCAAGAAAATTAATCATTACCCCCACGGGCGTTATATAATGGATAGGCTATCGAGCTCTGTACGCTTGCGCGTTATGAAACTCTTTACAAGCAAGTGTGATTAAAAAGATTGTGTATGACGCGGACGGCAAGAATTTTACCGACCACCTTGCACAATGTTACAGACCTTATACTAAGTACTATTATTTACTAACTAATCTTTCCTCTACCTACTAATCTGCCGGGGTTTAAATGTACGGTTTTCCCCCAGGGTTGTCCCTCAGCGGAAGGTACTTGCTGGCTGGCTCTGACGACAACAGCGTGCATTCCTGGGACACTCTAAAGGTTACACACACCGGTAAGCCTTTTAGATACGCCTACTAGAAACGAAATTGTGTTAATATACCTATCTAAGAGCGTAGGTACGCAATAATCGCGCAATGGTAAATACACTGAATTGAGTATCAACGCGCCGCGGGCGGGCAGTTTAGTATGGGCAGCGTGCCCCCGCAATATTGATATAGTCTTCTATAGCGTAAACAACCTTGAGGTACCGACAGGTATAACAGAGGATTAGAATATATATTAGTTAGTGTCTAATAGTACATTACGTACCTAGGGCGGTGAATTCGAACCGCAGGTGTTTGTGCGCTCTGGGGCTTTAAGAATTACCGCTCGTGGTAAGTACACAATTTTACGTCTTCACCTGGCCACAATGCGAGTTTTACCGTACGCGCAGCATGCGGTAATAGTACATTGTGATACAAGTGAGGTAGGTTGATAATTACATGAGAGGCGAAATTGTTCACGCGAACCGCAGGTGAGCGTGATAAGGAAGCCGAGGATGTAATTATCAAAGCTCACGCGTATCATACGACGTTTTTCAACACATTTTGCGAGGAAAAAATCATTTTCATAAGATGAAAATGTTATAGGCCTGCCAAATTATTTACTTAACATTAAGCAAATCATTAAGATGACAACAGGTTTTTACTCACAATTGCACATCGCCAAGAATTTCCAGTGGCGTCCATTTTATTTATCACTTTTCTAGTCACCACGAGTCAACATTTTTGATAATAAATTAATAACCAAACACGCATAAACAAATTTTACAAATATTTGTGGAATAAATAACCTATAAGGGCGCCCAACAGTGTTTTTTTTCGTGAAGTTTGCGCAGTGTGGGCACAGAAATCTCTAAACAGCCAATACAAAATAAAATTGTATTTTCGATTTAAAATGTTATCCGTATTTAATTCATGTAAAATGTTATGAAAAGAGAATAGTTTTACTAAATTAAACGTTTCCATATCATATACAAAAAGAAATAGTCAATTAATTAACAAAAAGGATTTAATTTGTTTAGTCGAGTAAGAATCCATTTGCCGAAAATTAAAAAAATTGCTGTACATTCTGTACAACCCAGTTAATTTAAGAATGCACCGTGTTCATGCATATATCTTGCTGCAAGGTGCCAACGTGACTTAATCGGGATATAACCATAACACACAAGTGTTGTAATGTTATAAAACACGCGTTTTTAATATCCAGGATTATGAGCCTAAAAGCGACACAATAAGAGGTACGTTACGAGCAATTGTGTTGAAAAATATAAAACATACCTTAGTTACATATGGTAATTTTTTTGACAGTCTCTTTCGTCTTTTTACATCTGCCTGAGCAGACGCTAATGTTAATTTGACCAAACAAGAATAGAGTTGCGGGCCTAAGATAACATGGTTGCCATTTTATCACTTATCTGTGTGGATAAGACATCCGTCGCTCTCGCACTCGCATACCTCCCCTGTCTTATCGACAGCAATAAGTGATAAATTGTCAACCATGCTACGCAACGTCGTTTTCCTGCTCTGTCGAATCCAGCCCTACTTAGTAGATGATACAAAATGTTCTCGAGGTTTATGTCTTTTATTGCTGCATGACGCTCTTAGCCTGGAGGATTTGTATGAAATTACGCATACTCAGCGTACTTCGTCTTTGGTGGATACCTACGCGGGCTAATTAGTCACACAACTTACGATGACCTGCGTCACCAAACCGCTTAACGTGAGCGTGACCACTGTTTCAAATGAGACAACCAAAGCCCCAAGTGTAACTGCAGTGACGAAAAAATCATGTACCTAATGTGATCGATCTCTTTGCTTTTGCAGGAACATTGAATGCTCACGAGAACCGCGTGACATCGATCTCAGTAGCGCCTAATGGCGTCGCTATGGCTAGCTGCTCGTGGGACCAAAGCGTCAGGGTCTGGGGCTGAAGCACGCTAACTCTACACTTCTCACGTCGCATTTCGATGTTTGAAATACTTATCCAGGAGTGCAATTCGAGACTGTTTCTTGACATAGCCAGGGGATGAGGGGACCGATTTTTGACTTTCGAGCGCTCGAAAATCAAACAAAAGTAAATACGTTTTTAGTGTCAAAATGGCAGACTCGTACTTTCTACCAACAGAATTGAATACGAGTGGGCACTCGTTTTTCAATTTTCTATCGCCATTTCAAAATAGTATTTCATAATTTTTGACAGTTTTCGAGTGAAAGAGTCGAGTGCTCGAAAGTCAAAAATCGGTCCCCAGTTGTCCACTTCAGCTTTCTATGACCTAGAGTACACTCTAGGAGTACACTCTTAGTTAGGTGGGTAGTAATATCGCCACTTTTCATGCCACTAACTGTCAGTTACATACAGTCGATATATAGTCGATTTGAGCCCTAGTTAAGTAGATCACCATTCACCTTTAGTAAGTATTCGGAGATAAGGCTTAGTTTGCATGGTAGATGGCCATCTCAGTTCATTGTTTTCACTTTAATCTATCATTGTACCTACCTATCCAATTGATGTTGAAATAGTTGTAATAAACGTTTAAGAAACATACGTTGCGTTTAATTGCTTCGGGCTTTAAAGCGTAGTAGTATTATCATTAACCTACTATAAACAACATAAATAGCAAAGTATAAGAATCTCGTTTCATACGTATCATACAGGTATATGAAAGCATATGGTTTTTGATTCTATGGACCATTTTTTTTCAATACGGGGCTATATGTTCTAGCATTATTTGAAATGCTGTATAACTTACATCTTGAGAATCAATGAGTATATCTTATCTTATCTTATCTTATCTAGATGAGGGCCCCTTCGGATGCACTTCGACCCAGTGGGATCTTTTGTGCATTTGCCCTCTCCTTATGTCTACTCCCAACTTCGCTCCATCATTTCCACAAAGCGGATGATGCAGCTGAGCGGGAGTACCTTGAATTCCTTTGGTTGCGGATAGCCGTTACCAAAGTAATTCATTCTTTGTCTGGCAAGGGCATGACATTCACACAATAAGTGTTCCATAGTCTCATCCTCCTCGCCACACATTCTACAGTCTAAGCTGTCCGATAGTCCCATCTTGGCCAAGAGATCCTTGACCCCGAAGTGACCTGTGAACACCCCAGATATGGTTCTGAGCTGCTTCCTGCTGAATTTCCAGAGTTTGTTAGTCCAGCCCGAGTCCACTCCTTCTATGAAGAGCTTAGAGTGCCTTAAGCTCGCCTCATTCCTCCACTCGTGTTGGTGTTTGGTTTTGGCGTGGGCTTTAAAGGCCGAGATTATGGTTCCCTGTGAGAGTCCCACAAATGGTTGACCCCCCTCTTGCAAGCTCATCCGCTCTTTCGTTGCCAATGAAGCCCTCGTGCCCTGGAATCCAAACCAGTTGCCCCTTATTGTGCTTTCCAAGCTTGTTCAGTGCCTGGACGCCATTATAGACAAGTCTAGATGCCACTTTCGGCGCTGTAAGCGCTTTAAGAGCCGCTCGACTGTCGCCGAGTATATAGATGGTCTGCCCTCTGGTTTGCCTGTCTATATACTCCTGTGCACAGGCAATTATGGCGTATGTCTCCGCCTGGAAGACGGTTGCCAAACTACCCATGCTTACACTACTACAGTAGTCGTTCGCATAAATGCCTGCTCCCGTACCGGATCCCATTTTCGATCCGTCCGTGTACCATATACTGTCTTTGACACCAGACCTCGGTGGTTCTAGACCTTCGGTCCATTCAGCCCTGGATGGAACTCTTGTTGTGTAGTTCCTGTGGAATACAAACTTGGGTAGCATTTTGTCGCGTCCCATGTTTGTTATTCTGTCTAAGAAACGAGTCAATGAGTATAAGAGTCGATGACAGAACCTTCTGATTAGGTAAAATGGGTAATATATTGGTGGTTTCTCTCTAATATTTACACCTTCTGCTAGTTTAAGCCTCGGCAAATATCGGCGAGGTTAAACCAATCCCGTAACGCATGTATGCGGAAGGTATGTATAATATCCGACATAATCACTTGCAGAATCGACATATTTAGAAAAGGTTTGAGCCGCCCTTTGATACACCAGGGGGGCTAGCACAACTGACGCCGAGCCGCGACGCGAGTCGAGAAGGATCTACCGTCCTCGTTCTAATTTGCACGGTGCGAGTGTGACAGGGGACACTCAGTCGCGCGACAAGCGGCTTGTCAGCAAGTTGTGCTAGTCGTACAGGAAGGAGGGGATTGGGATCATGCAATAAGAACGACCGTAGTCACTTTTAGAACTATAATTAAGGCTAACTATAATTAACAACAGGTAATTAAACAGACTTATGCATAATGTGCATACGTGGTGTGACTTGGCACCAAACTTAGGTAACACACATCAGAACAAAGCCTAGTCAAATAAAAGGGCATAGTGCTTTAAGTTCTGCCTTTCGGCTACACCGCTTTGCGTTGTGTAGCAAATCCTTTCATACACATATCGTCCATCAAAACCAACATAGCCTACGATCGCCATCTGTGTAGCAGGAAAATTCCCCTCAAGCCTCTCCTGCCCCCCTAGCACACTAAGTTTTATGTCGGACATAAAGCATTCGTCCCATTGCCAAAATTGCCGAATGCTTTACGTCGGACATAAAACCTAGTGTGCTAGGGGGTCTGATACGTGCAGCCACATTTATAACACCTACAGCTCGTCCATGAAACGGCTCTTCTGAAGTCGGTGCCACAGAGGCAAAGTGCCCCAAAACCGCGACCTCACCGCCAAATTCTTCTTCATATTTGGCTCTTTATTGATCTCCAAATACTCCATGCTCTTGGAACTGGACACTTCGGACCATTTGAAAGGTATTTTCACCGGCTTATTTGGATTTCTAAAAAGATAAACGTTTCATGGGTGAGAGACGGACGACACGCATGACTTTTGTGTTCACTACTGTAGTCTGGAGCCGGTATTACAATTCGTACTTACCCAGTGGTAGCAAAATTAGTCCAAAGTGTCACTATAAGTTTACTCATTTCGATATCTTCATCAGAAAATTTATTCTCGAGGAAGAACATAGGGAACAAATGCATTAATTCATCCGCGTGGCACACTCCTGCAAGAAAAACAAATTATGTCCCGGTAACAATAACTCATAAGTACGTACAGATGTAGTGCATAATGGTTTCCCATCGTTTTTTCACGGAAACGTACGAACGTGTCTTACTATTTCAGTCAGTCTCGGTACAAAAAGTACTGAGGCTGATTGGCGTTGAAAAACGATGAGAAACGATTATGCACTACATCTGTGATACGATCGATTAGCATCTCACCGTAATCTCCAATCGGATCCCCGAATATCTGAGAGAAACTGTTATTGGCTCTGTAGGCCAACTCATACAGATAGACAGGGCTGCCGGTAGTTCTCATGAATTGGTCGACCGCCTCTACAGCTGGATATGCAAAATATGAGTCACTGTAAATCTGAAAGCAAAGTTGTTCTTTAGTAGGTACAGTCAGCATCACATGGTCAGTATCAATAGCAGCCAAAGTAGACACACATTTCGGTACACGTTTTCATTACCGTAAGAATAAGGGTGTAGTAGTAGTACCTACTCTTGCTGTTACTGCTGCTTACTTAAATAATGTGTGGGTACGATTTTCAATCTGCAAATTGTACTCTACGAGCAGGTGAATAGCGTACGCGTGCATAATGAAAAGGAAAGTGATCTATCTGCCTATTATTTGTAACATCAGATATATGTCACTTTGCTAGACACGGGCCTGCTACCATGGTCCGAGTAACAAGGTTAGGGTCAAAAAAGTGAAACGTTGAAAACGCAGATAATAATAATAATTAGAATTACATTTATTACTCACATCAAGCAATCCTTGGTTATATTTATCTTCATCTCCTCCGTCTAGATAGTGCTCTTTAACCTTTTTATTAACCAAGTCAACAAATGGGGAACTGTCGTAATAAAAGGTGACTGGCGCTATAGTCTCAAAACCAGTTTTGAATTCTTTAAGTCTAGTCTGATTAGCTGTAATCCCTGGAATTTGACAATGGAATATAAAGTCCCAGTGATAATATTTACTCAGAAGACAGAAAGACACAAAAGACGCGATAGGTACTATTAAACTTTTTATAACTTGGCCAATGATAAACCGTACAACACATGCGTGAAATGTGTTATAAAAATAGCAAAAATCGACTATCAATTACGACGCGTTAAGAAAAGAGTTGGAGCTGGACCCTCCAATCTAGACACGCGGCAGCGTGTCAAGCCAAGTTCAAGCAAAGGAACTGGCTAGCCAGCGTCGAGTGTAATATTACAGAACCACTTGGTGCCACTATTGACCCTTCTATAACTCAAAACCTCTTTAACGTAAACACTAAAAACTACGTGTGTTTAAGGACATCTACAAGCCCAAATTTCAAGAAGCTAGCTCAAATGGTTATAAAGATATGAAGGTCAAAAAGTCGTAAATTTTTGCACTGACTGACTGACTGACTGACTGACATATAGTAACTAAAACCTAACCTACTTCCAGATGACCTAGAAGGATGAAATTTGTAATCCAGCTCGGTAATTGTGTGTAAGCGTAGGAAAAAATTCTAAAAATTAATAAAAAATAGGGGGGGTCCCCATACAATTTTTTATTTATTTATTTGTAGCGTTGGGACCGTTACAAACAGATATTTGAAACTATACCAATATAAGTATTATTATATTTGCTATACAAGAGAAATATAAAAATAAAGTTGAATCAAAAAATAATTGGTTTCCCCATACAAAAAAACTTGTAATACGCGCTAAAAAACAACCGGCCAACCGTGTGTCGTCGGCGGCGCGGGGCACCACTAATTATACACTGCCTAGTTTTCTTTACAAAAAGTAATGATATCCCACTAAAAACATACACGTAGAAAAGGAGAGCCAAGTTCAATACAAAAATTATGCTTGGCTGTGGGCTTCGCCGCAAAAAGAATGGAGATCTAAATGAGTGCCAAGTTTATGCAAAATCCAAATATTCTTTGCGTTATTGGATACCTATAACAATTGCTGACGTTTTAAAATTTGAGATCTTAAAGTAGATTAGATTGGACTTGCCCAGTTTTTATCAGAATTAATATATATATATATGTTGAATAACTTTATAAAATGACTGATGTAATGAATATTTGGATTTTGTATATAACTTGGCACTCATTTAGATCTCCATTCTTTTTGCGGCAAAGCCCACAGCCAAGCAAAATTTTTGTATTGAACTTGGCTGTTTTTGGTGGGTATTTCTCACTGGGCTGGACACACCGCGGCGCGGGGGCTAATTTTAGGCATGCATCCTCCGGTATACCTAGGAGTAGTATGAATATTCATAACTTCATATGAATTGTATGTTTTGAGAGCGTTGTTTTTGATGTTTCGTTCATGCAATTTTAAACTTACTGGCAAGGTTTTTTTTGGGTGCTGGTGTGATTTGCGAGTGTTGCATAATTGTCATTTAGATTTTGCTACATTAGTGATAACGTCGCAAATAGACAGTCAGTTTTGCATAAACTAAAGGTATGTCGTCAAAAATACGCTGCCAAAAGCAGTCTGGTACCTCGGTGCATGGGCCGCTTATACTACATTCGTCATAAAGAATAGTCAATATTCGTAAAGGAACAAAACACAGAAACATGTTAAGTTTTATGAATAAGGTAGTATCTATTACATGGAATTGCACAGACTGCTGCAATATTTGTTAGTTCTATAGTTTAACAATAAAAACAC
Source organism: Epinotia demarniana (assembly GCA_945867215.1). NCBI lineage: Eukaryota > Metazoa > Arthropoda > Insecta > Lepidoptera > Tortricidae > Epinotia > Epinotia demarniana. The sequence continues at coordinate 46,343,509 of OX244259.1, forward strand.
AACAATTACGTGAATTGGACTTATTCATGGTAATTCACATGATAAGCTCTATTACGTAGGCTTGACCAACTGGTGTTGCATGGTTGCCCTTCTCCCTTTCCCTTGAATCCGCTTATGCAATAAACCTCAAACTAGTTGAGGCCTGCCATAAGTAGGTATGTTACACTGTGCTGTGGTGTAATTTTTTGACGCGTTGCCCTTCAAGCGTCTCACATTTCCTACCACTGTAGGTAATGTAATGAACGAATTCCTCGTAGCTAATTACAAAATCGGCGGTGTTTTACGATACAATAATTGAACAATCCTCAGGAAATTGAACCTAAAATACTCACAAACGGACTTCAAGCATCCTTCTGCGCTGTTTAAGCCGGTCATCCACGGTATGGACGCCACGTCTTGGCTGTCCCTTGCAGCCACAGTCAAGAAGGCTCCGGGGAGATCGGGCTCCACGACCGCCTTAAATGGTGTCATTGGTTCATAATCCCATGTCTAAAATAAAAATACATATTTTGAATAAGCAACTTATATCTACTAAAGTTTAGTTACCAATGAATCCCATCAATCATCATACTCGTATTTATTTAACATATTGGATCGTTAATAATAAGATCAAAAACGACATCATCGCCATAACACGGCTCTTTTTAGTGATAGCTCATTAATGATAATGTAATCGTACCTTACACCCGTTCACTTTCTATGTGAAAAAATCATAATGCCAAGAAATCATAAAACCAGAAGAATGAATACTAACGTAGAACTGGAATTCAGTGTTGATAATGTCGTAGCTATCCTTGGCGCGGAGACACGCTAGCATGACCTCGGTGGGCGTCTGAGGGCAGTCGAGGAACTTGGCCAGGCGGAAGGCCTGCCTCAGTGCCTCTCCAGGCGGCGCCTCCGCCCACGGCACCGTTGCCACTCCCGACTCGGATATCGCTTTGTGGAATAGTCCTAAGTACAAAAAAGAATCCAATCACAAGCAGAATGATCAACTTCATGACGGCGCAAACGTGTTTAAGTACACGATTCGCTCTATTAATAACTATTTAAGTAAGGTTTTTATTTCCACGTACCCCTACTAGTTTTGGACAACATGTGAAAGTGGCTGCTCGCACCACCGGCACTCTCCCCAAATATGGTGACGGAGTCTTTGTCACCTCCAAAACTGGAGATAACTTTTTGAATAAACCTCAGAGCTTCTTGCTGGTCCTTGAGTCCGTTGTTGCCCGGACAGTGAGCATCTTGCGTAGAAAGAAAACCGAGAGGTCCTGGAATTTAAGAAAAAAAACGAGTGTGAGGGCTAACATAGGAACATAGGACACCCGTGGATCTGTGGATCCATAATTAACTAGGTATCTGAATTTGCATATTCAGCGAATTATTCCTTTACTTCTTGTAAATATCTGACAGTGACGAGTGAAATACCCATTTAATAATTACCCAATCTGTAATTGATCCCTACTAAGAGAACGTCTCTGTCCAGAAGATATTCCGGACCATACATTTTGGTAGAAGAGTCTCCACACATCCACCCGCCTCCGTGGACGAAGACCATCACTGGCAGTGGCTTGTGGACTCCTGCGAGTTCCTGTGAATTCCGTAGGTTTGTAAATAATTAAAATAAGTATTAGAATTTTTGAGGCCGATGTTCGCGAGGTCAAAGGCTTTTTGACCTCGCGTACATCGGCCATTCTTTTTCTTTGACTCAAAACTACGTGAAGGCGACGACGCTATCCGCAGATACGGTGACGGCGTACAGGCCAAGAAAATATCATTTTACACCGGCCAGACAACGGAGGAATTCAAGTTAGTACCTATCATCCTCCTCGTCAAGCAAATGGTTTATTGACTTCGCGGACACTTTCATGAATTGCTATCGTACGTAAAAGACCAGTGTGATTGATAAATGCCTGAAATATTAAAAACAAAATTTCATGGCAGAATGATGGATGACGGTAAAATCTTACTTCATTGGTGTACGGGGTGTAAATGTTGAGGTACAGGCAGTCTTCCTGGCCAACAATCTCTGGCTGTCGGACATAAGGATTTCTCTGCACACAAGCAGGACTTGATTTTGTCGCATCTAACGTATTGCTCCATTTTGTCACTGGTACAGGGGCCTGAAATGATACGATAGGTGAGAAGAAAGAAGACAGGAAATCATACTGTAAAAAATATTGTCAAAAAGAAAAATATATACGAAGTGGCAGATAAGGACAAATTAATATTGTCCATGATTGTTAATTATTAAGTAGTTATCATGATGGTTGAGTGTGATAGAGCTCTACAGGGACCCATAATTGAATTATTTAGGCATAGACTCTAGGCAGGGACCCATAATTGAATTATTTAGACATCTTTACAGATAAAAAGTAATATTTGATAGAGGTCTGTAATGATCATAGCGTATTACCAAAGCAATTTTGGATTCTTTTAATTAAGTAGCCGAGACAAAATCTAAAACCCACTTAATCGTATTAATTTACCTTGAAGGTGCTATTAACAAAGATGTGTGTCTAATGAATGCCTCGCTTTTACAATTCGTTTCAGCCTAGTAAGTATCTAAGTACCTACCTATAGGTATAATTATAACAAGACTGGAATTTCTTGAAATTATACTTCGGTAAGAAAAACTTAGTGTCAGCATCATATAATTAATAGCAGCTAAATCAGCCAAATATATAGCAACACATCCTATGTGATACTTTGGCTGCTATACTAACTATATCATGCTACTGTATGCCTAAATTAGGGTTACGCTAACCTTTAGTTGCTATAATAAACAGCGGGTTATGGCGTAACACCGTAAATTATAAGTGTGTACCTCTTACGTTGTCTAATTACTTCCATAACTAAATCCATAGTCTTTAATATTATAAATGGGAAAGTGTGAGTGTTTGTTTGTCCGTCTTTCACGGCAAATTGTAGCGACGAATTGACTTGATTTTTAAGTGGAGATAGTTTAAGAGATGGAGAGTGACATAGGATAGTTTTTATCCCCAAAATCAGCCTTTAAGGGGGTGAAATGGGGATTAGGTAACGCGGTCAGCGGACAGAGTCGCGGGCAGAAGCTAGTATTAAGCGGGAAAGTGTGAGTGTGTTTGTTTGTCCGTCTTTCACGGCAAAACAGAGCGACGAATTGACGTGACTTACGTCCTTAGTTTATAATTATATAATGAAACCTTTTTGGTGCTGGCTGAATGCAGCCGCTACATGTAGAGACAAAAAACAAAAGAAGGTGCTTCAGCTGTCAAATTGGGATTGGTAGTTTTCACAGCCTGCAATTTTGTCGTCAATATAGTTTTCCGTGCATTAAGAAAATGTAACTGAGCATTCCTCAAAAAAAATGCCATTATTATTAATTGTACTTCTAGGAATTTTATGTTAGTTATGTCCACCCAGAATCAGGAGCTCTTTCGACCCTGGTAGAACAAAAAATTAGAAGATCCCAAAGATATTTTTCCTATTGTGTTACCTTATACTTTGTATGGTGGTAAGGTAACACAATAGGAAAGTTCAAAAATGTATGGACATTTTGGGACACTTGTTTTCTCCTATTGGGATGGAAAGACATCGTGATTTTGAGTAGAGATATAACATAAAAGTTTCCGAAAATCTCCAAAAAAATGTAGTGGCATTTTTTTTGAGAAACTCTCAACTGTTTGATTTGCTTTAAAATATACTTTTTATAGTTGCTGGTCACGTTATTTACCCTTAGCACCGTCTGCAGTGACATAGGATAGTTTATTATCCCCGAAATCATCCCCTAAGGGGGTAACCGTTTGTATGGAGCTGCGATAATAAACGAGTTCCACGCGGACGGAGTCGCGGGCAGAAGCTAGTTAGGCACTACATAAATGTAAGTTCTGGTATGACGATTAACAATCATCTTGTAAAGACCCATACAAATAAATAAATAAATAAATAAATAAATAAGCATGTAGGTATGAAATTTTGACTATGATAACTCGCCTAGAATAAAATGTAAATTCGACTCACAATTATTGCTGCATGTATACTTACAATATTATTAAATATTTTCATTGCTATGCCCTAACAGGGTCCATGTGAAACTGTACTACTATTTATAGTATTTATGTAAGATCTGTAATACCATGGTTGCAATAAATAAATAAATAATAAATAAATAAACAACATAAGTTACGCGGACGAAATGGTGCTGCTGAGCGCATCGGTGTGTAGGCTGCTTAGGCTGCTGAAATTATTTAAAACGTAGGCAACAAATCATGGCCTTAAATATAATGTTGCTAAGAGCCAGTTCATGGTGTTTGAGTGCGATCGATAGAAGACAGTGGAAGTGCCTGCCAATTGCCTCAATGGTACCTCTATGGATAAAGTGAACTATTTCAAGTACTTGCGCCATGTGATCGCGACGGACTTCAAAGACAACCTCTGCAATCTGTGGGCGCAGTATGCGCAACAGGCCTATGGGGCCCTTAGGGTACAGTATAATAATGCTTTCCGGGTGTTCATGGGACTACCTCGTTTTTGTAGCGCATCAGGGATGTTCGCGGCGGCGCACGTGGATTGTTCCTTCGAGCATCCGTGCGCACGACGCATCCCTGGTGCAGCGGGTGTGCCGCAGTCCCAACAGCATTCTGCGCATGATAGCGGACAGGGATGACTGTTGGGTCAGCGTTGTTTTGTTTTAAATGTAAGTAAGTTTAGATGTACCAACCAACCCTTTAGTTTTGTAAGTTCAACTAATAAACTATGTGTCCATGGTTACACGATAAATAAATATCATTCATTCAATCATTCGTAGGTAATTCCAAATTTACTTCCATAGCATTATTTATTTATTAGCTTTATCTACTCACACGGAGATAATACTAGGGCTTGGATAAGATGAACTGTTGACTTTCAAGAATATGGCTCCCGCATCAACAATTCGACGTTTCCGCCTTGGCGTCAAAATGAATTACTTAAGTAATAAGTAATTAATTTTGACGTCAAGGCCTATCCTAACCTAACCATGAACTTAATAAACAAAATTAATGTTTGTTAAGTGCAAAAACTACAAGCAAAACTAAAGCTCAATAAGTTACCAAGTAACCAAACTAACCATGACAGACCGATTACTACGGAAGTAAAAACCATATTAAAAAACCGGGATATTAAAAAATTGCACAAGTAATTAATTAATGATCCTTCAGAGAAACTTTTGATCAATGTTACATGTTACGCAACACGAAACTTAACAACAACCGATACATTATCTAGTGATTATATTAACGCTGTCCTTGGGTTCCTAATATTTATGCGCACCGCTTACAAGGATTGATTGTTATGAGACATGTGTGTACCTTTGAGAAGATATCGTTAGTTTTAGTTTTAAAGTATACTTTCTGCCGGCGATTGATACTAAGGCGTATACCACGATGAGATCGGGCAAGTGCCCGATTCGGATAGTAATAATAGCAGGCTGTAAAATTATAAAAAATATGTAAGTTTAATTGTACTTTTTATGATTTTGCAAATATTATGCCACAAAAATATTGGTATTTAAAAAAAATTAAGGTTGGTTTATAATAAACTAGCTTCCGCCCGCGACTTCGTCTGCGTGGACACGGGATAAAAACTACCCTATATTTTAATCCACGCTATAAACTATCTCCGTGCAAAATTTCATCCAAATCAATTTAGCCGTTTAAGCGTGATTGAGTAACAAACATCCAAACATCTAAACTTTCGCATTTATAATGTTAGTAGGATAAGTGATGTTTTGACAATTTACACGGAAAAAGCAATCAATGCAAATTAAAACTTTTTCCTAGACTTTGGACTAGACTTTGGACTAGAAATTTTCGCTAGTTTCCGTGCGCGGGCATGGCATATCGAGCTACGAACGCGAACATGCGAGCCATTTTTTTTAATTCATTTGAACATGTACCTAGTTATCTTATGGAATTATATAAAAAGCATCATATGAATATAATAATAATAAAATAAAATAAATTGGTTTAATGATTTAGATTACCTATTCATGTCACAGTGACAGTGAACCCAAGTTGTTCAAACAGATTCTCATCGAGATTGCCAGTTTGTATTATTTTTCATTCCGTGTATGCTGCTGTCTACTTTATACAAACCAATAACAGCGGCGTACCTATCCATGCTCAGTATATTTTTTTTTCAAAGGATGTCGTTAAGGGATACCAAACCGGAATAACCCGTATAATTTGCGTAGTACTCGAGCTCTTTTTATGGTTTTTATTAGAATTCTAGATAATAAATAGCCTGCCATATAGTGTTAGACCGGTTATACTAAAAGTTATATTTTGGCATACGTTCGCGGTTTAATGTACCTACGCTTGAAAAATCTGTACATATCCTGCCGTTAATATGTTCAATCAATACCAACCATAATAGAGCGATTAAGATTCAACGAACAACATGCGTAACTCTTTGTTTGTCACGTAAGTTTTTTAGATGGGGCATGCGGGTATTTGTAGTGTGTAGTACCTAGTAATACTGCTAGTAATTATAATCAATATATTTATACTATAAATCAATATAATAAATATAATAAGCTAAAATATCATTAAAGAGGTCACTTTTTTGACTGAAAATACTATCGATTTCCGGCCACCACGCGACGCACGAGAATGATGATCACAATATGATAAAAATTGTGTGAATGAAACATTTTTGCTGTGACTAGTAAGTGACAGATTCCACTCCTCAAAATTATGCTGCAATTGCAATGATCCCATTTCTAGTTCCATTAGGACCTACTGCTATTTTACACCTGCTTGACACCCTGCCAATGCAATGATTATACATTTCATTTACGTAAGTTTCTTTTAGAATGCGCTTACATACAGTAAGGCAAGGTGGAAAAACTAATTGTACCTATACATACATCGCTTTGGTCACCATGGACTCGCCTGCTCCTCGGGCGCCGGCCGCCTGTCCCGTCACGCTGCGCTCAATGACATCCTGAGAAGGGCGCTTGCCAGCGCCTGCGTCCCCTGCGCTCTTGAGCCTCGCATTGTACGAGATGATGGCAAGCGTCCGGACGGGATGTCTTTAATCCCCTGGCGGATGGGCCGTGCACTGGTGTGGGACGCTACCTGTGCTGATACGCTGGCAGCGTCCTACTTGCCGAGCACGTCCAAGCAAGCCGGGGCAGCGGCGGATGCCCGAGAGAGATCCAAGGTCGGGAAGTATAGCTGTCTCGGCGCCCAATACGATTTTGTCGCATTTGGCGTCGAGACACTCGGCCCTTGGGGAAGAAACGCGCGTAAGCTCCACAAGGAGATCAGTAAGCGGTTAAGGGAGGCTACGGGTGACCCTCGGGCAGGCAGCTTTCTCGCCCAAAGAATAGCGATTGCTATTCAGCGCGGGAATGCTGCCTGTGTGATGGGCACCCTGCCTAAAGGGCAAAATTTTGATACATTTTTTAATTGTAATTTATTATAATTAGTTTAATATCATTTTGTATATGTATACTTTAGTAAATAAAGTTTTATCCTCATACTGAAAAACTAATTATTTATACCTGGTGTGAATTATAAACATAGATTCCAAGACTCCAAGCCTTACTGAGCTTACTATGGGACTATGTCGATTTGTGTAAGATTGTCCCCATATATTTATTTATTATTTACTAGCTGTACCTGCGACTTCGTTTGCATGTTAATGTAGGAGTTAACGCATTTCTTCTCTTGGAAATAGGACCCATTATGCAGTTCTAATGTTAACCTATCTTGTAAAACTTTCAATAAACTTATATATTTTAGTTAAAATTACGTTAAAACCTGTCACTCTGATATTTAAATTATTAAGAAAGGGACAAAACATGTGTTATATCAGAGGTATTTTAAGTTTTATGAATAATGGCGTAAAAGTTTAGTAAATGTCTGTGGCAATAGATCTAACAGGTAGGACACACGCTGCAGAACTAAATGTTTATTGATCTTCTTTTCTACATATTTTTAACACTGTGTTAAGCCGGGAATACACATGCCTTTAACTGGCACACTTGCATACCAGCTCCTTGCACGTGCCAGCTATTGTCATGTGTATACACTAACTGGCATGCCTGTATCTGGAAAGCAAGTAGATTGCACACAATTTGATTTACTTGCATGCCCGTTGAGGGGGGGACGCGGGGGGTTGCCGAACTGTCACGTGTGAACAGACGCGACAGCTACGGGCATGCCAGTCGTAGATGAGATGGCACCACTTGCATGCAAGTTTTACTTGCAAATGTATTCACTGTGGGTCAGTTACTTCTACATGCCATTACCTAATATGCAAGCTACTGATCCGTTTTACAGGCATGTGTATTCTTAGCTTTATGTTATATTATAAAAACGTGATGGATGACTGAAATGTTCTTGAGTTCTTGAGTCACTCCGACTGTCAGGTAAAGATGTGTTTAGGAATTAATAATAGATAATCCTTTCGAGTACCCATTGACCGGTAAGTGTTTACGTGGAACAAAAGATCTCTTTTTAATTTGACAACAGACGGCCAATTTATATTTTCCAAACTATACCTAACCACTAGGTAAGTTCTACAACATAATAATGCGTGTTGCAGGCTTTATGATAAAAGTATTTTCCTGTATGTAGGCCAATTTCTGTGTCTCTATTGTGGTCTCTATATTGGCTAAATGTTAACTTGAAGCCGCCTTAAGCCAGTGTGGCTGACACTGGCGCGGCCTGCGGTGGCGGACAATATTAAATTTGACAGCGGCGGACAAGTTTACTACTGTCCGCCGCGGCCAGGCCGCGCCAGTGTGATGCAGGCCTAATACTGACGCGCTTCATAATTAATGCTTATAAAAGGCCCGTTCTATACTGATTTCATACATACAGTTTATTGCTGATAAATATAAATACTGACAAACCAGCGCAGCTATCACAAAACGGCGCGCGAGCTCTCTCGATTTTTCTCCAACTATCCGTCTCTCTCTTATCAGATAACTTAGAAAGAGACATATAGTGCGAGAAAAATCGAGAGAGCTCGCGCGCCGTCTTGTGATAGCCGTGCAGTATCGTGACAATCAAATACTCAGCGTGTGATTCAATCTTGCAGAAACTCAAATAGACTTTGGCTGAACGCAAGAACAGCGCTATCGCCACGCCATTAAAAAAAAGGAAGAGAGTCAGACTTTTGACGTTTGACGTTATTTTGTTGAAATTTGTTGATACATTTATTGAAATTACGCCTCAATACGAATTTATCGCATATAAGTTTCCATATCAGAATCGATTATTTTTTAACGCTTTAGAATTTAATATGCGTTTTGTGAAGGTCTATCATCACAACACCGGATCGAAATTATTAATATTATAGTTATGGCAAGCCCGCCATTTTGACGTCACTGACAGTTGACAGATATGGCGGCTACGTTTTCAATCAAAAGAAATTAATAATTTAATGAGGTCAAATGTTTCCGAAAATTAATTAACCGTCGCAGTCGGATAAAAACTATCCTAAACGGAAGCTAGAGTAATAATGTGCTTATGAAAAAAGTTACATATTTTTCCGTTCATGGGAATCTGAAATCATCGGGGGACACAAAAATGGTTAGTTGGATACTGGCCGATTCTTTTTTTAATTTAGAGATTTATTATAAGTGAGAGATTATGTATGTCTTTCCCGTTCACGGGACAATGATGTCCCGGACCTTTGGGAGGCGTGCGTGGAGCTAGGTACCTACAAAGTACCTACCAACTGAGCCAACACGTAGAGGCCCTTTTGACAATTTAATGAAATGCAAGGAGTACACCGAGCGGATGCTGTCGCTGCCCGTGTCATGGGACGCACACAAAGACAGCACCCGCTGGGATGTATAGGGACTATTGATGGTTGATGGAATCTAAATAAAACGGGTTATTGGGTTGAAATGATGGACGGGTGAAACATCGGACGCCTGCCTAATAAAACTGTTTCAATCTTTATCTCTGGCAGACGGTGACTCGCTAACTGCTAGATGGGCCCCTATTAATAGCGACATTAAAAAATGGCCTAAGGGCAACACCGGTCAGAGAGCTGGGGGGTAGAGAGGTGGCACTGGACTTTAAACATATAGCCAACTCGCCACTTAGGTGACCACATCTACCCTCGAGCAACAGCTCTTGCGACTCCACTCTGGACGGCCAGTAAAGGCAAGCCAGAGGCGGAGGGCCTGTCCAACCAACCACCCGATCGGCTCAGCCTGACCACAGGACACCCCCAGGAGCACTCAGGTACGTAGGGTCGCTACTCCCTAACAGCCCGCCACAAGCTGCCTTACGTTGACTGATTGCACCAGAAATCTGCTGGGCGATGGGGCCGTCACATCCCTACGCCTTATTATTATTATTATTAGATTATATATATAAACATAGATGCTTTTATTTACCCAGTAACAAATGTTATGAAAGTTGCTGTGATTTAAAAAAACTTTTAGCACCTAACGATTTTTAGGTAGTTTCGTAGTGGGTAGGTACGGGGTGGCCCAAAAGTTCGTTTATAATCCTATCATCCATCCAATTTTCAACATTGTAAACGCCGCTGCTTCGGCAAAGATGTTATTTACAAAATGCGAGCGCCTCTAAAAGGATAGGAATTGTGGTGAGCGAATAACCTTACTTTAATAACGTTACTGTAACCTTAAGGGATGCACTATAAATGAGGCAAAAAAACTAATTAATAATCTTCTCCTTTCGCTAAATTACGCGGAGACAGAAGCTATTTTAGATAATGCAATTTAAGAAGCATAAGTCAGTGTACTTTATAATATAAAATTGCAATGTTAAATTTTAAGTTCCTTTGTTTTGTTTTGTTTTGTTCTTCCTTTTGTATTTTGTAACTAAATTCTAAAATGTAACCTGTATTTGGTTCCCCGCGATACAGGCGAAGCCTAGTGCGGAGACCTCTGGTAATTACTGATATTGAAATTGTGCCAAATAAACCTTTTCTTTCTTTTTTTTCTTTCTTTTTTCTTTCTTTTTAATAGAGTTTAGGCCCTTTACACACTGCGACTTTTAGCAGCGATGCAGTCGCGATGCTGTCACGATGCAGCATCGATGCAGTCGCAAATAGTCCACCTTTACACACTTGCGCTACTTTAAGCATCGATTCAGTCGCGATACAGTAGCGATGCAGTCGCGATGCAGAAGCTGGCCATTCCTTTACACACTTGCGCTACGTTAAGCATCGATTCAGTCGCGATACAGTAGCGATGCAGTCGCGATGCAGAAGCTGGCCATTACACTGCGACTTTTAGCAGCGATGCTGTCGCGATGCTGTCACGATGCAGCATCGATGCAGTCGCAAATAGTCCACCTTTACACACTTGCGCTACTTTAAGCATCGATTCAGTCGCGATACAGTAGCGATGCAGTCGCGATGCAGAAGCTGGCCTTAGCAGTGACGTTTAGGAAGCTTTACGTTTTTTTCAAACATTAATTTATAACAGCGTTTTTTTTGTTTGTTTAATTTTCATATGTTATTCTAAGATGCCTCAATCCAAGAATCCACCAAAATTTCCATCGGAAAAATAAATGATACATCCATTATGTTTTTTGTGTCATTTATTTATTATTCTTGAAGAGCTCCTGTAAATTAACCAAAACAAGAATTAAAATATCTATTAATATTTTTCCTCTTTTTTCAGGAATTGGTTAAATATCGATTTTTTTTTATAACTAATATTTTGGTGCATTTTGAGTCTACGTAATTACTAAAATTATAATATATCAGTTACACACAAAAACCTGCTGTTATGAATTATTTCCAAATTTCTATTAAATTCCATACTAATGAAAATAAAGTGCTTGGGCTAATACGTACTCACAGTTCGTGATGACGATTTCACCTTGTCGATTTTGAAACTCATTAAGGCGCCGTAGGTTCATGGTCTTCTCTCCCTCTCACTGAGCATAAGCGTGAGCGAGATGGAAGTGCGTGCTCGGAAGCGCGGAAATCATGTTTTTTAATTTTAATCTTTTGGCCATTTAAACAAATAAAAAAGTAAACACTGATTTCCCTCAAACATGATATTGCCGATTTTTAGAAGCCATTTTAATATTTTTAGCTTTTGTTCGTAATTTGTAACAAATATTTGAAGAGTATTTTAGACCCTTTTATACCTATGTTCGTGATTTTTTTCTATCGAGCAAAAAATGCTTAATCATGTTTCTAAACACTGATTTCCCTGCAGAAAAGCCTCAAGATTACTAATCGTATTTTTTTAAAACCATATTATTATAAACAGACGCATTATATTGTTTCAAAAATACTGTTCGCTTAACTTCGCTGAACCTACGACGCCTTAAGATGTGTGTCTAAACACTGCACGATTTGTCGACGGCAAACATAATGTCATTGCTGACGTACGATAAACATTAAATTTAATTTTAAGTAAGTACATGATTTGAATATCCCTTAGTTAGTAGTCTACAAACAAAAGGTACACTCCTTATTTATCGTTCATGACATTTACCGAATTCAATAAAAAAATCTAACCTAATTGCGAGTGCTCAAGCGGTCCCGATGCTGCTATGTTAAAAATTACACGTAAGTATAGACCTTTTAAGCATGATAAAAATTGTTTTTTCACTTTATAATCTTATTATTATTAGCCTGTCCTGTTTATTAGAAAATAACATTAGAATAATAATAACAAACACAACAAAACTTAACCTACAGGTAAAAACTCGCCGCCAACGGGCAAGGTGCCCAGAAGGCTGGCCGTATTTCCTCGCTGTATAGCGATACTAATACGCTGTGCGAAATAGTGGCCAGCCCTCTGGTCGCCCGAGGCTTCTATTAAGCGCGTCGCCAAATCTTTGTATAGCCGACGCGCACTTGGCCCCCCTTGGCCCCGAGGTTTCAACGCCAAACGCCGCAAACATGTAGCTATTTCCTAAGAGGGCATATTTACGGCGCTTGAGGCGTTCGGCCGAGGACGCTGCAGCGCCAGCGGCGGCGCTGGTGCTTGGAACATGGGACGGTGCCAGGGTATCAACGCAAGTAGCGTCCCAAACTAGCGGCTGACCCATGCTCCAAGGCACCAGCGTCATTCCGTCAGGCCTCTTGCCGTCGTCCCTAGCCAGCCCGCTGCCGACTGCCGGCACTCTCGCACTGACAAGGGCCCGGCGGATGACATCATTGATACAGGCGTGGCGGGATATCCTACCAGCATTCCGGTCACAAGAGAGGCCATGGTGGCCCAGTATGTCTACCATGGCGCCGCATTGACAGCGATGTGGCTGATTTGTTGATGCCCCCAAACGCAAGCCAGCTGCCAGGCGGAAGGTGGTGTGTTATTAGCCTTCAATTTAAAAGTAGTGAAAACTTGTAGGTCCATCCCAGCAGGTTTTTCTCATATTGAAGAATAATGTGGAGAGCTGACTTTTTTGATTGCTGCAACTCGCGCCGCCTGGGGCGACTAAACTGGAGCCACAATCAATGGCAATGGCCATGATACCTATGCACCGAACGGCTGCTTTCCGAGGTAGTTTCAAGTTTGCGGCGTCTAAGTGCTGGAATGATATCCCTCCCCCTATCCAAGGAGCGCTTAGCAAATACATCTTTAAGCGTATGCTTAAGGGTTATTTGTTGACACTCCAGAAATCGAATTAACCATCCAGCACTGTGACAGCAAAAATAAACCAATTGCTTTGTTTTAATGTTATTTTTATTTTATTTAGTTGTTTTAGTTTAGAATTTTTAATGTCTAATGTTATTTTTACTGTATTGCGATGCTGCATGTAGGTAGGCCTACATTACATCTCACCTGGTATTTATATTTATTTCTCTCTCGTCTATCCCAATAGTATATAAGTATAGTAGTTTATATAAGTATTAAATTGTATGTCGTTTCCGTGAGTCACCGACGGTGCTGGCTGAAAATCAGCGCTGCAGGTGTCTGACACCTCAGCATAATGCTGAGCCAGTGTCCGGTTCACTGCCGCAGAGACACACTTTTTTCCATGTTTTATGTGCTATTCTTGCTTATTTTATTATTTAATATGTGTGTCCTGTGTGTTTGTGAATAAATATATCTTTCTTTCTTTTTTTCTTTCTTTCAAACATAGGTTAGACCGTAGCAAAGGAAAGCCTGTTGGACTTAACATTAAGTTCGCCAAAGTCATGTCTTTATATGAAACCTGTCCTATTATAATATTATAACTGTGAAAGTTTCGATGTTTGGATGTTTGTTACTTAATCACGGTAAACGGTTTAACCGATTTAGATGAAATTCTGCACGAACATAGTTTAAAGCCTAGATTTTATCCCGTGACCACGCAGACGAAGTCGCGGGCGGAACTTAGAGAGGTACGACGACGAGCGAAGCGATGAGTGTTAGGCAGAACTGCTACCTTACCGATTTTTACTTTTAGAAAAAAGGTTGTAATAAGTTTGTCACAAATTTCAGTTTTGGTATAAACTTTTATTGCCGACTGTACTTTTCCGTATACCATCAAAGTGGATCAAATTTAACTTGCAAGATTTGATTACAGACAGACAACGGGACAGGTGAAACTAAATAATAGCTTGTAAAAAGAAAAATGGTTATTTCATCATTAGCTTGAAAATAATTTTTGGGGTTTTACAAACCCTATGTTTTTTTCTAATTTCTGTTTTTTTTTCAGAAATATCCCCGCTCTTAATCTTTTATTTTTACAAGTGTTGAGCAATAGCAGTTGACTTTTGTTTTAGTCACTCTGTATGTCTCACTTATTCACATCACATCATAGCCTATATATACGTCCCCCACTGCTGGGCACAGGCCTCCTCTCACTTATTCAATTCACTTATACTCTGACGGAATAGGTATGCCGAAGGCAGCGAATCGGCAGTCAATGCTAACATTGCTATCTGATAAAGGTTCCCAGGAACCGTGGAAACTTCTATCGGCCAAATCGCCCAGCCAGGTATTATCTATTCTATTACTAACCTAAATAGAACAATGCTGGCGTGAGACAAAATATCCGATGTACTAATGGAGGTTAATACCGATAATGTAATGCCGGCACATTGGGCCAACGTTGGCGCGTAAGCAGCATGCAGCTATGTAAACGAATGAGATCGAATTAGCCCTCTCCGTCTAACGCATAGCTGTCTCCTGCTCACGCGCCAACGTTGGCCCAATGTGTACAGCCGGCTATGACATCGCGATATGAACCCAATTAGCCAATATCAGAATTTATGTAGGCATGTTGTACCGTACCTATGTTGAGAGGTGTTTAATTAGGCATCACCAGCATTACCCTAGTTTATATAGAAGAATAACGGAATCAGACAATCAATTGACAACATTTCATTTATTTAAGTGCTTCATTATCTGATTTAGAACGATATAAAATTAAATTTTAAGGTATACTTAAGTGTTTTTTTATTTCTCCCTAAATGTTTATTTTCATCCAAATATATCAAAATTAAAAGTAGTGAATTCAATAGATTGTATGTCCTGCAACGTTGGCATTAGTAGGTATATTACATAATGTTTTTGTAATAATTTGAGTATTTATGGTTTTGATTAAGTATATTTTGAAACATTAGAACTAAATTATAATTGTATATATTATAGTGGAAGCCCCAATTTCATACGAAAACCGCAAATCGATGTACAGTTTAGCCGTTTGGCACACGCATACTAGAGGTCAAAACAATTATTTTGACCCGCAGATCCTAAAAAAATTTCCATTTTTCCATTCCAAATTCCCTTAGGGGGGGAGTGCCGAAACATTTTTCTTTTTGTATAAGAAAATTTTTTTTTTTTTTCAGAAACCTATCGTGTGTAGTATCATATGAAAGGGCTTTTCGAGGCGATTCTAAAAATATACCAAATCATTACATTTTCGCCATATTTTTTTAATTGAAACAAAAATAATTTTTGAAACATACCAAGTTTGGGCTCCTCCAGACACGATATGGCTGATTTTTTTAAAATTTAATATACCACAAATGATACGTGATATCCTCATATCTAACCTCAAAAAAGCAATTTTGAAAATAATTGCATTAAGTTTTTTTTTTTTAATTTTTCAATATTACCAAGTGAAACAATCAAATAAAAAAATTCAAAAAAAAAACTATGATATTATTTCGAAATTGCTTTCTTGGGGTTAGATATAAAGATATAAAGGATCATTTGTGATACATTATATCTTGATATCCTTATCCTTATATATTACCTTGATATTTTGTGACAAAAACTAACCACACTATACCAACTGATGAAAAAGCGCAGTTAAAGGGTTAAAGAGGTATTTCCCGTTGGATATATGGATACTGCGTATCATTTTATGATTAATAAGTAACGTATCTGCAGTACAGTTCCATAAGTTACGTAAAATAGGTATTCAAGTAGAACTGTGTCCCTTGGTGATATTGAAAAATTAAAAAAAAATACTTAATGCAATCCTTTTCAAAATTGCTTTTTTGAGGTTAGATATGAAGATATCACGTATCATTTGTGGTATATTGAATTAAAAAAAAATAGCCATATCGTGTCTGGAGGAGCCCAAACTTGGTGTTTCGAAAATTATTTTTGTTTCAATTAAAAAAATATGGTTATAATGTAATGATGTGGTATATTTTTAGAATCGCCTCAAAAAGCCCTTTCATATGATACTACACACGACAGGTCTCTGAAAAAAAATATTTTTTTTCTCATACGAAAAAGAAAAATGTTTCGGCACTCCCCCCCTAAGGGAATTTTTTTTAGGAACTGCGGGTCAAAAAAATTTTTTTGCCCTATAGTATGTGTGTGCCAAACGGCTAAACTGTACATCGATTTGCGGTTTTTTTAAGCGTAGGGCTACCACTATTAATAGTATTTTAGTTTTTGCAGTATGTGAAGGTGCTTTGGGTTTATCAATTTAAGTTTCAATAATTCGAACTCACTAATAACTTAGCTTCCGCCCGCGACCACGTCTGCGTGAACCCGGGATATAAACTATCCAATATTTTTATCCAGGCTATAAAAAAAAGTCGTGCAAAATTTCATCCAAATCTGTTGACCCGTTTAAGCGTGATTTCACCTTTATAATATTAGTAGGATTAGTTAACGGGGTTGATGGGCACTTAAAGCGTACCAACAGGTGAGGTATAAGCAAATCTCACGTGTCTCGTTTAAATCTAATATCGCTCCCGACCACGACCTACCAAACGTGTTTCGTTTTTTGTAAGATTGGAGTAGGCATCTTCGCAATACTTGTAGTATAATTACTATAATTATATGCACATACACGCATAATACAAGGTATGACGGAGCGGCGTCATCGTATCTTTTAACAACATATAATTATTAAGTAATCATAAACACTAAAACATTTAATAATCAACTACATCAAACTTATACGATGGTCAAGCAAAATTATACCTAAGTATATCACTTGAATTTGCAATGCAAAATACTCTAATCGAAAACCTATTTTTAATCCAATGTCTTCTTAACTAGATTATTAAGTAAGTATGCAACTATATACGAGTGTAAAACCCTCCAAGTATCAGAGATCTCCGCATTATGCATTTACAGAGTGACGCTACAAAATCCAGATTAAATTACTCGTATTTTAATGCGTTACAATCATTATGACGTGAAGGAAACTACGATACTGTATCTAAAAGGTGCGTAGATGCCTAAATGCACACTCGTGCAATGTCTAACGATTATTACACTGTGAGTTCCTTTAATTGGCTTTCTGTTGCCTAGTAAAATTTGTTATTGTTTATGTCTTAGCTGTTGGATCTCCAAATAAATAAAATAAAAAATAAATGAAAAATAATATTTTTTATTTAAGTTATCCTATGGATGTCCATACGTCACCAACTATACCTAATGCTGCAAGTTAAAAAATACCATCAACCAAGAATATTTTTGGTTGCTGGAATATTGCTCAACTTTTAAATTTGTAACGACCATCAAGCTGATTAGATAACTAGCTAAGCCACACTAGCCATCATTCAACTCATAATAGCATAATACCTCAATCAAGGTTAATTCATTGTGAATTTTAATACCATCTTCTCGCTTGTGCCGAAAATTATATTATGATGGCAAAACCGAGACCAAAAGTGAACATGCACATTAAGAAAGGTGAACATTCTTAGCGCGTGCTTTGAGGTACGATAAATAAACTATAAACAAATGCAAATGCACACTAGCCATGCGATGAATCCTCCTGGGATAATTCATATAAGTTGTTTAACCACACTGTACACAAAAACCCACAATTAATAGCATAAGGCTTACCTTAAATCTTAGTTCTCCGACAGGAGGGGATGCGTATGGTATAGAGGTAAATGCTGAAATGGTCCTTTTACCCCGCGTCTCCATGGAGTGACCCCGCACCGGACCGAGGGGAGTGACCACCACTGGATATGCATCGGCACTTTCACTGACACTGATTAGATTCACTACAATCAACAGAGTAATAAATGCCCATAATAATTTATTACCGCAAAAAGTTAAGTTGCTTAATAATACGAACTGGACGGGCATGGTTGCAGTATCGGTGATGGCCGTGCTGGCTCAAAGCAAAAAACAAAGTGGAAACAAACGCCCAACTCCTTCGTTTATACGACAGCGGTTCGGCTCTAGGGAAGTAAACTGATCATAACGAGCGAGCCTCCGCTTTAGTAATGCTCTCAGGCATATATATGCGCTGCAAAAGCGGTGGATCGACACATAGGGCCTTCGCCCACGGCGACTTTTTGTAGCGATGCTGGCTGTCGCGCGTTTTTAGAATCGCGCGACTGCATCGCGACGCCAGCAATATAAAGTTGGGCCATTTGCGACTGCATCGCGACTGCATCACTACAAAAAGTCGCCGTGGGCGAAGGCCCGTAGGTACCGCGCGGAAATCGCTTTGAAAATATGATAAGTACATATTGACTTTTTCTCAATAAATAAAGCTGCGACAAAAATGCGATCAATGTGAATACTTATTTAATTTAATTTGAATCATTTCTCGAAATAACCAAATAATTATCTTGAAAACACCGGAATCGAATTTAAAGATAAATTGTAAATAATCAAATAAAAGTTGAATATCTACAATAATAGTATAAAAATGCCATACAATACGATAATATTAATGATTGTTACCAATATTCTTTTTTTGAGTTGGTTAATTTTAAAGCCTTACCAAATCGGACATTTCATGATTTCACCCGATCCCAACGCACTCGTGTATTTCAATGGCACCAAATGATGCACATTAGTATGTATAATATAATAGAGCTTGGCATTTTTAGACTTCGTGTGTAAGTACTGTAGGTATCTATAATTATTGTGTTGCCCAGCGAAGGAGCCCTTGTTCCGCTCGGCTACCTTATCTTGAGAATGGGCGTAGGCTTTGTTTTGGCAGCAAAGGGCAACTAGACCTTATGCGTCGTCTCCGGGGCGCAGGGATTGGGCTGTTATTCGCTACGCGCTAATGCGGCTCACCCTGCCGGTCGCCCGTCACGAAACCCGAGGTCTAGTTTCGTGACCTACGCTTAGTTACTACGTATCGCGGAGTCAAGATATATTTGAGGGCGAGCGTTGAGGTGAGCTTAAAACAAGTTACAGAATAGGGGGGCTGATGCATGTAGTCCAGTGGCCGTATTCATAAACGTTCAGCATAACTATTTTAGCAGAAATGCTGTTCAAATTCGTTTGTCGCTATCTTCACTCTGACATTTGTGTTCGTAAGAAAGGGACAAACCGCATTTTATTTATCAGAGGCATTTTAAGTTTTATGACTAAGGTGGGTAATTAAGTCTTTACTAACTTTATTCGGGAGATAGTGGAGTAATTTTATTTTACTTGTATGGAAAATATGACAAACTTTGGAAATATTTATTAAATATTACCATTTAAGTAAAAATTACCTACCTAGACATACAATTCTACAAAATATCCGACACCAAAAAAATATGTAATACCTAACTGAATTAGCTCCCGAAGAGACGAGAAATATTAGTTCATAAACTTTTCTCCAATATGCTCGGAAATGTTCGCCTTACTGTAGCAAAAATAGTACGTGAAGTTCCTCGTTACTGTAGAACGCAGATTTAAAAAGTTAATAGTACATTACGTAACTAGGGCGGTCATAAATAAATATGCGCTCTGGGGCTTTACGAATTACCGCCCGTGTTGAGTACAAAATTTTACGTCTTCATCTGGCCACAATGCGAGTTTTCCCGTACGCGCAGCGTGCAGTAAAACTCGCATTATGGCCAGGTGTGACGTAAAAGTCATTACTGTACAGTTTTAGCGGCTGTATGAAATTCCTTTACTGTATACTTTCTTACCTTTTAACTATATACTTTGACTAAGACAAATCACTACAAACAGCCAAGTGCTCGTACGATTAAAGACCTTGCAATTTGTCACAACAACTTGCGATAGTTAGACTGGTTAATAGTCTATGGCTGTCTCTTTCCAACTATTTCAAGTTGCTGTGACAAATCACGGCCGTTTGTAGCCTGCTTTAAGTTTTCTTTTTTTAATGGTCATAGACAAGACGCGTACTTTTGAAAGTGATCGAAGTGACGTTTTTAAATATTACTCAAATAGTTTTAAATAAAAAAATATAAATATTTATCGAAATAAAACTTACAACCAACTGAAATGCATTTAGATTGCAATCCCGTTTAATCTTTAATAATTTTAATTGATAAAGCGTTTAAAATTGCGACCGATTCTAATGGTTTAAAAAGTTGTGTGGATGCTAAATGACTAACCTGTATTTTCAATGAAGTAAGAATTGTAACCTACTCTTTTTGGTAAATTATTTAGTTAAGTACCTACATTTTAAGGAACCGACTAATCCAAAGATTTGGTTTGCCAGTAGATAAGTAGTTAGTTTTTTTACTGCGGTGCTCTGCATTGGTTTATTATGTACATGTAAGTACTAATTTGAAAACCAACTCTATTACAAAACTTGTGTCACATCCAAACCTAGTGTATTTTGAGGGCATAAACTACACTTCCACTTCACCAAGTCTCTTTTTTTAAAATTATACACATTTAAAATATAACACGTAGATATTTGAAATTAATTACGTTATTTTGAGGTAACCTTTTTATTTACTATACAATTTTGACATGTCAAATGATATTTACCAACCTACAGGGAGGGAAGAAGCCTATATACTTACTTTACTGTTTGGAAAAGCCGGAAGAGCTTTGACAGGTTAGGCGTAATGCATACTTAATACTTAGCACATTGACTGTATGTTCAGTAGCCTCATGTAAATTACTAATGTTTCGGGGCACTAGAATCGTGCAATGAATGCAACGACGATTCGAAAAATTCTCCATAGTGTAAATGTTTACATTAACAAATTGTAAACTTTTGTTGCGAAATATGAACTTTGCAAATGAACTTTTGATTTGAAGTATTTGAAGGTAGTTGATGTTTCTGTGTATAAAGCTTAAAACATGCTATCTGAATAACTGCTGATGCAAGCAGAAATAAAATTATAATGTAGCCTGCATGTGCCTTTTTTCCGTGGCATGTGTATCTGTGAAAATTAAGTTAGCATTTCATATTAATTAATGGGGAATAATAAAACGATCGAATAAAAAAAAAACTTAGCGACTGATGATGGACATACTGTTTTAATAACTTGAGCGGTATGAATTTGAATAAGCGAAAAATGTACTAAACTAACCACGTTTAATACGTACGTACGTACGTAATAACGACGATATTGATTAATAATAATATCCAGAACGAGCGTACAAAAAAGGGTTGTGATTAATGCGAGTAGTACAGTAGGTACATTTCAGATATTAAAATTATATCCGTGCAAGTACATTAATAAGTGAGCGACTAGAAATAGCTCGCGGATAGGCTAGAAGACGAAATCTTCGAGGTTGTTTTTTTTTATATAAGAGCGGAAAAACCTCTGCTCATTACAGTATTTTTCAAAGTGGTTTTTGTATTCGAAACACTTGCACTTCGAAACAAAAACACTTAAACACTTTCGAAAACATTTGCCAAATATTGAAAAAAATGCAGGACGTAACGTTGACACTCAAACAAATATTAGGTCGCTCAAATATTATGAAGCTTCCCATTTTGTATTTTAAGTAACTCAATTTTTTTTTATATAAGAGCGGAAAAACCTCTGCTCATTACAGTATTTTTCAAAGTGGTTTTTGTATTCGAAACACTTGCACTTCGAAACAAAAACACTTAACACTTAAACACTTTCGAAAACATTTGCCAAATATTGAAAAAAATGCAGGACGTAACGTTGACACTCAAACAAATATTAGGTCGCTCAAATATTATGAAGCTTCCCATTTTGTATTTTAAGTAACTCAAATGCATGTTTGTAAGTTGCTGTTCGTTAATTTCTCGTCACTCGCAGTCAGTCGCTCACTTAGTATATAATATATACCTTAATATTTATACAGTGTGTATATTTAATATTACCTCAAATTGTAACCAGAGGTTGGTGTTAAGGCTAAGAACCGATATAGCAATTTTTTTTTTCTTTATCACCATCTTTATTTTTTCCATATAAAATAATTTAGCACGCAATGGATAACTACTTTGTCTTACTGACGTGACGTCACAATAAATTGTCACATGTCACCGGATTCTTCCATTTGTCATCATGTCACAGTGAACGCAATAAATTGCCGCTCGATAAATTTTCAAAAAATAATTACGCTTTGGTGGTTAAGATTAACTTAAATTTTTCTTGCAATATCGGTTTATAGCCCTAACACGTACCTCTGGTTACAATTTGAGGTAATATTAAATATACACACTGTATAATACTATAACCTAAATTAATTATTTTTGTCACTTATAACTTTAATTTACAGTTACTCGTTAAAATAATTACGCTTTGGTGGTTAAGATTAACTTAAATTTTTCTTGCAATATCGGTTCATAGCCCTAACACGTACCTCTGGTTACAATTTGAGGTAATATTAAATATACACACTGTATAATACTATAACCTAAATTAATTATTTTTGTCACTTATAACTTTAATTTACAGTTACTCGTTTAAATACCACCCTTAATTAATAATTATGATTGATTGCTGCTATATGGGACAGTGCTGGCTGAAAATCAGCGCTGTAGGTTTCTGACACAACCTCAGTAATGCTGAGCATTGGCTCAGTTCACTGCCGCAGGCCTCACTTTTTTCATGTTTTATGTGTGTTTCTTGTATATTCAAAGCAAAACCAAAAAGTCTGACCTCCGAACACGCATAGTTGTTATGACTCTCGGAATTGTTATACATATTGGTTGAATAATGAGGTGGTGGAGGCGGCGCCGGAAGTTGTTACTCGTATTGTAGTAAATTACTACCTCATATGGCGAAATCCGTCAAACGGTTGAGGCTGCAGGACGTGCCAAAGAATAAGACATAGTCACATACATCCATAAATACATACGCTCGAAAAACATAACCCATCTCTCCTTCGGCAGTAGGGTAAAAAGAGGTAATTAATGTTTCTTAGTTTGTGCTTTGGCAAGTTATACTTAGTTTGTGATTTGATAAGGCCTGAATCACACTGGCGCGGCCTGCGGTCAATAGTGAATTTTACAGCTAATGTCTAGTTTACTATTGACCGCCACGGCCAGCAGATCCATCACATAACATGTAAGAACGTAAGGTAGATCAAAAAGGAAATTTTTATATAGAAATCCGACAGTTGGACCACGTAGCGCCCCGTAAGGGAAACCCCTTCATACGGCTAAGTTAAATGAATGAGTCTTCAATCAATAAAGGACAGCAAGTGATTTGGGTTATTAAACGAACGACTAACCCGTTCAAAGGCTTTTTTCTGGGAAGGTGTGTGCGGGTCCCTGATTTGACAAGATATTCATTGCAGCGCCTGGCATGTTTCGATGACTAAGTTGGTAGTTACGGTCACATAGCTCGTAACAATTATTGAGGCGCAGCATGCTTACACGTCATTCGTCTTGTTGTGAATGAAAAACGGTAATTTGACGGAACATTCGTTTATTCTCACTCATTATTTTGGACTATGTCTTCGATTATTCCGATGCTGCTTGGACTTCAACATGTGGTTATTAAATATTATTAAAATTTTGTGAAGCACATAAGGACTCCTCTTGCGCCTGTAACGAGCCACTTTCTCCGGAACAGGTAAATTAGGTGTTTCGTATTTCAATTTAGTTTTTCTAGTTAAATTCGGCAGGTGCAAAAGTTTCCTTGGTCGATTTTGATTGTCGTTTTCTGCACATGTCTTCTTCGCGGCGCTACTCTGTAAATCTGCTATATTTTTCAAGATTTCATCATTCTGTTTCACAATGCGATCGGTTGCTGATTTTAGTTGCAGTAGAGCACTAGTAAGTTTTGGCAACTGAAATTTGTTTACAAGCTCAAACTTTTCTGTGATTTTGTTTATTGCATCCAATATTGCACTTTCATTTGATTTCTGAAAAGCAATAGAACCGTGGCGCGCCGCACAGTCGCCGCGGCAACTGGAGTTTGCTCCGTCGCTCTGCTCTGTCGTGGGCTCCGTGGCACCATCCGACACCTGCGTGGAAGCCCATCTCACGTACCTAGACTTGAAATGCGTCGGGGTTGGTCTCTTTCGGTCCATATCGACAACGAATCCTTGTGAGATTTATCACTTATTAATTTGCAAATGAAGACAACGTGGCTGTTGCATTCTATAAGGAATTTAATTAAATTCAACAAATCTGTAAACAAGATGAAACATTGGATGATAACATCGTTAGAAAAATCCTTGTTGTCTAATTGTTCTTTTTACTTTCAACAGTTAGCAGTCGTATTTAACGTATTTACAATTAATTTAATGTAATTTTACAAATAATATAAATGCCGTACCCTAGACATTCCAATTCAAACTGTCAAATCTGTCAAGGTCATAATAAGCCAATTAATCAAAGAAGGATGACAGCAAAAAGGTGCAAGGATGGTGCAAGGAAATTTGACAACATTTCATTTTAAGTGGTCCATTAGATATATGATTTAGTTCGATAGAAAATGAAATTTTAAGGTACTTATACGTGTTTTTTTATTTCTCTCTAAATGTTTATTTTCATTCAAAAATATCAAAATTAAAACTAGTGAATTCCAATAGGTCGTTAGTAAAATATGACGTCATTGTTATGTCTCTCTATGGCACCTGTCCACATCTTTCAACAGACGTAGGAATGACGTCACGCACGGGGTAGGTATACCGTGTTTTACAGATTTTAGTGATTTTCTCCGAAACGAGTAAGAATAAAAATGGGAAAACCACTTTATTACGTTCATATTCAAGATAATTACCGAAATGGTTTTCGATTTAGGCGTCATTACACATTTTGAAATGTTGTCAATTATTTATACTACCGCGGCCTGCGGTGGCGGTCAATGGTAAACTCGACAGTTGTAATTATTGAAATTGACTTTGGGAATTAATTAAAAGCAGATGTTTATAGTCTTTCGTCGAGGATGCGGTCAGTGGTTTATGCCTTGCTACTTAAGCGGAGCTTCTTGCATTATTGACGACTGACTGACCAAACCACCGAACAACTTTACATTGGCGAAATCATCGTAACTGAAATAAAAGCTATTTTTAAAAGAAGATAATAATGAAAAGCAGAGGGGGGACAATAAAATATACACGAGAACCACTAATTAGTTAGGTTACTTACTTAATAACGTATACCTAAAGAACGCACACAATGTCACTAGTCACTACATACAGAGACATATCGATAAATAACTACCTATTCTAGTAGGTATACCCAACTACTGACATACTATTATGATACTTACTTGGAAACGCATCACAACTATATAAATACCTATTAGTTTTTGTTTTCTAATTCTTCTAATTCAATAAAATGATCAATTCATATTGCTAAGCGCAGCAAATTAACCAAAATTATCTTATACCGCGTGTAAAGTCAAGCGCGAAGTGTCTATCCGTCTTGAAAAAAAATCTTAAAAGGCAACGCATTCAAATAGTACAGTCAGCGTCATATAGTTAGTATAGCGGCCAGAGTAGCCAAATATTTCGTAACACACCCTTATTGTTACAGTAATAAAGGCGTGTACCGAAATATGTGGCTATCTTGGCTGCTACTAACTATATGACGCTGACTGTACCTATTAAATTACGATTCGTATTCAGCAGAGGATCGTGTCGGAGATTCTACAATTGAGTCGCCATTTGGAGCCGTGAACATTTCTGCTCACTCTGTTGCAAGTTTAGCGCTAATCTACTTATGTATTCAATTTTATTTCATACTATTTGTTAGTGACCGACCGAAACATGTTATTTGGCCGAAACCGAAACCGAAGGTTCGGTTTCATTGTAGTTTCGGCCGAAACCGAAACCGAACCTTTTATAAAATAAAATAAAAAGTCCTTAAAAAGCCGAAAATGTTAGTAAACCCGTTTTTTTCTAAAATTAATATCTCGCCTACCTATAATTACAGGTTTCTACTTTCAAAGATTTATCACAATGAAATTTCAGCACAGTTACAGAGGTTCTGTTTGAAAATTTAACTACATAAAGTGAAAAAAATACATTATTTGTAACACAAAATTAGCGATTTTTTAATGGTGGTATAAAATAAAACAAATTTAATATTAAAATATGATGCTCATATATTATGTTTATTTATTTTCAGTTACTTACATTTTAATTATTCTCACAAATATCACAATCAGTTAGCCTCGAATGGCTAATTTAAATATAATTAGATAATCAAAATAATCAAATTTATAACCTTTGGTAATCATTTTAGCGAACCTTTTCTTTTATTATGTAAGGTGCATAACATAGGTTATGTTAGCCTTACCTACATCCAGCTTAAAAATATACCACTCCGGGCCACATATGATGTGTATAAAAATATTTAATAAAATACCACAAGCAATCAAATCCATAGAACCAATTAACCTATTCAAAAAATCACTAAAGAAATTTTTAGTACAAAATAGTTTTTACACACTACAAGATTTTTTTGATGAAGTGTGCGTGAAGAGATGTTAAATTCTGTTTCACCCATTATTATTCCAATTCCAATTTCTGTAAACACATATTATAATAGTTTTTTGTTTGACTTTAATGTCAATGAATTTTAAGCGAAGTTCCTAATTGTCTACCAAATTAATTAGTAGGTACCTAATAATAAATCTAGTTCAAGGTAGAACTAGTAGTATTCAGGTAGTACTTACAACCTAGATGTAACCTAGTCTTAAGTTTCTTTGCTGTGCCCTTACAGGGTCCATTTTATTACTTGTAATTATTATTGTAGTATTGTGGGCCTTTGTATGCCGCTTCGACCAGCGAGTGATCTATTGTGACAGCCCTTTGTTTAGATTTCACCATCAAGTCCCGTTGCCTCTAGGAAATTCCAGATTCTTTGGGCGGTGATGTGTTGTACCTCTTCCGGGTGCACGATGTGCCGCCCTAGGTAGATACTTCTTTTGTGCATGAGTGTTCCGCAGGAGCATAGGATATGCATTGCTGTTTCCTCTGTCTCCTGGCAGAACCTGCAAGTTGCGTCCTGTTTCATACCCATTTGAACCAGGTGCTTGTTCAATTTGCCATGTCCTGTCAGAATTCTCGTCACTGCGCAGGTTTTGTACCTTTTCAGTTGTAGTAGCTCTTTGGACAGTTTATTATTGTACCCTTTGATTAAGGCTTTAGCATGTTTTTGTCCTTTGGCGAACTTCCACAGCTTTATTGCCTCTGATTTTTCTGTGTTATTTAGTAGGGAATAAGCTTTCCGTTTTGTGATGCCACAGAACGGTTCTGGGCCGACCAGGGTTATGTCTGCGCCCTTCCTTGCAAGTTCATCAGCTTTTTCATTTCCTACTATGTCGGAATGTCCTGGTACCCATCTAAGTATAACTTTGTTGGTATTAGCCAGGGCGTTTAAGTTGTTTTTACAGTTCTGGACTAGTTTAGAGTAGGACTCTAGGGATTCTAGTGCCAGCAGAGCAGCTTGGCTGTCTGAGTTGATGTAGATGTGTTGGTTTCTTAGGTTTCTATCGAGATTGATCTCCACGCATTTGTTTATTGCGAAGAGTTCAGCCTGATAGATTGAGGCCTCTTTCCCCATGCTGACGCTAGCTTTGAGCTTTGGCCTCTCACCATAGATACCGCATCCAACATCATCACCTTTTTTGGATCCATCTGTATACCAAACGTGGCTTCCCTCCTTGAAGTCCATTTGGTCATTTAAACATTTGCCTCTTGGAGGTATTTCCACTGTATACCGTTTTGTAAATTCGCATTCCACATAGGTATCGTCGGTGGGCATGTTTAGTTTTTTGTTATCGAAAACAAGGGCCTCCAGTTTGATAAGCGCTTGAGAGCGCCATTTTGGCCTTGTTAGTGTGCATATCCTGTAGATGCACTGTTTCGCCTCCTTTTGCACGTGCAGGTGGAGTGGCGTTAGGTCGAGCAGTGCATCCAAGGCTGCCCCCGGTGTTGAGCATAAAGCTCCTGTTGCTGTTAAGCAAGCTGTACGCTGTAAACTGCTTAACTTTGTGATGGCTGTCTTTTGGTTGGCTTTGTTACACCAGACCGCGGAGGCGTATGTGATTACCGGCCTCACTACCGCTGTGTAAAGCCACATAGCAATTTTGGGTCTTATGCCCCATCTTGCTCCTGCCATTCGACAGCAAGTCCACATGGCCATTTTTGCCTTTTGTATTATGCTATTCAAATGAGCGTTCCAAGTTAGCCTTTGGTCAAAAGTAACTCCTAGGTACTTAACCTCATTTGAGTAAGATATTTCCTGTCCATTCAGTTTTAGTTTGGCAAGCTTGTCTAGTTTCCTTTTTTTTGTAAAAGGTACTAGTACTGTTTTGCTCGCATTGATGGACAGTTCATTTTCTTTGCACCATTTATTTATGGTGTTTAGCGCTCCTTGCATTAGGTTCGAGATTGTGTGGAGGCACGGACCTTTGATTATGACTACAAGGTCGTCGGCATATCCTTGCGTGTCATAGTCTAGGTCCTTCATAGTTGCTAGGAGTTGGTCCACTGCTAGGGTCCATAGTAGTGGGGATAGTAATATTATACTGTTTGTAAATATTACTTGTAATATTATGTGCAATAAATATTTTGAATTTGAATTTTGAATTTGAATAAGATAACAAATCAACAAGTATAATATAGTAACAAATCTACACGACGCGACACGTCTACACGAGCTAAGCGCACTGATTTAGGTAGTTGCCGGCGGAGTCAGGCGAGCGACGCCATATTGCCAGCCGTGCCGAGCGCGCCCGACGTTAGCCGAGCGCGACCCAAAGGTACGATGTTGTAAGTTTCGGCGCAGCCGAAGGGTTCACCCGTTTTTGGCCGAAACCGAAACTCGGGCCGAAACTTGATTTTTTGGCCGAAACTGGCCGAAACCGAAACCGAAACCGAAATTTCGGTCGGACACTACTATTTGTGTTTCGGTAGCTTCATGTGAAAAAAGCTTTCCAAAGTTAAAATTAATAAAATCTTACGAAGCGAAGATTCGTTAGTCATCTTTCGACTTCATCAATAGACAACATTTCATATTTTCATGGAGGCCATTTTATGATTTAGTTCGCTAGAAAATGTTTTTTTAAGCGACACGTGTTTTTTTATTTCTCCCTTAATTGTAATTTTCATTCAAAACTATTAAATTGAAAAGTAGCGAATTCCAGAAGGTTGTAAGTAAATTATGACGTCAATACTACGACTCTGTATGCCAGTTTGGACACCTTTCATATGGCAGCCATAATACTGACGTCACACACGGTGAAAGCCACTGTTATACGTTTTCGCGATTTTCTTAAAAGCGAGCAGGAAAAAAAACTGAAAACTACTTTATTACGTTCAGATAACATAATTGCCGAAATGCTTTTCGATTTAGGCGTCATTACATATTTTGAAATATTGTCAATTGATGTTTTTTTTCGTGGGTACAGATATTTTTATTTGTGACCCTTGTAAGGATATAGGATAGTTTTTATCTCGAAAATCATCCCTTAAGATGGTAGAACTTTGGGTCGGCGGTAATTAAGGTTCCACCCACAATAATTTAATGGGAATCCATCATTTTACCGAAAATAGTTTCATCGATTATCGTTTCCCATAACACTATTCGCAGATCATCACACAGGAATCATTCATCGAACTTCGTTAGATCGCTCATACATTTGCTCGAATTACCATTTACACAAAAATTAACTCATCGAATTTCACTTCAATATTTTATTTGTTCATCGACATAGGTAGTCGTTCATCGAATCGCCGTTACTATAATTTTGTTTTAACATAAGTTTCAGTTCCCAAAATTCTTATTACATAGAAAATACTGTTATTGTGTTTAATATAACTATTGCTCTTTAAATACTTAATATCTATAACACAGTATATGAAATTATATTATACTATGATTAAAGTAATTATAAATAAAAAATTTGGCCCAGATCACCTTCTGAGGGCAGCGTACCCAGAAGGCTGGCAGCATTTCCACGCTGTATGGCAATGCTGATCCGCTGTGCCAGATATGACCCAGCCTTCTGGTCACGCGTCACCTCTACCAGGCGTTTGGAGCACTCCTTAAATAGTTCATGGGCGCTTTCCCCCCACGGTCCCATAGTCTCAACCCCAAACGGCGCAAAAAGGTAGCCACTACTGATGGCTGTGTACTTGCGCCGCTTGAGGAGTTCCGCCGAATTTGCCGCAGAGCCAGCCTTTACGGCGGTGCCGTGGAGATGAGACAGCGCTACAGTATCGGAACATGTCGCGTCCCAAACCAGCGGCTGTCCCATCTTCCATGGCACGAGGGTCATGCCGTCGGGTCTCTTTCCATCATCACGGGAAAGGCCGCTTGGTTCTAAAATAGCCGGCGTTCCCGCACTGGCTAAGGCCCGACGGATGACGTCGTTTAAATTCGCATGACGGGGGGCACGCCCTGCACTTCTGCTACAGGACAATCCGTGGTGACCCAGCTGGTCGACCGGGTCACCGCAGCGACAGCGGTGAGGGGCAACGCAGGTCACGCCCAGGCGGAGAGCGACAGAGAGGCGGAATGTGGAATTGTCTAGGAGCGTTCCGATCGGTGAAGAAGGCAAAGCTTGGAGCCACTGCCCTGATTCCCACTCAGCAACGGCTAGGAGCCGAGCACGCTCTGGGAGGCTGGTTGCCGTTTGATACAGGTTATCCCGTACCAGCCTACAGAGCGGCTCGTCCCAGAGTTGCTGGGAAGCGAGGTTTCCGGGTAGGTCAGTGTTTGGACAAGCGTCGGTCCATGCATTTTTGGCCTTGGTCATGAAAGGAATGTCGATATGTTGGAGAGGAGACTTTAGAATTTTGGAAGTAAGTTTTAAAGAACTGTGGACTGAGGACAAATATGCCGGGAGCGAAACGCTAGAAACTTTCCTGATTCCTAGACCACCATGTCTTATTGGGAGGGAAGCCTGCGTCCACGAACGATTGTCCAAATTTACGTTTAACACTGACACTAAAAGGTTCTGAATATTTTGGTCAATTATTTGTAATAGGGCGGGATATTTCCAAAAGTGGCTGCACCTTAAAACGTAAGTAAATTTGGGTACAAATAGGCAGTATCGGATAACTGTGTATGCTACGTGGGAATTTATTTTAGTGAGACGGTCCGAAACATCGTTAAGATTTTTAATTTTGCTGTCTAAGAAACCGGGAAAAGATTCGTCTAAGACCGGTGCACCTAAGAGGTGAAGTGTGTTCTTCTCAATTACTTTAATATTGGGAGTTAGGAGGCGGAATTTACTTAAAGCGAGTTCCTTGTCTTCACATGTATCCGAAAAGAAAAGCTCACATTTAGAAAAATTCAGTTCTAGTCCGATAGCGTGAAATTGTTCAATTAGAACGCGAAGGTCCTCCAGAACTTCCCTTACATCACCTCCCACGGTACCATCATCTAAGTACCATACATTAAACAGTGAATTTAAGTTCGAAATGATGGGGTGGATTGCTAAGCTGAAAAGCGCCGGGCCAAGGGGATCGCCCTGTTGACAGCCGACGGCCGAAGAGAGAAGGTTTTCTTTAAACAGTAAATTTGAGGCATTGCTATAGCACTGCCAAATAAAGTTGTATAATTGTGGTAGTTTTTCACGGGTTTGTGCCAGGAGGGCAGCTCTGTCAACACTATTAAATGCGTTCTTAACATCCACCTTTAATAGGACCTTACCGGAGGTTTGTGTGACGTGGGTCCGGAGAGCGTGAACTGCTGCTTCGCAACCTCCTTTTAATCATAGTATAATATAATTACATAGAAAATCGTTTCATCAGTGTTTGTCATTTGATAATATTTACTTTTAAAACCTGAGTAGGTACATTTCACCGAGACTTTGGACGTATATATAGAGCTCTAAGCCTACCCACCTCTCCCTCTGGATATCGGATTACCTTCCTATTCTACTTCAAGGCAGGCCAGTGTAGGTACGACGACGAGCGAAGCGAGGAGGAGTGTTAGGTGAACTGTGATCCCAATATAGCGCGCGAGCCGAGCGAGCGCAGCGAGCGTGCCGCGGCAGCGGCCGGCGAAGCGCCAGAACTGTTTTTTTAATATTTCTTGCTTAGGCTTAATATTACGTCTACATCGTATATGAAGCGTATATGAGTCAATGTGGACCCATTTTATCCATTAGGTATTATATACTTAGACAAAATGACCTATAGGTAAACAGCTTGGTAGAAAAATGAAATATTGATCGTGGCATAAAAATATATGGAACGTACCAACATTGAACCGTGTTTCGATAAATTAATACTATACACAACTGACTATTCTATGAAAAGTAAATTCGATGAATCGTTACGCTACGATGAGACAAATTCGAAACGATTAACGATGAAAAGTTGTTCGATGAAATAATAAAAAACTATGAATTGATGATTACGTGAACAAGAAATACAACGAAATGAAATTCGTGGAATAGTTTTCGGCGAAATGTAAATCGACGTAATGCGTTTCGATAAAATTATAGACACCCCATAAAATCCGCTGTAGGATTTAATTTTGCGGGTAAGAGACATCCAAAACATGAATAGGTATAAAAGCAATGTAGTAATAAACTTGATATTTTATCAGAAAATTTGCCAATTATTTTGTTTTAAGTATAGCGGGTGACCGTCGTCATTACGTTTATCATGATAAGATGAAAAAACACATGATAATACTAATGTAAAATAACGAAGATAAGTAATAACGACATTGGACACAACTGGGTAAGGATCAAGTTCTTGGCCAGTAGTTATTAGCCTCCACCCACGTCTATCATGAGAGGACCGCAACATACTCGTACTCTCGATTTTTCTAGCACTATCCGTCTCTCTCTTATTAGAACACTTAGAAAAAGAGGTATAGTGCGAGCAAAATCGAGAGAATGTCGCGGCCGTCTCATGATAGACGTTCTGGTTAGTCGGTAGTTAGCCATACAAATACAAACCAAAGAAGTAAAAAAGTTCCGTTATGACACAAAAATTAACAATTGAATTTTATGGTTAACTATAGCTTCTTCCCGCAACTCCGTCCGCGTGGAACTCGTTTATATCGTAGCTCGATACAAACTTTCATGCCCATTTCACCCCCTCAGGGTATGATTTCCGGGATAAAAACTATCCTGTTCTTTCCCGGGATTCAAACTATCTCCATACCAAATAGAGCGGTTTAAACGTGAAAAGGTAACAGACAGACACACTTTCGCATTTATAATATTAGTATGGATTTCCGTGTCACAACGAAAAACTTTCATAAAAAATTTAATTGAGTCCTCACTTACTTAACTCACAAATAAAGTCGAATGAAAAGATACCAATTAGTTAGGGTAATTCCGGGGTAGATGGCCATAAGGGGGAGATGGCCCATCGAAATATTTCATGGAACCAGTGACTTGATTTCGCGACTTTTTGTTTATTTCGCTTCGCTTTGTGCCTAAGAGCACGGGTGCAATTAACAATTAGGCGAAAAAAAACCCAAAGTAAGTAAAATCGTCTTTGATTATTTAGACTAGTGTCAATATTTTTTGAGAGGTCATGTTTTACCAGGTGACGATGTTAGTTTCTCAAAATAATGCTGTTTTCGTGTATTTGTTGCAAAGTATATGAGTGTCTCATTGTTCTAAGGTCAGACTTTGGCAAGTCATGTCATGACTTGTTCTTAAATTAGGTGTGGTCATCTCTCCCGCAAGAAAAGGAGAGATGGCCACTGGCTAGTTTTAGTCGGTATGCCATATGATATGATGCTGAATGTGTGTCAAAGAATAGTATATAAAACAATCCAGGAAACCTAAGCAGGAAAAAATATCCAAAACTGCCAGCTCGGTTTGTAACCGAAAGAAACTGCCACGGCTGTGGGGATAATTACCTATTAGAAGTTATTTTCTTCGAAAACTGGTTTCAGTGTAGTTTTGGCTACATAAGAATTGCACCGAGTTCGAGGACACGTGCTTAAGTATAAAAAAAATACGAAAAACATACTAACTGAGAGAGTTAAGTTATAGCCATCTTTCCTGTAAAGGTATGGTCATCACACCCGTATACCTTGGGAGAGATGGCCAATCGTGTCTTTTTTTCAAAGGGTTTTTTTCGATGTAATTTATATAGATATAATACTTTTTTTGTTTAATAATCCAAAGTTAATTAACCAAAGTTTAATAAAAAATAAAATATGTATTCGTGATATGTAAGCATTTATTTTAACAGTGTTCCAAAAAAACTATGGCCAACTACCCCGGACTTACCCTAGTTATGATAAAAAAATCAAAAATATGTTCATGTACGAATCGTATTTGTACCAAATCCGCATACTTGGCAGTTGCGCAACACACTCGGCAATCTTGCTCTATTAAAATACACCAAGATTCATATATAGCGACTAGATAGAAAGTACAGTACACATTATTAAGATCTAATCTATTGTTTCCGATTCTAAAGGAATATGCTACAGAAAAGGCAATGTTGAAAATATTTATCGACGCACCTAAATATAAGCTACTTTGCAATATAAATAAAACAAAAGGTAAATTTGCAATATTTTATTAAAAACGGACCTGAATTTACATCGCTAACAAAAACAAAGAAAAACAATATAAATTAGTAAGATACGAACATACATACATAATTTGTATAAATACTAAAAATCGTTACAAAATGTTCATGTTTTACCAACTTTATCTACCCTTATATATAATATGAAGGTTAATATCTATAAAGTTAATAGGCCCTCAGTTATAGCACCTTTTTTATAACACCCATCAATGTTATTAAGTATTATATACAGCGATTATATATTTACAAATTGGCATGATATTTCTTGAAAGGGGCCAAACCGGCCTCGATCTTGCTGCCTAAATCTGGGTGAACTTGGGTAAAGAGCTTGATAGCCCTCTCTTGGATGAACGCTGCAGCGTCCTTGAGGTTGCCGACAATGTTGGCGATGGCACGCTGCTTCTGAGCGTCATCGAACACCTTCTTGTAAAGCATGGTGGCCTGCGAGAAGTTGTCTTCAGTCTGGCCACTGTCGTACCGGTCAACATCTCCTGTAACAGTGTACCTGGGCTGCAGACGCTGCGCGCGCGGGCACTCTTGTGGACCAGAGAATGAGTTCGGGAAGTAATTCGGGCATCCTTCTTGGTTGGCCATAGCTTGGGGACCGTCGCGTTGATAGTTAAAAACAGTAACGCGGTATGGGCAGTTGACAGGGATCTGCAAGAAGTTAGCACCCAGGCGATGGCGATGAGTGTCGCTGTATGCGAATAAACGTCCTTGCAACATCTTGTCAGGTGATGGCTCGATACCCGGTACCAAGTTGCTCGGACTGAAGGCTAATTGCTCAACTTCAGCGAAATAGTTCTTGGGATTCCTGTCCAAAACCAGTTTACCGAATAAGATCAATGGGTATTCGGAATGCGGCCATATTTTGGTCAAGTCGAAGGGGTTGAATTTGGAGTTCTCTGCTTGAGCCATAGTCATGACTTGGATGTAGCAAGTCCATGAAGGAAAATCGCCCTTGCCGATTGCATTGTACAGATCTCTGATAGAATAGTCAGGATCAGAAGACGCCAGTTCTGCAGCTTTGTCGACAGACAAGTTCTTAATCCCCTGGTTAGTTTTGTAATGGAACTTCACCCAGTGAGCAACTCCCTGTGCATTGACCAGTTTGAAGGTGTGAGAGCCATATCCATTCATGTGTCTGTATCCATCAGGAATTCCACGGTCACCAAATAAGTAAACAACTTGATGCATTGTTTCGGGTCTCAGAGTTAAGAAATCCCAGAACATATCGGGATCTTTCAAGTGGGTTGCCGGATTACGTTTCTGAGTGTGAATGAAACTAGGGAAAAGAGTCGGATCCCTGATGAAAAAGATAGGAGTGTTGTTTCCAACCAAATCCCAGTTACCATCATCAGTGTAGAACTTGACAGCAAAGCCCCTGGGGTCACGCACGGTGTCAGCAGATCCACTCTCACCACCAACGGTGGAGAATCGGACCGCAATGGGGGTCCTCTTCCCAATAGTTTCAAAGACTTTGGCTGCACAGTACTTGCTTATGTCATGGGTGACCTCGAAGTAACCAAAAGCGCCGGCACCCTTGGCATGTACCACACGTTCCGGAATGCGCTCCCTATCAAACGCTGACATCTCATCCAAGAAGTTGACATCCTGTAAGAGGGCTGGTCCGTTCTTTCCTATTGTTTGTATTGCAGTCTTGACTCCTACTGGGCTTCCACTCTTAGTGGTAATGAAACCAGGAGAATCCTGAAAATAACAAGATAATAATTAGGTATGTCAAAGTACAAAAAAAAGGTTTCATATGCCAAAGAGCAGACATTCAGTAATTAAAAACATGTCCAAACTCAAAAGGCTATACAATCGCCAGGCTATATACATAATGACTAAAGAGTAGGCACACAGTACAAAGTGCAGATTAATAATTACACCTATGCAAGGACACTTCATGCCGCAGACGCACATATAGGCCAGACAATTTTAGTAACTAGGTACTACTTCTACATATTTTCACTTTCTATGTCATGTGAAACCATCACGTTTTTAAACGTGACGTATATAAATTAAAGATAAGCAGTGGTTAAAGGTCACCAGAACAATATTTACATAGGAGGCGGGTGCAAGGGGTCCTGCGCAATTAAACGATAGGCAATTAAGTTCTCAATCAGCGTAATTAGTTAATGGTTGTCATAAAATATTTCCTTAAATCGGACAGCAATAACATAACCTTTACAGTCGAGAAAAGAAACTGAATTTTGAAGTAATAATATAATGTTTTATTCGTTAATCCAACTACATAACGACAGCTTCTCTTGCCCGTGTAGGAATTGATAAGACATATATATATATATATTGGTCAACAAAAATGTAATGTCAAAGATAAAGAACTTACTTTGATATTTTTTTTGTAGTTGACCAGCTGGTCTGCCGTCGGATCCCTGGATGCCATGTCTAAGTTTGAGACTCTCGTCCGATAGTAAAGCGGAGCGACACACTGGACGCGTCCTGTGAGCACAAATACCGCACTGCTGCTTGCGCCAGCCCCTTATATAGAGTTTCTGCCGATAAACAACTATCACGCCAAACGAGTGCAACCGGTGACCGATTCGACGCACACCGATTGGTATAGGTACCTATTGAAGCATTCGATATTATTTTACAAAAAAGTGATAACAACTACGGATCAGTTGTATTCGTTTGATAAGTTTTTCATCAAGAACACTTTGTATATTACAGTTAATGATAATGAACAGTCCCGAATAAACAGCCATCTAAACTAAACTGTTGTTGTTCATGTTCTTGTGACGTCAGCGTCACCTCACTTCGTGTCAAGAGCCCACCCCGCCCCGCCTCGACCGGTTACGCTGCGGCTGCGCGCCGGCTACGGCCGGCTGATGACGACAATATTGCCAACATAAAATAAACACAACACAACCGTACCACAAACCCTTCCCTTGCTCGCCCGGCAACAATGAAATGACTTTGGAGTCTTTGGACGTCTTCATGAGATGAGACGGCCGCGACATACCCTCAATTTTTCTCGCACTTTACCTCTTGTTCTCTAAGTGTTCTAATAAGAGAGAGACGGATAGTGTGAGTGAAATCGAAAGAGCTCGCGCGCCGTCTTGTGATAAGTAACTGTGCTGATACAACCTTTGTCCATGAATTAAAAAGTAACGTGATACGATAACTGCAAAATACATATACACGGTTTTTGTTTTACTTACCTATTATCACTTTTTTGTGAAAATAATACAACAATACAACACAAAAGTATAAATAGACCAGGCCAAGTTCTCATAATTATTCCAAAAGTGTTACCGCTTTTGAATTATGAGAACTTGGCATATTCTTTACTGTCATACTTTTTCGGACACGACTTTTTAACCGACTTCAAAAAAGGAGGAGGTTCTCAATTCGGTTGTATTTTTATTTCAATGTGTGTTACCTCCGAATCAGAACTCCATCATTTATGAGCCGATTCGTACTTTTTTTAACCGACTTCAAAAAAAGGAGGAGGTTCTCTATTCGCCTGTATGTTTTTTTTATTATTTGTATTTTCAATGTTTGTTACCTCAGAACTCCGTCATTGATGTGCCGATTCGAAAATTTTTTTTTTGTTCGTATGTATATTATACTTCCAGGTGGTTCCCATTTTTTTCAAAATTCAGTTAGATGATGGGATCCATGAGGAATTGAGGGGACACCTCAATTTTATTAGGCACGCGTGTAGTGATTTTGGTATTTTCTGTTATAACTCGTGTATTAACATCCGGAATCATAAATTTGGTGGCGAGGAATTTATGATGAAGACCACAGATGACTTATCGAATTCCTCAATTAAGTACTTTAAAGTGCAAAAGTACGTCACAGTTTCTGATAAGATTCCGTTGAAATAGGAACTAATGAAGTGTTGTGTGAATACTGTGAATTGGTGATGATCTTGGGGAATCGATGGAAGTCCTCAAATATTATCGGCTCACATACAGCGATTCGCTTTTTTTCTATAGTAATCAACGCATTTGCTATCGGAAATCAGTTCATGTGCTAAATTGTAAAAAAAAATAGGAAATGTTCTCGTGGCTTGGCGGAGTACTAAATTCAAGTCGGTTAAAACTTTGTTTTTAAAGTAAATTATTTATTGTAAAGTACCTATATACTTCCAGCTTAAAAATATGCAATAAATTTAAAGCCCACATCACATCACACTGGCGCGGCGGACCATATAGTAAACTTGTCATTAGCTGTAAAATTTATAGTAGGACAGTTTCAGGTGATAATGTGGACACGCTGGACAAAAGCACCAATTTTTTTTCAGGTACTTGTTAGGTCCATAGCTGTAAGTTTTTCATAGGAAGTTCCTAATAGGAAGTTCCTATTAGGAAGTTCCTATTATTGGGAACCACCTCCTCCGTCGGCTATCTTTAATTTTGTGGCGGTAATTTTGAATAATACGTATATCATTAATATCTTGAGTTCTAAATAACGTAGAATCACAAACGTAGTGTCTAAATAATAAATATACATAATTGGGGTCAAGGAATACAACTAGATTATTTAGAGTCGAGTTCCCAACGGATATCAAACGGAACCCTGTTCCTAAGCTTCCGCTGTCCATCCGGCTGTCTGCGTATCAGCACTAGTTAGACTGTTCAAATTTTCACAGAAGTTGTGTTTCTATTGCTGCTTTAACAAACAATCAGAAAAATAAAAAATAAAATTAAAAATTAAACACCCAAGTAGCATTTAAGTGTCGGTAAAATCAATATACCAGCCAATTTAGAACTTAGAGTGTTTTAAGGGACTTATAAGAGTGTCAGAGAAAACTAACCTGAGCTCTAGCTGTATAAAATCATTATAAAGGAATCTGCGTACGCATGGGGTGTTATATCAGAATATAAAAAATCTACTATAAAACTTTAAGTGTTGTGTGACACTTCGACCTAATTCTATCGTTAAAGCTGTATACAGGCTGTATTGTAGTATCAATTGGCACTTGTTGCTGTAAAAAAGTATCTGTAAACTCCGTTATAAAACTTTAAGTGTTGTGTGACGCTACAAGCTTATTCTATCATTAAAGCTGTATAGAGGCTGTAGTGTAGGATCACCTGGCACTTGTTGCTGTACAAAAGTATTTGTCAACTCCGATTTAAAACTAATTCTTATGGCGTAATTTTACACTATTATAAGTATAAGTGTTATAACTTCTGTCTGTAAGGTTATTATAGAACTAAAAGAATAAATGACAGCTGTAGTACAGTTTTTGTCTGTATTTCTGACCAAAGTCGCTTAAAGTAATTTTTTGGCGTAATTTTGCACACATATAAGTATAGTAGTCTATTACAAAGCTGATTTAAATCCAAAAGCTGTAGAAGTGACTTCATTAATTACATAGTACAGCTACTAAGATTATAATGCTCTCCAACTATCCTATAGGCTGTTTAAAAACTGTCGCCATTTTACTATGAATAAAAACATATTTGAAAATATAATTAAAGATACACTTGCAAATATTTAACAAAAACTTGTCATATTATGATCACCAGCTAAAATAAATTGACTTTAGCCTTAGAATTAACATTAAAAGAAAAAAAACCTTAACCTTAAAAACAAAAACTAAACTTATGTACGACTTTTAGATATTTTTGTTATGTTTCTCTTGATTATTAAGCAGGGGCGTGAATATTTTGCCAGAAAAGATACACATGTTCACAATAAATAATAATCGGCACTTACCAATAGTAATATAACTTCTCTCAAGATCCTGTATCTTAACTGCACTTTATTACTTTCCACTTATATTTGTCATTTGTCGCCATTACAAATATAACGAATGAACAAAAGACATTTTTAGACTTAAATATTTTTTGTTCTATTGTAATTCTTCTTAAAAACCTATTTAAAACTTATATTCTTAAATCATATTTATAAGAAATAATCTGTAGTGCTAAGGTTTCCATCTACACCGAATTACAGCTATTATACAGCTTATCTATTGCTTGTACAGCTACTGTACAGCTACTGTACAGCTCTAATAACGCGAAAAGCTGTATAATTGGGGCCCTTTTTTAACTTATAAGGGCTGTATAAGCGCTTATACAGCTGTAGTACAGCCTAAATGTACAGCTTATAGTATTCAAATAAACTGATATACAGCTCTTATACAGCTTGCAATGCTACTTGGGCAGTGCTCTCATACATGAAACGTAACTTTATGGCGTTTTTTTGCCCGCCCATAACAGTCGGTATATCTCTAGAACCGTAATATGTAGATACTTGAAATTTCCGCAGATTATGTATTACTATAGCTTCTATAATAACGAGTAATAAAAATATAATAATGTTCATAATTGTTTTTTTAACATAGGTAACTTAAAGTAACTCGAAGAAAAATATGTTTTACATTTATATGCAGTGTTATGTCGGTAAATTACTTATCTAGTTGAATTCCCTGACCCCAAATATGTATATTTAGACACCAACTCTGTGATTCTAAGTGTCTTAGAACTTAGAACTAGAGATATTAATAATTAACTACAATTAACATGGCCGCCAAAAAAATGGCCGAATGAGCAGTTGGTTCCTATCAAAAACATAGCTATGGATCTAACAAGAGCATGAAAAAAATTGGTGCTTTCTGTCCAGCGTGTTCACATTTACGACTATTTGTTCGAGCACTCTGCCCCACTATTATTATTGTCCGCCACCGCAGGCCGCCAGTGTGTTGCAGGCCTTAGGCTCAGCAAGGGGGGCTACAGTAGTATATTTAGCTCCTAGGGAAAATATGTATACATATTTATGATTTATGAAACAGTTCGCCTTATTACATCGTGTATTCGTGGTGTAAACATTTTGTATCTGTGTCAAAGCAGTTAATTAAATAATTTACTTTAAAAACAAAGTTTTAACCGACTTCAATTTAGTACTCCGCCAAGCCACGAGCACATTTCCTATTTTTTACAATTTACCACATGAACTGATTTCCGATAGCAAATGCGTTGATTACTATAGAAAAAAACCGAATCGCTGTATGTGGGCCGATAATATTTGAGGACTTCCATCGATTCCCCAAGATCATCACCAATGGCACTTCATTAGTTCCTATTTCAACGGAATCTTATCAGAACCTGTGACGTACTTTTG
Organism: Epinotia demarniana; assembly: GCA_945867215.1. Classification (NCBI taxonomy): domain Eukaryota; kingdom Metazoa; phylum Arthropoda; class Insecta; order Lepidoptera; family Tortricidae; genus Epinotia; species Epinotia demarniana. The sequence continues at coordinate 46,385,627 of OX244259.1, forward strand.
CACTTTTAAGTACATAATTGAGGAATTCGATAAGTCATCTGTGGTCTTCATCATCAATTCCTCGCCACCAAATTTATGATTCCGGATGTAAATACACGAGTTATAAGAGAAAATACCAAAATCACTACACGCGTGCCTTATAAAATTGAGGAGTCCCCTCAATTCCTCATGGATCCCATCATCTAACTGAATTTTGAAAAAAATGGGACCCACCTGGAAGTATAATATACATACGAACAAAAAAAAAATTTTCCGAATCGGTTCATCAATGACGGAGTTCTGAGGTAACAAAAATTGAAAAAAAAAAAAAAAAAAAATACAACCGAATTGAGAACCTCCTCCTTTTTTTTGAAGTCGGTTAAAAAAGAATGGCACCAATTTGAACAATTTTTTCGCCGTGGTATTTATAATTTAATGTGGATGGATAATCTTTGTTTTCACTATTTTCTCGCAGGCGCATTCGCAGTGTTTAACTCTGGTCTAAAAGGCATATTACCCCTCGAACTATGGATGAAATCACATTTATCAGCATCGAAACTTCGTTCGTATATCTCCGTCTTTGTCGGTCGAACCTGCAGGTGCGACAGAGAGGGAGATACTCGAACGAAGTTCGATTTCACTTCGCGGTAGCCCCTCAGCACGTCTATCATGGGACGGCCGCAACCTGTAATCTGTGGCCGCAACATACCTACTGTCCATTTTTCTCGCACTATTCCTCCTGTTCTAATAAGAGAGAGACGGATAGTGCCAGAAAAATCGAGAGAGCTCGCGCGCCGTCGCGTGATAGCCCGTTCAAGGGGAACCGACAATATGAGACCAGATTTTTTATTTATTTGTGCTTGTTACAGTTGTTACATAGAAATGAAGTCCTTACCTACAACCTACTTAGTTATATTGCAAGAATCGTTCTTTTTTTATTATTCCGTAGATATCCATGAGGCTACTCCGTTACGTACCTAAGTAACTCACTACTTAACTTGTGCCAAGGTCAAGGCGCATGTAACGTCATACGGTTTTGAATAAGTGCCTCATGTGTGGAGTGTGGAATAGCCAGTTTTAATCACAGTAACTATTTAAATTTAGCGCTAACAATAAGAGGTAAAGACTCAACACGTCTATCATGAGACGGCCGCGACATACCCTCGATTTTTCTCGTACTATACCTCTTGTTCTAATAGAGAGAGACGGCTAGTGCGAGAAAAATCGAGAGAGGTCGCGCGCCGTCCCGTGATAGCGGTGCAGGAAACGACAAAGTCCAAATTAAGATTAAAGTTATATTTATCAAACTATATAACTTCATAGTCTGTCCCGTTTTCTAAATGATTGCGTGTTACACGAAAACGTGTAACGCGTGCGAAGTGAAAACGAACTTCATTCGAATATCTCACTCTCTGTCGCTCGAACTAGCAAGAGCAACCGAGAGGGAGATACACAAAAAAATTCGTTTTCGTTTCGCGGTAGGGCCTCTGGTTGAATAAGAAATACCTACCTAGAATAATTCTTCAAGTCGCATACTGCGTAGTTAGGTACTTGCTCATAATAATAATATAGGTATTAAATGGTAGGTATAGGTAGTAATCTAAGATTGAGCATTTTGTTGTTCGATAACGAAGTTAATGTGTTTTTCTCTTCGTGCCGCGTGCCGTCTTGGAACTCATTTGTTGATGACGGAACATGTAAAAATGCATACTCGAAGCGGCGGCGTCTCAGCGACTTACTGCTGGCCTCCATCCTGCTCCTGCGTATCATAACTGACCGAATTTTGTCCGTGTACAAACATGTTATACCTATTTTAAAATTATCGATAAATATGTAAATTAGACATAGCAGCACTCTCGTCAAACTGACAATCGTCGCGAATAAAATGGCGAGCGCGAATAACGCAATACATTGTGTAGTGACATGGTAGTGACATTGGCGGATTCGCTAGCAAGCAATGTAAAGCACGCTTGTCGTTTGTAACTGGGTAATGGTGAATGCCATCATGTCATCAATTGCAGATTTTATTAAAAAAAACAGTTGTTAAAGTAGGTAATTGCTGGTGAAAATAAATCACTCTCAGAGGAGCCTTGGGTTATTGCTTTTTGAAGGTCAGCACGACAAATCTCTTATTTATTTATTCACACATAAGTATTTGCCTTCATACTTAATACAATTCACAGACCTGGGCACCTTTAATACAAAAGTTACCTTCGTTAAACGTTATTATTGCGTAGTAACGACCGAGTGTCACTGACAACCCTGGAGTAGGGCCGGGTCGGTAACTGTGGCTCGGTCGGGTACACTGACTCGCGTCGCGCCTGTATTTCCTAGATAGAACAGCAATATTTATCTGTCTCCTTCATTTGCCGGGAGCGCTCGACACCCAAACACGTACAAACCAGTGATCCACCCGCTCCCGCGCAGAGGGCCTACCGCGGAACGAAAACGAACTTCGTTTGTGTCTCCTTCTTTGTCGCACTTGCTGGTTCGAGCGACAGAGAGAGACAATTCACATGGATGGGTAGCAAGTGGTTTTGTGTTTCCGTGGGTGAAAGCATACTTTTTAAGGTAACTTACACATGTGTTTATGTATTGAAATTTAAGCATATAGACAAGTATTGTTATTTATATACAGGGTGACATTTTAATCAGTGTCCAAATTCAAGTATAAGATTCTTCAGAAAAATTATAAAAAACGTTTTTTTTTTGTTTCATATCATTCAGTACAAAACATTTTAGTAATTGCTGCTTAAAGTTATCCCAAAAAAACCTTACCGCGCGGGCACCTCAGCGGGTAGTAAGGTTTGCGCACGGCACGCCTCCCCTCCCACGGCCCGCCCCGCTCCGCGCGGTACTGAATGCCAGGTAACCACGCAGTACGGATAATTCTTTTGGGATAGACAAAATAAAATTTTAAAAATACATACCACATTTTTTCAAAAATAGTCTATTGTTGATACCAAATGCCAAAAAAATATTTGGACACTGATTAAAATGTCACCCTGTATTTGACAGCTGTCATCCCAGTATAATTTATGTCATCATATAACATCATTGAGGTTTATAGTACAGGGATGACGGCTGTGTATGTATGTATGTCAAATATGGGCTGTTAAAAAAATTACCGATGAGTTGTTCTAACCCGCGTTCGAAACTTCACGTGGTTACCCCTCGGGAGACCCATTTAAGATAACTGAGGTATTTTATCGTAATCCGATGTACTTAATAGGTATAAACTGCTATATTATCTACATTGTTACTCGACTGTACAGATTAAGATTACGATATATCTACAGATATATTTTTAAGAATGCTGACATTTTTATTATTTTCATCTTTTGATGCTATTTTCGGGTTAATGAAATTTATTGCCAGAAAAGAAATTGACATTTTACTTAATGAGAGCTTATAGTTATTTACAATTTACAAATTGATATTATTCCAGCAACCGTGTATATTTCCATTAATTAATATAATTTAAACCAAAGACTAAATTAACAGGTATTTAAGTAACACTACTACTACTATTTTGAATAGATACTCATATCTGAGGCCAACTGCAATTAAAGTATAGCAGCACGAAATCACAGAGTACTAAATACAGAAGGCTCTGTTAACAAAACCCCTTTTTAGGTATGCCGACCGAGTCTTAACGTGGCAATCCCTTTCTATCGGGTAATATAGCTTTGCGCCCCTGACGAAATATAGATACTTATAGATACTTATAGGAGCACATCGAAAATGATAGTACAGTAATACCACCATAGGTCCACCACGTTAGGTAGTGTTACACAAAAAAAATTGTGTTGTGTTCGTTCGGTTGCGTAGAAATTGACAATAACGCAAGAATGAAGAATTAATCTAATAATAATATAATATCCGCCATGTGTATCCCTCGCTTTATATTATATTTGTTTTAAAGGGCCTCCGCGCTGTTGGCTTCGGCCCCACGCATGCCTTCCAAAAGTCCGGGACCCCCATGGTCCTGAGATATGGAAAAAACATACAAATAATAATAATAACGCCCGCCTTCCAAATGACCGGGGAATTTCAATAGGAGATACATAATAATAATATATCTACACTTTTACACTAATTTTATAAAGAGGATTTTTTTTGTATTGAATAGGCTCCGAAACGACTGGACCGATTTGAGTTTTACCATTAGAAGGGGACATTATCCCTGATGAACATACTTAGGCTTATAATTTACCGCGAGAAAATGCTTCATTCCTACTACTCTTATGTAACCTGCTTTTGGAAACTGCATCTGTGTTACGTGTTCATAAAATTTGAGATTGTTAAAACTAGAATTATTAATAAGCCCGCGTAATAAAATTCATGTCTACCTACTTATCTATTTATGTTTTTATTTAAGTATCCCTCAATTGAAAATTTCTTTGTTTAATTATTTTGGTAATTTAAACTTGTTCATTTGATAGTTATCGAACGTGTTACTTGTTGGAAGGGGCAGAGCTAATGAAGTTCAAATATCCTGAACTTGTAATATACCCCATTCGATGAAATTTCAGTGCCCGGCATCAAAATTAAAAAAACTACACGTCACAGTTTTCACGCAGCCAAATATTCTTGTTCAAGCTGTTGACGTAAAAAACATATAACAACCCTATTGATTTATCATTTGATAAAGGCGCATTATTGATCCTTAGTTCTCATATAAATAGTTCATTACTACATAAGTAGTCTCTACGTAGCGACTCCTGAACCTGAAGTTTAAACAGAACATACATTGTTTGGACGAAGTTATTTATCATCCAACTTATGCCCTCTAAGGTCAGTTTAAATTCAAGGTTAAACTTTATTTGCCCAGGTATTTATGACTAGCAGGCACAGATTGTGTGACATAATAATATACATTAATATTTCTCGACCGCGATAAGTTTGGGAATGGTAACTAGTGTATCACTTTTGGCTTTATCATTACTTGCGTCGAAGTGTCTATAAATTGACAGCTATCCCACTCCCAGACCTATCCCGGTCGTATCTTAGACGTATAGTTATTACCATAGATATTTCGATATCAATGGTAATTACCTAATAACTATGATGATCACGAGAATTATTAAGACACTACAAGTTGTGTTACCTTCAGTAATCATAAAATTGAACTGTTTATTACAATAGCTTTACACAAAGATATGTATTATAACTTAGTAAAATCTTAACCTTTAGCCTTTAAAGATTATTAACTAAGTTTAGTTTATTTATTATATATCACAAGCATTGACATTTAACTTTGTTAGTTAATTAGGAATTTTATTAACAGTCAGTATCTATGGCTTTCTTGATTAGGTACACATTTGGCTTTACGCGATTTATTGCCTATATTCTTCTTCTATGAGAAGGTCTGTGCAACCATCACACAATGACACAATCCGAGCACACCATTGCTTTCTTGCTAATCAACAGGTATGTAATACATGTCCTGCTCTATCAAAGGTTGACACCATAAAATATCTTGGCATAATGATTGATTCGAACCTGAATTTTCGAAGCCACATAGACGTTCTTGCTGCTAGAGTACGTAATAGTAGATTGTTAACCAAGGGTTGAAAGTGACCCATTGCACCCGTTCGTTCGAGCGCCAATAGTTCGAGGGTCAAATGCGTAATTTCACCCGAGTTAAACACTGTTGGTCAAGCGAGTCACGTCCCTGGAAATGCAAATCGTACTAATATTATTTTGAATGCTAAAGTTTGGCCCTCAATCACGCAAAAACGGCTTGTTAGCCGTCTAAAAATTAAAATTGATTTAAATCCATTTGGTTTAAAATGAATTTAAGTATACGTATAGTGTATAGCCTGGATTAACATACTGAGTATATAATATTTTTTATTCCGGGTATCATCGACTAAGGGGGCGAAATAGCGGGCGAAAGTTTGTAAGGGGCTAATTACGATTTAAAAGTGTTCCACGCGGACCAAGTCGCGGGCAGAAGCTAGTATTTACCTGGACCAGACCCTTCGCCCATAAAAGTTTTTGCTACTTCAGTCTTCCTGGGTATTGCCTATAGGTACTCTAGCTAGGATCACTGCCATTTTTACTGTGTTACTTGTATGCATTAAGAATTCTACAATACGGAAATAAGTTACCCTATTGATTTTGTGCTATTAGCCTCAATTGTTAATTGTGTATACGCTGTAGGTATGTTTTGTATGTTCTTCCATAATCATTGACTAATTTTATTTAAATACATATGGATACCGCCCACCGCCTTAATAAAACTACCTATATTTTTATATCTGTTTGTAAATGCTGTACCTAATGCGTGTAATACCCACTTACGTAACTTGAGCTGCACTAGACATAATTAAATCTTTGTCAAAAAAACCTACAATAAATATACTTTACGATACTCACAAATATTTTATTTTAAGCGTAACTGAAATAAGTATTATAAACAATTGTTAAATGAACGAAAAGTGGCTCTTGCGCCTTGATACAGGGAAAGAAAAAGTACTTAGTATTTATAACTTTGAGCTGCCCGGGCAACCTGTGTAACCTGTTTTGTCTTTATGTTTACTTGTGTGGGATATATACTATAAAAATTAATTGCTTACGTGCACACATACTCAATAAATAGTATTTAATAACTCCAACACTGTTGCTTCTTTTAAAATGTCCCTTCGAAAATGTTTGATTAATAAGCAGAAAAGGTAGTACCTACTTAGGCACACATTTACATTATAGGTATTATCGCGCACTATCATCTGCTCGCTCACCTAACACACACACACACACACACACACACACACACACACACACACACACACACACACACACACACACACACACACACACACACACACACACACACACACACACACACACACACACACACACACACACACACACACACACACACACACACACACACACACACACACACACACACACACACACACACACACACACACACACACAGACACACACACACACACACACACATCCTCATTATATATTGTCAGTTCAGTAAATATTAAAATATTTTATGTAAGTAAGTATACACATTTAGAGCTTAAGCGATCTTACTTCTTGCAAAATATCATGGTTCCAGGTCACCGAGAAGTACCTTATCGGTTTTGATTCCCTTGCTAGTGTCAAAATATGGACCAATATGCGGCATAAACGATCTTTTGATGACGTTAACATAGAAGTTTGATTTTTTCGCAGAAGGTAAAATAAATATTGGCAAAAAGTAGATCTATATATTCCATTTTAATTTCTACTTGATACCTCCACGCGGTCCTGAGAAAAAGGGTCTTGACTAGACGGATATACATACAACGAAGCGATCCTATAAGGGTTCCGTAGTTGACTAGGAACCCTTATAGTTTCGCTTTGTCTGTCCGTCCGTCCGCGGATAATCTCAGCAACCGTTAGCACTAGAAAGCTGAAATTTGGTACTAATGTGTATATCAATCACGCCGACAAAGTGGTGAAATAAAAAGTGTTTTTTTTATTAGGGTACCTCCCCTATACGTAACGTGGGGAGTGTTTTTTTTTTTCATTTAAACCCCTACGTGTGATATATTGTTGGATAGGTATTTAAAAATGAATAGGGGTTTTCTATAATCATTTTTTGATAATTTTAATATTTTCTGAGATAATCGCTCCATAAGTAAAAAAAAATGTGTCGCCCCCCTCTAACTTTTGAACCATAAGTTTTAAAAATATGAAAAAATCTCAAAAGTAGAACTTTATAAAAACTTTCTAGGAAACTTATTTTAAACTTGATAAGTTGAATAGTTTTTGGAACTAAGTTTGTAATTTAACCATACTTAAGCAGGTATGCCTTATGTATTGTACCTGCATTTTCTATAAAATCACAATGAAATGACGTGCTTTCAAATAAAGAAAAAACGGCGAAAATCGGGTCACGCAATAAAGAATTATCCCATAAAAATCAACTTCCATACTTTAAGCTCGCGCGCAATAGTTTACTTACCTAATTTGCCGATAGACGTCGCTGTAGGCGGAACGCTCGAATCGTACATGGCGGTGTAAACTTTAACGCTTAAGTGGGGACACTTACTTTGACGGACGGAAAACTACGGAACCCTACACTGAGCGTGGCCCGACACGCTCTTGGCCGGTTTTTTCCTTTGATGTACGAATCCTAAAAACGAACTAAACTAACTTCTAACTAGGTCTCATATCTGGAAAAATACCATTCTTATTTTCACCTGAGCAGAGCTTGCTCGTCCAGATAAGTACTTATTATTATTATAACGATATAATATACTTATTATTATAAAAAACATAATGAAGTAACAAACCTTTATTTTTTCAAAGTAAGTTTTGGTTCTTTCTTACTGACAGTTGCGCAGAAACAAGGAAAAATCAACGTCACTAAAGTTGATTTAATAAATTTTACTACACGGGGCTTAGTCACGAATTATTTATATTTAATTCGCTTTTATAAGTCATCGTCATGGAATCTCTTCACTAGTTCGTGCAATCCTCTAAATATTATGAATGTTGGGGAACGACCGAGTGTGTCACTGACAACCCTAGAGTACAAGAAGTGACAAGAATGCAATACCTACCTGCGCGGATGCAAGATGTTCAATGAACTTAAGAATACCTTATACAAAGCATTGGATTTCTGATCTTATTTTCGTGCCTTCGAACGACGAAATGATAATAGATAGTACGTAAGTCATGCCAAACTATTTGACACGAATTAACACTACGCTATGTGATAATAGTGTTAAACTGCGAATGCAGGTTACCTTACCAAGTGAAATAAACTTCATTTCAAGTGAATTAACGTACAGGTTAACATGTACTGTAAATATATACGTAATTACGTACCTACACGTACGTAAGTAAGTAAGGACGATCAATAAGATATCTAGTAAATATTATAAGTCAATAAGATACATAATATTTCTGAAATCATTGTGCAACTACTGACCTGACATTGATCTAAAAAATCCGTAACATCACTACTTAATCACAAAAATCACCACGAAGGCATTAGTAAATCAATTACCGACGTTGATCTAATTATACATTGAGTCCAACACGTTGTATTGGTAATTCTGGTATGACTATGCCTCAAAAGTAGTTATTACCTACCTAGAGGTGACTCAGAAAAATAGTCGGCAATAAAGCTCAAGATTTTACAGGTTTTTTTTTACCTTGAATTAAACGTACATACATAATGTTTATTTGTGATTTTAAAACTTTCTTTTTTAGGTGTTGCATGAGTACAGTTGAGTTCGAGAATAAGTGCAAGAATAAATTCATCAAACAAATTAGTACATTGTGATACAAGTGAGGTAGGTTGATAATTACATCAGAGGCGAAATTGTTCACGCGAACCGCAGGTGAGCGTGATAAGGAAGCCGAGGATGTAATTATCAAAGCTCACGCGTATCATACGACGTTTTTCAACACATTTTGCGAGGAAAAAAACATTTTCATAAGATGAAAATGTATTTATCACTTTTCTAGTCACCACGAGTCAACATTTTTGATAATAACCAAACACGCATAAACAAATTTTACAAATATTTGTGAAATAAATAACCTATAGGGGCGCCCAACAGTTTATTTTTTCGTGATGTTTGCGCAGTGTGGGCACAGAAATCTCTAAACAGCCAATACAAAATAAAATGATATTTTCGTTTTAAAATGTTATCTGTATTTAATTCATGTAAAATGTTATGAAAAGTGAATAGTTTTACTAAATTAAACGTTTCCATATCATATACAAAAAGAAATAGTCAATTAATTAACAAAAAGGATTTAATTTGTTTAGTCGAGTAAGAATCCATTTGCCGAAAATTAAAAAAATAGCTGTACATTCTGTACAACCCGGTTAATTTAAGAATGCACCGTGTTCATGCTTAGAGCATTAAACCAACAGGAGTGGTCACATGTGTCATTTTCTATACATAAAAAGTCTGCCGATTTTTGCGGGGGAGGGGAACGTCAAATGTATGCGGAACGTGAAAATAGCTACGTCTGTACGCTTACCATGAGTTTGACAATGACGGCTTACGCTAACGAGTATCGAGTTTACTATCTGTGCATCCCGCTCGTACTGTCAAAGTGCAATAGAGATGCACAGATAGAAAACTCGATACTCGTTAGCGTAAGCCGTCATTGTCAAACTCATGGTAAGCGTACAGATAAACGTCAGTCCATACAATACGTATGACCACTGGTCATACGTATTTGGCAGAGGGGAACGCCTGTCAATTGCCACTCCGGTTGGTTTAATGCTCTAAGTGTTCATGCATATATCTTGCTGCAAGGTGCCAACGTGACTTAATCGGGATATAACCATAGCACACAAGTGTTGTAATGTTATAAAACACGCGTTTTTAATATCCAGGATTATGAGCCTAAAAGCGACACAATAAGAGGTACGTTACGAGCAATTGTGTTGAAAAATTCCTTTATGAAAACTACTTTATTGGGCATAAGGTTGTTCAGATGTTATTAAACCTTTTGAAACGTATCTTCATATATCTATGAACTCGACTGTAAGTACTTGGGTAGTATCTACCGAGGTACCTATGTGTAAAATTATTCATTATGCGATCCAGTAGGTAGCTTCGACCACGTTACATTATAATTCATAATTTGTATAAGTTATACTGGTACTCGGCCTGTGCCCAGCACTGGGACGTATATAGGGCCATATGTACATATAGGCTGATCTGTTATTATTATTATTACACTCGTACATTTCAACAGGAATATAATGATGAAAGAGTAAATGATTTCCATGATAAAATAATATATAACTTGTGATTCACCCTTGCCTATTCGTATTAATGGGTTCTCGAAGAAATATGAAATGACATACCTAGATGAACAATTTAATATAGGTATACTCTGAGACTACAGAGCTTCATAATAGCATTTCCTACAAAACTGAAGGTCTGGAATGTAACCTCTTATGTTTCATTATCAATTTGTGACCGCTCATCGTTGCGTTCAACCATGAAAAAGCTGTTATTGAATTGCCAACTTCGTATCCAGGGATCCGGGTCTTTATCTACTTGACCGGATATCCATATTTTCCCGGCCTCTGCATCCCCGTTATTCTGTCATAACGCTCACACAATCCCTAACGTTTTTAAACCTATTTTTGCAATCATAACATTATGGGCACTTGATCGTTAGGGCTAAAGCCCATTAGGACAAAACAGTTCGGGCAAGTGATTTTAGGACAAACCATGTTAGGGACCGCGAGGGAGACCCCCCACAAATATATGTTTTATACTTTGGGCTTACAACACTAAATAGCATTTTACCTCTTTATCAATATTCCCAGATATCAAAACTTCAAGAAGTTTTAAAATAGGGTCTCAAAATAACAAAATTACAGAAAACCTATTTTTTTTCTTCAAACACCGGAAACAGAAATTGATATGGCTGAAGTTTAAAATAGCTTAGTCTCATAATGCCTAAACTTCAAAACATTTCTTTCATCGCAAAATATAGGTACTTAAAACAATCAAATAACAAAAAACCTAAATTTGTATTAGGTACACGGAGATTGTCAATTAAATAAAAGCAATTTACTTAAGTCATAATCATTAATCATAATTTCAATGTATCAAATCGTTATAAACGAACCACACGTGAAAAAGAAATTAGGCATGTTGCCATTTAGGTGTTTTCAGATTGCCTTTTTTTATTTTATTTTTCATTTCTGTCAGTTGGTATTTGGGGAGTTTCATAAAAATTGGCAGGTTAAGGTTAACTAAAGTGATGTTTAAGTCACGTGTAACCTGTCGGTCTTGTTACTTAATGTCAATTGACATTGACTGTCGGTTTTGTTACTATCCGTAACTATCCGTTTAAGGGACAGGGAATATGCCCATTTGAAAAAATTGTGCATTTCAATCTTTAGGTATTTAGAGAATATGACTTTTGGGTCAGACATAAATGTCATAATGGATTTCGTTCATTTAAAGAATGAGACAATTTGATATTCAGGTATTATGAACCCACGGTAATTTCAAAATTAGAAGTATTTGATGAAATTTAGTGGTGTTAAGCCCAAAATTTCCCCAAGAAAAAAAAAGGCGTGAATAGTTATGGGTGGAGTGAAGCACATTAGCGCGTCAAGAATAGCAGCCCAGCCCCATAAATATATGCACCAGTGATTCGTAACTAATCACCCGTAGTGGCGATTACCTACAAGCCAGCCAGGATCAGCCGACACAGCCTCAGGGCTTCGGCAAAGCGAACCGGTCCAAAAAAAAAAACTAACTAATCAGCGCAGCGGTCTAGTTTCGTTAGGCGTGATGGTTCAGGTGAGGCCCATAAGACGCTGTCAACACCAACAAGCCCTTGAGGATTCGGGATACGGCGCACACTGTCTATTTCTATCGGAGTAAACGAGAGCGAGTGTTACTGGGTGGCCAGGTCTTACAAGATCCTTCGTCTTAGAAGTTGCTGTGACTAAAAAATTAAAAACAAAATGATCTGGTCTGGGATGAAGAAGTCGTGAATAAAAACAGAGATTGAGAATTATCTTCATTATTGTGATTATTATATACTTACCATTTTTTTTTCAGGTGGACTCGGTAAAAAGTTCAATTTGTAGCCGTACATTTTCGGTTTTCATGGTTGGATTTTATGGACCCGTATTATACAAAAATCCGGACCAAGGAGCCGGTCAGATCCGGATCCGAAATTTGGCGGAAATCCGCGCCGCGTCTGGATGAGCTGCTATCAAGAAAATATGAAAGTCGTCGAACAAAGCTAAACAGGCGATACACTCCCAATGTGCGTAGGTTTAGTACAGATAATCGGTTCGCTTAAGTTTCTAAAGAAAGTCCTATTGTTTAATGCTTTCAATGCCTACTATACTACTTTAGTGCAAAAACGATATTCACGGGCAGGGTGAAACCCAATCTTACGGTTGCGTCAATGTCATGCAGACTTTGACAGGAAAATTCTTCTTTCACTTTGCCTTTACCTACCTTGTGGATCCATCCATCCCATGTGTTCACCAATGACTGTATTTTCATTAATAAGGAAAATTTCAGTATTTTATAGAGACATGTTATTAGGCATGTGCCCATTACATCATGATGTCATTCGAACCAGTTTTTAAAGGGCCTTCCTCTAATGGTGGGTACACACTGATCAAACGAACGACCAACGAACGCGAAGCATTTACGTGACAGCTATTTGTTAAAGTGAGATACATAGCCGTTCGTTGGCTTGGTGTGTACCCACCATAACGTCGCATAATAGCTATTGTCATAATTACGATTGATATACCACTTTACGAAAGAAAAAAAAGAAACATTCATTCACAAATACACAGGACAGGATAGGATAAAAAGATAAAACATGAAACAAGTGTAAGAAATAATGAAGAGAGCTGAACACGAAGCATTTGCTAAAAGAGTTATTCAATACTAGCGGCCGCCCGCGACTTCGTCCGCGTAGATTTTTGATGATGACAAAGATATAAAATATTTTATTCTTAGTTAAAATGGTCTAGACACATTACATTTCACACAGTGGCAGACACTGTTATGCGATTGTTAAAGAATTTTTAAAGGTTTTCCAATCAGATTACGGGAATTGTTTGCACAATGCTTAATACTTATTCCGTCAGTTACCTGATGCTTTAATCTAATTTTAATCTTTGGCAAAAATGACTCTGCAAGATATAGAGCGACGCATGGATTTGGAGATAGAAAATGGGGATCTGAGTTATTATGAGTGAGATTTAAAAAAAAGTTAAACATCGTAAGGCTGTTAAAACAACCTTACAAACAACACTGGAAATCGAGAAATGGAGACAGGTTAATAAAGAGTACATCTCTTTAAAAAATCCAGTGTTCCCCGTACAAAACCTTCAACCTTTTTTAACCCCCATTGGAATAGAATTTTCTTAAACGCGGAAATTACTTTTTTTGTATTTTAATAAGTTAACTTTCCAACTCAAAAGGAAAAGTTTCCCTCATAGAAACTTTGCACCCCTATTTAACCCCCTTCGAGGTAGAATTTTCTAAAACGCTGCCTGCCTTTTTTGTATTCTAATAAGGAATCTTTCTACAAAGTTTCAAGTTTCTAGCTCAAAAAATAAAGTTCCCTCTTTGCACCCCTATTTAACCCTCTTAAGGGTAGAATTTTCTTAAATGCAGAAAACACTTTTTTTGTATTCTAATAAGTAATCTTTCTACAGAGTTTCAAGTCTCTAGTTCAAAAAATAATATTTCCCCCATACAAATATTGCACCCCTATTTAACCCCCTAAGGGGTGGAATTTTCTTTAACGCAGAAACTACTTTTTTGTATTTTAATTAGTAATCTTTCTACAAAGTTTCAAGTCTCTAGCTCAAAAAAAAGATTCCCCCATACAAACTTTGCACCCCTATTTGACCCCCTTAGGGGAGGTATTTTCAAAAATCCCTTCTTGTGCCTAGCCCACGTTTTAAAAATAACCTTAAGTTACAAAACTGTAGTTTAAAAAATAATGTTTCCCCCATACAAACATTGCACCCCTATTTCACCTCCTTAGGGGTGGAATTTTCTAAAACGCTGAAATTACTTTTTTGTATCTTAATAAGTAATCTTTCTACAAAGTTTCAAGTCTCTAGTTAAAAAAAAATGATTCCCCCATACAAACTTTGCACCCCCATTTAACCCCCTTAGGGATGGAATTTCCAAAAATCCCGTCTTATCCGTTGCCTACGTCATAAAAGAAAGTCCTGGTGTAAATTTCAAGTTTCTAGTCCCAGTAGTTTCGGCTGTGCGTTGATGAGTGAGTCAGTCAGGACATAGGCATTTATATATATAGATTACTAGCTTTTGCCCGCGACTTCGTCCGCGAAGAACTTGAGAAAAAATATTTCTATTTTTTTAGGCGTGATCGCTGTCCCAAACAATCTACTACCATTTTCAGGGATGATTTTCGAGATAAAAACTATCCTAAATCCTTCCAAGGGTCTCAAATTATCTCTATGCCTATGTTCATGTAATTCCGTTCTGGGTTTAGGCGTAAAAGGTTTAAATTGCTAAAATGTAAAGGTTTAAAGTAGGTACTACTCATGCATGCGCGATGTAAATATACTAAATATAATGAATAATCATGACTTGCGCAATCGTCATTTGTCACGTGACACTGCCTACCAGGTAATAACTACAAGCAGCGTGAGCGGACTGTCCGTATACTGAGCTCACACAGACTAGGGCAAAACTTCAATATGACAAAACTAAATCACCTGTTTACTTACAACGTTTTAAATAAATGTAACATGCCTCAATCGAAAACTATTTCGGTAAATATGTAACCAACGAAATAAAGTCATTTTCCGAATTAACTCGCTTTGAAGAAAATTACGGAAACGCGTTCGAAAAATTCCAACATGAAAGGTGTGCAAAGATGCCGCCACACAGACACCGTAATTACGTCATAAATTACATACGACCATTTGAAAACCGCTATTAGTGAATGTTAATGAAGACTTTACTTAAAAAATACATTTACACTCGAACTAAATCATAAAATGGCCTACTTGAAATAATGACATACTGTCAATTAAACTAACGTTTTATACATTTATGTCAACTCCTTACTTAACCGCGTATCTGCAATTCTGTGTACAGACCTACATAATGAAGGTCGACGTTTATTGATTTCTTCCTACCTAGCACGATGAAGCTGCCAAGCTAATCAATAATTCGTACAATATCACTTGGGCAAATCCTTTTTTTTGAGGCCGCTGCTGAGTTTGCCACATTTACAAGCTTATTTAACTTGCTCTATTTTTAATTCGGCTTCGCAAAGCGATATCTGATTGAGATGAAGTTTGTCAAATTACAGCTTAATCGGATTGTTATGTCAATTCGGTTCGATGACTGTGCAATATGCATAGATATCTGTATATTACTTCGGCAATATGATGGCAACACCGAACTAATAAGATGATGGACAGACGGTGGCCATAGCAACTCTAAATTGCACAAGATAAAACCCTTCGTGTTTTGACTAATTGATACCTGCTCAACGACTAAGTTTATGATTGTGCAAAAAAAGAAAACTCGCCTAAAAAAGCTTATCCCAGATACCTACCAATTTCTTTTTCTTGACAACACTTATATACGTATTTACTGTCGAGTCACCTTACATTATGTAACTATCAATGTTTATTATCTGTAAATTGTATTTTTCTAAAGTTTATCTACAATTCACAATCACGAAAAGACATTAACGTGTTGTGTAGGTGTCTATGCGATAGCAGGGCTGTTATTCACAAAGCTTACCAGCAACTCGTCTCAGGCAAACCAATATAAGTCAGACCTATCTACCACAGATTACATACTAATAATAAGCCTATACGTAAAGAATTTCGGGAACAAGTTATACTGGAGTGAGTGGTGAGTTGAGTCGATACAGAATGTGAATTGCAAAGTCGAACATGCTTCCAATTTTGTTATTGCGTTAAACCGAGTGTTTTTCACCTTCAACTTGACCGTTCGTTGTAAGGAGAAATCTATTTGCATACATTTAAATGTATTAAAGCTCAACAACTTCGAGAAAAACGACTACATGTTCCAGTCTATTATACTATACATACCTAAATATATAGATACCTACCTAAATAGTATATATAAATACTTGTAGCGTCTCCTACTACCTCACCGAAAATGTCAATGAGGCCACATTGTTTATGAGCAACTGACTCCTTGTCGTCAACGTAACGACCTACTGATCCATGATTTGACTCGTTGTTGAAGATTTGAATAGTAACAGAATGCAGGGTTGCCTGATGAAAAAATACGTATTAAATAAATATCTGCCAATCAACAAACTACTTACTCGTTGAGAAGGTACCTATCAACTACCATTTAGTCAAAACACGATGATATTCGTAAAGGATTAGCTTCTATCGTTTAAGCCGAAAATTCGTCATCATCTGTATTATGCACACCTATACGGTTCCCAAACAGTCACTCACGGAGAGCTCCAAATTTAGTTTTCCAACGAGCTATACAGCAGGCGCAAAATGCTTAAAATGCAAGGCGTTAAAAAGCGCGGCATCGTGTAAGTGATAATGATAAACTGAATACCATACTTGAGTGGAATTGTACCGGTCGCGACTGTCGGTCGCATGCGTCCGGATAGGTGGTCTAGGAATATTAATATGGATACCGGTTGATGCTAAATGATCGGCGCACGTTGATGGAGCACGTTTAGAGCAGTTTATAGTGGGTGGCGACTTCTCGCTGCTACCCATTGCATCGAAAAGGACAACGATAGGTCCTGGGAAGCTATGACAGAAGCATATATACACAGAAGGAAGCTGCATCCTCATATATCTGCAGACGGAGAGCATGGCGCGCACGCCGTCGCTATGCCCATTGGCTTCCCCCGCTGTAGTCGACTGGGCGGCAGGGTCCAGCGAGCCTAGCCGTCGTTAAGCCCACGGGGTTGTGACACCCCGAAAAAATACCGAGGCGCTCTCCCTGGCCATGCCTGCTCAAATGGGCCACTCACGATGGTCAAAGTAGAAAGCGTCTAGCGAACCTTTGGCCTTTCTTGGCGGCGACATGTTTGGACAATTGTTGGGATTTAGTGGGTTGTCTGGGCGTTCTGCCCGGGAGTCAACGCATTCCCTAAACGGAAAAAAGAAACAAAAACGTTATAGCAGCAGTGAGAAAAGCAATGCATAATTATTGTTTTTTAACGAACAAGCGAGCGAAGCGAACGAAGTATCAGCTTGGCCCAAAGTCCTTTCATATGCGCGGTTAGTCTCCTCAACAGGTCGCATTTCTCAACGGACTCTCGTGAAATTTAGTAAGCAGATAAGGTTTATAGAAAGAAGTTTCAATACAACTACTTTTTTATTTTATTTTTTAAAATATTACATTTCGTAATATCAATAGGTATTTTATTGAAAAACTGTGCTCCTTCATACTCTACAGATTTTTTTCCAAAATTAGTGCGCGTTGGTTTAAGGCTCAAATTATTCCTATTTCAGTGTTAGTTTTAAATAAAAGTTATATGTGAGTGTATTTTTTATCTGAATATTTTCCTTATTAAGCAAAACATATTGTTAACATAAAGCTGGGCGATTCCACGGAGCGCTCATTTTTTTGGTGACATGAGATAACTTTTTAATGACAACATTTTTCAATCGCATAAGTACGATTTATTGTGCAAAACTAAATAACGCAAATGCTATCCTAGCCTTTTTATGTTATACCTACGATTTAAAATTTAATTGGCGAATATCATGCGAAAAGAGCTGTTTTTTACTTGGGTAAATACCATCTACTCGCCTGGTAATTTGGTTAAACCGTAAACTATTAGGTCTTCTAGAATAAAATTTACACACAATAAAAAGGCATAAGATTGGCTTTCCTATAGTTAAATCAATATTATTGTAAAATAACTAGAAGTTTGTGAAATTTTAAATCAAAAAGTGTGTCAAGAAATATCGTCATTGTGCGCGCCCGACATGGTTTTTAGTTTTGTGTAAAAATGAAACGCATGCCCTCCACGCGTAGCAGTCTCGGTATCTCCCCCGGTCACCCTCTATCGCCAAGCGAACACCGGACCGCGATTTGTCAAGATAAGTAGCCAAAAAAGTTCTTCCAAGATTGTCAATTTTTGCGTCATTGGTATATTCAAAAGTTTCTTGATGATTATGCGTGATTCATGAATTATTATTCAATTTATTAGAAGACTATAATGGCTGTATTAGGTCTACGTATGTATTTTTTGCCAATCTCGAACACAAATTTGTCCTGACCTGTTTTCATGTGAATCGTCATTGTAAACGCCGTCATTGGAGGCGAAAATTAAGGATTCAACAATGACGCGTGTAGGCACCAATGACTTCTTTCGTAGTCATCAATGACGATTGTATACACCAATGACGTATAAATAGTATTGTTTGTCAAATTTGATTCCTATAACCTGCATGTGTCAGTCTCTTTAATAATTAATATACCTAAATGCCAGTTTTAGTGTGTAAAACATTGCGTTTTTTATGAATTTGCGGTCAATATATCAAAATTGCTAACTTTAAGCTTCAGTCTATTCAGCGACGGGTAGAAACAAATCCAAAAGTGTTACAACTAACTGTTTTGGTAGTAAGACGGAAGATATTTAATTTCCCCTATTACTACTACCCATTATCCCTTCTGTATCCGTGGTCAGATTGTAGGCACGACGTAGAGTGAAGCGAGGAGGAGTGTTAGGTGTACTGCGACCCTACAGCGCGCGAGAAGCGGCGTGCCGTGGCAGCGGCCAGCGAAGCCCCATGTTGGGTATGGGGCTGTTTATTCGAAAAAAAATCAGTAAAGTCGGTTCTGGCGCTTCGCCGGAATGGGTTAGAATGAAATGGTATGCGCAACATTATCATAGGCCGACTGTACATGAAAGTCTGATTTTAAAATGAAGTAAGAAGGTATTTAAAAATATTTTCAAACCACATGCTCGACAATGCCGAATTATAGGTCATGTAAACCCTACCGAAAGCAAGACATTAAATCCCTTGGTATTAGCCGGGTTATAATGTTGTACTGAATTTCATTATAACCCGCTGGTTAATAATATGATTTCACTTTTCATATTTCTTATTACTATATGCATAAAGTTTAATTTTGCTAAACACAATTTGTCCTAGGCCATGGCCTACTTGATTTGACAAAATAAATGAAGTTTGCCTCCGTGTGAACCCCGGTCCGAAGGAGCGCGGTGTTAGAAATTCGAATTTCGAATCTAGGACCACGGCTTGTGCTTTCGAATTTGGAACGTCGCGGGCCTTCATTTGTTCACGCGTGACGAACAAATCGAGTTCTTGTAGGTGCCTATAGAAGATTTAACTTCAAAAATAATATTGAAAATGTCGAGTGATGAAAGTGTTTTTATCTACTGAGCCTGTTTTTTTGTCTCGCATAAGGTGTGAAAAGTAGAGTATACACCTCGGGGATAAGACTGTTTTAGTCTTGGGCGGTTGAACCCCTCACTGCACTCAGGACTCAGTCTTAATTCCCTCGCTTCGCTCAGGAATTAACTTATAACTCCCTCGCTACGCTCAGGAGTTAAATTATGAGTCCTTCGTTACGTTCGGGATTCAATTCGCTCCCGTGACATAAAACAGTGCTTTATCCCCTTAGTGTATAATCTACTATTTTCGTACATTTACAAATGAAAGAATCAATGTAAAATGAATAATTTATTTTTGTTAACTGTTGTTTTATTGTTCATTTGGAAAGTTCTCATTACAGTGTTTGAAAGGATGATGTAGTATTTAGGATTCTGTGTTATAGCGACATCCAACAAAAAAGTTTAACATATTTCAGGCGCTAAATCACGTCACATTCATACAAGTTCAGTCAAAGTAGTGCCTTAAATATGACTAACATTTTTGATGTAAGTCGTTAAAATATCCTAAAAGTAGTTTCGTACAGGAAGAACCGCTACAATTTCGACCACCGAAATTGGATTCGGACAACCGTTGTCAAGGTTACCGAATAAGGTAAAGTACTATTTTTGAATTTAAAAATAAGAGCTATATTTGTATTGTAGCGTAGCGTACAAAAAACCCTAACAACTCCCAAGGGCCCTAGAAAGTTAAAATGAGGTACCTACATTGTAGCATAATTATGGCAACCTAGTGACCGAACTTTTATTCGTCTTTAGAAGTCTGACAGTGTTAAATACCTAAATTATATTCAGATCGTTAAAAAAGCCAAGATACTTTTTGTAAACACAATAAATAAATATAAATCATTTATTTGGATAACTTAAATTAGTTTTACAGTAGCGGTTGAGGCCTCCTAGTAGGTTTTCATTCACCTGTATCAGGAGCCAAAATGTTATATATTTATGCTAGAAAATGTCATTTTACATTAGTACCTACCGTTACTTAATTAAACATAATACTATTACGTACACGCTAAACATTGCACATTTCTTTAAATTAAACGACATTAAAAAGTGTATTTTTTAAAACGAAGGTTGGTCAGTGTTGCTCACCAGGTACTTACAACCTTCTTGGTTAGAGGTTACATAGGTTTGTCATTGTTGTACGCACTCCGTCATTATAATCTTCACGTAACGTCATTGTTAAACACATATCGTCATTGTGGGTGACAGCCTTTTTCTGTTACTTCAAATATCTTTGTAAATATGGGTTCATATGTAATGCCTTCTTCATAACATTGACCTGGTGTATTCAACGAACACTACTCTTTAAGTCTAAAAACGCAGCTCTGGCACTCTGTTGACGGCGTGGCACGATATTAGTACAAGTATGGGGAGAACTTTTCTGCGTGGAACCGCCCAGCTGATTGATTCATGATTTTGTTTCCCTAATAAGTACGAGTAGTATCAAATAAAGTGTTTTTTAGGCTTTTTTTGGTCACTCTCTCCAGACTTACAAGTTTAGTTTTATTCGCACTTCCCCATTTTTACCCGACTACCGCAGGAGAGGAGGGTTATGTCTTTTCAGATACAACTACTTTATAAATTTATTTTTAAAAATATTACGTACTTTACTATTCGTAATATCAATAGGTATTTTATTGAAAAACTGTGCTCCTTCATACTTTACAGATTTTTTTCCAAATTTAGTGCGCGTTGGTTTAAGGCTCAAATTACTCCTAGTTCAGTTTTAGTTTTAAATAAAAGTTATTTGTAAGTGTATTTTTTATCTGAATATTTTGCTTATAAGCAAACACATATTGTTAACATAAAGCTGATTAAGATTCATGATTTTGTTTCCCTAATGATAGTATCAAATAAAGTGTTTTTTAGGCTTTTATTTTGGATACTCTGCAGACTTTCAAGTTTAGTTTTATTCGCACTTCCCCATTTTTACCCGACTACCGCAGGAGAGGAGGGTTATGTCTTTTCAACGTATGTATGTCTGTACGTCTTGTTCATTGGCATGGCACGCCCTGGCTGTTATTCGCTAAGCGCTAATACGGCTCACCCCGCCGGTCACTCGTCATGAAACTAAACCTACTAGTTTTTACGCTTAGTTACTACGCATCGCGGTGTCAAGATATATTTGTGAGTGAGCGTTGAGGTGAGCTTAAAACAAGTTACAGAAGAGGCCACCTGCAGCCTAACGCCTTGGCCACGACTTTGGTCTTAAGCGACCTGCGGTGCGACCGGCGGGGCGGAATTTAGAGCGGGGCGGCGAGCAGGCCACGTACTCCGCAGTAGCCACGGCGACTTGGAGCGGATGGGACGTACTCGGGTAACTCCAAATGTCTTTGTCGAAAGTGGCCCTTCAGTGCCTCGAAAGCAGCTCCTATTTCACGGGGGACATTTAAAATATGAGAAAAGGTGTGCACGTGACAAATAGACGACGTTATACGTTGGGCGAATTCCGGACATTGTATGATTTGTATGAAGAATACCGACAGCATCCCCAAAAGTTTTATGAATACACACGAATGAGTGTGGAAACTTTTGATTACTGGTTATAACACTTGGACTTACAGAAACCCAAACTCACGCCAAAGAGAGCGGATAATACAATAAACTTTGTTCTTAAAATCACCGCCCGATCCGTGCCGCCGCTAAGACCGGTCGCACCGCTCTGAGTCGTGGCCGCGCGTTCGCGCGCCTTGTCTTTGTTCGTTCCGCCCGCCAGCCCGCTGCCCGCAGTCGCCGGTCGCTCGAGTAAATCCGCGCGCTTGGTCGCCGGTGCGGAAGTTCGTGGCATCTCTTCTTGTCCGCGCTGTTTTTCTATTATGCGCGATCCGCTAGTCGCCGCCGCCGAAGCAGGTCGCGCAAAGTCGTGGCCAGGCGGTGAGCCGTTTGACGGGTTTCGATATATGAGGTGTCCTTGGATTCTTATGAATCGTGGGAGGAGCATAGGCTATTTATATACTTGAGAAAAGCAGTTAGGTTTTTTTGAAAAATCTATTTAGACAGATAATTTAGGTGTGACAAAGAGTTGTGTACCTACATAGTGATAGTACCGTTCGAACTGGTAGTGATGATAGTTTAGACTTTTATTTTAGTTATGTGGGGTTTCCACGTGAGTTCACTGTCCGTTATATTATAAGGCCGAAATATTTATCTTCTGATGATTTTCTTATTTTGATCTGATTTATTGTTAGCGGAGTTTCAGTGTTGACTTTTTTATTTTTAGCCTTGATTATCATAAAGCTGGTTGTGCTATACAAAGTAACGGAAAAAATGTTTTGACGCGATTTTTTTTTCACTTTTGTATGGAGCGTTGGCCGACTGGAGCAACCTGCTTCATAGAACTGTAAAATCGTGTCCATTTTTTCTATTAGTTTTTTCTTATCAGCACACGATACCTGATATGGCCTTGATCGGTTCACACCCCATTTATGTTAATCCCTGTATTGATAATTGATAATGAGTAAATTATTTTGATACCAGTCGTGTAATAGCTGATCGTATTCTGTCATGATTTCGATTTTCTTTTTTGACTGCCCAAAATAAAAAAATAACCGGCCAAGTGCGTGTCGGGCCACGCGCAGTGTAGGGTTCCGTTGTTGCATGTCTGTCTTAATAGTTATATTGACGTGCGGTGTGTTTGCGTCGGCCAAAATTGTATTAATTATATGTACTACTACCCAGTAGTAGCCATTTAGCCGGCAGGTGGGGGGACACATGACTCGAACAAAAATTAGGGTTAGCCTAATATCTCGCAAACTGATCACTTATTTGAAAATGCTTTGAAGAAACCCATAATATTTTTGAACGAGCTAGCCAACGATACCCAACACAATGGATTTAACGAGCAAAAAAATTACAACCCCGCTTTAGATGTAGGGGAGCACTTAAAAAAATTTTTGTTCATGGTTTTATTGTACTGTTTTCTCGGCGTGATTGATTTATACATATACCCATGCCGAATCACAGTTTTGTAGTAGTAATGGTTACTGAGCTAAGCTGAGGACGGAAAGACGGACGGACAGACAGACATGGCGAAACCTGTAAGGGTTCCTTGTTGTCTATGGAACCCTAATCTAAACATATAAACGTAAAAGTCCTGACTGACTGACTGACTCACTCACTTAAATCAACGCCCAGCCCAAACTATTGAACGTAGAAAGCTGATTTTTTCACAATAGGCAGTTTTTATAACGTTAGTCAAAGACGTTAGTACTCACTAAGAAGGGATTTTTGAAAATTCCACCCTCAAGGGGTAAAAAGGGTGTTGAACGTTTGTATGGGGACGGAGTAAAATTTTAAGTGAGAGACTTGAAACTCTTTATTATAATACAAGAAAAAAAATAGGGTTTTGAAAAAACCCACCCCTAAGCAATTTTTTGAACTAGGGACTTGAAACTTTGTAGAAAGATTACTTATTAAGATACAAAAAAAGTTATTTCAATGTTTTAGAAAATTCCACCCCTAAAGGGGTTAAATAGGGGTGCAATGTTTGTATGGGGGAAATATTATTTTTTGAACTAGAGACTTGAAATGTTGTCAAAATATTACTTAGTTACAAAATAGTAGATTGTATGACAAGGGTCTAAAGTAAGCCATATTACCACGAGATGGATATTTTCCCGAACGAAGTGAGGGGAAATAGTTCGATGGGTAATATGGCTTTTAGACCAGAGTTATACACTCTACTTTTCACTTCGACTGTGAGAAAATAGTAAAAACAAAGATTATCCATCCTGCACAATTAACAATTCTACCAAGGCGAAAAGATTGTTCAATTTGGCGCCATTCTTTTTAATAAACTGTTTTGACACAGATACAAAATATTCACAAGACGAATAAACGCCTCTGACCGTCTAATAGCGGCGTAGTCTATCCCGCTCAATCTTCATAGCTTATGTCATGTAATTACATCCACCAATCAAAACTCTTTAAAATAACATTAGTATTTGCTGTCTACTAACCAGAATACAGTTAGACATTAAAATCGACCAATCAGGAAACGGAATTCAATTCAAACATTAGGAGTTTTTCATTCCCTAATTTACAATAATTACAAAAATAAACGCCGCTAATAAACTATAGCTCCATCCAAACGCCCAACCCAATGTTTGAATTGAATTCTGTTTCCTGATTGGTCGATTTTAATGTCTAGCTTTATTCTGGTTAGTAGATAGCAAATACTAATGTATTTTTAAAGAGTTGTGATTGGTGGATGTAATATTGAACTGTTGTGAGTGGTAAAATTAAAACGTTTTATAAATCATAAATATGTATACATATTTTCCCTAGGGGCTACATGTACTACTTTAGCCCCGCTTGCCAAGTCTAATATGATGCACTTTTTGAGCATGAGAAGTGAAAAATTTATAATTTCGTTAGCAGAGTTACCAAATTAATACGTATTAAGTTAAGATTTGGTGCACTTTTATTCTATATTCTTATTCTATTGTAGGTATTTTTCGGGCATATTCCCTGTTTGGTGTTTTTTTTTCCATGTAAGATTGAATCTGAAAAATAATTTGAAGTTCGTAAGATATCAATATCAAACACGTGTAAAATTACATGTTTTGGATACTTTTCAATGCGCGGTGGAGACATTTTCCACTAGTGCTGTTGGTTTTGTTTTGTGTTACTAACTTCTACAATTCTTACACCAATTTTGATGTTTTTAATGTGGTGGCCTTTAGCCTTAGGATTCATTATTACTCTGGTTATACACAACATTTATGAAGAATGTCAAATAATTCCGATAAATCTAATATTAGCAGGCTTTTCACATTTTCCCCCTATTATTTCGCAATTTAACGCTGCTAACCACTGGTTTGTTAGGTAGAATCGGCTCTGTAAAGTAAAAACCTTGCAAGATAAAAACCTAATTTTAGATCCATACCACGTTGACAGCATTTCGGTAATACTATTACCTATTAAAATGTCTGCTGTGTGAAGAACGTTACTCCTGAGTAAATGCTGGCGCCTTGTAAAATAAAATATGTAGGTATCGTACTTAAAATAAATCTGTTCATGTTTCTACAGGAACTTCACAACAAAAGCATAATGATTGCTCATGCTTTAAGACGTTATCAAAAATATAGTAAGTCTTTGTATAAGAGTACAGGGATTGTATTGCACAAGAGTCTAAAAAAACATAATCACCACGAGGTAGGTAGTTCTAGTGGTAATATGGCTTTTAGGCCAGAGTTATACACTCTACTTTTCACTTCGATTACGAGAAAATAAAAAAATAATATCAAAGGGTTTGACGACCGGTTAGCCTAGTGGGTAGTGACTAGTGACGCTGCTGCCTTCGAAGTTGAAGGTCCTGTGTTCGAATCCCGGTAAGGGCAAATATTTGTGTGATGAGCATGATTATTTGTTTATGAGTCTTGGATGTTTTCTATGTACTTAAGCATTTATAGGTATCCATTAAATATATCGTCGTCTAGTAGGTACTAGACGACGATATATTTAATGGATAGGTACGGGTAGGTACCCGTAACAAAAGCCTTATTGAGCTTACTATGGGGGCTAGCTCGATTTGTGTAAGATTGTCCCCTAATATTTATATATTTATTTATAAAAAAAGGTAAAATAGATTTATTTCAAGAAAAGTTAAAACTAGAATTTGTAAGATTTTTTATATTTGTCGGAGACAGGATGGTCTAATGACCATCCTGTCTCCGACAAGTCAAGTTAATGACCATCCTGTGTCCTGTACGGACTCTAAATTGTAGCGCAGCGTGGGAATGGCTACCATTGGTTGATTTGTGGCTGACGTCACATCGAACCATCTATCCCCACTCCTTTCGCTATGATGATGATGATTCGCTATACGATGGAGCCGAGCGGGCCGCGCTCCGGACATTCTCTGATTTCACTGGATGAACACGCGAGTAACCGGACGCATTGGTTCCACCTCGGAACTGTCCACGCTACAATTCAGTATCATTGTAGTGCAATCTAATACGAGTATACCCAATAATTAAATAAAGTTCATTTTGATTCAAAGTCTTAATGCCGAAACGCACTGACAGCGGTGGCGGAGCGGCGCGGAGGCGGTACCGGTTGTAATTTTCGAGCTAATATGAAACGATCCTCACAGAGCGGCGCTGTCAGTGCGTTTCGGCCTTTAGTCTCAATACTCGATCTCCCAACGATACCAGACGACAACGCCCATCCTATACTTACCACCTTTCTCCTACATATTTATTGATAGTTTTTCCGGGTAAATTGATCGTACTGACTCGCTTGCTGAGTGAAAGTTGGAGACAACTATTGTTTACTCGGGAGGTTTCCTGGTTGCTCATCCAATTTAAGTGTTGTACTCGTTGATGGCAGCGGCTCAGCTTTTGACGTCGAAGGTTGCGGGTTATTGCTTGCTCGTAAGATTATTCCGGCAAAAATACGCTGATTGATATTACACTTATTTACAGTCGGCTCTTCTATTAACCTCAGCCACCTGATCGGTCTTCCACCCCAAATGGCGTTTGAATGTGGTTATATTTGCAACCGAATCTGCTGAAAGGGTCGCAGATGTTCGGCGAAAGCAGGGGTCTGTGTACTCATTCATTGAGATTCGGCAAATTGAGGTATGTAGCTATCTTCTTAGACATACTTGCAAATTTAGTTTTTCCTATTACTTGTTTAGTGCACTTGCAATTCTGATATTTTAAGACTTAGAATAATCTGTTCATATTTACATTTGCGGGACCTTTTCTAGTCAGGTAATAGAACTACCAACCCATCACCCACAGGTCCCCTTTATGGCGGCAGCAAACGGCCTGCGAAGGCCCTTCGCCGCCTGCCTGGCCTCCTGTGGCGCTGCGGGGCCGAGTTGACGTCGTCCTCGCGCGTCCGCTCTGCTGCCTTCTTCTGTGTCAAGACCGCGACGCTGAAGGTGGCCACTGCTGCCCACGCCTCACTGCGAACCATTCGGCTGATCAACGCCGACAGTGAGAGGTCTCTTCCTACAGCTGTGGACAGGGCTCCGCCCATGTGGGGCACTCCTCGCGCGTGTGGTTGGCCGTGTCCACAGCTCTGCCGCTACAGTGGTGGCACGCCGATGTGGGCTCCCTGCCAACCACTTCACACAGGTATTTGTCGAAGCAGGCATGCCCCGTTAAGAGATGTGTGTGATGGAATGTTGTTGCGCCACGCTTGCGTTCGACCCATTCTTTAAGAACAGGCCGAATAGCATCCACCAGGTCCCGGCTAGCTCCTGGAATCTCGAGTCACTCTGACCATTTCTGGAAGAGGACATCACGCGCCTGCTCCCGCCACTGGTACACCTCCCGCGGAGCAAACCAGTTTTCCGCACTCCTCGCCTCCTTCAACCGTTAGTAGACCCTGGCATGTAGCTTCGCCTCTAGATCCCAAGGTGGGCTACCAGCCTGCAAGTAAGCGCTGACGTATGACACCGTACAGTAAGCCCTTGCAGCTCTGAGCGCTATAGCCCGCTACGGACGTCGCAATAGGGCCATATTTCGAACACTCAGAGTGTCCGCTCATATAGCCCATATAGGCGCCCCATAGAGTGCCATAGAGCGCACCACGTTAATGTACAAACGCCGGCATATGCTTCCTGGGCCTCCTAAATTCGGTAGTATCCGACTTAAAGCTCCTGCTGTGGCCACGAGTTTAGGAGCCAAGTGATGGAAGTGCTCTTCGAACTTCCAACGACCGTCAAGGACGAGTCCTAGGAACTTCATTGGCCGACCTTGTGTCAAAAATCAACCTTTTGATAATATTAAATGCAAATAATAAGTCAAAATAACCCTTAAACCTCCTTATACTAATAATAAGAACTTCGAATCTAACCTTTGTTGCTAAGTATTTTTCGTCAGGAGCGCTATTTAGAAAATCCTTTAAAATTACTTTGACTTGAATACATCTGATAGTCCTTTTAACAGAGCCGTTAAATTCGTATTACTTTTTAAGTTCACTTGGTGCTTCAGTTGCATCGACTTTTTCCGCATTGACCATATACTCCGCAGTGTTAAAAGGATCTCTCTTAGTAAGGTCAGGTCAGGTTAAGAAAAACTGCTTCGGGGTTCCAATTAACATGCTTTTAATTTTTTCAAACTAACATTTTGACGAAAACAAAATGACAGATGGCGACATACTAAGATCAGGGAGAAAACTATGGTGAGAGATGTTGTCAGACACATTAGGAAGAGAAAATGGAAATGGTCTGGCCATATGGTTAGAAACAAAATAGAAAAATGGACCAGACATATTATTACAGTATGGTTTCCAGTATACAGGAAAAGAGGAAGGGGAAGACAACACAAAAGATGGGAAGATGACTTCCCGCCCAAGTGTACAAGACTGGCACAAGACAGGGAAACTTGGAAAACTTTAGAGGAGGAGAGGAGTGAAAACTGACAACCTGACGCAATAAAACAAATAAAATAAAATAATATTTCCCAAACTGTAAATGTCAGTGAATAAAGGCTATTTGTATTGTAACATTTTGACGCCTTTAAATAGCTTGTACGAAATTTCGCCGACAAAATATTTTCAAAAAGTCATTTTAATCTTCTTTAGTCGATGTTATTTCAATAAACAAAGATCATCTCATCCACAATGAATAATTAATTCCATGGCGAAAATATATATACCTAGTATATTTATATGGACTTGCGTGCGTTTGTCCATAGCAATCATCCAGTGAATAAATAGGAAAGGAAATACTAATGGATAAGTACGAAATGAAATATACATAAACCATAAAATATAAATCATATTATAGTTTGATATTATTTTCACGGAGCCAAATTATAAAAAAAGAGGAAATGTTGGTGGGAAAGGGAACATGTTTAGATTGAAGCGCTTCCAACAAAACAGTACGATCGTATGAAACGGGCATGACAAGATAATATGGTTACGTTAGCTTCCTCAGCACCGCAGTCATATTTAGACTCACTTATAATATTTTTAGAAATGAAAGTCACACGGATGAAAGATAACAATTATAATCACTTTTTCTACAAGTATTAAATGAATTTACATCAAATCTACCATTTTACAATAATAAATCCTAAGAGCAACGTTCATACAACAAGATCCTCTATCAAAGAGTGACAATCCAGGCTATTCCCGCGTAAAGTGACAGCTAACAATATTAAATTTAGCCAGATGAAAAGGATCACACGTGCTCGTATGACCCAATCTCATCATACGGGGTAAGCACGATATTTCACGTCTAATGAAAGTTTTTTGTTTAAAAACCAAGGCTTCAACTTCTTATGCTAATAGGCCCCCGTCTCCAGGCTGCTCCGAAATCAAACGAAGTCCCATGACAAAACTGCACATATATTTTTGAAAGTAGGTAAAAGTAGGTTATGGCACTTTTTTATATGGAGAGACATCGCCAGAAACGAGAGCATCCACAGCCAAACTATCAGCCCTTTCGTTACCGGGAATACAACAATGGCTTGGCAACCAATGGTAGAGTAGGTATTATGGTGAGTCCAGCGCAGAGGCTTACATGGCGATTATTTACTTTACGATTTATAAAAATGATAAAAGCAGCCTTTAATGTCTAGTTCAGGAAATACTGTTTTTATTGCATTGCTAGAGGCATTTTCAAAGTCGAATGTACAATTTGCTGGGTTCCATTCTGGTATTTTAGCTTTTATAGGTCGAAATATATTTTCATATGTATGTTGCTTTTTATTAGGTAGTAAAGCATACACAAGAGGTACAGTGTTGATCTGATCGGTGCTGGTTAAATCGCCATTAATAATGTAAAGCTGCTTAAAAGGTGGACAGTATTTGAACGTTCCATCGGCAAAAAAACTCTGTCTCTTTCATTAACTTCCTCGCCTCTTCGGATGTAAATACTAGTATTCTATCGTCATCATCATAATCCACTAATAGTACATTATTGCAGCGGCCGGGAAGTAGCAATTCGTGGATGAGTTGATTTTGTCGGATGAAGTTCGCTGAATCCGACAATAGAGACGAATCCACGAATTGCCGTTCCCGCCAAGGCAGATGTAGGTAGTGCATTTCTCCAAAAATTTGAGGAAATCAAATAATATTTTCAATAATCTTAAAATAACGATTATGTCAATTAACCTATCAAGTTTCCGCCCAACTATTTTTTTTAAAGTATGTATTCAGCACGACTCATATAATAAAATAATATAAGATTTTTGTACAGAACGAGGTCCAATTCAAAGAATTACTGCCGTAGCCTGTAACTATAGATCAAAATTGGTTAATAGGATAAAATTGAATTCCTTGAATTTTTTTATTGAATTTTATAGATACATACTTAACTAAGATTAAAATTGATATCACTAAAGCAATAAAAAATATCATTCAGGTTTAATTTGAACTGGAGTTAGGTACCTACTAAAGGATTAGCTGGAGTAAGATTATTATGATTGTGGTTATTAAAATTACTCGTGAAAGGATCTCAGCCAGTATTGAACCAAACAATTCCATATTTTTATTTTATGTTTAGTTTTAGTAGGTAGCATTTTCTATACCACTCGCTAAATGACGCAGTCATGATGGTCAGCTACGAAAGGATTTTAGCTAATATTGAAGCTAACAATTCCAAAGATTATGTTTAGATATTGTTTCAATATATAAAATAATGCCGGATTTGAGATTTTAAGTAACTTCATGTTTCGTCTCGGAATTTGTTTGTCAGAATATGGGGATACTCGTAATATCCATCGAAGCATGTCTACCAGGAAATAAAAGTTAAAAAGCTTGAGCTGTAATATTAAAATAATTATTTAATACAAAAACCCTGTCATAAATAGGTAAAATCTTTTATTTATTTATTGACACCTTGTATCTTTCAATGAAAGTAGAATATTTAAATCAAAGCTTCGTTGCGTCGGGGGATCGCTAAGTAAATGTATACTTACTTATATCCTACTAATATTATAAATGCGAAAGTATGGATGACGCAAAAACGGCTAAACGGATTAAATGAAGTTCAGTATATACCGGGTGGAAAGGCACGATGATCCTTCCCGCAAAGGGGGGTTAGTTTAAGTGATGGAAAATCGATTCGTAATGTTTAGTTTTTTTTTTACGATCAATTATTAAAAATAATAAAATTTATTAATGTTCTTCTGTGACAACCCTACTATTACTATACGTACTAATTATCGTTTATACGTATTGATAAAGGTCACTGACTCTTGTGTAATTGTTAAAATGTTACTGACCCTAATGAGGGTGGTCACTTGCAGTATTTTGCATTAAAAGTTAACTGCCTATAACTTCAAAACGGTTATGAATATGAGCCTAGTTTCTTTAGAGGAAATACTGTACTCAGTCTAAACAATCCCCCTTTTGCGGAAGGGATCGTCGTGCCTTTCCACCCGGTATATATGATATTTTTTATCCCAGTAAAAGTCCAACAAAAGGAAATCAACGCGAAATGTCGCAAGCAAAAGCTAGTCTATCCATAATAAATTCATGTATCTACTAAGCTGTTAGCTTACATTTTTAATTAGAATCAGATGGACGAGGATTCTGTCTTATGATACTTACAGAATCTATAAAACTCATAAAATCCATAAAATAATATAGGCAGGTATCTATCTGCCTAATGCTGTACTATTACCGGTATTTTTCGGTTATGCAGTCCCAGCATCTATTGCCATTGGATCAATGATAAGATAAGGTAGGTATCGAGGGAAAAGATGATGAAGTGATTAATATTTGTACTCAGTATTCTACTATTAGAACAAATCACAAATCTGATCCGAGGCATGCATGCTCATCCGTTATCTCCGGACAATGCATTATCGATTGCGACATGCCGATCCAGTGAACAATGTTCTGCGACCTTAATACTTAGGCACGTTTCGCCATGCCGCTGCAAATAGCTGATGTTTTCAAAGCAAATTAACATTTATCGCTCAATAATTAGTGGTTACCATTGTAACAGTTCCATTGCCGGAACCGCTACGCTTGCGGTCAATTTAAATATTAACTCATATTTTTTTAATTAGTACTTGCATGCGGTGACTAACGCCCGAATGTGCCAAGATGTTGGTTTTGTGCCTTCCTGTTCTTGTGTCACTGGCTTTCGCTGCCCCAGGAATTTCGCGATCGTGCTATGATTATTGCAAGACAAAGTAAGTTATATTTGATAATAATTTAAATTGTGAAAGATACTTGTTATAAATAAGTTCTCTGCATAGCTTTTTAAAACTGCACCGTGCAATCCGGCGCGGCGGCAAGGTGTGTTGTGTTGGTTGTACGTCTATCATGGAACGGCCGCGACATATTCTCGATTTTTCGCGCAATATACCGCTTGTTCTAAATGTTCTAAGAAGAGCGAGACGTAAAGTGCGAGAAAAATCGAAACAGCTCGCGCGCCGTCGCGTGATGTCCGTGCTGGTTACAATTAGTCTGTCTCAGAATAATGTAGTATAGGGAAAATAAACACTGAAACTAAAAGACAAGGGTAAACTTATAGTAAAACACCTACATTTTTAAATTGGGCAACGGAAGACACTCACTTTCGTGTTTTTAGACCACGGTGTATGTCAGGAAGAACCTTATTGCATCTTGTTCTATGATTTACAACATTTAAAACCAATCTAAAATTATTTATAGACATGTGTATGTACTGTGTGTATGTAGCTTCGTAGCTCCCAAACCCATTTGATTGCGTCTGGAAACCTCCGCTTAAGAAGGATATGTTTTGGTAGGTCTAACCGCCCACCATCACAGATTTTAGTCGAAAGTCGTCTGACGAGACTGACTTCCCATTTTAGGGTAAGGTTTCGTACCACGCCCACAGCGGCGCTAGAAGTCCTCGTGGACCTACCGCCACTTCACTTGGTGATTAAGTCAGAGGCGCGCAAATCGCTCTACAGATTAAGAACCCTTGAACTGTGGAGCGACAGTAAGCCAAAGACTAAGTACACAAACATGGAGACTGATGGATTCTTAGACAGAATAACAAGCATGGGAAGCGACAAAATGCTACCCAAGTTTGTATCCCATAGGAACTACACAACAAAAGTTCCATCCAGGGCTGAATGGGCCGAAGGTCTAGAACCACCGAGGTCTGGTATCGAAGACAGTATATGGTACACGGACGGATCAAAAATGGGATCCGGTACGGGAGCAGGCATTTATGCCAATGACTACAGTAGTAGTGTAAGCATGGGTAATTTGGCAACCGTCTTCCAGGCGGAGACATACGCCATAATTGCCTGTGCACAGGAGAGTATAGACAGACAAACCAGAGGGCAGACCATCTATATACTCAGTGACAGTCAAGCGGCGCTTAAAGCACTTACGGCGCCGAAAGCGGAATCTAGACTAGTCTATAATGGCGTCCAGGCACTGAACAAGCTTGGAAAGCACAATAAGGTGCAACTGGTTTGGATTCCAGGGCACAGAGCGGATGAGCTTGCTAGAGGGGGGTCTACAAACCACTTTTTAGGTCCAGAACCATTTGTGGGACTCTCGCAGGGAACCATAATTTCGGCCTTTAAAGCCTACGCCAAAACCAAACACCAACACGAGTGGAGGAATGAGGCGGGCTTAAGGCACTCAAAGCTCTTCATAGAAGGAGTGGACTCGAGCTGGACTAACAAACTCTGGAAATTCAGTAGGAAGCAGCTCAGAATCATATCTGGGGTGTTCACAGGTCACTTCGGGGTCAAGGATCTCTTGGCCAAGATGGGACTATCGGACAGTTTAGACTGTAGAATGTGTGGCGAGGAGGATGAGACTATGGAACACTTACTGTGTGAATGTCATGCCCTTGCCAGACAAAGAATGGGTTAGGTACTTTAGTAACGGATATCCGCAACCAAAGGAATTCAAGGTACTCCCGCTGAGCTGCATCATGCGCTTTGTGGAAATGATGGAGCCAGGCTGGGAGTAGACATAAGGAGAGGGCAAATGCACAAAAGATCCCACTGGGTCGAAGTGCATCCGAAAGGGCCCTCATTTGGATAAGGTAAGATAAGATAGGGTAAGGCAAACAACTAGGAACCCTTTCGGTTCGATATTTATAGATGTAGCTATATATCTAAAGTGCAAATTAAGTACCTAATGTATTTATTTTCAGGGTTCCGTGGTCAACAAGGAACCCTTATAGTTTCGCCATGTCCGTCTGTCCGTCGGTCCGTCAGTCCATCTTCGGTTTAGCTCAGTAACCATTAATTACTGCTAGAAAACTGTGATTCGGCATGGGTATATAAATCAATCAAGCCGAAAAAACAGTACAACAAGATCTTGAAAATATTTTTTCTCGTTAAACCCATGGTGTGGATTCCTCGTTCAAAAATATTATGGGTTTTCTAAAACTACTTTTCAAATCAGTGATTCGTTTGCGAGATATTGGGCTTTAAAGCCCTAATTTTTGTTCGAGTCATATGTCGTCCGACCTGCCGGCTAAATGGCTACTACTGGGGATGTGAATTCGTGGTATAGAAGTACATCTAATGAATTTAAAAGGAAAACTATTACGGACAAGAAGGCATAAGTAGTTACCGAGTAATAGTCGACCAACTTAATGTGTACTTGGAAAGGCCAAATTTCGTACAAATTCGGCCTATACAACCGCACCGCACGTCGATGTAACTAAGACAGACAGGCAACTACGGAACCCTACACTGTGCGTGGCCCGACACGCACTTGGCCGGTTTTTTAAGTATGTGTGTAGTGTCTGGATGTTTTAAAAGTTTAATTGAAGTAGACTAAGTGGTTAGTTGTTTAACTCGATAAAAATATTTAAATTTATGGCACGGAGAAAATTCGAAAGATTTTTAATTACCTACACGTGAAAATTGCAAGATAATTACTATACTTAGTGAAAAGTTTTTAAGGCGTTCATTTTTTTACGTACGTAATAGCTTTTTTATGCTTTAATTTTCTGTTGTATGATAATAACAAAAATAATTACTTCCCGACATATTACCTCATATCAACATATCGTCCTATTCTTGCTGACCAGACTTCTCATTATTATAATAAATACAAAGTTCGCTTTGGTATGAATATATGTTCGCGATAAACTCAGACTTATACACCGCCACACAACTGACACAACACCAGTAAGGGATCTATTAGAGCTACTGCCCTATGTAGACATAGGGCAGTAAGGGCAGCTACTAATTAACTAAGCTAAAAAACTTTCCAACCTGTATATGGAATCAAAACTTTTTGATTGTAACTTGGTTTGCACCAATGTGTACTTTTTATTCTAATACCTAGATGATTTTGGGTAATTGATATCTAAATCTATACGCAACGCGAACCGGGTCGCTAGTCTAGGAGGTGCCTATCTACCTATACTTAATAATAAAGAGATCTGTGAAATGTAGTAATCTTTGTAAGTAATCTCCGGACCTACAAACCCTTGTTAAAAAAAATATTGTACCAGTATGTAGAATGGAACGTCACAGTCACGATGCGACGATAATAAGCGGGCGAAGCCGAGGCGGCAGCTAGTACTAAATACCTACAAGAAAAGTTTTGGCCTCCATAATACCCTATCCCTATTAATTTCTTGAACGATTCCTTGACCTAGGTGTCCGGGCTAGTAGTTCGTGCTAAAGAATTTGAATGATCGAAGTTTCGTGGGAGCAAATTGATGGTCGTTTGCCGGAAGAAGTCATTTGTATGCCATTTTTTGGCTTCCTGAGCCAAAATGGCTGGCTGACGGTACCCTTATAGTTTCGTCATGTCCGTCTGTCCGTCTGTTCGTATATCACAGGCATTTTATTCGAAAACTATGAGGTGTATTTGAATAAAATTTGGATGTGGGTAGGTGTGGAGTGTATTGTGTATTTTCGATGGAAGTTTGCATGGTAATGTGTATCATTTATTTTTGATAGTTTTATCATTCTCTTATTTTAGAAGTTACACGGGGAGGGGCACACATTTTACCACTTTGGAAGTGTCTCTCGCGCAAACTATTCAGTTTAGAAAAAATGATATTAGAAACCTCATATCATTTTTGAATACCTATCCATAGATACCCCATACGTATGGGTTTCATGAAAAACTGTCTAAGTATGGGGCATTTATTGTTTTTTTTTTTCTATTTTTGTGTGAAAATCTTAATGCGGTTCACAGAATACGTCTACTTACCAAGTTTCAACAGTATAGTTCTTATAGTTTCGGAAAATAGTGGCTGTGTCTTACGGACGGACAGACAAACAGACAGACATGACGAATCCATAAGGGTTCCGTTTTTTGCCATTCGGCTACCGAACCCGAAAAAGGAACATTAATGTAATATTGTCGAGATGTACTGGGTCAATAACAATAAAACGTGTCAAGAACAGAATGATGTCTCTAACAGGTATAAATACAATTTCCTTCAGAGTATCCTTATTATGTCTTTCTGACAACATCAACGAATTTTCACATTTATATTATCAGTGTGATATACTTATTAGTATTCGCTTCAAACGATTAAATTTACTCCACGTATTTATTTTTTCCAGAGTATTCGATCCAATGAAAGATGCATCTCTGGAGTGTGATTGTGCGGATTACATAGA
Source organism: Epinotia demarniana (assembly GCA_945867215.1). Classification (NCBI taxonomy): domain Eukaryota; kingdom Metazoa; phylum Arthropoda; class Insecta; order Lepidoptera; family Tortricidae; genus Epinotia; species Epinotia demarniana. The sequence goes on from OX244259.1 coordinate 46,423,027, forward strand.
CACTGTAATCGAGTCTGAAGAGTCTTCGATGATCATACTCGACGATACGGGTGTCTACTTTGTACCGGCAGAAACGCACTCGTTTCAAGGGCAATTTTCTTCACGTCCATTCTTTATTTCAAATCCGGCAAAATTAATACCAAAAACCAGAAACAGAATCAATAGAGAATTTGTCACATTGAAGGAGCCGTTAAATGATCGCGCGCCTTCACCGAGTGCACACGTCGAAATATACAAAAGGACAGAAACCATTTCACATACAAGCATAAACCAGGATTTGGAAAAAACACCTTTATATTTGGATATAGATATTCAGGAAACCACAGGTAAAGATAGAGCAGCTGTACAGCAAGGTACCTTAAGAGAAGACTTTGAGTCCACCGAACGAGATTTAGTAGAGTGCCTCGACTTTCAAGTTGTCCAGTATACAAGAAAATATGGATTTATCGAAAATTTCAGGGAGTTTTGGACAGCCAGGAATTTAGACAAATATGAGCACTGGTCTGATTTGGATATAGAGAAAAATATTCAAAAATGGTGTAGCAAACCTGAGTCTATAGTACAACATAGCCTTCAGGAAATAAAACAGGGATTACCCAAAAAAGTACACAATTCCAGATCTAATAAAATTGAAAATCAGTTTACCGATGCAGAAAATTCAACAAAATTGGTAATGTCAACCAGTCTGCACAACAATGTCACCGAACGGGCTGTAGCATATAATAAAAGCACGGAAGGGTATACCTTTCCACAAAATATCACGGAAATATACGATACCACGTACGATCCGACCGAAGATTGGCCTTTTATTAGTGTAACTTCGTCTCCTACTTTAAAAGAGGGCAATTTAAACCAAATACAAAAATCGAGTTCGTCTGAAGATGCGGTGTCTGGCACACCAGCAATTACCACAGAAAACACTTTAACAAAAGATAATCCGAGAGAAGTTACAATTGAAGCCAACCAACCAATCGGAATTACAACAAATGATTCAGAAATGGATTTAGAGACGATGGCTTCCGAAGATGTTTTTTACCCATATGTTCCTACCGTAACAGAAGTCAAGATAGTTGGTGCCGCACATAACTTAGATGATCATTCAAGCATTCTTCAAAACCCGACTACCCCGTTGAGTACCGAAGAATTCCAGGAAAGAGAAAGTTCTGTTACCGGTGTAAATATTTTAGATGGTTTAAGCTTGAACGAAAACAATACTTTACTTTATGATACTTCACAGTTTTCGGCTACAGCGGCTTATCCTGAACTTAGAGATAAGTACGAGGAAAAAGAAATAAGAATACCGAAAATAATCACCAGAGAATGTCAAAACAATACAATTCAAACCACTATAGATGGCTTCGAAGAATTACCGACTAATGATTTCAAAGATTCCAGAACACAAAATTTGGAAAACGGTAACGAAGATGGTGAACTGGATATTACAGGTAGACTATACTTCGTTTCTAAAAGACAGCTTGTACCAATGCATTTCGTACAAACGACTACTGGTGCTATTAGTTTGGGCGTAGATGGGCCCGCACTGTGTGATAAACTAGTTCTCAAAACGAATAAAAAATCCCATTTATTGACTGTCTTGTGCGAATATCTCCAAAGTAGTACGAGCCAAAATAAAATCTCAAGTGCGATTTCTAATTAAAAACATCTTATTTACCCAGTATACTGTTGTGTTTATTTGAACTAGGGCTCCCGATATCCGTGTTAAAAACTAGCCGAACCGTGTTATGTGCCGTCAGAGGTATTCTATCTGTACACGCCTTTAAGGCATTGCCAAAAGAGTCCTGTACAGATATTTATGTTCTTATTTATGTACGTATATTAATACCCCTGACGTGTCCAAGTTCGTGCCCTGCACGGCTATCACAAGACGGCGCGCGAGCTCTCTCGATTTTTCTCGCACTATACCTCTCTTTCTAATAAGAGAGAGACGGATAATGCGAGAAAAATCGAAAGAACTCTCGCGTCGTCTCGTGATAACCGTGCGCATAGATAGGCAGCAGACGCCGGCAGACGTGCGCATTGACATAAAATCAAACAAAACTGATCAAAACCATTTTTTGGTGGCAAATAGGCATGCAGCCTGCTGATGGTGAACAGACACCAGTGTTTGCTAGTCCAGAAGAATCATAAGTGTGTTGCAACCCTGTAATGATATGAAGATTTGTGCCAGAGACAAATATGGGCCCTCATTCTCAACACAATGCATCTTCCGAAGCTTTGGCGACTTTCAAAATGAATCTTTAAAAATTTACTTATATTCCATTGAGCATAGCTAGTCCTTCCTTTAGAACTATAAGCAGAGTTTTGGAATCTCAGCCACTACCTAACTGCCTGGGCCAGTGGAATGAGAAGACAACTTGGCAATTGGATCAGAACTAAACAGGAACAGTATGTACCGTTTCTATAATTATACTAGCTACCTACTGCCCACAACTCTGTCCTATGTCCTGTATATGTATTGTATCTCTATAAAAACTTTCACCCCCTTAGGCAATGATATCAGGAATAAAAGCCCTGGGGCTCAAACTATTTCTATCCTCCTGAGACCCAGGGTATGCTTTAGTGGTTTTGAATCAGGAACTTTTTTACATTCAGTAAAAGTACAAAGTCAATTATAAAATGTGTACAAAAAAATTGTGGTGTCTTAGGAGGCTATACCAAAGTTAGGCTATATGTGTAGAGGTAACAGATATACAGATTATTCATATGTATTTGTACAGTCAGCGTCATATAGTTATTAGCAGCCAAGGTAGCCAAATATTTCGGTAGACGTCTATATTACTGCAAGAATAAGGGTGTGTAACAAAATATTTGGGTACTCTGGCTGCTACTTACTATATGACGCGGAATGTACTAAAGTGTGTACCTATTTATGTTACTCCCAGGCAACAGCGACTCCTAAGTTGGTTGTCAATACCGGCGCTTTTGAATTGCATTGATGATCCAATAGTGGACACTCAGACCAAGAAAAAAAGACAGACGGAGCGTTAAGAACAGTCTAGTGAAGCCAACCGGTTTTCAACCAAGCCCTATAGGTTTAGCACACGCTAAACAAATTAAATTGCACAAAACTCGAAATAAATGATATTGACAGCATTACAACACCTGCTGAAGAGATTTGTGCAATTTTATTTGTATATGTGTTCCTGAGTGTGTCCTAAACTTGATGTAGCTTTGTTTTGTTTGTATGTGGTTTGGCTTCACTTGACTGTTCGTAACGCTCAGTCTGTATATTTTCTTGGTCTGAGAGTGGAAATTGACCGCCAGATAAATTTAGCTAGGGAACAACTTATTTTACTCTGTAGCAAGATGATGCCATTCCTGTTTCTTGACAGCTAATTTCTGAAATGCAGAGAGAGGGAGAGAAAGAGATGTAGAACAATAATTAAAGTAAGTTAATTTACTCGCAAGATCATAGAATATTAATGTATGGTGGAATGAAAGGGTCAACACTAGTGAAATTAGACCATCGGTAAGAGTCAATTACAGAGAACCAATATTCAAGAATTACAACAGCTATTACTGTTAAAACAATACAATTTATAATATAGAAATTACGTTCATTTTTAGATTTTACCCCACACACATTACTATTAGCAACATTTTCGATTTATTTATTTTATTTATGTTTCTGACATTGTCATTCGTGCGTGTTAAGTCCGAATCGTACCTGGAAAATACGGTTTCTATTAATATACAAAATACTAACTTTACTGTGATTAAAGGAACTTGGTATACTTAAGTAGAAAAATAACTATATCAAACACAATATCTAAATATAAATGAAAAGTCAAATACAAATTAAACATAGTGTTGACAAAGAGATATAACCACTACGTGTTAGTTGAATTTCGGAAGTCAGCTCTACTCTACAAATTTGTAGTTTTTGGGAATACCAAAACATAAAATAATATTTAGAATCCAGTCAGTTCTTAATACCAAAGCGTATTTAAGCAGATTATGGTATACTTGCATTATATAAATGGATAAAATTTCTAGAATCCATGGGTTACGTTCGTAAGGAAAAAAAAGTTTACTAGTGTTGTACGCGCTCGATGGTTCTTTATTTCGATATTGTTGTAAGGGTTTTACAGCCCAGCTAGCAAGAAACGTTTTATCGTTACGTTTTACGTTACGGTTCAGTACATGTTCGCCGTAAAACGTGACGATAAAACCTATCGTGCTAGCTGGTTCTATAATGTGGCAGGGGTGCTATTCGGAGACGTATATACAATTAGTTTAAATTGGGGCTGACAAATCATGACAGGGTAGGCATACCCTGTCATGATTTGTCAGCCCCAATTTATCAGAAGCTGACTAATTGCTATCGTCTGGAGGCATGTTGCAATGCTGCCCGGCTAGCATACTAATCCGCCATATATTTACGTTCGGACGTATAACTTTACGATTGTGCCCATTTTTACGTTACTTAGCTAACATGCTAATCTCGCAACATAGATTTATGCCATAGCGTAAAATATATGTAGCAAAAAGAAGTGTAGTGTTGCCAATGTATACAACTGAATTTCTACCAATAATTACATTCTTTTCATTCGTTCAATCGCAGTCTATGGTTAGAGACCCAATATAATACTACTTAATTCAAGAGTAATAATAAGCACTGCACTGCTACTAAATAGTCGTACTCTTGTATTAAGTTGTAGTGTAATCGTTTTGTGTTTTTATTTATTTACTTTACTCCCGCCCCGTTGTTCCCATAATATTAGTAAGTTTGTATCGTAATTCATTTTATGGTACAATTGTTACTGTTTTCTTTGTAGCATGCTGGTTGAAATTGAGGAAAAGTAAATGTTAACCAAGGCTAAAGCTAACAATTTATTTATTAGACGACAATCTGCCCGCGCTGCTTCTCCCGCATAATTCAAAGAAAGTACGCAAACCCGTGGGATAAAATATAGCCTACCACCACCCAGAAACCCCATAAACACACAAACTTGCAAAGCTTCAATCTCACAGACTTTGTCCTCTTATAATATTAGTATAGATAATTTCAACAATTTCAACAATCGATAAGGAGAATTTGTACATTATACTTAAGTATAATTATTTTCTTTAATTATTTACTCCATTAATAATTTTATTAGGTTTCTTGAAGATGCGCATATTATATATGTTTAAATGAAAGTAAATTACCACGGGTCGTGTTAATATGCGATATCGAAATCTAATTGTCAAGCAAAAAGTCGTAGAAAAGTACACCATCCAAACAGCAAACGAACTAATAAGTTTTGAAACTGAAACCGTGTGTTGGGACATATATTTTACAAATATCCTGCGGCCAATTGTATTGTTTTAAAATTTATCAGCGCCCCTAGCACACTAACAAAATGACGTCTTTTATGCACATGTTTTATGCCCACAACCGACGTATAAAATTTTACCGTCATGACCTAACATGGTATACAGTCATCTACGTAAAATGTGACCATTTATATGTCTTGTACATAAAATTATTATTTTTACGTCAAATTCTAACATGCTCTGGACTTTGTCACATAAAACGTGACGATATGAACCGTTGACGGACGAAATTTTATGTAGATCACTCGAGCGAGACCCCTGATAAATTTTAAAACAATACAATTGGCCGCAGGATATTTGTAAAATATATGTCCCAACACACGGTTACACACGTTCTAAGTGTTCTAATAAGAGAGAGACGTATAGTTCGAGAAAAATCGAGAGAGCTCGCGCGCCGTCGCGTGATAGCCGTGCTGATCCAACTGTCAAAAGAGTTGTACTGAGAAATTGCATGCATAATATGTGGTCGGATGTACGCCACATCCAATTATGACTTCAATATGTTATACTGACAAATTGGGGTAAAATCACTTGATCTGTTAACCCGATGACAGTCTACTCTTGACAGTAGACTATCTAACTTTTATTTCTTATTCTTTGATATTAAAAACGCTCAGAAATTGTTTTTTTAAGGCACATTTTGTATAAGATTTTATTATTAATGAAGCAAAATAATAAAAAAAAACACATAACTATAAGCACGTAAAACTAGAAAGAGTGTATTTATTAATGACAAATGCCATATATGCCAAAGGGCCCGTAACAACCCGCGTTTTGAAGGACATTCAGCACTGCATCAACGAAATTCAGAAACATTTACGAAAAATGATCATGGTTTTTTTTTTGTGAAAAGTGAGCGTATATGCCAGCACTGCCGGGAGGGTATGTGTCCCATGGGTTACTGTATGTATACATAAACCTTTACAGTATACATGATCGTTCCATAACAAAATCTAAAATAAAGGTCTAATTCTACTAGTTCCATTCATGGCACTAGATGAAATTTTTCTGCCCAGTAGTTACATTCAACGAGTAGAAATAGTATATAAAAAAAACTATACAAAGTAAGATATTTCCTTCTGGAATCAAAACCCGACATTCAACTATCTCAACCAACTTATATTTAAGCATGTGACTGTCAACACGGTTAATTAACATAATAGAAGTAGTAGGGATATACCAAATAATTGGTTCGAATAATAAATGTTAAGTAGACTACGCGAGCTAGATATTGACCCGGCCTGCATGCCAGCCGACGCGTGATTCGGCCCGTGTGGATACGTGTCGGAAGCACGGCGGCCGGCCAAATCAAGCTCACTCCATACTAGATTTCCTGTGACCTTGCTTGGCGGTCCGCCGATATCGGCCCGTGTAGCTGTAGGTGAGACGAGTCTTTATTCCGATATTTAGAGCACGGAACTTTACATACCTTAGCAATTCGTCACAACAAATTGCGATTGGAATGAGACAATAATACATACCTACATTGTAACTATTGCAAGTTTTATACCTATCAATTTGTCACAACAACCTAGATTCACTTTGAAGGTGGTTGTTGTGACAAATTGATAGGTTTATAGAAAGCTAAAATGCATGGTTCATAAGGTGCCTATAAAAAATGTGACATAAGGAGACGCTACACGGGCCGATACTGGCGGACGGCTACGCAAGGTCACAGATAATTTAGTAGCGTAGCATCTCCTTATTGCTTGGTGAGTGTTAAGGTCTTTAATAGTACTAAAAAGGAAAATATCGATAGTCGATGTTTTAAAAATAAGTTATTTGGTTGTCACTATTGCGCGCGTCTCTACAATCTATCTATACTTGTCTTGTCACGATCGAAGAGCAGAACTGTTAACATCGAGGAGAGGTCGTGGAGGATTTTTACCATCTAGCCACCATCGCCGTTCGCCAATTACACCATGGCTGATACCGAAAAGGCGCCGCAGCCGCAGCCCCAACCGCAACAGCAACAAGACCCGAACGCCCAGCCGCAACAAGCTAAAGCGGCCAAACAAAAGCAGGTCATTGGTGAGTGCCGCTACGCCATCTTAGTTTTGGGTGCCCGGCATTATGCGAAAGCACATGGCCGCTTAAGTGTAAAAAAAATGATTTTCGTGTTTCTTTCCATTTAGATTACTATTTAAAGGTGTGTTTTCATTTGCTATGATGGCAATCGATCTCTTGGTAATGTTAATAATGGTGAAGTGGACGTTTAGGAGTCTTATTGATCGATGTTGACCCCGGGCCGGCGCACTATTTCGTGTACCTGGTGCATCGCGACGCAGCCATAATCAATACCGGAGATGCGTCCCGTCCCACTCCTCAGGTTGCGATTCGACGCAGATGGATTGGTGTCAGCAGAGATGTACATATATTATATAGTATTTAGGTTGTATAATGCACACGAGTATCGAATCGGATTCTAACTAGCATGTGATGCGTCGTAAGTAGGTTCTTATTTTGCCCATTGTTCAAGGTCTATTGTTTTGAATAAATAAAGCCTAGTTCTTTTTGACATTGAAAGAAGCATGTGTATATATAAATAAACATTTTTGTTTGATTACATCAAATTGAATCATATGAAATTCTGGACAAGTACCTATTTTAGGCATGATTCCATTTACATTAAAAACTACACAAATGGATGTATCATCAAAAGTTGTATGGTCAATAGAATGTGCATTGTTGAAAATTGTGAAAATGTATTAACAACAGTGCAAAAATCTTGGTGCTGCAAAGGCGGTGTTAAAGAATTGTGACCAAAATTTTCAATACTGTTAAAAAAACTACCCCATATACATACTATAAATATTTTATTGAGATTAATCTTGCTTTACCAGATCAAATATTTGAATTTTCTAATCTCACTAGCTAGTATGATCGATCAATTGATCATGTTTATGTTGAGCATAAAGTATTCATCCCTTACTATAAAATATAATACACATGTATGTGTGGTATGGATCAATTCTCTACATTGGAAAACATAACTCCTTGCTGCCTAGGTAGCGTGATCAAGTTTATGTTGGGCATTCAATAACAAGTATGGAAGTTAGTGAGGGTTGAATGTCATGTATGTTATGACCGATGTACACATGGTCATGCTAACCAGGCTGAATTATTATAATTATATTAGACTGCTAGTTATACATATTTTTCTTTCCTTAACGCAGCTGAAAAAGTATCCGGCACCGTCAAATGGTTCAACGTCAAGAGTGGATATGGTTTTATCAACAGGTAAAAACATTTTTTGTTTCTCGTTCACATTGTATTAAATATATTAAAACGATTGTTCTACAAGTAAACCTCACAGTAATCCTCAGAATCACGTACATAGTACGTTGATTTCATATTAAAGTTTTGGTGTGTAATGACTCAAATGTCCTCGCTTGTTTGACGCATATTCACGTTCCACAGCTAATTAAATATTTTAAATCGCACGACTTGCATTTATGTGTTATTCATATACATTTTTTTTCTTTAGGAATGACACCAAGGAGGATGTGTTTGTACATCAAACTGCAATTGCCCGGAACAACCCTCGCAAGGCTGTGCGCTCGGTCGGAGACGGTGAGGCAGTGGAGTTTGCCGTGGTCGCCGGGGAAAAAGGCTATGAAGCAGCTGGAGTCACTGGTCCCGGCGGCGAGCCAGTAAAGGGCTCGCCCTACGCAGCTGACAAGCGCCGCGGTTTCCATCGCCAGTCAGTAGCACTCTTTAAGGCTGGTTTTAGTCTCACGCTGACCGTCGGCGCCGAGCGGTTGGCGCGCAGCTGATTTGGGCCTACCGTCGGTTTAGGTAGAGGCGCGCGAGCTCCGGTTATTCTAAAACGCTCCCTCAACATCATACATTGATGGTCCGTGTGTCACTAAAACCAGCCAGCTTAATAGTTTTAGTGGTATTTAGAGCAAAAGCTCACAATTTTGTAAGATACGATATGCTATGCTACCAGTTAAATGAAAACCAATTTTTTCCAGTGTTTTGTTATGCTGAATACTGTAATTTCATTTGCCAAGTACCAAATTTTTTAATGAGTTTTCTGTATTAGGTATTACCCCCGTCAAGGCGGCGCACGCGGCGGTGAAGGCGCTCCACGCAGAGGTGGCATGGGACGCCGCGGACCCCCGCCCACCCAGGGGGGCGCCCAGGGGGACGAGGGGCAGGAGGGAGGCAGTGCACCGCCTCAGCGTAGGTAGGCTGCCTCTGCTGTTATTATCCTAACATATCAAGAATACATTTTTAGTGACTCACACGCCAATGGCCGTGTTCCAATCTACACAACATAATTTTATTTGCAGTTACTTCCGTCGTAACTTCCGCGGCGGACGTCGTGGAGCTGGGCCAGGCCCCATGAACCGCGGCGGAGGCGGCTTCCGCCGCATGCGCCCGCGCAACAACTACCAGGGGCAGTCCCCTAGCCAGGGCCCGGGGCAGCGACAGAACGGCCAGGAGGGCGAGGCCCCCGCCACCACGTCGTCCCCGCAGCCGCAGCCCGCTCAGCCCAAGCCCAAGAGCACTAAACCTGCGGGCACCACCATCGAGACTACCACCAATGAGAGCCAGGCCTAAACACCCGGCACGTTAGTGTGGCACAACCCCTTGTAGTGCATGTTAATTCTAGCTGTGCCACACTCATCACATTTACTGTCTGTTCAACCAGTGTTGTTTCAATGTTGTATCAGGCTCTGAGAAATGAGATCATAACAACAAATTTATCTTTCAATAAATTATGGTGGGGAGGTACAATAAAAAAAGAACTGCAAGTATCATGGATTTATGATGTGATATTTTATTAACAAACAATAATTTATTGTTTAACTTTTAAATTTTGCATTTTTTACTTGCAGTATTTTTTATTTGTCTATATTAATGTATTTCTGATTTTGAATCAAATCTATGAAAAGGCGAAAGTTGTGCAATTAACTTTAAATGTAATAAGGGATATGCAGGTCCAGTGCCCCAATTAAATTGAATAATGTGAGAAACTTGTTTCAAGTCTTATTTTAGTGCTGCATGTTACGAAAATTGTTTTTTTTTTTTAATAATTAGTAGTACTGTACCCACTTGGAAGATTAAAAACTTCTTTATACCTGTGTGAAACATATTTAATTTCAACATTCCACCTAAGGCCTCTCAGACTGGCGCGGCCTGACCGCTTCGGACAATAGTAAAAACTTGTCTGCCGCTGTCAAATTTAGTATTGTCCGCCACCGCAGGCCGCGCCAGTGTGTTACAGGCTTTATTATGACGTCACGTCAGTAAGAAAGTAGTGATCCATTGCGTGCTATATTATTTTATATGGAAAAAATGAAGATGGTGTTTAAGAGTCCGCAGTAAGCTCGATTCTCCATACAAACGTAGTTACACTCTCATTTTAAAACTACGTGTTGGATTCCCAAGTAGCAAACAAGAATAATGATTAAATCTTACATTTCTAAACTTTATCTAAAATAAGCATAAGCTAAATTTAAAAAGACTCAGTTTAGTAATTTTAATCTTAAAAACTAAAGAGTTTTAAGGTACCGCCACTTTAGCAAGTCAAGAATACCTAAAACCTAGTTAAATATTTTAAAAACTATTTGGTGTTAAGTATGTCTACAAATTAGTCTAAAAATGTGTTTTTTACTCAACTCAGATTATTTGAAGACTCATTTAAGATTCAATGGTATAATTTAAGTATCAGTTTAGAATCACAAAGTAAAAATTGATTTTGTAGATAAATTTAAGATGATTGGTTACACCAAGCTCTATGAATTGGGTCACTTAAGGTAACTGTATTCTTTTTTATTAAATTTTATCAAGTTTAAGTGAAAATAAGTTTAACGGGACGTTTTTCAACAAACTAGAACCAATTGAAGATGGATGAAATATATTTTTTTTAAAGATGTGGTGGTGCTCCGAAATATAAAAAAAATATCGGCCAATTGTGTGCGACCAAGTCATTCAAACGGCAGTGCGACGAGTGAGACTTTGTTATCATTAGTACCAACACACAACGACGCAAGATGACGCAAGATATGGAAAATGAAGTAGCAGCACTAGCAGTACTAGCTTCTGCCCGCGACTTCGCACGCGCATAAATTATGGTTTAGTAACTAACTAAACTTTAGTTACATGATATTCTTATGTTCTTTAACCATACTACATGCTGAAAATAAAGATTTCATTTCCATATTGATTTCATATAAATTATGTAGCTGTGACATTAAATATATAATTTAATGATTTGCACACCTGCTCGCAGGCATTGGACACTGTGCGCATCATTTTTGTAATAACCCTATGACTGTATCTGAAGCAAATAAACTTTCTGATTTCTGATTTCATTGATAGTGCGTGTAACAGTTCAAATCTAAATAACACCCTCATAAACTTGCTCGTCAATAATATTCTATAGATGCCCAAAGTATCTTTTTAGAGAGTGCTCCCTAAGCGAGCCCTAGGTTCGAAGATCCTAGGGCGAGCCCGACGGACACTCACTATCCTAAGGTGTCTTGCAAGCGAGACCTGAGGCCAAAGTGCCGAGCGGTGAGGCAAGAGAGGCCGAAGGCCAAGCTTTTCATTGGAATTAAAGGCCTAAAGCAATCTTCCAGCGAACGGTCTTCTTGCGAGCTCGTGGGCCTAAGGCCCGATCCCCCACGGATACTCGTTATCTCCGACTTCTCCGAGTAACTTGCAAGCGAAACCTAAGGGCCGAAGTTCTGGACGTAAACGGGGAGGCAAGCGGAGCCAAAGGCTGAGTTTTTCGTAGGAATGACAGCCCCTAAGCATGGTTTTAGAGAGCGGTCGCTATGTGAGCTCGGGGGCTGAAGGCCCGTGGGTAAGCCCCCACGGACACTAACTATCCCCAGATGTCTTCGTATCCGTAGTATCCGGAGACCAAAGTCCAGAAGGTGAGCGGCCAGGCAACTTTTCGTATTAATGAAAGATCCAAATCAAGCCTTAAGAAAGCACTGGGGGCTGAAGGATACTTATATCATACTAACCCCAGGTGGCAGCGAGGCCAAAGGCCTAGCTTTACGTTGGAATGAAAGGCCCACAGCATCCCTTTAGAGAGCGCTCTCAATGCGAGCCCCTAGGCCACTCATTATCTTCAGGCGTCTTGCAAGTGAAACCTGAGGCCCAAATTCCCAAAGATAAAAGGGGAGCCAAGGGAAGCCGAAGCCTGAACATTTCGTAGGAATTAAAGGCCTATAGCATGCTTTTAGAGACTTTTAGAGATAAGCGGCGTGGCAAGCAAGCCCTCACGGACACTGACTATCCCGAAGTTAGTGGCGAGGCGAAGGGCGAAGTAAGTCCCGTAGATAAGTAGCGAGGCAACCGAGGCCAAGGGCCGTGCTTTACATTGAAGTGACAGACTCCAAGCATTCCTTCAGAAAGCGCTCTTAATGCACCCCTATAGACGGACACTCATTATCTCCCAGTGTCTTGCAAGTGAAACCTGATGGCGACGTGGGGGATGTACACTTACTATTCCCAGGTGTCTTGCAGGCGAAATTGCATGTAAAAGTTCGGAGAGTGAGTGGAGAGGCAAGCAAGGCCTTTTCGTTCTATTGTAAGGCAACCCTTCTGTGAACGGTCTCAATGCAAGCAATGACCTCTAAAGACACTTATTATCTTTCGGTGTCTTGTAAGCGAAACTTGAGGATCAAAATCCCGAAGGAAAACGGGGAGGCAAGCGAAGAAGAAGCGAAGCGAAGGCTGAGGTTTTCATAGGAATGAAAGGCCCAAAATTATATACCTTTAGGGGGCGCTCCTGATGATGCGCATATTTCAGAAAGTCACGGGAGTTTTCTACATTCATAAAATTGATACCATAGATACTCAATTTTCCGCGGAATGCCGTTTTGTCCAAATTGTATACCCACATCCCTTGACGTTGGTGAACTATGATAATTCTTTTCCTTCAAACAACTTTAGATGACCTCTGACTTCATAGCAAATATAGGAAGGCAGAGATCAAGGTTGCTGGTTTTTCAATATAAACAGCGCCGTCGTCAGTTACTGAAGTTCCAATTTAATTAGGTATCTGATGTATAAAAGTTACTATCAGTGGAGGTATCAACCAGTTTTGGTTAATATGTAGTGTTTACCACTATTTTACATCCCGGGTTTTTTCACGTTTTATCTATATTTTGCTTAACGTTTGAATGGGGTGTTCTTCTTACTTTCTAGTCAAGTATCTTGTCAATTTTCAAGTCTTTAGCTCATACATTTTGACCCCATTTTATAACCCCCTTGCCCCATTATCTTAATATTTTTTATAGCCTATGTGTTGTCCGGGAGTTTTCTCGACAGGTTAGCAAAGTTTGCATCAAAATCCGTTCAGAAGTTTTCACGTGATACGCGTACAAATAAACAGACAAACAGACAAAAATTCTAAAAACTTTTGGATCGTGTTCTGTTATCGATTCTAAGCATCCCCATCAAACTTTTTCTCGAATACATCTTCCATGTACAGACTTTCGACCGTCTTCAGCTTTATTATATGTATAGATTGATAAAAGATAGAAGATTATGAAAGTGCAATGTTGTTGACGTGTCAATGTCATCCTTTATGCTTGGTTGAATTTATGGTTTGTTTTAAACACAGGACAGGATATACAGAATAAATATATCATTTATAAGTATTATAAACTTAATGGTTATTCTTGCATAAACATTTACCGTAAAATGGACGGCAACTTGCATTCATTAAATCAAACTAAAGATTTGATAAAGAACCATTAAGTATTAAGTAGAACTACACTAATTCGGTTTTTAGTATAAGTTAAGTATAATATCTCTAAACCGGTACTACTATAAATGCAATTTTTCTATACTTTATCTAAAATAACCTTAAAAAATCAGTATCGTCTAAAGTCATACTTCGCTAAGAATAATAAGACTAAACTCCATTTTACTTTTAGTAAATTAAAAAAAATAAAAAAACCGACACTAATTCATAAAAAATAAAGTACATTGTACTTAGTTAGATTTATGTAATAGCAATAATAATTGCATTTATATTGCAAACATTTACAGAAAAGTAGTATTCTGCGCTGTATGTAATCCAATTTTTAATTTAGCAACCTAATATTCCTAATTTTTATTGCTCTTTTTCCAGTATTTGGTAAGCCCGTCTGTTTTATAGCACTTTCAATCAATTTTACACGATAAACCATCATGCGTTATAGTTTTTAAATACCTATAGGGATATTACACGGTCGTTTCTAAACGTAATAAATAGTTAAGTAATCGCCATTTTGATAAAACTTCAGTGAATTCTCTCGTTAGTAAAAGAGTTCGCCATATTTTCTAAAATACAATTCCATGAGTAAAAAAAGTTTTAAAATTTTCTTTGTTAAGAGATGATCGAATTTGTGCAACTCAGTGTTAATAGTTTTAAGTAAATATTGTAGATGTCTTTAAGTTTATTTCTTGGCCTTAAGACAACCTGCAAGATATCTTCAATTCGAAGTTTAGAGATCTGTAAAACCCTCATTCTTAAGTAGGGTTTAAGTTTGTCTAAATAGTAGAATTAACTCTTTCTTGAAAATGTCTTAAATACTGTGCCCACTTTGTCCTAACTGAGTCTTGGGGGATATCTTCAAGATATCTTCAGGGACATAATGGTTTTAGCCAAGACAACAGCAAGAATTTGTCTAATTGTCTTCAAGATATCTTCAATCCCTTTTTAAGACATTTGATTGCTACTTGGGTTGTAACGAAACTTTGCATGTTCAATGAAATGAGGTATATCTATGTCTGAAATTAGTTTACGTAGCTTCAGATACCATAATAAAAAAAATACAGTGAATATAAATTTTTCATACAAAACTACTTTTTGCTCTATTTACTTTGTTTTATAAATTGGAACCATATAAACTAATTACAGACATAGATATACCTCATGTCATTGTATATGCAAAGTTTCGTCACAATCCAACACGTAGTTTTAAAATGAGAGCGTAACTACGTTTGTATGGGAAGGTGAAATTCGGCCGAGCTTACCGCGGCCTCTTAAGAAAAAATATGCAGAATCGGTTCTTAGCACGTTTTTAGCCTGAACACCAACCTCTGTTTACAATTTGAGGTAAATGTAAATATATAAACGTAAAAGTCCTGACTGACTGACTCACTCACTTAAATCAACGCCCAGCCCAAACCGTTGAACATAGAGAGCTGAATTTATCACAACAGGTAGGGTATACAAAGAAGGTACCCACTAAGGGATTTTTGAAAATTCCACCCTCAAGGGGGTTGAAAGTTTGTATGGGGGTAGAGTAACATTTTAAGTGAGAGACTTGAAACTTTGTGTATCATTATGTTATCCTTATTACAATACGAGAAAGTAATTTAAGGGTTTTGAAAAAACCTACCCCTAAGCGGGTTAACTAGGGGTGCAATGTTTGTATGGGGGTAACATTATTTTTTGAAGTAGAGACTTGAAACTTTGTAGACAGTTTTCTTATTAAAATACAAAAAAAGTACTTTCAGTTTTATAGAAAATTCTATGCAATGTTTTATGGGGAAGACGTTATTTTTTGAACTAGAGACTTGAAACTTAGAAGAAAGATTACTTATTAAAATACAAAAAAGTACTTCCTGCGTTTTAGAAAAATAGGGGTGCAAAGTTTGAATGACGGGAAATTTATTTTTTAATACAGTTGCTCAAAAAGTGGTACTTTTTGTGGCTGCGTAGCGTACGAGAAGCTCAATTTCTCGAACTAGTGCTTTTTACTTTTTAGTTCCAAACTATAATTTCGAAACGCAGTAATTTTATATTAGATTTTTTACCCGATGGCGCTGATTCCAATAGTATGTTGTCACTGTCAGTGTCATTTGTAAAGTATGGGTTCGTTCAAAAATAACTTCGAAGCAAGCATATTTTATCGCAATGATATATTAATTTATTATTTTTCGCAATTGTATTAAAAAACGTCGTTTACAACATGTGTGAAATGTCTTTTACCACTCGTACCGAGTCTTGCCACTCGCTTTCAGCTCGTGGCAAGATACCTCGGTACTAGTGGTAAAAAGACATTCTTTTCACACTAGTTGTAAAATGTGCTATTTTGAGCTAGAAACTTGATACTTTGTAAAAAAACTACTTATTAGGATACAAAAAAAGATCTGTCAGCGTTTTAGAAAATTCTACCCTTAAGGAGGAAACTTTTCCTTTTGAGCTAAACTTGAAACGTAGACATATTAGTTTATTTCGAAAACAAAAAAAGCACTTTAAGCATTTTGGAAAAATTCACCCCTAAAGGGGTTAAAAAGGAGTGAAATGTTTGTATGGAGAGCAAGATTTTTTTAAAGTAACTGAGAGATGTGTAAGTTGTATCTTAGCCTGTCTGGTAAAAGACTGCAAAACAAACTTCAGCGTTTTTATATTTATCTCCTAAAGGGGTTAAAAGGGGGTTCGAAGTTTGTATAGAGAGCAAGACATTTTTAAAGTAAGAGATTTGTAACCTCGATTTTAGACTGTTTCTTTGAATACTAGAAAATAGCTACAACTTGGAAAAATTGAAAAACCCCCGACATTTTCATTTCAAAGTCCAATATCTCAAAATCGGCTAAACAGATTTTCATGAAACATGGCTAAGATGTTAGGAAGCTACGATACCACAGATAGATACACAGATACTCAGACACGTTAAGAGGCCGCAGTAAGCTCGGCTGAATTTCATCTTCCCATACAAACGTAGTTATGCTATCATTTTAAAACTACGTGTTGGATTGGATTGGACGTAAACTAATTTCAGACATAGATATAGGTACCTCATTTCATTGAACATGCAAAGTTTCGTTACAATCCAACACGTAGTTTTAAAATGAGAGCGTAACTACGTTTGTATGGAGAATCGAGCTTACTGCGGACTCTCATGGGCCATCCACATTATGTGATTATACCCCAATTTGTCAGTACAACATGTCGAAGTCAGAATTGGGTGTAGCGTACAGACGTAACAACTGCAACTACAATTTCATTCAGTGTGGCCAGTTAATAGAAGGAAAGCGAAAATTGGCGCATTCAAACGGTCCTGCGAAGCGGACTGCAAGATTATTACTAACCGATGAGATAAGGCAAGACAGCACGTCTAACACACAGCCGCGACATACTCTCGATTTCTCTCGCATGTCCTAATAAGAGAGATATGGATAGTGCAAGAAAAATTGAGAGAGCTCGCGCGCCGTCGCGTAATAGCCGTGCAGCCCACAAAAATCGAGAGTATGTCACGGCCACCTCATGATCGACGTGCTGTCTCGCCCTATCTCACCGGTTAGTAGGTTATAGGTTATAGGTGTACGCGGGCTGGGTTTCCGCAACTCGACGTCATATTAGCGCCTATTTTGCGTATGGGTTATTGGCACTACTGCTATTCGTGCCAACCCAGTTCCACCAGGAAGCCTACCAGACGCTTTATGTTGCCAACGGCTTCCGGTAGTGACCCCGGTGTTCCGAGGTGTTTTGCCCGGTGTACTGCCACCCCAGGGCACGTCAGGATGACGTGGGCGGCTGTCTCTTCCTCTTCCATGCAGGCTCTGCAGAGAGGACTGTCTGTAACACCTAAGGTGAAAAGGTGTTTGTTTAATAGTGCATGACCAGTTATGGCGCCTGTCAAGAGACGGAGTGCCGGCCTCTTTAGCTGTTTTAGCTTCCTTGACAATCCGGGATTGATCCTCATTGAGGGCCTCCCTGGTTTGCCTGCAGGTGCCTAGGGTGTTCCAAATTTTTTGGTGTTCTACCTTGGTGTTTTTTCGCAGTGTGCTCCGCAGCCATGCAGGGGGTAGAGGGATCGTGGGTTCCGGTCCTATGGCTTCCGATTCTGAGCCTTCTCTAGCCAGCGCATCCGCTGCGTCGTTACCGCGTGAATTGCTGTGCCCTTTGATCCATTGCAAGGTTATGTCGCAGTTGGTACATACCTCTGATAGAATTTTGTGGCACTCGTGTATCAGCCCAGACGTTGTTGTGTGACTTTGCAGGGCTTGTAGTACAGATCGACTGTCGGAAAATATGCGGATGGGATATCCTCTTACCTCCCTGGAAACGATTGCGTGAGCGGCCATTATAATACCCATACACTCTGCCTGGAAGACTGAGTTATGGATTCCTAATGGTGTCGAGATTCGTATGCTTAGGTCCTCCGAGAACACTCCTGATCCGGCGCCTGACCTTGTCTTGGACCCGTCCCTGAATAACCTCAACTCCCTGGGGTTAAGTCCTTCCTGGAGGGTTTCGTATAGTTCGATTTTGTACTTCTTGTCGAAGACGAACTGTTTTGGAATGATGTCGTTTGCTGCCTCTATGAGGGGTTCCCTACCTATGGCCTCGTAGAGTATCTCGGTGTGTGGAACCCTGGGCGGTCTCCAGAGATTCTGTTTTTTGAGCCTTATGGCTGACGCCAGGGCTTCTTGCCTGATAAAGAGGTGTAGCGGCGGAATGTCCATGATGGCTTCCAGGGCTGCAGTCAGTGTGGTCCTCATGCAGCCACTAGCCGCCATGCAGGCCAGTCTCTGGAGGCGTTGTAGTTTAGCTTCGACCGTGGTTAGTGTGGTGCGAGGCCACCACACTACGGCTCCGTAGCTTACTATTGGTCGAATTATCGCCTGGTAGAGCCATAGAGTGATCCTGGGGTTTAGTCCCCAAGTCCTACCTACCATTCTACGGCATTGCCAGAATGCGACTGTAGCTTTTTGTATTTTTTTGTCGAGGTGGCTGCTCCAGTTAAGTTTGGCATCTAGTATTACACCCAAATACTTTACCTCTGTTGACAATTGGAGCTCTGTATTGAACAGTCTGGGTAAGCGGTAGGTCCCCAGATTCCGTTTTTAGGTGAACATTACCAGCTCCGTCTTCCTTGGGTTGACTGTAAGTTCATTGTCGTTGCACCAGCGTTCCACTATGGCGAGTGCGGAACGGGTGACGTCGCACACTGTACCTGCGTGGATGCCGCTTGTGAGTAATGCTATGTCGTCAGCATACCCGATAGTGTAGTGGTGACTGTTGTTTAACTTAGTGATTAAGTCGTTTACCACCATGTTCCAAAGTAGTGGCGAGAGGACGCCTCCCTGGGGGCACCCCTTCGCTACCCTTGCCTGCATTGTTTTGTCTTCCCCGAGCCTGATGACTCTTTGACTCAACATGTTGTTTATCCATTTCGTCATAACCTCACTCACTCCGTGTCTTACCAGTGCTGTGGTTATGCTGGTGAATTTAGTCTTGTCGAAGGCTCCCTCGATGTCAATGAAGGTGCCTAGGCACATTGACTTGTTTTTGATCGCAGCTTCAGCCTTGGTAACCACTGCATGAAGCGCAGACTTTGTTGATTTACCTGAACTGTAGGCATGTTGGTTCTGATGCAGAGGCACCTCCACCAGTGCTCTATCCCTCAGATGTCTGTCACACAGTCTTTCCAACGTCTTCAACAGGAAGGAGGTTAGGCTGATTGGTCTAAAGGATTTGGGGTCCGTGTAATCTCCCTTACCTGGTTTCGGTATGAAGATAACTTTGAATTCTCTCCATTGCCTAGGCACATACGTGTGTGCTAGACAGGCGCCCAGGACGACGGTAAGTCTATGCGTCAGCAATGCCCCTCCCCATCTTAATAGGGCGGGGAAGATTCCGTCTGGCCCTGGTGATTTGTAGGAGTCAAAGCTGTCGATGGCCCATTGTGTTCTTTGTGGGGTTATTACCTCGCTGGCCAGTCTCCACCCCTCCTCTGTGGGGGTGGTTACCTCATCCAGTTGCCTAGTTGGACTTGATATCATGCAGCCCGGGAAATGCGTTTGAACCAGGACGCGCTCTGTTTCCTCCGGCGAGTTGGTGAGGTTGTCGTCAGGTTTACGTAGGGTTCCTAGAGTTAAGGCTGTATTGTTGGAGAGAACCTTTCTTACCCTGTTGGCCTGTGTAGTAGACTCAATGTCGGTACAGAAGTTACACCATGAGCTTGTGCTCCTGTATCTGAGCCGCTTTTTATACCTGGACTTGGTGACCTTATACTCGTCCCAGTCCTGGTCTGCCATGGTGTTCATTGCACTGTTAAGTTGCTTCCTCATTTTCCTCCTGAGTCTCTCCATCTCAGGTCCCCACCAGTTGGCCTTGTTCCCCGTGCCTGTTGGTGGGGTTGAAAGAGGGCAAGTCTGGTGGTAACAGTCTATGATGGTATCCGTAAGGATTCCTACCTGTTTGTCTATTTCTGCGACGCCTGTTATTTTTGGAGGAACCCTGGTACGTAATAATGCCTGCCCTATTTTTTGTGCGTACTGGGCTCGGTTCGTTTTCCTCGGATTCCTCCTGGGTGCTGCCGCGAGTGTATTTACCCGTAAGTCGAATCGAATCCATCTGTGGTCTGAGCACGAGAGTTCACTCGATACGTGCCAGTTTGAGATGTGCTTCGATGCTTCTTCGGTTGCTGGTGTCAAGTCAATGATTGTTTTGCTACGTCTGTTCACAAACGTTGGAGTTGAACCTGTGTTTATTATGTTTAGGTTTGTAGTAAATAGGTATTCGACAAGTTTCTTACCTCTGTCATTCCCTGTAGCCATGCCTCAGAGGACGTGGTGTGCGTTCGAGTCGGTGCCCGTGATGAGCTCGAGTCCCGCCTCTTCGCAGTAGTTGACCAGTCTCGTCATGTCGTGTGGCGGTGGGTCGTCGGCTTCCGGCATGTAGACCGAAGCCATTACCACCTCCTGTACTTTGGAGTCCTGCACTCCTCGCACCATTATGGCGCACAGGTCTCTGGAACAGAAACTTGTTAGAGGATGCGCTTGTATATTCTTTGTAGTGTAGATGCAGGCCCGGGGGTTTTCCGGTCCCGTGTGTACTGTCAACTTACCTTCTGTGCGGTGAAGACCGCAGACAGTGCCCTTCCTGACCCACGGCTCCTGGATCAGTACTATGGCTGTAGTGGTAGCCTCCATCCACTTCCGTATTTGAGCCGTTGCGGTTTCGCTGTGGTGGAGGTTGGCTTGGAGGATGTTACAAGTCGGAGAGGAAGGGGACAGCGACTTCGTCGTCAGTCTCCTCCGTCGACATCTCCTCCGTCGACGTCTCCCTCTCCTCCTTGCCCTCTTCCCTACGGATGGCCAGCTTCCTTAGTTCCTCCGCGCATCCCTCCTCACTTTCCGAGTGGTCGCGAAGAAGGAGTTCTTCTTCGTCCGTCTCGGGAGCGGGGTCGGTCTGCTCTGGAACTTGGGAAACTGGTTCCGCGACTACCTCAGTAACTCTTGTCACCGTGGCCGTCGCCGTAGAGGGGGTGTCCGGGTTGGTGGCGTCCTTCGAGTCGGCGGGTTTGGCAGGGGGGTTCTCCCCAAACTTGCCTCGGGGGCCCTCGAACTTGACGTACACCGAACCCAGCAAAAAGCTGAGTCGGCGTCCATGGTCCATCAGGGGTCCCACCACCGTCTCTGGGATGCTGAGCGTGGCGAACGTTTCCGTTGCCTGTACTTCAAATTTGTTGACCAGCCATCTATCGATGCTGCCCATCTGTTTTGATAGCGCAGCATGCGTGCTACCACGTTCGGGTTATTGTGGGTCCCCGGTATCAAGATGCTATGCAAGACGCTTCGGCAGCTCGTCCGGGCGTTTCACCACGAGATTCTGCCCGTCGGAAAGGGTGATAGCAGCCACGCTGCGCTTCAGCCACTCGAGAGTGGTCTTATCCTCGCACCACAGCCTCAGGGAACCGTTTGTTAAAACCGGCTTACCCCGAAACTGTGGACCCTCGGACTGACTACTACCTGGCTGCATGGCCTCGTTTATAAGGAGACCTCCAATCAGGTGTTGTATTTCCTCGAACTGCTGCGGGCTCAGGTGTTCCGCTGTGACAGTGGTGACGGCCACTAGCAGGTCCGCCTTCACGGCCTCCGCGTACGCAATCCGGGGCGTTTCACCATGAGCCTCGGTCCTCTGCTTTTTTGACTCGCCTCTCGGAGATAGAGTCTCGTCAAGCCGAGCCCTTTTGGAAGAAGGTCGAGCCCCCTGGTTACTCCCCCCTTTGGTTGCCCTCGTCTTGTCTAGTTCCCTGCTCCCCTTGGGGACGGTACGGCCTGCTGCTGGGGGTCCAGCGGCTGCCTGCGCCGATCCCTTTTGGGGGGCACCCTGACTAGGCAGGGCTGCCGGGGCTGTATTTCTATGGTCGCCTAGCCGTTGTTCACGCGCCTTGCGCCGTTGCTTTTTGTTTTTTTTTTGTGGTATCCTGCCGTACTTGGGGGTTGGGTCGGTTGGGGTTCCGCCCGCTTGGCGCGTTTCGCCTTCCCATACTGTACAGGCAGGGACCACCCTGCATTCAGCCGTAGTCTGGCTGGGTCACAATCGGGTTCCGTTGTGGCGGTAAGCTCCGGATCGCTGGATTTCTCCGCTTCCGTAACTACCTCCGCAGTGGTGCCCTGTGTCGGTGGCGGGGTACGGCCTGTAGCCTGTACCGGGCCCGTGACTTGCTTCGTGTGCTTGGTGGGCTGTTTGGTCACCGGTTTCCCAGCGGCCTTCTTGCCCCATGCACCCTTGCCTCTCCTGCGCTTCGGTACTGTGAACACAGCGCCGTCGCCAGGTTGTATGGTGCCTTCTTGGGTTGCTTTCGCTTCCCTGAAGGCCCGTGATGTGGAGGGAGGTACTGGTTTCCCAGCGCCTACACCTTGTGCGTTTGTATCGTTGTTTGCGGTGTCAGGTACAGCGGGTGCTGCGCCGTCTACCGCTACGTTGGGGATTTGGGATCTTGTTGTATCCATGTTTTGGTGTAGTTAATTTCACCTCTTGAGCTTCCCACCCTCCGTGGAGCCCGCACCTTTGGGGATGTCCTTTAGGACACCAGGACTGCCCAAGAGGTATAGATATGGTGAGTTGTTGCTCATGCGCGACATCAGGTGCTGCAGACGGGTGGCTGGAACAGACGATCCTATCTGCCCCAGTTGGTCCACCAGCCCTCACTCCGTCAGCATGGCCGAGCCCCAGTGTTCTCCCAGAGAACACCCCCCCCCATATCTCGCCTGCGGACCGTACCAACTCGACCGTACGGGACGCGTGTCCATTTCCCTGTGGTGGCTAGTCACAGGGCTACCGTTATACCTGAAATCAGGTCCGAAGAGGGCGTGTTGCGTCCCAGGAGTAACTAATCCCGACTCCTGGTCGGCTCAACCCACCAGGCTTCCGCCATCCCGGTTTTCGGCGCTCAACTGCGCAGGACCAGCGCAGGTAGGTGAGAGTAGTCCAGCGAGGTCACCTACACCCTCGCCGGAACCGTGGAAATAAATTTCCGAGGAGGGGAATTTGGAGGGGATTTGGGTAAGTGTGAGGGGCTTGTTTGAGTGTGACAGGAGAGGGAAGGATAGTTTGGGAACACGGGATAGGGGTTTAAGGATTACCCGGCTGGCGGGGGTTTCAGCCGGGTGTAGCCCTTCTTACTTAGCTACTGGCGATCTGGGGTGGATGGTAGGAGTGCAGCGCCCTTGTGATCACCAGCATTACCAGGGTGCACGGTCCACTCCATTAAGAAGCAGACTCACCACTGACCTGCGGCGGCAGAGTTAGTGGCGACGTGGACGTGTAAGAAGGACTTGGGTGAGTGTGTCTTGCAACTCAGCGCTGCACACCTGAGTGCATACATACCCCCCCTTGCACCCCTCACCGGTTAGTAACAATCTTGCAGTCCGCTTCGCAGGACCGTTTGAATGCGGCAATTTTCGCTTTCTTACTGTAACTGGCCACACTGAATGAAATTGTAGTTGCAAAACACCGGTTTAAAAAAAAAATACAAAATTACAGGGTAAAATATTAATACAATGTTCTTTATCATATATATTTTAGTTATCGTTTAAATTTATTTGTATGAAATTTGTGAGAAAAAGAAACTTGTGATTTTCATGCAATTAGTCCGTACAACTCGTTTGACGGTTGGAACATGCATCCACACTATAGCAATTAGTCAGATTCTGATGAATTGGGGCTGAAAAATCACTTTAATGTGGATGGCCCATTAAAGTTATAACAGTTATAACATCCCTCTTTTTGCGTCAGGGGTAAAACATATTGGGTGTTAAACGAGATTCACCCCTAAAGGGCTAATAGGAGTTTGAAATGTATACGGGGAACAAGACAATTTTAAAATAAGGGAACTGAAACTTCTCTCAAGGACTAGAAAACAAATTACTGCGTTTTTTATATTTTTCCTCCAAGGTGGGAGGTTATTCTCTCACGTTTAAATGGGGACTGAATGGGGAAAGTTCTACGTCTTTTGGCATATGATAATTTTACTTTGAAAACTATACAGGCAGCTCGGACTAACGTAATTACTACTAAACGAATTTAGGGAAAGAACGGCATTGGGCTGTACATTATAATGGCCGTACATTAGCCGGAGTTGCTGCGCCAGCGATAGCGGTGGATGCGATGATACCAGTCGAGCGCGAACAAACGATTGAGGAACGCGCGCGTACTTTTAAAACTTTTAAACTATTACGCGTTTTGTGTTCTCGGTTTGGAAACAGTGTGGAGTGTTTAATTTAACTACTACACTACACTTTTTTAATATATGAAAATTTAAAGGTATGAATTTTAAATGTATATTTGTTTCTAAGTTGTATTTTAGTTTAGTTTATGGCATGGAATTGAGAACTTTCACTAGCCTTGCATAACATTTGTTTAGCAATGCCATGCATTCATAGTCAAAGATTATGGTGAGAACTTGATATTCATAGCAACACCGAATACTTTTTATGCATCGGGCAAGCTTGGAGATTTTTTTTCGGTACGGTTTTTGATGTGTAATAATGAGATTAAAAGATAACAAAAGAACTAAGTTAGGTACCTAACTACTTGATTAATTTCAAGTTATTTATGTCCGTACGTGTTGTTCTAGCTACTCCAGGCATTTCGAGAATAATGATTTCCGATAAGTTAATAACTAACGTGACCTATCGCTCAAATAAATTTTTAGAGATCCATACGTCAAAAAAGGGAACCGTTATAAGATCACTTTGTTGTCCGTTTCTCCGAAATCAAGACCCTTTTTTCCCAGGAATGCGTGGTAGTATCAAGTTGAAGCTATTATCAAATACTCATGTATGCAATCTCTTGAAGTAGTAAGTACTTAAATAAAGCAAACTTTGAAGTCAACGCGAGTCGCTAGGAAAGCAAGAGTGCCTACGAAGCTGACGGTTTCCTGGGTTCGAAACGAACTCAACGAAATTAAGAAGAATAATAATAATACGGCCTACATTATAAATGGATTCTGGACCAGTTTTATCCCTCGCGTTTTTTAACAAACTATATAGTAAAACACAATATTTAAATTTACGTGACGTGGATAATATAAAATGACCAACAATTTAGTTTAAATGAAACTGTACATGTTTTAGAGCATATTTATTATTTTCATGACATGCCTATAGGTAATTAGGATGTATCGGTACAGTCAAGAAACTGAACATGCAGATTTTCATTTGTACCAGGTATTAGTTATGATCAGAAAACGTAGGCAGGTAGGTAGTGTAGGTACGTATACTTGGGCTAGACGTAGACGGAAAAGCAAAAGAAATAGGTACGATTACCCTTTTATAATTACATAACATACGGTCTGGCCAAATGCATTAAGTACTTATTAGTTAAAGTAGTGACGTAAAACAAGCAAATAAAATTATAGTTTTGCATCACCCGACTCTAAAAGCCCGAACCACACTACTTACGCCACAGAGTAATAGTGTACCTACTGGCGCGGCATGCGGTGGCGGTCAATAAGTACTTAGTAAGGCCTGCAAGTCCTGCAACACACTGGCGCGGCCTGCGGTGGCGGACAATACAAATTTTTACAGCGGCGGACAAGTTTACTATTGTCCGCCGTGGCAAGGCCGCGCCAGTCTGTGAGAGGCCTAAATTTGACAAGTTTACTATTGACCGCCGTGGCCAGGCCGCAGGCCGCCAGACGTTTTTTTAGCGTTTCTTCTGTTTTGTAGAGATTTATTAAGCCTACATCACACTGGCGCGGCCTGGCCGCGGCGGACAATAGTAAACTTGACCGCCGCTGTCAAATTTACTATTGTCCGCCACCGCAGGCCGCGCCAGTGTGTGGCAGGCCTTATGAGGAGTTGCATTCTGTTTATGAGTAGGTACCTATTTTTCGAGTTGTCGCTGGAGTATTTTTTAGGTTGTCAGTAACTTTGCGTAATGCAATGCATTTGATAAACATCCTCTTGTTTTGTGGAAGGTAAGGTCAGCCAGTCGCTGTCGGCTCGATGACATTCTACGGCCTCTACTCGACTGTTGAGCTCGCTTAGTCGAATGCAACCTACTTGTACCTTTAATGTTCTCAAGGCATTGGCAACTCTGGGTAGGGGAGAGTGGGTAACTGTGGATCACTTTTTTTTAAGCTCCACAAATCCCAAGTTTATGCCTAAATAATTAATCTATGATAATTAACCATACGTCCCTAATCTACAAAAACAAGTGCAATTATTGCCAAAAACGGCATAAACACACTGGGTGACAGGGAATCACTTGGGGTACACTGGATCTATTAAAAAACAGTTCCATAAAATACTACTTTTCTACATAATTATTTATTTATTTATATTCTAAGACAGTCTTCTATCACAGTCTTATAAAAAAATAACAAAAGTCTTACAAATTATGCTGGTATAAAGAGACCTAAACTAATCAACATTTTGTTTAAATAAACAACAGATTTTCTCCTTTAATTTCCCTAAAGCTCTCTTCTCTATTCAGATAAACATATTTATTTATTCAGTAATCATTAACAAACATTTTAATAAGAACATTTTTGATGCTAACTCAACTATTAAACATAAATATATTTACTCCTCGAGATACCTGAGTGCACTGTGACCCAAATGAAAATTATTCACTGTGACCCATAGGCCGTTACGACAGAAAAAAAATATTCGAAAAATAACTACTTATACCCAAGCCAAAATTACATTACCCACAACGGTTTTAAGAAATAACAAGTTTAAAACATACAAGTATAATTTAAATTTATTAAAGGGTTGGGAATACGACAAATTTCTAAATTACGTAAAAAAATAGGTACTTTCGTACTAACCTACTGGCCTGCGTGTGACAGCACGTGATTCCGCTCGGCGAGCGCGGCGGCGACTGGCGCGTGAGAGGGGGGTATCGACGAGCAGTAGCCACGCGTTTGCTTGTGTGCGTAAAGCATCACACGTAAGAATTATAGCGAATAATCCGCTGTGACCCGTGATCCACTGTTACCCACTCTCCCCTACCTATCTACCGACCACGCTACCGACCATTGCGTGATCACATTGAAGGTTATACGAGTAAACGCCGTTTTAACAACACTAGGTAAATTATTCCTAAACTGAATAGAGATTATTGTGGAATGTGTTATATTTACAATTATATTACTTAAACGTCATAGATTTCTGTTGGTTTGGAGCAAGCGGCGGCAATGTCCTCGGGCCTGGCGCTCGACTTGCCCCGCGTTACTGCCAGGAATCTCTCTTGTAACTTGGCAGTCATGGAACGCATCGTAGTGGTTCTGCGCCATGCCTGTTCACCCTGAAAATGGAACAAACATAAAATAATTACCCAAGTGTTGGGGCGGAAAGGTTCTCGAGTGGCGACCACGTACCGGAAGGCACAGCGTGGGTAAGCCCCCCCACAAGGTGGACTGATGACCTGGTACAAAGGTCGCGGGAGTCCGCAGCATGCGGGGGGCGCAGAACCGGTCATTGTGGCACTCTTCTGGGGAGGCCTATGTCCAGCAGTGGACGTCTTTCGGCTGATATGACGATGATGATGATGATGGTTTTTGCTAGGTTATAATACGTATATACGTTAAAATGTTCTGTGTATTTTTTTAAATATAATTTTGTAAGGACCCCTCTTGGGTAAAGGCCTCCTCCAGCTGAGTCACCTTGATCTGTTTTGGGCTGTATTTGGCCCGTCGGTAGCTACTTTACACAGATCACCGGACCGCCCTGAGTTAGTTCTTCCCTATCTTTTTTCCTCCGAGCAGCATTCTTCGTCCATCTTTCTTCACGCATTCGGGCTAGTAGTTATATGTGTAAAAATATTATCATAAGTGAACCTTGAATAGAAAAAATCATAATGAACGAAACAACGTTATGATACGCACGTGTACGCGTGAGCCATAACATAACACATTCGATAACCTATAGATGTAACGTTACTGGCGTACCAGCATAGTAAAATGGCATTTTTACACCACTGCCCAAAAAAGGAGTCTAATGTTTAATTAAAAGAAATAAATGAATTTTATTTTGCAAGTAGACCGTAATGGCACTTTTGCAAATCAAAATTCTACCAGCTTTTCTGAAAAAGAAGACCACTGTTAAGATGAAACGCCGAAACAAACTCCACGATTAGTCATTTTTTGCCAAAATAAAAAGCTTATTACAATGATAGTGCTTAACCTACTTAAAATAAGTTAAACTGAATATTAATTAAAAGAAAAAAAACATAATGCGTTGTTCTACAAGAACATAAAATATTCGAATAAGCTATATGAATAATAAAGCTATGCTACTCGCCTCTGGTTTCGGCCATGCATTTCTGTCAGTGACATCAATGCTTTTTTTAAGTTACTTATTTTTTATTAGCTGGAAAGGGTGGAGCCAAAATTGCATTACGTAATTTATTATAAAAATGGGTACCCGGAAGAGACTTGTATTATAAGGACTTTACGAACACGAAACTTTTGTTTTTATTTTGCTTTGTTTTATGAACGTGATTTTATTTTTATTTCTTGTATCATAAATATCATAAATCATAATGTTCTTAATGATATAAACAATATTGAACGGCCGTCATAACCTTTTCAGTCACGTGAGTCATTATGATTACACTACCGTTATCAAACGGGCCGAATTCCTTGGCTTTACACTAGACTCGTGTCGTGTCTTCACTGGAAATAAAACATGCTTGACATTAACTGCATTCGTATTTAAATAATTATTTTACAAGGGTCTAACGCTATATTAACTTACGTTTATTCCTGAAATTTCGACACGGCTCCGGTCGTGGCCGTAGATGACGGGGACGACAGTCATCTCATCTCATCTCATCTGCGACCATGACCGGTGTAACCAGTGCAACCCTAAATTGCAAATTCCGATGACGTCTGGCATATGCCACCCTGTATAAGAAAAGTAGGTAAGCAAGAAAATGTATGTTAACAAATACTTGTGGTTCCCCGGAGATCGATCGGTTGATTTGATTCAACTTGTGTCTTGTCAGCACATCGGTGTAGTCACACGAAGACGAGTCAGAAGATACCTAAGACATACGTAAGTTAAAATTGGTAGGTATTCCATAAATTTTCATAAATAAGCTTAAAGCTGCAAACGCACAGAGAGCGGTGGCGGGGCGACGCGGCGCGGTGCGGAGGCGGTACCGGTTGCAATGTTCGAGCTAATACGAAAAGTCCGCACAGAAAACCGCGCCGCGCCGCGCCGCTCTGTGCGGATCGTTTCATATTAGCTCGAACATTACAACCGGTACCGGCTCCGCACAGCGCCACGCCGCCCCGCCACCGATCTCTGTGCGTTCGGAAAAGGCACGGAATGCTGTGAGCTGTGACTGTGAGGCTAAGAGGCGACTTAATAGCGCTAAAACAAACGCCCGACTGTCGCACTTCACTAGCCTAGATCACCTGTAAAAATCATCTGTATCGATACCGTGTCGCGTTTACCTATAGCGCAGCAAAAAAGGAAATCAAAAATAAATTCATTTACCAGAATTTAATTGGCCACAAATTTATCCTTCTATTATATACCTATTTATATAGTGGAAAGACACGACAATCCTTCTCGCAAATTTAAGTGAACGGGGTTAGTTTAAGTGATAGAGAATCGATTCGTAATGTTTAGATTTTTGTTACGAACAATTAGTAAAAATATTAAAAATAATTAATGTTCTTTTTAGTGATATCCCTACTATTACTACGTACTATCTACCTGCATGTAAGTGTAATGTTACATTTTATGTTTACAAAAATATTATATTCTTCATGTATAACTGCCCTTTGTCTCAATTTATCTATGGTTAGATTATTGTTTTGATAGAAATTTCTGATCCTTGTGTTATTGTTTTAATGTTACTGATGAGCGTTGCCACTTGCAGTATTTTGTATTAAAAGTTAACTGCCTATAACTTAAAACGCTTACGAATATGAGCCTAGTTTCTTTAGAGGAAATACAGTACGAAATCTAAACAAAACGGGGATCCTTTTGCGGAAAGGATCGTCGTGCCTAGCCTGTATATTATAAATGCGAAAGTTTGGATGTTTAGATATTTGGATGTTTGTTACTCAATGAATGAAGCTTAAACGGCTCAACCAAAGTGGATGAAATTTTGCTCGAAGATAGTTTTATAGCCTGGATTAAAATATAGAATATCTTTATCCCGGGTCTACGCAAATGATGAATGAATTTGATATTATATTATTTTCCAGAATCTTTCATGGCAGAATTATACAAATGCTATTCCATAAGCTTGATACTTTAAATAAAATTCTGGCAAACGGAGTATACCCTTGATAATTGACTCTCTATTGTCCATGTTAAGGCACTTGTCCCAACGCCGGCGAGTAAGAATTACTATGAGAGTAAGTACTCGCTACTCGCTGGCGGTGGGACAGATGCCTTAAGATGGACAATAGAGAGTCAATTATCAAGGGTATGCTTTCGCTTCGCTTTCGCTTTTACTCGCGCGAGTAAGAATTGCTATGAGAGTACTCGCTACTCGCCAGCGGGGGGACAAGTGCCTTATACTACAAAGGTGTTGAACACTGTGGGACGTTTAAGTCCGTTACTCTCATATCACGGCAGTCTGGCAAGGCAACTTCAGCTCCGATTCGGAGACAGAGCGCCCTGACCGGCGCCGTCTTCTTTTTTAATAAAACCATTTTTAGCCACTTACGATTCCCTAACTTAAGATATAAAACCTAACGAATGAGAAGGGTAATAGTGAGTTTGTCATTGAAAACGTAAATTAGGTATCATAGTTCGCACCGGTACGAGCGACTGCCGCTGGACCTTATGGATGTCGCGCAAGCATGCGGCCGGGGAAATGAATATCGGGTCCACTCGGAGCCTGTTGTCCTCGTTTGCATTAAAGACGAAGAACGAGTTGGCTAGGGGGGGGAGGCATTTGACGAGGATGTGGCAGGCGGCCAGGGCTGCGCACAGGATGGCGGCGGACACCGCGAACACCGGCGCGAACCCGAGCTTCTCCACCGGCAGACCGCACTCAGACTTGCGCTCGTCAAACCTGCGCAAAGAGGAAAAAAATAGGAAGGAGACGGGTCGTATAGTACACTTATAATTGTCTTCCATAAGGAAGGTGACGGGTCGTATAGTACACTCATAAATATCTTCCATAAGGAAAGCGACGGGTCGTATAGTACACTCATAAATGTCTTTCATAAGGTAAGCGACGGGTCGTATAGTACACTCATAAATGTCTTCCATAAGGTAAGCGACGGGTCGTATAGTACACTCGTAAATTTTATGTCTTCCATAAGGTAAGCGACGGGTCGTATAGTACCTACACTCATAAATGTCTTCCATAAGGAAGGAGACGAGTCGTATAGTACACTCATAAATGTCTTCCATAAGGAAAGCGACGGGTCGTATAGTACACTCATAAATGTCTTCCATAAGGAAGGCGACGGGTCCTATAGTACACTCATAAATGTCTTCCATAAGGAACGATACGGGTCGTATAGAGGTTTAGGTTCGCGTCTCTTCTGTGGACATTGCCAAAGTTAAGGGCTATAAAGGGTTTTTTTGGTTGAACTCTTCATCCGCATAAATGGGTCATACTCAAATTTAGGTTCGCGTCTTTCCCGTGGACACTATAAAAGTTAAGGGCTACGAAGCCTAATTTTGGTTTGGACTCTTAATCCGCATAAACAGCGTCTCCTATTCTATATTACTATTCGATAAAAACCTTAGTTATGCGCTCGTGAGCTCTTAATAATTGACCACAGTAGAGACGAATTTCGTTTATACACTGGGTTCACCCGAACACACTGTTTTTATCGAATAGTCATACGTAAGAGGAGACGCTGTTTATGCAAATTTAGAGTCCAAACCAAAATTAGGCTTCGTAGCCCTTAACTTTTATAGTGTCCACAGGAAAGACGCGAACCTAAATTTGAGTATGACCCAAATAGCGTCTCCTCGTTTTACGCTGCTGCTTAGAAAGAGAGGAGGGTTATGTTTTTCGAGCGTATGTGTGTATATGTATGTGTATGTCTTATTCTTTGACACGCCCGGCAACCTAAACCGTTTGACGGCTTTTGACTCGAACTTCACTATTAATCGTAAGAGTGACATAGGCTGTAATAATTGTAAATAAAAGCGGCCAAGTGCGTGTCGGACCACGCACAACAAGGGGTGCCTATTAAAAAGGTCGTATCCTTACTGAAATCATATGGCATTTACATCCTTTTCTTTAAGTAAGGCGGTTTTTTAGAAATATCTCGAAAACTATTGAACCGATCTTGTTCAAAACAATTTGCATGATCTATCTCCAACTCTATTCACTTAATCCAAAAAATTGCTTAGAAACCTTATATTTATTTTGAAAGGCCTGTCGATTGATGTACCACAAGTGGGCTTGCAATGAAAAAATAATTTTTGACTTTCAGTTTTATGTAGGGGTGCACGTCTAAAAAAATCTATTTTAGTAATTTCATTACAAAACTATGTAGCGGTTAACAAAATACACCCTATCCTCACCTTATGGTTTTAGAGTAAAATGCCTGTGACATACTGACGGACAGACAGACAGACAGACATGACGAATCTATAAGGGTTCCGTTTTTTGCCATTTGGCTACGGAACCCTAAAAAGCAGTTGGGGTTTTTTTAAACATCTTATATTTCACTGACCACGGGAAAGACGACTTTTGTTTTACTCAACCAGTATGACCCATAGACCCTAGGTGCACGCAGTGCAAAGCTTTCGTTATCGGCAACATGCGTCTGCTATACTTTCTTGTGCTATTAGATTGGCACCCGTGCCAGTACCATCAACCCATCATGCAAAACAGAATAATAAGACGTCCGGTTGAGACCGACCATGTAAAAGGTACAGTCAGCATCATATAGTTAGGTAGTCGCAGTCAAATTGCAAAGAACCAAGCATTTCTTGTAGATCACAAAAAGTTGTTGTTGATAAACGAATTCACGATGAGCTTCACTGATGAACGAAAAAAGTTTACTACTGAATAATAAAAACTATAGCTACTAAAGAAACAGAGATGTGGCGTCGGCGCGGCCATGGAGAGACGAGCTAGACTCCTTTTCAAATGAATGGTTAGGTTAGGTTAGGTTAGGTTAGGATGGGGGGCGTCGTGGTAAGTAATGCTGCATCCCACGACGCTCCCCTTAACGGCAGGTGAGGGTGACGCCGCTGGAGTTTTAGTGGGTAGGCTCCTCCGGTCTCCTCTGGGCCGGGGGGTGTGTGTAATGCATTTCTCCAGCGCCAAAAAAAAAAAGGTTAGGTTAGGATATAGAATCAAGAGCAATGGAAAAAGTGGGGGGAGGCCTTTGCCCAGCAGTGCTAGTATAGACTAACCAGTCAGCGACCCCGCAGTTCTTGATTCCGTCGCAGACCACGCCGCTGGTGAAACAGTACCTGTACCGGTTGTTAACGCACAAGGTTTCGTTTTTTCTAAAGCATGCCTTCTCGTTCCTTCGGAGCCGACGCGCTGCTGTTGCTGTCACCTGATACATATGAGCCTGAAAAACACATTTTGTTTGGTATACCTACCAGGCAATGGTATATTCATGCTAATATTATAAATGGGAACGTGTATGTGTGTGTTTGTTTGTTTATCCGCCTTTACGGCAAAACGGAGCGACGAATTGACGTGATTTTTTAAGTGGGTGGAGATTTTATCTCCGAAATCATCCCCTAAGGGTTGAAATGGGGGGGTGAAAGTTTACGAAACGAGTTCCACGCGGACGGAGTCGTGGGCAGATGCTAGTGTTATGCATACTTGCAGAGGCGTCTTGCAGACGAGCGCAGCGGTACTATAGGGGCCCCCTATAAGTAGCGCCCGCTACCTTTCATTTGACCGCGCGCTTACTAGGGCAGGGGTAGGGAATGCATACCGGTAAACCGGTTTACCGGTTAACCGGTAAATTGGCCTTATATGAGGGCGGTAAATTACCGGTAAATTAAAACAACTACCGGTAATTTACCGAAACACTAATTATCGATAAATTAATACATTTTATCGATTATTTATAATTTATCGTCATGATTATATAATCATTGAGATATCTCAATAACTCTCCTCCTTTTATCATTTAAAAATGACAACTGAATAAACTTCTTAGCGTTATCTTACCTTATGTGCCTATAGGATCTAAATAATACGATCGTTTGTGGAAGCTTCTTAAAATGCAGCAAACACGTTTTCGGTTCCGTTTTATGAAATATGAATAATGATCTGTTTGAATAAGTACAATAGAGACGCCATAACAAACTTCAGAGGTATACTCATCATCACAATCCGAAGAAATACCTCTCTTCGTCTTACTGGGAGGGAGAACGCCAAAGGCAAGGAATAGGGGTATGGTGGTTCTTTTATTCAAAAAGGGTGACAACACCCTGCTGAAGAACCACCGACCCATGTCACTTCTGAGCCACGTCTATAAGCTGTTTTCGAGAGTCATTACGAACCGTCTCGTACGGCAGGCTAGATGACTTCCAGCCTCTCGAACAAGCCGGTTTCCGAAGGTTCTTTAGCACCGTAGACCAGATCCATACGCTCCGTCAGGTTATACAGTAACTTGCCCCTTCGTTCTTGGACTAAGAGAAATCTTTCGATACGATACAGTTTGTGTTGTATTATTTTGATAATATGTTCTACTATTCAGTAAATGTTTTTTTTATAGAATTGGAAATCCGTACGATTACGTATCTGTGGATCTGGGAGTCAAGACAATGATCGCAGGCACTGTGTGAACCACCAACGCCGAAAAACTGTTTTGTATTGCACTGATATCGTAATGGAAATATGTAGGACTAAGATACCTCTGAGCAAGTTTTAAATATAAATGAAGCTAATTATGGTTGACTGGTAGAGAATGCCTTGTGGCATTAAGTCCGCCATTTGTACTTTATTTTGTATTGTGCAATAAAGTTTAAATAAATAAATAAATTATTACGGCATTTACAGCACATACTCTTTATACTAAATCGTAGCTTATTTTTACCATAAATAATCCTCAAATAACGCTACTTATTAACCAAATTCAATTTACCGGTAATTTACCGGTTAACCGGTTTTGCCTCACTCAAATCGGTAATTTACCGGTAATGAAATTTGCCCGGTAATTGCATTCCCTAGGCAGGGGGCGCTAGAGTACCTAATGTTTGCACACGTGCGCTACATGGGCTAGAGACGCATATGCATACTCGCACAATGTAAATCAATCATCTAATGTAAAAAGGAGGTAGATAGGATTTAAGCGTTCCAAAAGTGGCACACTAAAACTGAGTCAATTGCACCAGCTTGTCTCAGTTTCGCGTCGACAATGGAAACGTATAGACGTGTCTCGGCTGTCAGATTTGGTGACCATTTTAAAACACGGAATATCGTATAGACAACCTTTTTAATGTCACATCATTGATGTAAATGATACTTAGGTAATATACGAGAAAATACAAAGAGGTGATTTTCCAACGCAGCCATCACGTTACTTTATCTATGACTGATAAAATTGATAAATCATAGCTACCAAAGTTTTATAAGTACATTCATTAATTTAAATTAGACCAAGATCTGAGGCGTTAAACCATCAAATGGAAAACGTTTTGTTGATTATAAAACCAATAAAGACACGTGTACGTAACTCTGTAGCTTGGCCTACAAAGCATTTTGACATAACATTATTCACTAACATAACTACACACCAAGTAGATAGTAGTAACATTAATAACCCTTAAACCAATATGAAACACACAGAAGGAACTAAGTACACACTATTATAATACCCGTAGACATAGACATACTTTATTGGTAATAATAACACATTACAAGACACAGTAGTTAGCAACAGCCAAGGTAGCCACATATTTCAGTACAACGTCTTTATAAGGGTGTGTTACGAAACATTTGTCTACTCTGGCTGCTACTAACTACTCGTATATGACGCTGGCTGTCCCAACCTTAACGCTTAATATGTAATTGACTACTCCATTAAATAATAAATAAATAATAATAATAAATAAAGTTAATAGTGTTTAAGACATACGATTGAAAGTGTGATACAATATTAGGCGAGTGACGGTGGCTGCTACTGCTACGTCTAGGGAGGTCCCCGTCTCCGAGATTCAAACTATTTCCATTACCAAATTTCAACTAGCGTGAAGGCTTGAAGAGGTAGCAGACGTCTGTCCGGTTGGCTGTCTAGCTAGACAGACAGACAGACCGAAAGATAGACTTTCGCATTTATAATATTAGTATGGACGTATTTGGTATTATTGGGCGAGGACATACCTTCATATCTATATTAATGCTGCTATTACTGCGAAAGTGAAAACGGAATCTTTGCCGAACCGTAGTGACGTAGTAAGGTGTTTTTTTATCCTTTTCATATTTTATGGTATCGCATATTTGAAAACATTCGCCATTCCTATGCACACTCAGAGCGGTGGGATGTCTGAAGCAGCTATAGTCAATGTTTGTCGGATATAGAATGGATATCACTAAATCCACCGAGGGAGATTCCGCAACGATTTCCACGCTACATTCGTAGTCCATCGAGGTTAAAGTGTTAAATACCTGAAAAGTGATTTATTTCACTTAACTCACCCCAGCACGGCTATCACAACACGGCGCGCGAGCTCTCTCGATTTTTCTTACACCATCTGTCTCTCTCTTATTAGAAAACTTAGAAAGGGATGTATAGTGCGAGAAAAATCTAGAGAGCTCGCGCGCCACCTTGTGATAGCAGTGCTGGCCGTAATGGCCGCTCCACACGATGGGCCATCCTGACCCATCATACAGGACGCAACTATGCGTTAAAGGGAGTAAGGTACATATTTATGTCTCGTTCTACCGCATAGCCGCGTCCTGTATGATGGGTCAGGATGGCCATCGTGTGGAGCGGCCATAAAATGCTGGCTACGCTCGCTGGCCAGGGAAAGATGTCAAATGTTGGACACTATGCGGCAATGAAGAAGTAATATATATATATCTATGGGTACTCACCAATGTAATGGTGTCGGATAACCCCATGCCGAAGGATAAGTCGTACCTCAATGAACGAGAAAAGGCACAATTGTTGGTAATGTCATATGGCCGATAAAGAATTAGAAGCCCCACTCCTTTTACAGACAGGATTGAGTTCAGTAACATACTTATACCGAAAACTTGATACATTATGCCAGTTTATAACATTTATAATGGTTACTTGAATACATGCACAAGCATTTGATTTTTATAAAAATAATGCCAGGCACGTCAGGTTGATAATTTAAATACTATATGGTCACGGATGTCATGACATGATAGTACAATGTGCCACGAGGCTGGTAGGGGAGAGTGGGTACGATTCGTACACTTTTTTTTGTAAGACATTTAAAAAAACTGTTAACAATTTTATGATAAATTCAATGCTGCTATATATCCTACTTATCTGGCTCTAATAATAATTCACTGTTGTTTGGATATAAAGCAGCATGGTGACCCTACGGTGATTTTTCTCAAAAATGGGAAACGTACGAAACTACACACTAACACTAACACGTGGGGTGGCTTCGTGCACTATTCCTTTTTCCCGGAATTCATTGGGTTTTCAGCTATTTCACCAGTTTTAGTCACCTTTAAGGCATATCTTACTGACATGGTATTGTAAATATAATTACTCTTGGTCTACAATTATTTAACTTACATGGGTTGCATTCGTACAGTATGAAATTACATACATTTTGCCTGCTGTCAGAAAAAAAAACAAAACAACCGTAAAAGTAATCCCAAAACCATTGTTTAATTATTCTCAAGCATCTATGTAATTAGAAACTATATAATATATTTTTTTTAAATTCGAGTAAAACTTATTAGTGATAGACACATTCAAAGGAGAACCAAATTCTTTTCGGGTCGTGAAAACACATCAATTATTTCTGGCGAAATCTGCTGCCGCACTGGCATCATTTTTTGACGGTAGCCTATGCATATGAGCGGCAGCCACGCATACACATATGAACGCTTCTGCGTGTTGGATAGCCGAGCAATGGCTACTGTACGAATGCTCCCTGTGTACGAATCATACCCACTCTCCCCTAAGCGATTTTTTTACGAACATTGTTCATCATTAATTTAAGAGTTATCCTCTTGTCGGTGGAGTATTTTCCATTTCTCTCTGTCGTACGCCAGCCCTTTGATTTGTTGATACGACACGACACCAGCTTTTTCCTTTATTTGGTCTATATAACTACGTCGTGGTCTTCCCCTGCCCCTCCTTCCTTCTATCTTTCCTTCTATTATAGTTTTAAAGAAGTTGTCGTGCCGTATCAAATGACCAATCATTTTCCCCCTTCTAGTGCTGATAGTGTTCAAAATCGATCTCTTCTCTTTTATCCTTCTCAAAACGTCCTCATTTGTTACTCTATCAGTCCAGCTTATACCTTCCATCCGTCTCCAGCACCACATTTCAAACGCTTCCAGTCTTTCCCGGTCCCTTTGTGTCATTGTCCACGTTTCGCTGCCATAAAGGGCAATACTCCAAAAGTACACTTTTATTTGCAACTTTTTGCTCCTAGATGACAAACTGGATCTCAAGAGTTGCCTCTTTTGGTTAAAAGCTTTTTTCGCCATGGCTACTCTAGCGACAATGTCTGGTGTGCATCTGGAGTCTCTTGTTATCAGACTGCCTAGATATTTAAAACTATCGACACGTTGTATGGGTATATTGTTTACAACTATTGGTGGCTGGTGTGAATTGTGTTTTGCGGTGGTCAGCGTTTTCGTTTTCTTTATGTTGATCTTCAAACCCAATTCGTTGAAAGTTGTATCTATAATTGAAATTAATTGCGTCAACTGATCTGGTGTTTCTGCAAATGCTGCGATGTCGTCTGCAAATCGAATAAAATGTATTTTCTCCCCATTAATTTTGATCCCTCCCATGCCAGTTTCTCTGATCTTTCTTATTGCATATTAAAGATCAGCGGTGAAAGTGGACACCCTTGTCTGACGCCCTGCCTAATTCTTGCAGTCCCGCTTTCATCTCCTATCTCCACCCAAGCTTCCTGTTCTTTGTATAATTGAAAAATAACTCTCCTGTCTCTAAAATCTAGTTCTCTCAAAATACCCATCATTTGGCTCCAGTTCACTTTATCAAATGCCTTCTCTAGGTCTATGAATGCGATATGAGTTTCAAGGCCAAGATCTAGGCGCCTATCTACGGCTAATCTAAGAGTGAGTATTGCTTCCCTGGTACCTTTGCTTTCTCTAAACCCAAACTGGTCTGGACTTATATAATTTTCTGATATGGGTCTGATCCTGTTTTGAATTATTTTCAAAAGAATTTTACTCGCTTGTGAAACTAAACTAAGTGTTCTATACTCTTTACAGAGAAGAGTGTTATGTTTCTTAGGTAAAGCTACAATTTTATTTACTTTAAAATCTTTTAGAATTTGACCAGTTGAATGAATTTGTTTAGTAATTAAGAATATTTCATCAATGACTGGTTCACAATTTGCATACTTAATTAACTCAATATAGATATCGTCAATACCAGCAGCTTTACCATTTTGGATTCTATTGAGTGCATTGTCAAATTCTTCTCTCAGTATTTCTGGCCCCAATTCATCCCCTGATACCAATTCTTCCCACTCTATATCGCCTTCTGCCATCTCTTCGCCATTGTACAAAGCCTCTAAATACGTACTGACTATATCTATGTTATTAAATAGAATTTGCCCTTTTTCATCTGCTATTGCTGTGCTTCTACTTTTATGCTCCTTATTCATGTTCCGTATAATACTGTATGCCTGGTCTAACTTCCCCTCACTCATTAGTTTTTCTGTTGCCTCATAAGATTCAAACACATCTTTTTCTTTTTCTTTTCTACATTTTAATGTTATTTGATTGGTCAGTTTTTTGTATTCTTTTATACTACCATCATCGGGTTTATTTCTATAATTTCTTCTTTCTATCATTAAATTAATAATGTCTCCGGTTAGCCATTTCTTTCATGAACATTGTTACGAACAATAAAAATTGTCTAGAAGCCGGACACCGAAGGCGTTTGCTTTTGATCCCTCTGCATTTTTTTCTCAATGTATCTTTTATGACAAGGGACAAAAAAGATCGTATGAAGGTCTGACATAGAAAAGAAAGCTTTAAAAACATTATAATAAAATAAAATCGGCCAAGTGTGTATCTGGCCAAGCGCAGTGTAGGGTTCCGTAGTTGCCTGTCTATCTTACTTAGGGCCAACACACAATTAGACGTTACGACGACTTGCACTTGCGACGTTGCAGCGTCTTGTAAGGGCCAATTCGCATTTTCATTTTCCCATACCGGGCGCCGGTAACGTGCCACGACGGCACTATCTCACGGCAGGTCTAACTAAATGCTTGCGCAAACCTGCGGAGCGCAGCGGAGATCACTTTAAATTGATCATATCATACTAATATTATTAATGGGAAAGTGTATGTGTGTATGTTTGTTTGTTTGTTTGTCCTTCTTTCATGGCAAAACGGAGCGACGAATTGTCGTGATAGTTGAAGGGATGGAGAGTGACATAGGATAGTTTTTATCCCCGAAATCATCCCCTAAGGGGGTGAAATGGGGGGTAAAAGTTTGTATGGAGCTCCTATATAAACGAGTTCCACGCGGACGGAGTCGCGGGCAGAAGCTAGTTCTTTTATATTTTGATTATATGTACTACTGCCACGATTCTTTTCACATCCCCAGTAGCCGGC
The DNA here is from genome assembly GCA_945867215.1 of Epinotia demarniana. Classification (NCBI taxonomy): domain Eukaryota; kingdom Metazoa; phylum Arthropoda; class Insecta; order Lepidoptera; family Tortricidae; genus Epinotia; species Epinotia demarniana. The sequence continues at coordinate 46,464,301 of OX244259.1, forward strand.
AGAATTAGGGCTATAATGGCCAATATCTCGCAAACGACTCACTGAGTGGAAAAATGGTTTTCGAAACCCATAATATTTTAGAACAAGAGTTACAACGATAGGGTTAATAAAAATCTTTTACGCAGCAATTTGCGTACTACAGGGGATGTATGTACCAGAAAAGAAAACTTTTTTTCAAAATTTTATTCTGTTTTGTCAGAGTGATTTATTTATATTCCCATGCCGAATTTCTATAGTTGTAAGGTTTACAGAGCAAAGCCGAAGACTGGCAGACGGACACACAGGTCATGTGATGAATTACGCTTTTGAGCATAATATAGGTTGTAGCTGCGTATGCCTGCGCGTTATAAAGCCCCTTACGAGCATGTGTGGTGGTGATGATGGCACAACCGAAGAAGCTATGTGTACCTATTATTGTTCAATCCCTTGATGCCGCACAACTATGCGTTATCGGAGGACAGATTTTGTGAATTGGTTTGTTTTCGAAAACAACTGCTTTGGAAGTTGGAATGGACCTACCGCCTAAGGCACTTGTCCCACCGCCGGCGAGTAGCGAGTACTCTCATAGTAATTCTAGTCTCACAGTATTTCTATGAGAGCGCTCGCTACTCGACAGCGGTGGGGCAAGTGCCTAGACCATCATCATGAAAATGTTGTAGATGGTGGCAGAGAGAGACGCCGAGAAGACTGACGGGAACCTTGTCGATCACTATGGATACAAAAAGGATTTCCGTACTGCTCTTCCTCAATTTTTGGCAGTTAGCGTCAAAAACTTACTATTGCTCGGTAAGAAAACGGTTATTTTATTATGTGCCTACTTAGAAAACCTTTTAAAAATGTACTTGAGTAGGTACTTTCGTCGTCAAAGAAAGGTATCTATCAAAGTATGGCAAACCTACATCCGTGGCGATTGATTGATAATATCTTTTGATTTCAGGTTATGGCATGACTCTTGGCTTCCCGACGATTCTAATACCTGCAGTAAGCCAACCAATAGAAGATGAAGTCTTGGGTCTTGAGCCGTCTCAAATAGCTTGGATTAGTGAGTATAGAACCTTGTGAAGTAGTGATTTTCGTGCCGGCAACTACTACTCAACAGCTTGTAAAGTATCACTTTTGCACCGTATTCCTTTGTAATAAGGTGAAAAACTGTTAACTAACTTCCGCTGTTGACTCCACCAACCCTTTTTGTTTCAAATTTAGAAAACTTGGGCCTTCCCTATTCTGACAAAGTTCTTCAGTTATCCATAGTTGTTTTATTTATCCACTATGTGACGTTCTGTAAAAAATATAACAATGTCGTCACCAAGTGGAAAAAAAAAGATGCTCCTTTTTTATCTATTGGAATCAAGAGCCCGTGGTTCTCAGTAGGACAAACCCAAAGTTTCAAATTATCATGACAAAAATAGTCTATATACATATATATATATCTGTACTCGAAGGTACCTATTTAACTTTTTTAGGTAGGTAGCTAGGTACGTATACCGGAAGAAAAATGAGGCTAGTTTTCATTTTCTCAATAACCACTCAATAGTTACTTTTTCAATAGGATGTTCCGGTCAGATCAAAGCGGACCTATTTCTACTGCCCCCATTTAACAAAGAGATGAATGACGGACTTGACGGAGTGCGGATTGTGATTGACACGACAGCAGATAAGATCTTTTTTTTTGCAGTCTAAATAAACTTATCATTGATAAAATATTTATCATCAGAAAAATCAGTGCCTGTTTTCAGCTTCTACCTATCATGTAAACATCTCAAGGAAACCATACAAATCGTCAAGCTTGTCGGTCGAACTGTGGGTTCTGAAATTATCAACACTTCTAGATAATAATGTCTCTTATTTAGTGTGTAAGGATAACGTTAAGTTCTTACTGCAGTGTGCCTAGTAGAATTAAAACGTTCAATCACTTCGATATCTAGAGCACGACTACGCCAAAAAAATAACGACGTGACACTAGGGGCTGTTTATCCTCAACATGTCACGGGTTACTTAGAGTCACGGATTTTGTATTCTGTACCTATGTATGTCAATATTTTTTCAGGTTCAATCAATTTAATAGTAGTGCCATTAGGCTGTGCGTTGTCAGGGGTGGTGACCTCGCCTATGGGGCGGCGGCGAGCGATGCAATTTGTCAATCTGCCCTTCTTCATAGCCTGGTTGATGTTTCACTTCTCCACCACTCCAGCGCATCTGTACGGAGCCCTGTTTCTCACGGGGTTAGCTGGAGGACTCCTTGAAGCTCCCGTGAGTATTGTACAGGAGTTATAAATATGCAAAATAATAGGTGATAGTTATATAGGTCATACTAATTCCCACACAGACGGGGTGTCTTTTTTGTTCTTTGTCTATGGTCCGTCAGTATGGACTATCTACTTCACTTTTTAACCGACTTCAAACAAACCGGCCTAGTGCGAGTCGGACTCGCGCACAAAGGGTTCCGTACCATTATCCGTTAAATTAAAGGTAAATTGCGGTTTTTAGTATGGGGAACCCCAAAAATTTATTGTTTTTTTTTTCTATTTTTGTGTGAAAATCTTATGCGGTTCACAGAATACACCTACTTACCAAGTTTCAACAGTATAGTTCTTATTGTTTCGGAAAAAACAGGCTGTGACATACAGGAGGACAGACAGACAGACAGACAGACATGACGATTTGACGAACATTAGGGTTCCGTTTTTTGCCATTTGGCTACGGAACCCTTAAAAGGAGGAGGTTCTCAATTCGGTTGTATTTTTTAATTATTGTTTTTATATTTATATATAAAATATATATATATATATATATATATATATATATATATATATATATATATATATATATATTAAATGTTTGTTACCTCAGAACTCCGTCATTGATGAGCCGATTCTTATTTTTTTTTGTTTGTACACTTAAGTATATGGTGGAGTGGTATTGATGATGAAGACCACAGATGACTTATGGAATTCCTCAATTATGTAAATACTTAAAAGTACAAAAGTATATCACTAATAATCAACGCATTTGGTCTCGGAAATCAGTTCATGTGGTAAATTGGAAAATAAATGTGGAAATGTTCTCGTGGCTTGGCGGAGTAATAAATTGAAGTCGGTTAAAACTTTGTTATTAAAGTGAATTATATATTGTCATCCCGAGTCAATGACCCCGAAATCAAATAGTAAATATCGGGTATTAATAATTTTTTAAGATGGTGGGTAATGTTTTAGTATGTCAAAAAGATACAAACACTAAAAAAAACCCTGTCTGTGGGAATTGACAATATTTCAAAATATGTAATGACGCCTAAACCGAAAACCATTTCGGTAATTATGTTGCCTGAACGTAATAAAGTAGTTTTATGTGTTTTTTTCCTGCTCGCTTTTAAGAAAATCGCGAAAACGTATAAAAGTGGTTTTAACCGTGTGTGACGTCAGTATTATTATTATGGCTGTCATATGAAAGGTGCCCAAACCAAAGAGAATATAACCACTACGTTTAAGAGACGGAACTTCATAGTACGAGTGTTTTGCTAGGAGAGGGGATCGTACCAACATACAGAAGAAAAATCGAATGGTTTTTTTTACTCATAAAGGCCATTATACACCTATAAGATGGAAAGAGACGGAAAACGTTCAATTCATTCACTTTTAGGCGGTTGGTTGTGATTCAATTTGTCGTGTATAAAACGCTTAATTTACCAAATTTAGTGCTGCGAAAACCGATAATAGTGATATCAGGAACCGATAATAGTGATATCAAGAACCGATAATAGTGATTTCAAGAACCGATAATAGTGATTTCAAGAACCAATAATAATAGTTATAAGCATTTTTTTTTGATTTGGCTTATAATTTTCCCTTATAAATGAAACAATCTTGAGTTAAGGTTATTATTTATTCTTTCATACATTTTGATTGCCAAAAAGGTAAAGCATAACTACCCGATTGATTACACTGGCTTGTAAAGAAATTTTAGTAGAGTGATTAAGGCGGTTGTATGGCCACCACCTAATTTAGTATGTTTATACGACCATTTTGATTTGGACAACCTGAACTAAAGGATATTTTCAGGTTTTCATAGAGAGAGATAGAGATCTAATAAAGATCTGTAAAATTGTGAATATATTTATTAAAAAACCTTTTACTGTGTCAGGTGTTCGCTGAGGCTGGGCTAAAGCTCTGGTTTCCTAGGATAGTGGTGCCATCATATGGCGGTGAGATAGACTACATCCGTCTCTTTCTAAGTGGTCTAATCAGAAAGAGACAGATAGCCTATCTCGCCGCTATAAGACGGCACCGCTACCCAAGGAAACCAGAGCTTTACACAGTGAGATCAGATCACAGAGTATCTGGACCAATCGAGAGCAAAAAAGGAGGATTTGATAGAAATGATGCATAAAGTGTGCCTTTTTATTTGCTTTTGAGTTCCGTTGTAGGAGGCCGGCCTGAATCTGGTTGCGCAACCGGCATTAATCACTCCAATTTTCAATTTCACTGACTGGAATTAACAAATAGGATCTTAAATGCAATATTAAACTAAAATGTCACTTATGCTACATAAAATGAAATAAATGCTAAGCGTCTGGTCAGCACGAGGCATATTTAAGTATGTGCCATATAAAAAGCGATCTGGTTATTTTTACAAGCTTTACATTAACTCGGTGATCAGATACATACCTACTTAAACTTTCTGAACACAACATGAATGCACTCCTTAAATAATTGTAACATTAATAATACAAGCATCTGAATTTGATAGGAATTTACTAGCAATCAAGCAATTAATTTCTCCTCATGTTAGTCTTATCAAGGTTTCATCCTGAGTGAGGCTGGGCTGGGGGGCTCCACTAGCACATTTAGGTACTGCCAAAAATCGCAACACACTACGCTCATAGCCAATCCCGTGGCTTTCCCCAGATGCAGCGGAAAGCGACTACGGCGGCGGCGTAGGCGATCGCTAGTCGGGTTCCTGGCAGTGAAAGTGCTAGGCTTCCTAATCCCTAGTACTTATTAGCTTACGTACTACTTTTATGGAAATGATTGCTGACACCTGATTATTATGTTTCATAACATAAACTTTTATCTGCCAAAGAATGTGAAAACTACTATACATAGTCAGTGTCAATTATTAAGTTGTTCTCACCAATAAAATGTAACTTGATGGTGGATCGTAAATATGCTTATCTCTTAAGAGTCCTCAGTAAGCTCGATTCTCCATACATACAAACGTAGTTACGCCTAATTTTAAAACTACGTGGTGGATTGTAACGAAACTTTGCATGTACAATGACATGAGGTATATCCAGGTCTGTAATTAGTTTATGTAGCTTCAGATACCATAGTAAAATAAATACAACGAATTTTAAATTTTCATACAAAACTTGTTTTTGCTGTATTTCGTTTGATTTATAAACTGGAACCATATAATCTAATTACAGACATAGATATACCTCATGTCGTTGTATGTGCAAAATTTTGTCACAATCCAACACGTAGTTTGAAACTGAGAACGAAACTCCGTTTTTATCGGAAGGTGAAATTCGGCCTGCGGACTCTTAAGCTACCGCGTTTTGTCGGGTTCATATCGCACCATCGCCTTTCTTCACTTGGGTGTCGTCGTATGTAGTGAAATTCACAATGAACTTTTATGAAGTTCAAGTGGAAGTTTTGTATGTTATACATACAAGTAGGTTCGTTAAATTGATTTCTGCTTGTAACATAACACAGGTATTACGCCCAATGAAACGACACCACTCGCCTCGCCCGCTCGTTACTCGCTCGGCTGCCTGGGTGATGTTGTTCACAGAGAGCTATAAGACGAATAGGCCCGCCGCTACGCGCCGTACTCCTGACTCTAACCGCTCCGGATCCGCACCCATCCGCCGTGTTACATATATTCACCAAACAAAGAATCCTCCCCTGAGGTTTTCTCGGACGGACACAACACAGGCATCACAGCGTGTCGTTTATACATACCATTTGAATCACTATTATAATAGTTACAATACAAACACTAAAACACTTTTACGAGTCCTTATCTCAAAACACACTACGACTCTCTATCTCAAAAATAACGAGTCTCTGTCTCAAAAATAAAACATAAACACGCGCGCGCGCGAGCAAAGGAGTTACAGGAAATCCAGAAAGAATAATTCAATTTTCACCAAAATATGGAAAAACACAATGTCAAATTAAATGTCAATTAAACGTTAGAATTTGAAATATAAAGAAAAATAAGAGATTTTGACAAGTTGACAACGCATGAGTGTTGCCAACCAATATATTCGTCTTGTAAGTTGGCAAAACGACCCAAGTTTCTCGATGTCGCTATACATTTGGTTCTCACTATAGGAGTTTCTGAGGACTGGCCCAAACAAACTGCCATACAGAGTCGTAGAATTGACGTCATAATTTACTTACGACCTTCTGGAATTCGCTACTTTACAATTTGATAGTTTTGAATGAAAATTACAATTAAGGGAGAAATAAAAAAAAAGTGTCGATGAAAAAAAACATTTTCTAGCGAACTAAATCGTAAAATGGCCTACATGAAAATATGAAATGTTGTCAATCTTCTCTACTTATTGCCCACGATAGGTTCTACTCCAAAAGTGCCTTCTTCAAAACTATAGTAAATCGAACATAAATAAAATACACATCACATACGTCATCAGCCTATATACGTCCCACTGCTGGGCACAGGCCTCCTCTCATGTATGAGATAAAATCCCTCTCTCATTAAATAAAGTACCTAAGATCTAAATCAATGGAATTTGCTATGTAAACAAACAATGTATTGAAATTGACATTTAATGTCAATTTCAGTATGACGGTTTGTTTACATAGTTAGCAAATTCCATTGATTTAGATCTTATACCCCACAATGATATTACCAAGACACTATTTAAAGTTGACATTTAAACAAGTACCTACATCGAATAGGTATCTATTTATCACAAATAAAGCATCTGTGAATTAAGAACACATTATTATTATGCCAAAAGAAACACAATTAACAAGGTAGGTCGAGATTTGACCTTGCGGTTACTGAACCGTATCCTGTTGAGGTAGCGTCAGTTTTTGTTGATTTGGAGTGTTAATTTAGAAACACCACCTAACAATCGAGCCCCTAGAGTTAGACACAGCGTGGAATGTTATGCTCCTCATATATAGGTATCTATGTATCCTCATCACAGTACTGGAAAAAGTGGATGGACCGCGTGAGAGACGATACGAATCCTCGTATCCTTCCATCCGGATGTAAGTGATGAGTTAGGTACACAGCACGGTTGCCCAATCGGGGAAGATACTCATCTTAACAAAGCAAATTTACGCGCGGTCTCGTACTAGCCGTGCTGTCTGAAATCAGGTAAGTAAGCAAATAGGTATTTCATCTTATCTCCGTGTTAGTTATTGTAGTCACTTTATTTTGCAATGCATGAGGATTATTCATCTGTATTATTGTTGTTTTAAACACATTTGCTTTTACTACAAATAAGTTTTGTCTCTAAGTAGGTGCATTAGAAACTACTTAAATAAGTTAGGTAGTAATGACGGAACGTCTTTATACAATTGTATACTTAGCAGATGAAAATCTCCTACACGAACATGATATACTGATAATCCATAAAACGTGTTACATACATACACTTAAACAATCTTAGTAATCGATAAATAACAAAGTACCTAAGTGTAATGAACGGATTTAACCGAATAAAATAAAATTACGAAGTTTAGACTTCCTTATTATTAGGTGTCACTAAAACACTTTGCTATTCTATCAGCAGCCGTCATATTCAAATGACAGCGCTAATTTGAATCTGACGTTTCTTATTTTAGGCGGTCTACTCTGGATACACATTGATTACCTAGTGATTAGTGCGAGTCCATACAAAAGCTACTCACACTCGCACTCGCAGCCACAGATTACAGAGAAAAGCAGATAGGCCTTAATAAATTGAACGTTTTCAATACATCCGATCTCTTCTCACTTACGTACTGAACGCCGAGTAAGAAAGGGATAGAACCATGTTATCTGACAGGTCTTCAGACGTCATTGTCTCCGCTTTCTCGCTCGCACGATGTAATTCGCTCTCTCGCTCGCTCGAGATTTAGTGCACAGAAAGATATTTTCTTACAAGTTATCGATATCGATATTAACTGTTAATAAATTCGTAATATGCGATACTCGTAAGTAAATTGTATCTCTATCCATACTATGCCAAAATTAATATGGTACTTACCAAATAGAAAACAAAAACCATTACACGACTACGAATATAATAAACTGCATTCATGTTTCATACGAGGTACTTTTTAAGTCTCACTATTTTGTGGATCTTTAGTGGAACACATTTATTTTTAACCGACTTCTGAAACTTATCAATTCCGTTGGCTCTTTATTTTTTTATGTATGTTCCTCGATTAATCTTAGACGCCTGGACCGATAAGAATGGTGTTTTGTTAGAAAAGGTGGTCCTAGGCAGGTCAGGATCTGAAGATGCGATCCTGGAGAAAACCAGGGCAATCTTCAAATCTTATTTTGAAACGATTTGTGTACTTTGAAATCGTGCATTTGCTTTCAGAAAGCAGTTCATGCGGTAATATGGAATGTGGCTTCGTGAAGTATTGATTTTAAGTCGATTAAAACTTTGTTATTAAAGTAAGCTAACACAAAATAACAACGCAATTATATTCCTGAAAATATCTCATTTTAATAAGAAAGTTACATCTAATGCTTTAAATAATAAATATCCAATTATATAGAACTTTTTGCAATCAGTAAACTTGCATCACCTGAAGAGGCAATGCAGATGTCTTAGGTATTGTATCTGGTAGCCTTTTATTACTGCTCAGCATCATTTTGTTGTAGTTGCCTTCTAATTGTTGATCCTGGTGAGATCCCTGCTTTAAATACAGTAAAGAAATAGTTATTTACGATACAAGTGCCGAAAATAGGAAATTCGCAACGAGTGGTGATAAATTAAAACACGACCGAAGGGAGTGTTTTAAATCGACACGAGTTGCGAATTACCTATTCGCACGTGTATCGTACAACGTTTTACTGTACATATGGCTCTTTAAAGTTTCGACATATGCACGAAAAGTGCTCTTTTCCGCACTAGTGCGGGAAAGTAGCACCATATGTACTGTAAACATTATTATACAATCTCTATCAGTTGAGCTGCTTAAGTATGAACAGGTAAACAACAAACCGACACAGAGTTACTTTCGCATGTATAATATATATTATAGTAGTTATGGATATATAAAGAAAACCAATGTACTAATACAAATTCGTTGCATATACAAAACTTAAATGAAACGAACTCATCTGGAGGGACCTCAGAAATGTCAAGTAATAAAATAAATAAAACTCACTATACCAACTTACCTCAAGCGGCCTCAGAAAAACTGTAGGTATCGCATCCGGCAGCAAGTGTTTTATGTTTTTAATAATAACGAAACAGTTAGTTTCGAAATGTTTCGAACATATTCTATGGTGTTTTTTCGGCGTCCAATTATTGCGCCCTACTGCGTCAATCCATTTTTTTCGAAGGTTATTATTTACCGGAAACCTGAAGTTAACAGTTAAGTTAAGACATGTAACATTAAAATATTTTGTCTAAACGCCTACATGAATAATTCATGTCGACGAAATATCGATATATACATGGTAACAACACTACCCATGTTTACGACAATTGTATTTTTACTAATAATCCCAAAAATATCAAGTTTGATCCATGTAAAAAGTACTTATCCGATAGTATCAAGCATCTGCTGTAATCCCAGACCATTATATTGCGTAATGTACATGAAATATTTGAAAAACAACCAAATGATTCTTACCGATGAAATCCGATTGTTTCTCCGGTCTTTTTTAACAATCTAGCGTAACTTCGGCAGTACGGAACTGCACAAGCCATTGTGCCACTTCATACAACTTAAATCATTAACTTATTACAGAAATATTTAGTTTTTCAACACAATATTCTTGAAATAACCAACTTTCCTCAAGATTCACAAGAGATTTGACGTTGATTTGACTTTGACAGAATGTTTAGCATTTAACACCGTGGTTAACAGTTTTTGGAGACAAGTCGCCAATAGACTCAAAATACCATACTATTCGTCTCACTCTAACTCACATCAGCTGACCATAAGCAGTGACAGAGACAACTATATGAAACATTGTCTTGCTTTATACTGCGCGTCTGTATTCTTATTAGTCTGTGCTCGCAGCAAAGCAAATGTATGAACTCGCACTAATCACTAATCAAAGTGAATACAGGCCCTAACATTTCGTTTTTAATGTGCCGCCTAAATAGTTTTAACTAGGCTATTTAAGCCATGTGCGCACGTAGAAACGGGTCCATTATTGTCCACCTCTATCGTTATGATTTATGAATTGAGGGGGTGCATTGGAAATTATCGCGTGCTTTGAAACGCCGTTCTGACTAGATTATGAAACAATAAGGTCTGATTTTCAGATTTATGATGCTTGACTATATGATTGTTTATCTTATTCAATCGATACATGATTGCCTAAAATTTTTTCGGTACAAAAAAAAGTCACAGTTGGGTCTTTATTTGCCTATTTTAACTCAGCCTACTCAAACAATACATTATTTTACGATACAAACAAGTTAATTAGTATTTTATCCCATCTAAGATCTCATTTAATAAAATATAAATAAAACTTTACTAAGTCAG